>OZ026499.1:10431117-11074831 GCA_964019985.1 Aurelia sp. 4 Dawson et al 2005
CGGAATAAAGAAATTGTTGTTTCTTAATTCGTAATGAGTTTCTTTTATTGTGAACATATCTTTTATAGGCTGCGGAGCAGAACCGTTTTTAACTTTGTACATTAGTATGGCAATGTCCTGCAATCGTCTATTCCAGAGAGATGGCAGATTCGCTTTGATTAGGAGTTGTGCATATGGTGTGGATTTATCACAATAAACTACTCTTAGAGCTTTTTCTTGGAGTCTCTATCTTTCTTTTGTCTGCTACTTTACAGAAATGCCAGACTGTGCTGCAATATGTTAGGTGAGAGAGAACTGCTGTTATGTATATTATTAGTTTTGCATTGGTGGGCACGGAATCTGGAAATTACTCCTATTCTCTGGCTAACTCTCTGGCACAAATTGCCGATGTGAGTGCTAAATGTTAGCTCATCGTCAACCGCAACTCCAAGCAGCTTGAGACACCTTGTTGGCTCGGCTTCGTTACATTCGTCAGCCATAACTTTTATCTCTACATTGCTTTTCTTGATATTTTGAAGAACGATTGCTTGGTATTTGTCTTTGCTCGCTTTCAGGCGATTTTCTTTATACCATTTTGAAGCCATCTTAATATCTTGGTTTAAGCGTAGCTCAACTTCATTGCCGTTCTCACCGGAATAATATATCTGATGATCATCGGCATACATGCTTATCTGACAGTGCTTTATGTTAAAGACTAGGTCGTTTTGAAAAATATTCCACAGCATGGGACCAAAGCTGATCCCTGTGGACATCCCCTCGTTGTTTCTTTCTATTCACTTCTTATGTTCCCCAGTTTTACCCTGTTCTGTCTTTCTTCAAAATACGAAGTTATCAGTCTCAGGGAGCCTTCGGATAGGCCATATGATTCAAACTTTTTGAGCAGAAGACTGGGAACCATGGAATCGAAAGCTTTGCTCATGTGTGTCGAGAGTATTGCTGTTATCTCTCCTTTGTCAAAGGCTAATTTCCAATCCTTGATAAGCCTCAGCAGCGTAGTTTCTTTGCTGTTATGTTTCTTGTATGCAGTTAAACATGGGCTTAGTTTGCTGTCAAATGAATCTGTAACTTGCTTGCTGAGTTCTTTTTCAAATACCTTGTCAACTGCATTGAGAACTGTTATTGGCCTGTAGTTTTCATCGACATCCTTGTCTGCTTTCTTGTGAACTGGTGCCCATTCGCCCTTTTTCCACTCGATGGGCCATTTTCCTTGAGTAATACATGAGTTATATAGTGATGATAGAAATGGAGCTACATTCCTTGCCAAAACAACTTGAAAAAAAACTTCATTTTGCTGCTTTTTCGTCTGCTTGGCGATACAAAATATATCGCTGGGAACTTCACCTCTTGCTTTTTTCCGCGCCCCCTGCCCCCCTGAACAATGTTGGTCCAAGAATATGATCACCAGACTTGAAGGAAAGCCATTCGGCTGCTTGCTTGTGCCCTAACGCACTGCGTAATCGCACAAGAAACCAACATTGTAAGGGGGAAGGGGAAGAGAAGTGGGAAAATATGCGATTTTTTTTCAAGAGATTTGGCAAAGATTGTCTGAGGGGACTGTTTTTGAAAAAGTTCATCCATTGAAGCCAAAATTGGCACAGATATACAGTTTTGTATACTTATCAAGATTCCGGTGTCAAAAAATTCTCCATGCTTAGATAATAGAATTATGACGTCATTAATGTGTAAAACGAAGGAATTTTTGGCCCTTGCAAAAATGGCGGGATTTTTACGTATAAAGTCCTGTCACTTGACCAGTATCGCTTACAAAGCATGCGACAAATGATTTTTTCGCGTAGTTTGATAGAATTTTGCAAAGGAGAGTTAGAAAATAGCTTGTATGGCTTCACAGCTGCCATAACACCGCCATAAAGTGGCAGCTCCCATACCATTGCTAGTTCACGCAATTAAAAGCCATAGTTTGAAACAAAGGCTATTCCGCAAAGAATTGATTCCTCAATGAAAATTTTGGACGGTAAGATATTTAGATATCATTGATTTCTCTTCATGTCTAATAGCTTTTGTTCTATGAACAATCATGAATGGTAAATGATGCGTTTCATGTCAGTAGCTCCTCACTGTATTGCGTCACACGCCTTCATGTGTTTCGTATCACGGTTGACACATGATTGACAGTCGCACTTTTCCAGCCCTTCCTCCCTAGGAGACTGCTTTTTCCAACAAATTCTTTCATACAAGGGTCTTAATCATTGAAACCTATGTACATGGCTTATTGACAACCCCCTATTAATGACAATTGCAGCAGAAAAGCGGTCTGTAACGATTGACACTACAGTGGTAAAAAGGTATTACATTGTGAAGTTCTTTTAAGGAGATAGGTTGACACTTGCTATGAGCCCTATAACTCTGCCGCACGTTCAAGTTTGAACTAAATGAGGATGTTAATACATTGCTTATAACTTTGAACAGTCGATGAGCTAAAAAAGAACAAACTTGCACAATTTGAAGTTGAATTAAAAGGAGTTTACCTCGACTGTCAATCGTTGTGTGAATCGTTGTGTCAATGGATGACTCAAGTGTGTGAAATGTGCTGATGCTCGTGTGCGCGCTTAATTAGCAAATTAGGACTACGTAACAATACTACTCCCTATACTCTTCTTCCTGACTTATCAGGATTCTCACTTTCACTGTTGGTAACTACATGGGAAGCTTATATGCTCTCTATATAGAATAATACCATAGATTACAGCCAGCTATAAACTTGTGGCGCAAACGCATATGATATGACGTCACAAATCACGAACGATCATTAAAAAGTGATTTTTCTCTTCAGATTCGTGATCTACACCATCGAATTACCTTGTAGTTCGAAATTCAACCTGAAAAACTCAATTTTGAAAATTCACCTCTTCAGACAATCCTTGCCAAAACAACTTGAAAAAACTTCATTTTGCTGCTTTTTCGTCTGCTTGACGATACAAAATATATCGCTGGGAACTTCACCTCTTGCTTTTTTCCGCGCCCCCTGCCCCCCTGAACAATGTTGGTCCAAGACTATGATCACCGGACTTGAAGGAAAGCGATTCGGCTGCTTGCTTGTGCCCTAACGCACTGCGTAATCGCACAAGAAACCAACATTGTAAGGGGGAAGGGGAAGAGAAGTGGGAAAATATGCGATTTTTTTTCAAGAGTTTTGGCAAAGATTGTAGTTGCTCGGCATTCATTTTCAAAAATTCAGATGTTATTCCATCGCATCCGGTGGCTTTCTTCGGGTCTAGTAATGACAGAGCTTCTTTTACACTTTGTTGGGACACGAGGGAGAAGTTGAATTCACAGCTGACACTTACATTATCCTTTTCTGCAATTACACTTGGATGAGCACCAAGAGACTGCATTTCTTCCCTTTGTACTTTGTCTATATGACCCGTTTCTGCAAAATAATCCACTAAGTGGTTGGAGACTACCTTCTGGTCACTTATGTTGTCATTGTTTATTTTCAGCCTAATAGTTTACGGAATTGTGCCGTATACAAATTCACTAAAGGTAGGATCGCCACTGGTGTGATGTTTGTTATCTCACCAGAACTCTCAATTCACTATTTCGCGCAGAAACGTAAGATTCGCCATCTTGTCTCGTGCTCCCTCTCTTTTGATCTCCTAAAAATAACTAAACTCGGTCCCAGTTCTCTACTGTCCGAAAGTGTCCACTACTGATGAACATAACGATCTAATAATGATAAAGTACCGTACACAAACTCCCCTAAAATTTGAGTAAAGTGACATACCTGAGTCAAATTTTACCAAACCTGTATGGTACGCAGTTGTCCTCTTTTGTCCTCTTCTAACAAAAGTCTCGTCTTCGCTTCTGCATTCACCGCAGCTCTTCTCTTCTCTCTCGTTATCACACTGACCTTGCCATCAATTGCTCCTTTGGTTGTGTCTACTGTCAGTGACTCCTTCATTTGACCACCAATCTCCAATGGGCAGACTGCTTGAACCGGTTGCTCTATGAGATTACCTTTGTGTCGCAGAAGCACTCCCTTTACTACGTCGTCTCTTCCCTTCACAAGCTCCTCTACTCTTGCTTTCTTCCACTGGCCTTTATTTCTTTCATCGCCGACAACTAGTACTATTTCTCCGATCTGTGGCAGACATGCATTCTTCCTTCTGTTGATACGGTGAACTTCCATCAAACTGTTGATATACTCTTTGTTCCAACGTGACCCCACATGCTCTCTTGCATTCTTCAATATCTTATACATCTTGGTCACTCTTTCTTCATCAACTTCTACATCTTCAAATGCATGTGAATCCCTCCCCCACATGATTATGTTAGGAGTTAGAACTTGCTCCTCCCCACTTTCACTTTCTACATATGTCAAAGGCCTGTTATTCAGATGCCTTTCTATGTCCATGATGACTGCTTCGAGTTGTTCAAGTTGCAGATGTGTTCTCCCAAGGGTTTTGTACAATGTCTTCTTTAAGTCCTTAATCAATCTTTCGTACATCGACCCCCACCAGGGACTCTTTGATAAGTTGAACCTCCAGGTGATACCTAAAGATACCAACTGATCTTGCAACTTTTCACTTTTTCGGATCAATTTAATCCACTCATCTGTTGTCTTGAAAACACTTGCGTTGTCGGAGACTATGATCTCCGGTCTCATTTTCCTCGCAATGAATGCATTTAATTTCCTCGGAAATTCTTCAGCTGTTTGAGACCTTGTCACTTCTAAATGAACTCCTCTCATCACAGCACAAGTAAAAATAATCACGTAAACGTTGATCTCTTCTTTGCCCCTAGCCCCTCTGCATGTGAGAGGGCCTGCAAAGTCGACACCTGTGTACTGGAATGGCAGGCTCTGAACTGTGCGAAACATTGGAAGTGCAGCTGTTGCTGGTGCTTCAAATGGTTTTGCAGCAAATACTTTGCACACATTACAATTCCTGATTGCTCTCTTGACCAACGTTCTCATCTTTGGTATCCACCATGTCTCTCTCAATGCTCCCATTGTGTTTGCAACTCCTATGTGCATAACCTTCCTGTATGTGTGTCGAATAAGTTTCTCAATGAAGAGACCCTTCTCTAAATAGATTGGTTGACATCCTTGGATTCTCCCCTGACAACGAAGGATACCTGTTTTTTCCTCTCTTACTAATTTCCATCCAGTTATTTCTTCCATTTCTATGATACTTCTTTGCTCTCTCACTACCCAGTCATCTCTTGCCTTCATAATTTCCTCTGTGGTCAGAGGTCCTCTTGTTACCTTTTTCTTTCTCTTCTTGGCAAGACAATTTTTGATAAATCTCGAACACCATGATGTGGTTCTAAGTGTTCTCCAATAGCTCTGACGCTGTAAAAGTTTATCCCATTCATCACTCCCTGTCTCTTTTGTGAATAAGATTGCATCTTTCATTTGTTTTTGTTCTTCCAAATTCCTTGTTGAAGTCTTTAACACGGGTTGCTTTGGCGATTCTTCCTTATGTAGCAGCCAGTCTGGCCCTTCAAACCACTTTCTTTCTATTATTTTCTCCATGTTTGCACCCCTACTGCCTAGGTCTGCTAAATTTTCATTTGTTGGGCAGTATTTCCACTCTATTCCAATTTCATGCCCTATCTCTGTAACCTTTCTAACCCTGTTTGCTACAAATGCTTTCCAAGGTTTCCCTGGATTGTTTATCCAAAATAGGGCCACCATACTATCCATCCACACATTGATTGTTGTTCTCGGCCAACTCTTCAATGCTCTGCAAATGTTTTTGGCCATGTTTGCTGCCATTTGCCCCCAACCAGCTCAAGTCTGGCTATTGAAGTGTTTCTCTTTGAAATCCTTGACTTTGAAGTAAGTAAGCCCTTGACTTTACTTGTTCCTTGTTCCACTACTGCAATGGTCAACCGATCTAAGTTCTCTCACTAAAGTTCTTGGTATCTTTATTTCTCTCAGCTGTCTCATCCATCTCAAATAGTCTTTCAAAAGGGGCTCAGAAGTTTCAGCATCTCCTCCCTTTTTCTCATCACAGGCCTCCCTAAAGATTCTTGTTCCTTCCACAAAGGTGGGTGAAATGATACCCAAGGGGTCATAAATTCTGGCTAGTTGACTCAATATGGTGTTCTTTGAGACCTTATCCTCCTTTTCTACTTTGTTTATAGGTACTAGCAAAATATCCACTTTCTTATCCCATACATGTCCCAAAATCGTACTTGGATTTTCCATATTTTCACTTTCTAGGCTTCCTATATTTGATTCCCACTTCTGAACTTTGCACTTTCCATTCTCTAGAATTTCAGATGCTTCTTCCTTAAGCTTTCCAAGCTCTTCTACACTCATCCCGGTGCAGATCAGATTGTCAACGTATGCATTCTCTCTGAGCATTTCTATGGTACTTGCAAGCTCTGGGTCGCGAAAATTCTCATAATTGTGCTGCAAGGTTCCCCCCAAAATAATTGGGCTGGCTTCCCCCCCAAAAGGGACTCTTAGGAATCTTAGGTGTTCTTCCTTCCCATTCAGTGTGAATAAGAATCTGATTGCATCTCTATCCTCTGATTTGATTCCAATTTGTAAAAATGCCTTTTGTATATCTCCTAGCAACAGATATGGTGTCATTCTAGCTCTAACCATGATGTCCCAAATATTTGGCTGCAAGGCAGGTCCCTTATACATACAATCATTGATGCTGTTTGCTGTTGGCATTGGGCGTGCACTAGCATCAAATACCATTCTCACCTTTGTTGTGGCAGCACTCTCTCTTACAGCTGGCTGGTGAGGCATATAAAATATTCTTGTTCCTGATGGTTCACTTGGAACTTTCTCCACTACTCCCTCTATTAACACATTCTCAACAATTTCTGTGTATTCTCTCTGTAGGTTTCATTATGCCTAAGTTTGCGCTCAACATTTTTTTCAATCTCTTTCTGCTTTGCACCTCATTTGTTTCTGCCAAATTGCTTCCTGGTATCCATGGAACATTAACTTCATATCTTCCATCATTTTGTCTAAAAATATTCTCTTTGAATTCTTTGTACACATCTAGCTGGTCATCTTCTCCCCTGTCTTCAACCCCAAGTATTTCAAGGCTGTATAATCTCTCATAATCATTTCCAAGCTCTCTGGTAAACATGCAATTTGTGCTAGAAAATCCTCCCCCATGAATAATCCAGCCAAATGATGTGCCTTCTACAATTGGTTCATCATTGTTCCCTTTGAAGACTGTCTCTGTTCTCAGTCTGCTGTATGTTTGTCTCCAATTATCATTTGAATTTTATGTTCCCCTGATGCTGTTATGTAGAACTCTTTGTCTTTGGTGTGTTTAAATTGTTGTTTCATTTTCCTTAAATCTGGTCTTTTGATTGTTGTGAAATCATGCATTTCTACCCCTGCAACCTCAATATCTTCTTTGGCTTCCTTGTCCAATGATTCTATTGTCATCTGAAAGACTGGCATAGCTTTTCTTGCTGTTCCATTGATGGTTGTTACATCTTTTGTCAGGCTTTAAATTAAGCATCATTGAAGCATCCTTAGAAATGAAATTCTTTCCTGAACCTGTGTCAAGGAATGCCCAAATAACCTTTCCCTCTATCCTTACAGGCAAAATTGATGGGAGTGTTTCTTCCACAGATGGCGTGAATCCTGTTGAAATTGGGGATTTTCACTTTCACCTTTCTGCTTCTCACAAAGGCTACTGTGGTGTTTAGCCTTACAAAAGTAGCACCCCCTACTTTGACACTTATCCCCCTTGTGTCCTTTTTTTCCCACAGTTAAAGCAAAGCTTGTTTTCTCTGAAGAAGCTCCTCCTACTCTCCACAGTTTCCTGTGTTTTGGACTTATCACTCCAATGATCTTGATCACAATAGATACATTTTCTTGTGTGTCTCTCCCTTGTTTCTCCCGCATACCAGTGTTTTTCTCTTTTTTCTACTGGCTTTCCAATTTCCTCTGTTTTGTTTCTCTTTAACCATATCTGCAAATTATCAATGAGCTGTGGCATCCCCCAGCTTTCCCAATCATCATCTAGCCTTACCAAATCTGATTTCACATTTGGTAGTTTGTTTAATGTTGTCATCACAAATCCCCTCAACATGCTTCCTTCATCAAGTGTCAACAGGGCATCGTAATTCTTTGTGAGCTTGTCATAAAACTCTCGGATTTTCTCAAAACTTACCCCCCCTTATCGTGGGCAGATTCACAATTTCGTCAATATGTGTGTTCACCACAGCATTCCTTTGCCCATATTCCTTTTTGAGCCTTTCCCATGCTGTCTCAAGCCCAACTTTCCCAGGTTTTAAATTTGCTATCTTATCTCTTACTCTGTGATTTACCATTTCTAAGAAATATCCAAATTTCACTTCGTCACTAAATCCCTTACATTAAGACTTGACTTGTGAACATGTTTTCAAATCTTATCCAGTCAGCTATTGTGCCTTTAAAAGGTGTTACTCTCAGCTCTGGGAGTTTTGAAAAGGTTGCCTTAGCCCCACATTCTATGTCTAGCTTTTTCTCTCCAAATTTAATTTCAGCTTGCATTCTTTCCTCCCATAAAGATTTCTCTTGTAAGTATCTCTCCTTTCTTATTTTCTCTTCATGATCTGCTAATTGTTTCTGTCTTTCTAGCATTCTCCTGTCTTCTTTTTGCTGCTCAATTTGCTTCCTTTCAAATTTCCTTCTCAGACTTTCCTCTTTTGTATGACTTTCTATTTTTGTTAGAGCTCTCAGCATTTTCTCATTTTGTTCTAACATCCCTGCATACCTATCTTTCACATCTTTTTGCTACTGCCTAACTGACCTAGATGATTCCCCTTGTTCTAGTTTCATCTCTTCAACTTTCCCTGTCAGCTCTATGATCTTATTGTGGATTACCTTGACCCTATTGGTTGCAATTTCCATTTCTATTGCATCTCCGATTTCTATGAGCTCATCTGCCTGCTCTGTATAATAATTCAACTTCGCTATTTCCTTCCCAATATCGATTTCCGGGCCTAAATTTTCCCCATCTCCTGTTGTTGTCTCTGTTGACGGATTTGCCATGGTTTTCTACTTGGTCTTTGTCCTGGCAGGATCGCCACGTATATACGGAATTGTGCCGTATACAAATTCACTAAAGGTAGGATCGCCACTGGTGTGATGTTTGTTATCTCACCAGAATTCTCAATTCACTATTTCGCGCAGAAACATAAGATTCGCCATCTTGTCTCGTGCTCCCTCTCTCTTGATCTCCTAAAAATAACTAAACTCGGTCCCAGTTCTTTACTGTCCGAAAGTGTCCACTACTGATGAACATAACGATCGAATAATGATAAAGTACCGTACAATAGCACCTGTACCAGAGGCCTTTGTCTTAGTTTGTAGAAATGGTCTAAACGTATTGAAGAATTCCCTTGGTTTGCTTTTCAGCTCTTCCGATAATTTTCCCCAATATGCCTTTATAGCTAACCGCCTTTCTCGGGTTGCGCTGTTCCTCCATTTATTTCTAAGTTCTTTATTTTCTTCATTCTTTTCCCTTGCATATTGCTTTGCATACCTTCTCTTTTTTCTGATTGCTTTTTTCCATTCCAGAGTCGTATAGGGTACATCCTTCTCTCGTACTCTCATTCTTTTGACTGGCAGATGTTTGTCAATGACTGGGCCTACTAGTTTATGCCAAGAATGGCATTTATCTTCAACGGAGTCGAATGTTTCCATCACCTGCCAGGACATCGCTTCATTATATTTCTTGAGTTCTTCATGGTTGAAATTCTTTTTACTACGGAATGTTATTACTCTTCTTTTATGCTGTTTGATACGTGTATTCATCAGACCAAAAGTCATGTAATGGTTACTTAGACCAGGATCAAACTCCCCACTTAGCTTGAAGTTATCTGGGATGTTTGTGAGAATTACATCTATCAATGTTCTGTTCTATCAGTCACTCTGGTTGGTCTTTTGATCATACATTGCAAACCATTTACCTCTTCTAATCCAACAAGTATTTTCCCCTCTGTGCTCTCTAGCTGTGGCCTGTTTAGATTTAAATCCCCTACAACTACCAGTTTGTTTCCTTGCATTGCTGCCCAACCTACAATGTCATTTATCTCTTTCTCAACTTTAAGGAAGTGATCTTTTCCAGTAATTTTGGGTGGTCTGTAAGACCAAGAACAATTAACCCGTCTCCAGGTAGCTCTATGCTACATGCCAGAACTTCGAATTTTTCATAGCATTTTTTTGGAGTTTTCAGTTTCTTAGATGCTACTTGGTCCGTTACATAGGCCATTATGCCCCCTCCACCCTTCTTCCTATCTTCCCTAAACATTTTGTATCCTTCCATTTTAAATTGTTCATCCGGGTAGGTACTGTCAATTTTTGTCTCTGAAACAAATATAATTTGGGCCCTCAGAGATTTGTTCCGTTCTTTTAGGTCTTCTATTTTGTTTTGTATACTATTTATGTTTTTATGACAGATTAGCACATTCCTTTTGTCCTTATTTTGCATTTCTAAGAGTCTTTCTTCTGTTGTTTCTGGTGTTGTTTGTTGATCAATTGTTTCGTTGAATTGTGCGTCGAAGATATCTTCATTGTTCTGGGATTGATCTGCACAATAAAAAAATTCTTCTATATTGCTACAATCTGCAAAGGGAAATGAATCTTTATATTCCAGGATATGTTTATTCGTGCAAATAAGGCAGTACCAAGTTTTAATTTCCTTTAGCCGTTCGTATTCAGTTATTGATACATGGCCACACTTTTTGCCGATATGACAAAGCTGAGCACATCCATTGCATGTCAAGGCTCTATGCGTTTTTGCAACTGTTCTATGGCAAACGGAACATGGACGCTGAATAGGTCCTGGGTTTGGGTTCACATCGCCACCCATGAGTAACAGGTATTGATTATCATTCTCTAGCAGCTGGAAAGTACAGTTTGAATTACTATGTTGTGGAATCCACGATTTGAAGAATTTTCTTTTGACCTTTGAACTCCGATGACTTAGGCCATTGCTTTGACAATAAACCTCTGCCACATTTGATCGAAGTGACTCGTTCAACGTTTTGATATCACAACCAGTCTTGTCTAGTTTGTAATCTTTTGCAAAGTCTGTTGCCCGAGAGAGCAAATAATTGCACTAGCAGCCCAACAATAACAGCTATTACGCTTTTACAAGCTGAGCGTGAGGAATTGCGTCTCGTCGCCATTTTCAATTCAATTCATCTTCCAAATGGTAAGCAATGGACTCAACTCCCAAGGTAAGCAATGGACTCAACTCCAAAGGACGTTGTTCGTACTTTTGGCAGTTGAGCGTCATCGCCATGCCTTAGACTGTAGCTAATATTTCGTTGCATGAAAATATCTTTCGTGAATGATAGATTCAGATCGAACTTTGTTTAATAAATTTCGGTCATGAGGAACTGTAGATTTCTTACATGGATTGGCACCGATTTAGATCGCTCCAAGAGAAACCAAAATCGTTCTCGTAATCTTTGTATGTAATGCGCAATGCCCTTTCATGAATATGATTTATTCTATGATTCAAAGCTCTATTATAGAACATCCAAAAAAGCAGGCAGTAGCTGAAAGGAGACAAAACGAACGCCCTCATTAACCGCTGTAGTTTTTCTGTGTCCATGTATCGTGATATTCGAGCTAGGGCATGGAGCTTTTGGCTGGCCTTTTTGCAAAGAGGCTGGCCGTATTGCTTGAACGAAAGTGATTGATCAAACGTTATACCGAGAAGATTTTCCTCTGTACTTTCTTTCACACAGGCCTCGCCTATTTTGATTGTTGTTTCATTACTCCCTTTTGCACCAAAAATCATCAAGTGGCATTTGTCTTCATTTAGCTTCATGTAGTTGTTTGGAAACCATTCAGGTATCTTGAGGGCATCATTCTTTAAATGCATAATGACATTTTCGATGTTAGGACAACACAAATAAATAGTTGTGTCGTCTGCATAATTACAGATTTCGGTCTCCTCCAGGAACATAAAAAGGTCATGCAGGTATATCTTAAACAAAAGGGGTCCCAAGACTGAACCTTGTGGTACTCCCAGGACGGTTGATGTCCATGTACTGAATGAACCATTGACCTTTACCCTCTGCATTCTGTCAGTGAGATAGCTATGGATAAACGGCAAGGCAGATCCACTGGAGCCATATTCATTCAATTTTGCAATCAATAGTTTATGATTTAGACAATCAAAAGCCTTCGAAAGGTCTGTCAAGGCAGCCCCTGCGACGCCCTTGCTGTCCATTGTCTTCTTGCAGGCTTCCAAAAAACCGAGCAGTACATGCTGTGTGCCATAGCCTTCTTGAAAACCACAAAGGAGTGAGGACAGGAAGCTTTGGACGAAAGGTAGCATTTGATCTTGCACCAATCTTTCATAAAATTTTGATACCGATGGTAAAACTGTAATCGGTCAGAAGTTCTTTTTCGTGGAGGCATCCTCCTTTTTGAACAGCGAGCTAATATCTCCTGCTTTCAATTCTTTGGGAAAAGTACCCTTTGATAAACCAGAGGTGAACAAGTTCTGTATGACAACAGAAAATATGTCGGAATTTTCCATTAGAACTTTTACAGGTATGCAGTCAGCTCGGGAGGCTTTTCTCGGATTCAATTGTCTGATCTTTATAGCAACCTCTTCGGTGGTGACCTTTGTGAATTCAGATTTGTCCGAAAACTTCACAGTATTCTTTATTTTGCAAATTCTTGGATGAGTTTCGTATTTCTTAACAGATTTCTCAATTGGATCTAGTATATCACTTGTTGGTAGTGAAAGTGAGTCATTTACAGCGATCCCCAAACTGTGATGTTTGCGAAATACTGGTTGAAGATTTCTGCACTTTGAGAGTCCTGACTTACAATTTTTCCGCCTTCGATCAAAGAGATGGAAGAATTCACTTGCACTTTGTCTGAAAACAGTGGCTTTACAGTCTTCCAAAACTTATGATTATCGGTAAGCTTACCGAGGTCGATGTTCCTATAGTAGTCAAATTTGGCCCTACGCAATAATTTCACGCATTTATTCCTCTGCTTTTTTAAAGCCTTGAGATTTTCCTCAGTGCTATCATTATTGTACTTATTACGCAGTCTAGTTCTTTGCATGTTTTCCTTTCGCAGGGCTTTAGTCGTAAAAGGCCCATCGTTTGCGCGAATATATTTTTTCTTAACTGGTGCGTATTCATTCAGTACCGCCATGACCACAGCTTTAAAAGCACCATAGTCCTCATTCCCACCCAGCTCAGATGAGAGCATATGAATGAGATGATTCCTGAAGTCCGCTGTGCTAAATCGGCTGTAGTCCATATAGGAGATTATCTTGGGCCCCTTTTTGACATGTCCGCCTTTTAAAACGGTGACAATCATGTTATGGAAGTCGGACAGCCCTGTTTCTATTGTAGCTGTAGCCTGAAAACTCGACTTTGCATTTGTTGAAATAAAGTCAATACAACGAGGACTGTCGGGCTTGAAGCAAGTTGGGCTCCTAACAAGACTAGCTTAATCGTAATTGTCGACGAAGTCATCGACGACGTCATCGCCAATTTCGCAGTTAATATCCCCCATCAAAATGATATTTTCATATGGCCTACGGTAGTGATCGAGCATTTTACTAATCTCGCCCCAAGAGCAGAGAAAACGTCAACATTAAAATAGGCATTTTCATCTGTATTTGCTTAGGCTCATGGTCGCACCTCTGACGGTTATCGTCATTTTGAATTACGTTCCTCGAGCATTTCTCCATGAAAGTTTACGTTTTAAACACCATTCAAAGGGAAAAGCATCCTCTTTGAAACAAAGCGTGGTATTGCATTCTTGAGCACCACAATTACACTTAAAGCAGCGAAAGTTTTGGAGGCAAAGTCGATGAGAAACCCAAAGCCCTAATGTCACAAATAGGTCGTAAATATCGGAAGGTACTCACCAGTCCTCCATTTCCGATGATTAGCCAAAACTAGAGAAGTCTGCAAATCCACATGCGCCATGTGAAACAAACGAATTTAACGAGGATGAATTAAACTATTTCCACAAGTTTTACCAGTTCAGTCTTTACTGCAACATCGTGTTTATCTAATGTTTATGCCATACAAAACCTGAACTGAAGGGCTGGAAGTTGATTACGTCTACAAAAATATTATTTGTTTGCAAAACAAGTCGATTTCTGATCTTGAGATAGGTAACTTCTGACGAGGGGGTCAGGTCAGATATAATCGAGGAGTCTGCAGCTGTTGATATTTGTTTGTTGTACCATACCTAAACTTGTTACATCTTGCTTGCTTGATTTTGCAAGAAATTTGGATTGGAATATTGTGGGAAAGTCTCTCAACTTTGGTTGCGCCCAATTTTTATGGTAAAAGTTTCTTGCAAACTTTCTTCCTTTCCATAAACTGAATTTAGCAATTCTTCGCATGCAATATTTTGAGCTCGTATGAATGAAAAAGCAAATCATAATTGACAATGTTCGCCCTTTAGTATCATTTGCTTGACAATGCATTACTGTTGAAAAAAAAACTTTGCAATTCATGAGCTAAAGTTGATAACTTTTAGGGAACGACTTTCCTAGGAGAGGCCAAGTTTCTTTCAAGCGGCTTCTTGTAGATAATGGGGTATCTCCCAAAGAGGGTCCAACAGGCATTTTAGCGGTTCTGAAATAGGTCAGTTCAGAACTTGCCCAAGCTGTCTTGTAAAAAGAACTAGGTAGTCTATCCTTTCTCCCTTTCTTGCTAGACGGCTTGGGCAGGTCCAGGTCAGTATTGTAGAGCCTTTAGAATGGTCGATTGAATTAAAGGAGGGATCCAGTCCTTCGCTCTTGAAATAGACTCTCTCAACTTCCAGAAAGGACAGTGCTAGCCACTGTAGACCCGTTATCTAAAAGGAATGATAATCTTTCCATTTGAATGATGGTTTCTTCTCGTAGGTGACCTTTATGCGAGAAAGACTCCTGTGGAAAGTGGTATGCAATGTGAATTATTTGAGGTTCTGCCATGGGATTGGGAGCAAGGGAGAAACAGAAAAGCAGAAATTATAGCGCGTTGGGAGAGCACATGCCCCCGGTTCTTTCAAAAAATTCAAAAACATCAAAAACTGTGGATTTGTTGAAAGTTTCAAGCTTGAGGCTGTTGTCTGTGCTCAAGGCCCTTACGACCCAAATCAGAGTCTGAAAATGTGGCCATTCCAGCCATAATTTCTCGATTGATTTTGTCCCCCCCCCCGGACTTCAAACCTGAATTTCTGCCACTGCTCTAAGAAGTACCGAGATTGGAAAAGAAGGAGAAGCTGGCTTCTTTCAAAGAGAACTAGGTACGGAAGATCGCCCTTTTCAGCTTCATACTCTCTCTCCACTGTTAAATCCTTGATCGCAAGATGTCATAACGCACTAGGAGGATAAGAGTTGCACATTTCATCTGACCTGACCTGACCTCATCAAAAAAACTGAACATTAGTTCTCTCAAGATCAGAAATCGATTTGTTTTGCAAAGAAATACTATTTTCGTGGACGTTATGAATCTCTCGCAATTTCTGTTCAGACTTTGGATGGCATAGAACTTAGATCAACACGATAGTGCAGCAAAGATTGCACTGGTGAAACTTGTGGAAATAGTTTAATTCGTCCATCCTGAATTTGTTTGTGTCACATGGAGCGTGTAGATTTGTAGGCTTCTCCAGTTATAGCTAATCATCGCAAATGGAGAACAGATGAGTACCTTCCAATATCTACGCCCTATTTGCGACATTAGGAAACTAACAAATCGATTTTGGTTCGCCAAACGTCAATGTGACGGACGTTTTTTTGGGGGGGGGGGGCTCAACCCTTGACGTTCAGAAAGAGACCAGGACATTCGATAAAAATTGATCAGGCCTATTAGCTAAAAACTACTAGTCTTTACCTGTTCTATTATTTTTCACATTCTAATGATAAACCTGGTCAATATCATCGAAGGTCGGCACAAGCAGAGCTGGTCTGACTCAAGTGAGCTAGAATTTCTTGACCACAGAAAGGCAAAGTAGCAGGTAATTTATATTAATTATGTAATCGCAAACTATTGTTGTATACTTGACTACAGAGCAACAACGATTGCTGCTCGAAAACTGAAAAATACTAAGTCATGAAACGCGATGTGAACCTCAACAGCATCCAAAAAGCAGAAGCCGATAAATCTCAAAGCCGGTAAAAGTGCATCTATCGAAAATTTGGAGAAAAGTTGACCTGATGTCTAGAAGAGAGGATAGGGGGTTGAAATTCAAACGTTAGATTGACGTTTGGCGTACCAAAATCGATTTGTGAATTTTCCCATAGGGCCTCCGGCTTCTCATCGAGTTTGCCTCCAAACATTTCGCTGTTTTTACAAAGTTTTAAGTGTGGTTGTGGTGCTCAGGAATGCAATACCACGCTCTGTTTTAAGGGGGATGCTTTGCTTTTGAATGGTATTTAACAAGGAATATTTCATGGAGATATGTTTTAGGAATGCATTTCAAAATGACGATAACCGTCAGAGGCGCGACCATGGGTCTGGACAAATACAGGTGACAATGCCTATTTTAATGTTGACGTTTTCTCTGCTCTTGGGGCAGATTTCAAATATGTTCTCGGTAAGAACTTAGATCAACTCATAAATAATGCGAAGAAGTCATGATACTCTTTGTAGTACCCTAAAATGTAGTGCATCGTATCTATTTTAGAGTCAGTGGTTTTGCAGCGAAAAGCTGCGAGGAAATGTGTTTACATTTGTGACCGTCATATGTGACGTCAAGACCTCTATTGTTCTCATTGTTTAAAGTAGCAATATGATTGGTTTTTTCCGATATAAACAAAGTCGCTGATTGGCTCAGAACCAAATTCCCCCCTGTTATCCCTGACAACGCTCGAGAAAGAGATTCAATCGCTCGTTTAGAACAGGTCTTAGAGATCATCTTTTGAACCTTTCATAGGATCCAAACACGACCCCTTGGTAGAGCAGCAATAGATCTTACAATTCTTTATTTCTTTTTCTCATATTATCGTTGTAGAAATATTGTCAGTACGTTATTAATTTGGAGAAAGGACCTCGTGTGTAAATATTGATAGAATGAAAAAAATGAACATTTGCAACAATGAAATTCTACATTGTTTCCTCGGTAGTGCGCTGATACTTTTCTTACTTACTGGGCTGAAATTCCCTCTTTTCAGTATGCATTGAAGCCATCCGCCTCGTCTAACAGCACCCTTTCATTTCCAGGCAAACGCATCGGTGCATTGACCGATTTCGAGCTTCCAGAAGTGCTTTTCCAAACGCTTACAACTGTCTTTACACGTGACAATTCAAAAGAATCTGCCGTCGCTGAGGAACTGATAGTACTACTTCATGTTGTATTCTCGAAGATGGGAACAAAAGGTGAGTTTCATGATTTGGCTAGTCGCTAAATGCTATTTCACCGTTATATGCATCGGGTCGAATGAATAAAAAATTCATTGAAAGCAGGGCCTCTTCTGAAGAATGATCGCAACAAAGTATTTGCATTACTGGATGCGCAAGAAAAACATTCTGGCGTTTGAAATTTGTAGTACATAAAGTACTGAATGTATTTGAATTAATCAAATTTGGCTTTATAGTAGAAACACTGAAGTATTTTTATAAATTTTCTCGCATTCTTAATCTAAATTTTCTGATAGGCTTATCCCTAACATTTTGAAATAATTTTAGAGACCAGAATCTTATTATCAGATGAAAACTCAATGAGATGCGAGCTTTCAAAGATAAAAACTATGCGACAGCAGAAGCCATAGGCCAATTGATTACTTTTCATGCCAAGTGGCTCCAAGGAAGAGGAAACAAATTCATTCAATTCAATTCAATTGTATTCGTAAAATGCAAGTTATTACAATGTACGATAAATCTATGAAAAGATAAGGAGTTGTGACTTCTGGAATCTGATTTACCCCCTACAAGTGCGAAGGAAAGTAAACCAAATTCCGATAGCGTTCGCGCGAAGTGCTATGATCCTCAAAAGGGCTGATCCTCAAAAAAGGGTTCAATCTTTTGAATTTTCTCTATTGATTAAGCCAACTTGATTCTATATAATTTAAATTCTTTAGTATGAAGCTTGTAGTGCCTTTCTTTCAATTCGACGGCGAGAAGAGCTCTGCCAGCGGCACAATAAGAGCTAAGCATTGTTCTTCAAATATAACGATACACCATGACATTCCAGAACGATAGATCAATCCCAATAACTCCATCTGAATTTTGTTCATAAAATGATATGTACAAATAACAGCAAGTAGTAAGTCCAGTCTCTGATATTCAAGACAGCGAATGAATGTAACTGCAGTGTGTTCTTTTCTAAATCAATAAATAACTTTGTCTTTCGGCACGATGATACAGTTGATAAGTAAATCCTTGTGCTTCAGCACGAATACAGCGATAAGCTTGTTCTTCTGAAGGAATGAAACGTTAAAGTTTCCAAATAAGTGTTGGGCTTCAGCCCGAACGCTTCGAAGTTAACTTGAAAAACGCGTCGACGAGTTGATTTTTCATTCGCGAATCGATAAACAAACTGTTCATGCTTTCCTGACTATGAACAAAGCCTATTGAGCAACTACGAAGGCTCGACTTTCTATGTACAAAGGTTTTTGAGATTATGTTCTTTGTATCATACGTTTTTTACGCGAACGTTGCTTTGGTGTGGGGATAACCCCTAGCTTTTGTGTGGGAATCACCACACGACCGGATCTGGTGCGGTACTGAACATCCTCCCCAGCTTGATCTTCTCTAGGAAGATTAACAACTTTCTGCATGACTAGATTTTCTTCATCGTCTTTGTTCTCTAAACTTAGATTGTGGTATTGCAATAATAATGATAAAAGTAATAAAAATAATAATGGAAACTTTCATTCAATATATCCTAATACATACAATACAAAACTAAAACCAAAATCTATAGCATTAACTCGCCAACAAGGGGCATTAATGACATACTCACACAGGTGATGTAAAAAGTTGTAAATCAGGGACCTAAAAATCTAAGACTTCTGGATTTGTCCATTCCCTGTTTCTGCAGAGAAAAGTGGAGTAGGATGCGCGAATACAAATGTTTATCATCCTTTTGGTTAGATCTTTTATTTCTGTGTCTGAGACATTTAGATTAGATAGCAATTCAAAGAATCGTTTACTGTCCTTTTCGATGAAGCCACATGCCCCCATTGAGACATTACAGTACACAACCTTATTATATGATGATTTCAGTCTGTTCATAAGTGGCTTGTATAAAAATACAAGCCTCTCTTTCTTGTGCTGCTACCCACCATGTTCGTCTCAAAACCAACCGTAAGCTCCACAAGTGTGACTATCTTGTGTTGAAAAATAGCAAGATCCGGTTTTTCCTGATTTCCTGATACTATGCAGGGAGATGCAAAGGAGGGCAGATCGACATATAAGCTCTTACATGATCTTGACAACATATTTGCAATGATCTTCAGAACGGAGTTATGTCTCCATGTATAGCGTCCTTGAGTAAGAGCGATGTTACAGCCTGCGACAACGTGCTCAGTGTTTCGGGATCGTGTACTCATGTTAGGAAGAGTATTATTCAGGTATCTTATTGTGTAGTTAAGGATGTTCCTTGGCATAGCCTTCTGTACAGACGACCACACTGTTTTAGTGTTTGAAAGAACACAGTCCCATGCATGACGCATGAAAAGGCCTTGTGTCGTAAGATTTTCTTTCACTTTATTTGTAAGATTTAGCCTGATAGATTGAAGGACGTTTTTTGAACTGTTGAAGGAATCGTATTGGCGACTTTTGTCATTGGAAAGCTGGGCTAACTCATTAATGTCTTTGTTGACAGATTTCTTTAAACATTGCCTCATAACAACCTGGTATTGCTTGAATTTTGTACTTATATCTTGGATGTCGAGACCAAATTGGCTTTTAGATAGCATGATGATCGACAGTGATCCATTTGCTGGAATTTCAAGCCATCTTCGCAGGTAACTATGAGCAAGGGAGTCTAATGGATTTATCATCCAGGGTTGCTCAATGTCCGCGATTGTCAGGTCCCAAGATAGTTTACTCATTAGGTAGCGAGAGTAGAGCATGATTTTATTCTTCGGATGCAATGGTAAGCTGTCAATTTTGTTCATAATGTGAGTTACAATCTCTGTTAGCTCTTCTTTGTGTTTCTTATTATCCATTTCGAAATTGAACCAACGACAAAGATATTCAAAGCTCTCTCCTAATTCAATGGGTTTGATGGCCTCTTCATTTATAAAGAGCTTCGCTTTAAATTGAACCGACTTAGTTGCTTTCTTGCATATTCCAAATGACATACATTTATCTGTCCTTCTGATCATGTTCGCCCAAGTACACCACCTTTTAAAAATGTTTAACAGGATTTGGTTTTCATATTCGCTTGATGTTATGGCTACTGCATCATCAGCAAATTGGAACCAGTTTTTAGGCTTTAAGATCTTATGGTACACGTAATTCATTTGCCTTATTTCGTCGCTTTTTACCAAGGTCTGGATAAAGGTGTTGAAGACCATATTAAAGAGGAGGGGGCTTAAGAAATCGCCTTGAAGGACACCCTTTTCAAATTTAAAAGCCGGAGTAATGAAATCCTTTGTCGCGATAGATGTTGTGAAACCTTAATAGATGCCTTCGATGATTTCCATTATTTCTTCTATAATAAAAATAATAACAATAATGATAATAATAATGGAAACTTTCATTCAAAACAATTTAAAATACAATAAACGCTAAAGCCTAGTCTATCCAGCCAACTCTCCAAAATTGGGCATTGGTTGCATACTCACACAGTTCAAAAGTACGATCAATAATGTCCTTATATACTACCATTAAAAGCTTAAAAGTTCGGGGGATGTCCAATCTCTATTTCTGCGACAAAATATATAGTACGACGATCTTATACATATATTTGTTATTCGCTTAGTGAGGAACAGAATTTCATTCTCTGGTACCCTTATATATCGTAAAAGTTCGAAAAATTTTCTGCTGTCTTTCTCTATAAATTGCATACACCCATGGACACATTAACATAACGAACGTCATTATATTTCGGTAGCAAGTTTGAAATCAATGTTTTGTATTTGTCGCATTTTCTTTTGCTGTTTCCCTCCATATTTGTTTCAAAACCAATGGTAAGTTCTACGATGGTGACGACTTTCTGCTGAACAAGAACGATGTCAGGCCTTTCGTGATCACCTGTTACGATACATGGGGATGCAAAGGATGGTATATGCGCGTAAACATTCTTGCAGAATCTAGACAATGTATTCACGATGTAGTTGAGGACGGAGTCTTGTCGCCATGTGTATCTCCCTTGGTCAAGAGAACTCTTGCACCCTGCAACCACGTGACCCAGAGTTTGGTTGTGGTGGCACAGCTGACATGCCTTATTCTCTGAGTGATCCCACATGAACATGTTACTCATATTTGGCAATGTATTGTTCAAGTATCTGATGGTAAAATTATAGATGTTTTTCGGCAAACTTTTTTTGTACTGAGGTCCAAGCGGTCTTTGTACTTGCTAAGATAGAGTCCCAAACATGACGAATTACTAGTCCTTGTGTTGTGAGATTCTCTTTTATCTCGTTGGTAATGTCATTTCTGATGGATTTAACGACACGCTTTGTACTATTGAAGGTGTCATACTGCTTACTCTTATCACTGGAAACTTGCACCAAGTGATTTATGTCGTGATTGCAAGAATTTTTCAAGTACTGTCTCATGACTACTAGGCACTGTTTGAATTTAGTGCTAATGTCCACAATGTTGAGACCAAACTGACTATTTGTCAACATGATGATGGACAATGTCCCGGATGTAGGGATTTCTAACCATCTACGAAGGTAGTTATGAGCAAGAGTGTCCAAATTGTTGATAATCCATGTTTGGTCGATGTCGGCTATTGTCAAATGCCACGACAGTTTGCTCATTAGATATTGAGAATAGAGCCATACCTTATTTTTTGGATTAAGAGGTAGACTGTTGATCCTGTCCATAATTTGTGTTGTAATTTTTAATAACTCATCTTTATGTTTTTGATTGTCCATCTCAAAATTGAACCACCTTCCAAGGTATTTAAAACTTAATAATAATAATATTAATAATAATAATAATAATAATAATAATAATAATAATAATAATAATAATAATAATAATAATAATAATAATAATAATAATAATAATATTGCGCAAGAAAAACAAGATATTTGAATGAAAATTTTCGATCCTACGTGGATCTTCTTCAATCATAATGAAATTTTCTATAAATAACTAAGACGTTAAGTAGCATTGGAGAAGGCTATGTTCTATCATATATTGAATAAACAGTTCGCTAAAGTTAAGGTTCGATTAATGTAGCGTAACAGATGTAGTAAACTAAATTGAAGGACTTGGAAACAGTTTGCAATACGTTCTTCCAAATTCATTCATAGCACTCTTGAGACCATTAGGTTCTCTTGAGTCTAGTCTCGTTATCCGCAGATTTTCATAAATGTAAAGGTTGTCTTTGTTACCATTTACGTTTTGCAAAATATGTACGCGTAGGTCTCTATCAAAATTGCATTCTGGGCTATCATGGAAGTGTCTGCCAAGCTCCTTGGCGTCTGGATCGTGCTTTGCATCACTCCTATGTTTGTTAAATCTTTGCTTAAGTGTTGTGGATGTGTATCCTATGTACAACTGCTTGTGTCTTCTGCACTCAGCGGCATAAATGACATTTTTGTTAGAACAGTTTCCTCCTTCAATAAGGCACGATTTTCCCGAATTCGTGTTCGGCAGTTTGTCGACTTGTCCCATGTAGTTGCATAATTTACACGGCCGGCCCCGCTTTTTTGTGTTCTTCTTCGTACATCTGACGCTATAGCCACCTTGCCTGCATTTTTCCTCAGATTTTATTAGAATTGATTTAAGAGATTACTGAAGCTGAAAGAATAGTGAAAGAAATGCAGAAGACAGTGCTAATGGACAGTGAATCAATTATGAGGAAAGTACTGTTGGGAGTGGTGCAACCGGAATGAACATTTGGAACTCAGACTGTATATGCCGTGTAAACTGTAAAATCAATAGGCTAACAAACTTTGATAGTCTTAATTATTGGCTTGAAGTAGCTTTTATGAAATATTATAATAATGCTAATAATAATTTTTTTTCAAACTTCATCTCATCATTTTAAAATCCCACTATACATACAATAAAAAGCAAAGATATCAGAAGAACTACAATACCACTCACTGTAAGGCATGGAATGTAGACGATAAAAGTCACAAGCAGTCTACCAACTCATTAGTTCCGGATCTGTCCACTCTTTGTCTCTTATACAGAAAATGTAATAAGTACTACGGTTGCATACATTTATTACCCGTTTCACTAGAAAGTCAATGGACTTTGAGTCCAGAGATAATTTCGAAAGTGCTGAATACAATTCAGAGCTATCTCTACCAATAATTCCTAATGCACTCATGGTTAGACTGACAAAAATTACTTCTTCCTACTCTTGTCTCATTGTGTCTATTAAGTCTGTATACTTTTCTCTTTTCCTTCGTCCATTCTTTTCAATGTTCGTCTCAAAACCAACGGTCAGTTCAACAATAACAAGCAGCTCATCTTTGACTAAAACAATGTCAGACCTGTAAGTATCCCCCGTGATAACTGATGGGTTTGAGAATCTAGCATTTTTATCCTCAATATCAGCATATTCTTTAAGCCTGACTGATTTTGGAATAAGCTTCATAATGTTCAGCAAGACTGAGTCGTGTCTCCAATTATATCTTCTTTCATCTAGATGTACGGGACAGCCAGCAACAACATGTCCCAACGTCTGCTGCATGTCACAGGCTTTGCATGAGGCACTTTCTGTTGTTTTCTACCGTGCTGTATTGCTTGCATTTGGTAGAGAATTGTTGAGATAACGAATGCAGAAGTTATAGATGTTCTTAGGCAGCTTTTCCAGAACCTTGAACCAGCACGATCTTGTTCTTGGAAGGATGCTGTTCAATATAGCTGTAATGAGAAGCTTTTGAGTTGTTAATGACGCTACTATACGTTCTTCCTTCCCGTCTCTGATGGCTTTTAGGGCGTCTCTAGTCGATTGATGCTGGTCGTACTGAATGTTGGTATGAGAGCTTGTTTTATTGTGTATTGTGCGAATGTCTTTATTTCTGGACTCGCTCAGACATTTCCTGTTGGTAACTTGACATTGGGCGAATCTTTCAGAAACAGATGTAAAGTTTAACCACAACTTTGCCCTACTAAGAGCTATAATGTCAAGGGTACCCGAAATCGGAATTTCTAACCATTTACGAGCGTAGCTAGCGACAACAATGTCTAAATTCTGCTTTATCCAAGGCAGATTTCATTTGTCTAAATTCTGCTTTATCTAAATTCTGCTTTCATCTTTATGCTTTATAATAATAATAATAGTAATGATAATAATAACAATAATAATAATAATAATAATAATAATAATAATAATAATAATAATAATAATAATAATGATAATAATAATAATAATGGAGAAATATTGACAAAGAGAACATATCAGCAAAATGCAGATTGTGTGGCGAGAATGATGAGACAATTGCACATGTGTTGTCAGAATGCAAACAACTTGCTCAAAATGAATACAAAAAGGTGAGGCATGACAAAATAGCTGCAGCAATACACTGGCACCTTTCCAAGAAGTACGGATTTCAGTGTGGGGAAAAAAGTTACCAGCATTTTGTTAGTAAAGATAATAGTGTCCTTGAGAATGATGAAGTGAAAATTCTTTGGGACTTCAGTATCCAGACGGAACAGACAATTTAGCACAACAGGCCTGACATAACTATTTTTGACAAAAAAGAAAAGCAGTGTTATGTAATAGACGTTGCGTGTCCATTTGATACGAGAATACAGAAAAAGGAAAAGGAAAAAGTTGATGCCTATACAGATCTTAAATATGAAATTCTAAAAGTCTGGAGAGGGGATGTGAAGAAAGTCATCATATTGCCAGTTATAATTGGTGCATTAGGCTCGGTGACAGAAAGACTCCAGGAGGAACTAGAAAAGTTTGGTTACAGAAATGGACTTGAAACCATCCAGAAAACATGTTTACTGGGATCTGCAAGAATAGTCAGGAAAGTGCTGGACACCCCAGGAATTGACTGAACAGAAGCAAGGAAGAAACTTAGATGGACCACTCACTGTCTTAGGCTCTGAGACAGAGCTTGATAGTGTTTTAATCCAGTATTTAGTGCTGTGTACAATCGCAATGATAATAATAGTAATAATAATATAATAATAATAATAATGATAATAATAATGATAATAATAATAATACTAATAAATAAACTAAGCCACCATCATTAATAACAGAAAAGTAAAATAAAAAACAACACTGTTAAAAGCTCAACGTTTCGATAAAATCTTCATCAGGAATAATCATATGCTTTATATATTTCATTTTCTGTTCAGTTTCAGTTTCAGTTTCATTTGTTGAAAGGTGGTTTGGTTTTCATATGCTTTATGATAATAATAATAGTAATGATAATAATAACAACAATAATAATAATAATAATAATAATGATAATAATAATAATAATATTGGTATATTCCAAGGAAATAGCCTTTCTCCTCTGTTGTTTGTATTGGCAAAGATTCCACTTACGCTGGTGTTAAGAAAAACAAAGATATTCTATCAATTAAAAAGGGGAGGTGAGAAGATCAATCATTTGCTATTTATGGACGATCTCAAGCTGTTTGCAAAAAGTGAAGAACAAATAGATAGTTTGGTAAATTCAGTGAGGATATTCTCGGATGATATAAAAATGGAATTTGGATTGTCAAAGTGTGTTGTTTTAATAATGAAGAGAGGGAAGGTTGTCACAAGACAAGGAATTGATCTGCCTGATGGAAAAATGATAAAATGTTTAGAGGAAGGAAGTGGTTATAAGTATTTGGGAATCTTGGATGCGGATGGAATAAAACATGAGGAGATGAAAGATCAAGTAACAAAAGAGTATGTTCGAAGGCTCAGAACCATACTAAAGTCGAAACTAAATTGTGGGAATATCATATCAGCTATCAACTGAAGGGCAGTATCAATCATAAGATACGGAGCCGGTATTATAGGATGGACAAAGGCTGAATTACAAGCTTTAGACAGAAAAACTAGGAAAATGTTAACGATATATGGAGCACACCATCCAAAAGCAGATGTAGATAGAATGTATTTGAGGCGAGCTGAAGGAGGACGAGGTTTAATTGGAGTGGAAGATTGCGTAAGAATAGAAGATGACCGTTTGGAGAAATATCTACAGAATTCTACGGAGGAGCTACTAATGGCAGTGAATGGAAATGATGCATTTGGGGTCAACAGATGTGGAAAAGGCAAAGAAGAAGTACAAAAGGAACACGAAACCGCTTACAAAGAGAAGCCACTACACGGTCAGTTTAGAAAAGGGACCGATGATATAAGTAAGAGGAGGTAAATCGTGGGATTGGTTAAAGAAAGGATATTTGAAAATAGAGACAGAGAGTACAATCATAGCAGCTCAAGATTAGGCATTATGCACAAACAACATGAGGAAGGTAGTGTATGGAGAAGAAATGTCACCACTATGTCGAATGTGTGGCACGGAAGATGAGACAGTAGCACACATTGTCTCAGAATTTCCCAAGCTTGCACAGAAGGAGTATAAGAATTTGAGGCATGACAATGTTGCCAAAATAATTCACTGGAAGCTTTGTGAAAAGTGGGGGTTTGAAAAGGCCGAGAAATGGTACATGCATCAGCCTGAGAGAGTACTTGAGTCAGAGCATTGCAAAATACTATGGGACTTCCCTATACAGACTGATAAACAGTTGGAGCATAATAGACCTGACATTACTGTAATTAAAAAGAAAGATAAAAGTTGTAAACTGATGGACCTATCTTTCCCATTTGATACTCGTATCGAAAAGAAAGAAGAAGAGAAATGCACAAATTACTATGACCTGAAATATGAAATTGCAAGAATATGGAAAATGAAAAGGTTGATGTTATACCAGTAGTTATTGGAGCCTTGGGGACAGTGACAAAGAATTTTGATAAACGGTTGGAAAAGTTAGAACTGGATCTTACGGTAGAGATGCTACAGAGAGACCATGTTTGCTTGGAACAGCGATAATAATACGTAAAGTATTGGATATAAAGTGAATATCAAGAAAAGAAGTAATGTCAAGATACCAAAGACCACTGGGTGTGGTCCACTATCGTGGGAAATGAACCAGGAAATAAGATCACTCCTGTGAAAAAGACACATAATAATAATAATGATAATAATAATAATAATAATAATAATAATAATAATAATAATAATAATAATAATAATAATAATAATAATAATAATAATGATGATAATAATAATAATAATAATAATAATAATAATAATAATAATAATAATAATAGCAATAATAATAATAATAATAATAGCAATAATAATAATAATATTAATAATGATAATAATAATAATAATGATAATTATTATTATTATTATTATATTAATAATAATAATGATAATAATAATAATAATGATAATAATAATAATAATGTCTTGGGTATGACTTTAAACTGCATCCTGTTGTGGAGTTTCGACGTGGGAGAATGAGGTTACCCTTTGCCACAACTACCTCCAGGTCACCCTTAGGCAAGGTGTAGTACCTGCTAGCCTACCCCGAGACCTTTGAAGTACCGGGTTGGCGTCCGGCGGGGTTAAGTCTGTCTCATGGGTAGGGGGTGGCTCTTCAGCCTTGGTTGGCAACCCCCCTAGTGATGGTGTCACGAAAAAAATACCCGAGGGAAGGAAAACCCAGATAAAACCAACCCCATAATCTTATGGTGTAATGATATCTTCTAATCAGATAGACAACAACCACGTAAACGGGACCGGATCCTCAGGTGAAGGTGTCGCGTGCGGCATGGGTACTGGGGGCACGCAGCCAGACCCAGGTCGTCATCCTACTACTGCAAATGTGAAAACCAAATGGACTGAAGAATTGAACAAGATTGTGATGAAATGCTATTTAAAAAGTGATCCGAAAAAAAGGGGATTTCGCAAAAGAATGTTGACCATCTGGAATGACATTGGACTCTTTGAAGTAACAGAACAACAGCTTGCTGGCCAAGCATTATGTATCAAGAATCGAGGTTGGTTGTCAGAGGTTGAAATCGAAGAAATAGAGAGAAATAGAAAATATGGTAGAAACAGTACAAGTGCAAACAGAAGAAGATGAGCAACAAGAGAGAGCAGAAGTAGTCGAAGAGATTAATATAGTACAGGGCTTTGAAGGGATAGAATGCGCCGATGAGGAGAGGGAGATTCTACAGCAACTAAAATGAAAGTTAAATGGATCTGAGACCCTCCAAGCAATAAATCTGAAGAATTTTGATCACAAAAAAGTTAGAGAAAAGACTGAAATAGTAAACAAAGTCATCAGTAAAATTACTACAAATAACATCACTGAGACTAATCTCTTAATTCGAGCAGGAGCGAGCGTAGTAAATGATCTTGTTGGGGCAAAGAAAGTAGGCAGACCGAATGAGATACCGTGGTGGAAAAGAAGAATACAAAACCAGATAGCAATGATGAGAAGCGACATCAGCAAACTGAAAGAATGGGAAAAGTTAAAGAACAAGAAAGAGAAGCAAAGGCTTGAAAGTAGGTACCACGCAAAGACAAAAGGAGTGAAAACTGTGATAGAGGAACTGAAGCAAAGAATAAAAGCCAAAAAAACCAAAATACAAAAATATGATCAAAGAAGTAACCAGTATCGACAAAACAGGCTATTTGCTTCCAATCAAAAGCGTCCTTTCGAAGAGATTGAAGGAGTAGTTCGAAATGAAGGTGTAACCCCGGATGCAGAAGAGAGCAAAAAGTTTTGGGGAGACCTATGGGACAATGAGGTCAAACATAACGAGGAAGCAGAATGGTTAAAGAGAGTTAACATTTCCACAAGAAATGTGCCCGAACAAGCTGAGGTCGTGATAACAAGAAAAACGCTGAAGCAACAACTAAGCAAAATGCCGAAATGGAAGTCATCTGGATCAGATGGTGTACATGGACACTGGTTAAAAAGCTTCACAGCTTTACATGACACAATAGTTCAACAATTAGGAGAAATTTTAACATCTGGAGAAGTCCCTAGCTGGATGGTAAATGGCAGAACGACTTTGATCGTAAAAGATAAGACTAAAGGAAATTTGGTTTCAAATTTTAGGCCAATAACGTGCTTGCCAATGATGTGGACGTTGTTTACTGGAATAATTGCTGAAGAAATATACAGTCACTTAGAATCAAACAACATACTACCAGTAGAGCAGAAGGGTTGCAGAAAAAAGAGTCGGGAAACAAAGATCAACTACTCATAGATAAGATGATACTGAAAAACTGCAAGAAGAGAATGACCAATTTGTGTCTGGCATGGATAGACTATAAGAATGCGCTTGATATGGTGCCACATTCGTGGCTGTTAGAATGTCTTCGTTTGTATAACATTACACCGAATGTGATTGAAGTGCTCAGTAAATCTATGAAACATTGGAAGACATCACTGACCGCAGGAGGAATGACACTAGGAGAAATAAATATCAGAAGAGGCATTTTCCAAGGCGACAGTTTGTCACCGATCTTATTTATTTTAGCATTGATTCCACTCTCAAAGCTGCTTAATGACATGAAAGATGGCTACCATCTCGGAAAGAATAGGCCAAAAGTGAATCATTTGCTTTACATGGACGACTTGAAGCTTTATGCAAAAGATAAAAAAGAGTTAGACACTCTCATCCAGACAGTCAGGGTTTTCAGTAAGGACATAGGAATGGACTTTGGAATCGAAAAATGTGCAATGATTCAGATGAAGAGAGCAAAATTTGCAATGAGTGAAGGAATTGAATTGCCAAATGGCAAGAAGATAAGATCACTAGATGACCAAGAGGGGTACAAGTATTTAGGAATTCTTCAATTTGATGATATAAAGCATAAGGAAATGAAAGAGAAGTTAAAGAAAGAATATGTCAGAAGAGTGAGGAAAATACTAAAATCTCATCTGAATGGTGGTAATGTCATACAAGCCATAAATGCGAGGGCGGTGTCCATAATACGATACAGTGCAGGAATACTGGACTGGACAAAATTAGAATTACAAGAACTAGACAGGCAAACGAGGAAGCTGTTAAACATATATAGAGCGTTACATCCTCAAGCTGATGTAGACTGATTATACTAGAAGCGAGCAGAGGGAGGAAGAGGATTGCTAAGTGTTGAAGAATGTGTCAAAATCGAACAAACTAATATTGGCTATTACATCTGCAACAGCAGCGAAAGTTTTTTGGCTGAAGTTCGTAGAGAGGGCATTGTATCTAATGAAGGTGACCCGAAAGATGAAAGAGCTAACAGAGGCAAGGAAGCATAAATATCTCCAAAAGAGACTTCATCCAGTATTCTACAAAGAGACAATGGACGTAAGAGATGAAGAGAATTCATGGAAGTGGCTCAAGAACGGGTACCTAAAGAAAGAAACGGAGGGGATGATTTTAGCGGCACAAGACCAAGCCCTGAGAACGAATTGGATAACGAGGAATGTTGATAAAGAAAATATATCATCAAAATGCAGAATGTGCGGGGAAAGAGAAGCGACAATCGCACATATAGTATCTGAATGCCAAAAATTAGCACAAAGAGAATACAAAAGCTGGAGACATGGCAAAGTGGCAGCTGTCATTCACTGGTACCTGTGCAAGAAGTTCGGATTCGAGTGCGACGACAAGTACTACAACCATATAGTGACAAAAGAAAATAAGGTACTTGAAAATGATGAAGTATTATTACTGTGGGACTTCTCTATTCAGACTGAAACTTGCATTGATCATAACAAACCAGACATCGTGATAAAGAACAAGAAAGAAAAGACCTGCCAAATAATCGATGTGGCATGCCCATTTGACACTCGAGTGAAGCAGAAAGAGGAGGAGAAGCTAGACCACTACAACGAACTAAAGTACCAAATCTTGAAAATGTGGAAGGACGATGTAAAGAAAGTTGCAATAATACCAGTTGTTATAGGCGCACTTGGAGTAGTCTCAAAACGATTCAAGAGTTACATTGCAGCATTAGACTTTGACCCAGGAGTACAACCATTACAGAAAGCATGCCTCATAGGTACGGCCAGGATTGTGAGAAAAGTACTGGACCTAAGAGAATGAATAGCAGGAAGACTGATTTATGTTTTCGATACAGACAGTACGCACACTTTCTTAAGTTACGGGATGTAATCTGAAAGTGGACAATGCATTACTAGTTACATTTTGATAATTACTGAAATAATAATAATAATAATAATAATAATAATAATAATAATAATAATAATAATAATAATAATAATAATAATAATAACAATAATAATAATAATAATAATAATAATAATAGTAATAATAATAATATATATACGCTAAATCACTTTATATATGCAGCATCGCTGGCAGCTGCCAAGAAAATGGGGATTAAACTGAAGAAAAAGGCTGCTAAAAGAAATGTTCAAAAGCAACCAAAATGGAAGGAACGAATGACCAAAGAAATTGAAATGCTTAGGGGAGAATTATCGATCTTCGATGAATTATCTAAAGGGAATATCATAAAAACTAGAAAAGCCAGAAAAGTCAAGAGGAATTATAAATTGTTCGATATGGATGAAATGGTAAAATCAAAAGAACTAGTCAAGCAAAAACTACAAGTTAAGGCTCAGCGTATCCGTCGATATGAAAAAAGAAGTAATTTCTATAGACACAACAAGATCTTTAATACAGACGCGAAGAAGTTCTATAGACAACTGGGAAAAGAAACTATAGAAATTAAAGACCCACCTCAAATGCAAGAAGTAGAAACGTTTTGGAAAAACATCTGGAGCAACAAAAAAGGTTTTAATGAGAACGCTGAGTGGATCACAAGAGAAGAAGCAAGAACGAGGGCAATAGAAGAACAGGGCTGGGAAGATATCACAACCAAAGAATTAAGCCAAGCCTTAACTAAAGCTCATAAATGGAAATCGCCGGGGCATGACAAGGTTCCAAATTTCTGGTTAAATTCCCTAACATCCGCACACAAGCAACTAACTACGTCATTTTGTGCTATTATGAGAAGCCCAGAAAATACACCAGAATGGCTGATGCAGGGGGCAACCTATGTACTACCGAAAAATAGCGAAACTAGGAATCCAAAGAATTACTGGCCAATTACATGCCTAACAACAATGTACAAGTTATTGACATCAATCTTAACAGAATGAATATACCATTTCCTCGATAAGCACAACATCTTACCATTAGAGCAGAAAGGCTGCCGAAGGAATTCCTATGGCTGCAAAGATCAACTTCTTATCAATCGTATGTTACTGGAAAACTGTTCCTCCAAAAATCGCAATCTTAGCACAGCGTGGATTGATTACCGAAAAGCATTTGATAGCGTCCCCCATCCATGGATTGAAAAGGCTTTAGACATTTACAAAATTTCGCCAATTATAAAAGGTTTCCTTCACCAATGCATGAGCATGTGGAGTACCAAACTCATTCTCAATCATAGCAACGGCACCGAAACATCCGGTAACATCAAGATTGACCGTGGCATATTTCAAGGGGACTCTCTGTCCCCACTATTGTTTTGCTTAGCTCTCGTACCTTTGTCCAGTGAATTAAACAACACAAAATATGGCTATAAGATCTTTGATAAAACCATCACACATCTCTTCTACATGGATGATCTTAAACTTTATGCAAAAAATGATGGTGATCTGGAGGGGCTACTAGCAACTGTGAAAAGGTTCAGTGATGATATCAACATGGAATTTGGTCTGGGCAAGTGCGCTAAAGCCACTTTTAAGCGAGGTAGACTTACTTCAACAACATCCATTACATTGAATGATAACACTAAAATCAAAGATTTGGATCAAGAAGGGGCATACCTGGGAGTCAACGAAGGTAAAGGGATCCAACACAATGCCATGAAAGAGAAGATCAGAAAAGAGTACTATCGGAGAATGAGATCGATTATGAAAACAGAGCTAAACTCCCGGAATAGGATTCAAGCCATCAACTCACTAGCTGTACCAGTGGTGCAATACAGTTTTAACATCATCAACTGGAACTTAAGTGACCTCCAACGCATGGACACTAAAACAAGAAAATTGATGACAACAAATAGAATGCATCACCCAAAAGCTGATATTGATAGAATCTATCTCCCCCGCAAAGAGGGCGGCAGGGGCCTTTTCCAACTAGAAATGTCTTACAAGACCACTACCATAGGACTCGATACTTACATCCAAAATAACTACGACTGGATGATACAGTTAGTAAACGAATATGAAAGAAATAAGAAACTCTACTCAGTCACAAAAGAAGCACAGCGATACAGAAGAGAACTAAACTTAGAAGATAATGACAACGTAGAAGCCACAATACCAACAAAAGCAGCGAAAAGTAGCAAGGGAAAAGCTAAACAAGAAATTCTAAAAGGCATGTTGAACCACTGGCAGGAAAAGCCACTTCATGGCCAATACCCTAAACGTACCAAGGAAGCTCATGTAGACCAGGAGAAAACGCATCAGTGGCTATGTAGCTCAGGACTGAAAGCAGAAACCGAGGGTTTTATCTTAGCGGCACAAGATCAATGTTTGCTTACAAGAAACTACCAGGCTAATATCCTACACAATGGAGTAGATTCCAAATGTAGCCTATGCGATGAGAAAGTTGAGACCATCGACCACATTATTTCTGGATGCTCTAAACTTGCCGCAACAGAATACGTAACTAGACATGACAGAATAGGCCAGTATCTGCATTGGAACATTTGTTCTCATTACGAAATTCCACACCCTAAGAACTGGTATGAACATCACCCACAGCCAGTTACGGAAGGAGATAATGTCATCATTCTCTGGGATTTTACCATCCATACGGACAGGCAGATTTAATGCGAATAGACCCGATATTGTTATCAAAGATCTGAAACAAAAAACTTGCTTCCTGATAGATATGTCTGTGCCAGCTGATCGAAACATCTCGGTGAAAGAATACGAAAAGTTAGCAAAGTACAAGGACTTAGAAATAGAGATAAACAGGATGTGGCAGCTAAGAACAATTACATTGCCAATAGTAGTTGGAGCATTAGGAATGTTAAAGAAAGGAGCCGGTGACTTTATTGATCAAATCCCGGGAAAATCAAACATCTGTGAAGTTCAAAAATTGCACTAACATCGACAGCCCATCTCCTGAGGAAATTTCTTTCAATGTAGTTATCGATTGCGGAACCATCAAAACATTATGACACTTGGTCAACTTTCCAGAAGTAATGTCATGACATAGTTGCTAGCCTTAAGTCTCTGATAGTGACTCGGCTGGTAACTAAAAATTACCTGAAATCAAAGCTAAAAATTCAATTCATAATAATAATAATAAATGATAATAATAATAATAATAATAATAATAATAATGATAATAATAATGATAATAATGATAATAATAACCATTTTGGTGTTGTGTCCACTTTCTCCTCCTTGTCCTCGCTGTAGCAGTAGTTTGATGACGACCGGGTTCACGCTGCGTCTCCATGGAGCACCTGCCGGGCGAGAGACCGTCACCAAAGGTTCTAGTCTCATTCACGCCGTTATCTGATAATTCACAATTTTCCATTTCACTCGTAATGAGGGAGTGGTGATAAGGTGACACAACCACCGGTGTTTTTATCGAGAACACCATCTCTAGGGGGGTTACCAACCAAGGCTAAAGAGTCCCCCCTACCCATGAGACAGGCTAGCCCCCGCCGGACGCCAACCCGGTATTTCGTGGCCTCGGGGAGAAGATGCCTAATTGGAAAGCCCCGGGACCCGATGGCGTGCAGGGTTATTGGCTGAAGAATTTCAAAAGTATGCACGAGAGTCTCCGATTACATCTAAGTGAATGCCTTGAAGGTGCAACAGTACCAGATTGGATGAAAAATGGAAGAACCGTGCTTATTCAAAAGGAAAAATCAAAAGGAAATGTAGCAAGTAACTACCGACCAATCACTTGCCTACCCCTAGTGTGGAAACTTATGACAGGCATTGTGGCAGATGAGATTTATAGACACCTTGACGAGAAGGATGTTTTGCCAGAAGAACAGAAAAGTTGCAGGAGAAAGGCGCGAGGAACCAATGACTTACTGTATACAGAATCTCATCATTCCCATCCAGCCAATTTCTGATCGAAGGGTATAAAACTCCATACAGGCTAGATGTTTCAGAAAGAAGCGGCGGGATCCTGGTTTATGTCAAAGATAGCCTCATTACAAAGGAACTTAAAGTAACTGTGACACATGATATTCAAGCCGTGTTTTTTGAGTTAAACTTAAGGAAACAAAAGTGGTTAATAGTAACAATCTATAGGCCTCCACACCAAGATCTTATATATTTTGTTGAGCATATATCTCACATATTAGATCAGTACCAATGTTACGAAAATGTAGTGGTCATTGGAGACTTTAATGCAGAGTCTAATGAAAAGAAATTGTCGCCTTTAATCGAAGACTACAACCTTTACAATCTCATAAAAACTCTACTTGCTTTAAGTCCTCCAAGGGCCGCTGCATTGATTTAGTATTAACGAATCGTAAACATTCTTTCATGCACTCCAAGTCATTTGAGACAGGATTTAGTGACCATCATCATATGATATACACCATTCTAAGATCGACATTCGACAAGGTAGCCCCCAAAAAAGATTACGTACAGAGATTACAAAGATTGGTCCCTAGAAAAATGCAAACAAAACTAACCATAAATATGGTCATTTCACATCCAACAGAATACGCACAGTTTGAAAATGTATTTATGAAAACTCTCGAGGAAAATGCCCCCGAGAAAACGAAGATTGTTATGGCCAATCACAAGCCCCATGTAAACAAAGAGCTACGAAAAGCTATAATGAAAAGAACCAGGCTAAAAAATATTGCCAACAAAACTAAGAGAGAAGAGGATATTAAAAGATACCGAGAACAGAGGAACCTTGTTGTGAAAGTAAACACCAATGCAAAACGTGCATATTATAAATCCATCCAAGCCAAATCGATAGAAAACGATAAACAGTTTTGGAAAACGGTGAAGCCCCTTTTCTCTAACACGAACCCAACGAGTGAAAAAATAACGCTGATCGAAAATGGTAAGATCCTATCAAATGACGAGGAAGTTGCAGAATGTTTTAATGAGTATTTCATTAACATTACTGATGGGGTGGGTATTGATCCATCTCTCAAAGAAGTATACGAAAATATGACCGTAGATGAAATGGTAATACGAACGCCATCCAAGTATCAAACGAATTAAGGCTATAAATCAAGATACTGAAAAATTTAGATTTTCTCACGTAAACCCAAACGAGGTCATGAGACAGATTGAGGCATTAGATAAGAGTAAATCGAACAGTGGGAAAATTCCAACAAGCGTATTAAAGGCAACAAAAAAGGCTGTTTGCCCCTTCCTCACTGATTGCATCAATTGTGCAATATATAACTGTAGGTTCCCAGATGAATTAAAAGAAGCAAATGTCTCCCCTAAATTTAAAAGCAAAGATGCTACTGCGAAACCAAATTTCAGGCCAATCAGTATACTACCATCTGTCTCGAAAATCTACGAGAGAGTCCTCAAGAATCAAATAACACCATTTTTCCAAGACAAACTCTCAGTGATATCATCTGGCTTTCGAGAGTGTTATAATACACAACATGCACTGATTAGAGTATTGGAATTATGGAGAAGATGCTTAGACTCATCAGGAATCGTAGGAACGATACTAATGGACCTATCTAAAGCCTATGACTGTCTGCCTCATGACCTCCTTATAGCGAAATAAGAGGCATATGGATTTGATAATGACAGCCTTCAGCTCATATGTAGATACCTAGAAAGCCGATATCAGAGGGTAAAGATTGGTTCATGTAAGAGTACACGACGAAAAATAAAGATTGGTGTCCCACAAGGTTCTGTCTTGGGTCCATTATTTTTCAACATCTTTATAAACGACTTATTTCTCATGAGCCTAGAATCTGAGATATGCAGTTTTGCTGATGACAATACCATATTTGCATGTAGTAATACTATACAAGAAATTGTGATCAAATTGGAAAATGACCTAGGTCTTCTATTAGACTGGTTCTCAAAAAATGGAATGATAGCAAATCCTGAAAAATTCCAGATTATGTTCCTTGGTCTAAGTGATCAAAGGTGCCTGCGCCTCAACATAGAAGGAAAAAAATTACCTGCTACAGACACGGTGAAACTCCTAGGGATACAGATTGATAACAAGCTAAAGTTAAATAAACACATACACGAACTTTGTTCAAAGGTTAATCAGAAAGTCAGCGCTTTTGCAAGGTTAAATACATATCTCTCTCCGGATCAAGCAACAAAAATCTGTGACACCATTATCCTTTCGAATTTCAATTACTACCCCCTTGTGTGGCTTTTCTGTAGTGATGCTGCAAACGATGAAATAAACAGAGCACATAAACGTTGTCTGCGGGTACTCTACCAAGACTTTGAATCCTCTTTCCAGCTACTATTAAGCAGAGATAACAGCCAAACTATCCATGTTAAAAATCTCCAGAGATTAATGACTGAAATCTACAAGTCTGTCAAAAAACTGAACCCCTCATATTTATGGGAATTTCATGAGAGGAAAGAAGTAACGTACGACCTAAGGACTAAAGATCTTTGTAAACTTCCAAAGATCAAAAAATGTTATGGCTCGGAGTCACTTTCCTTCAGAGGAAGTCTCCTCTGGAACACTCTTAGTGACAACATCAAGCAAAGTGCAACTCTTGCAGCATTTAAAAATCAAATAAAATCATGGACTGGTGAAAAGTGTACCTGCAGGCTATGCTTATAATATATTTTTTGTGTAGAAATATATCAGTACATTTGTTATATTGCCAGGTAGTTTACTTTTTAGTTGGAATGAATTAGTACTCTGTACTAGGTTAAAGCCAACTCTAAATAATGTTTATGATATGATATGATATGATATGTACATTGACAACATGATTTTCCGAGAAGTTAAACGAAGGAGAAAGAATCTTGCAATTGCATGGATCGACTATAAAAAAGCATACGACATGATACCGCATTCTTGGATTCTGGAATGCTTGAAAAATTTTTAAATTCATGAAAGTGTACATAGATTCCTTGGTCAAAGTATGAAAACATGGAAAGTGAAGTTAGAATGCGGATCAGCTAGTATAGGAGAGGTTGCAATAAAACGGGGCATCTTCCAAGGATACTCATTGTCACCTTTGATGTTTGTAATGTGTTTAATACCATTAACGATGATCTTAAGAAAATCTGAACCATCATATCAATTTGCCAAGAATAGAGAGAAAATTAACCATCTGTTATACATGGACGATCTAAGGTTATACGCTAAGACTGAAAAAGGACTAGATTCTCTTATGCAAACAGTAAGGGTTTTCAGTGCAGACATTGGTATGGAATTTGGCATTGATAAATGTGCGATGCTAGTTGTGAAAAGAGGATCAGTACAAAGAACAGAAGGGGTTGAATTGCCCTATGAACAGACTATCAAAGGATTGAACGAAGGAGACACGTATAAATACCTAGGTATTCTACAAGCTGACAAAGTCAGTATGCTGAGATGAAGGATAAAGTGAAGACCGAGTATAAAAGGAGAGTGAGAAAGATCTTGGAAACAAAGTTAAATGGCAATAATATAATTAAAGGTATCAACGCCTGGGCTATTGCATTATTAAGGTACTCGGCAGCTTTTCTCGAATGGACAAGATTTGAGAAGGAAGAGCTTGTTAGGGACACCCGAAAGCTATTGACTATGCACAAGGCATTACATCCTAAGAGCGATGTGGATAGGCTATATCTACCTAGAAATGAAGGTGGAAGGGGACTACAAAGCGCGCAGGATACGATTGAGTTGGCCATTCTTGGATTAGACAATTACGTGAGGAATAGCCATGAAAAGTTGATGACAGCTGCTAGGGAGGACAGCAACGAAGATCTCGAAACAGAACAAGAGTTCAAGCAACGAAAACATTGCGAAAGAAAAGGAAGATGGTGTGAGAAGGTACTGCATGGCCAGTACTCAAGACAAACAATGGATGTAGTATCAAAAGAGTCATGGAGATGGTTGAAGGAAGGTAACATCAAGAGAGAAACTGAAAGCTTAATCTTTGCAGCACAGGAACAAGCCTTAAGAACAAATCAAATAAAAGCAAAAATTGACCAATCACAAGCAGATGATAAATGTAGAATGTGTGGGAACGCAAATGAGACAATCGACCATTTAACCGATGAATGCGCAAAATGGCACAGAAGGAATACAAAAGAATGCACGATTTAGTTGGCAAAAAGATCCATTGGGAGGTCTGCAGAAAATTTGGAATAGAAGTATCAAAGAAATGGTATCAGCATGAGCCGGAAACAGTAGTTGAAAATGAAAAGAGCAAGATCCTGCGGGATATGAATATACAGACAGACCACATCATTGAGGCACGGCGGCCAGATATGGTGGTTATTGACAAAGCAAAAAATCATTGTCAAATAATAGATTTTGCGGTACCATATGACAGTAGAGTGGAGCAAAAAGAACTAGAAAAGAAAGAAAAATATCAGGACCTAGCGAGAGAGCTGAAAAAGATCTGGAATATGAAGGCAACAGTAACACCAGTGGTTATTGGAGCATTAGGAGCAATACCGAAGAAGTTAAAGAAAGGATTCCAGGACCTTGGAATTGAGACGAAGATACTAGAACTCCAAAAGAGCGCTATAATACACACGGCTAGAATCCTCAGGAAGGTTCTTGAAGTTTGAGGAGGCTTGTTGCCACCAAATTAAAGAACAAAAATTCTATTGGCAGTGCCAATGTGCGATACCCCTGGATAATAACGATAATAATAATAATCAGGAACTGGAAGCAAGCCCTAAAATAAGTGTGGTTCTGACTCATTTTGTGGTTTTGTAAATTAAAACTGTGGTTCTGTAAGTGCGGAAAGTGTGGATTTGAAAAAAAGGCAAAATAAATACCACTCCAAAGTCACGCATGACTCCATCCTCCGTCTGATCATATGTTTTATAATAATAAGTTTGGCTGATTTTATGCAGTCGTGCCTCGAAGTTGGACAGATGACAGAACTTAACAGTTCTGACCCATTCTGACCATGTGCCTCTTGCTAGTATTATTGCAGCAAAACCACAACGGCCGAAGTAGACTGGTTGATCTCTATTGCGATAGATATGCCTACCTGATCTTGCAAGCTTTGATTTTCGGCTCACCTGCAAAGTTATGGCAACGAAGACATTTCAGTCATGCCACTGAAAAGGCTGGGAAGCAAGATTGGTTCAAGGGAGTGTTTGAAGGCGCAGGAATGCAAGAAGAAAGCCCTGAAGAAGATTGCTGCAGAAAGTTTAAGGCTGTTTCTTTTAAATAAAGTGAAGCCACGCCAAATTTTCAACCTTAAGTGCAGACCACACCCAACTTTCAAAAATGTGCACTTGTAAAAATGTGTTATTTTAGGGCCTGACTGGAAGGAGAAAGACCTGCATGGAGAGTTTGTGCGACAAACGGCAGATGTAGCTGGAGAAGATTCCTGGAGATGGCTTAGGAATGGTTTTTTGAAAAAGGAGACAGAAGGTTTGATCATAGCTGCTCAAGAACAAGCTTTAAGAACAAATTCGATCAAGCACAGCATAGATAAGACTTCAGAGACACCTCTGTGTTGATTGTGTGGAGACTCGACTGAGACTGTAAGACACATTATCAGTGGATGTAAGAAGCTGGCCCAGAGAGAGTACAGGAAACGCCATGACAAGGTGGCCCTACGGGTGCACTGGGAGATTTGCAGAAAGAACGGAATAGAACGTACCGACAAGTGCTATGACCATCAGCCATTGGCAGTCGCAGAGAATAGAGATGTTCGAATTACGTTGGACATGACTGTTTACACGGATAAGAAGCTGAGTCATAATCGACCGGATATTGCCCTTGTACAGAAAGATTCACAGGAATGGACACTGATTGACATAGCTGTACCAGCGGACCAGAACGTCATCAATGCTGAGGAAGAGAAAGTGGCTAGAGATCAAGAGCTAGCATTTGAAATTAAGAGAATCCACAGAGCATCGAAAGTGATAGTGATACCAATCGTGATTGGCGCACTTGGAACAGTCTCAAAGAACGCAAAGACCTGGCATGGGAAGCTAAACATATCTGACGTCGTTGGAAGTGCACAGTTGTCGGCCATCCTTGGAACAGCTCACATATTGCGGAAATTTCTATGTTTCTAAGCTGCGGGAAGTTGCTGAGACAAGACAAAGAGGACCCAGAAGAACATCGAAGAACTGGAGAGAGTGACACAATAACAACAACAATAATAATAATAACAATAATAATAATAATAATAATAATGATAATAATGATGATGATAGTAGTAATAATAATAATTATAATAATAATAATAATAATAATAATAATAATAATAATAATAATAATAATAATAATAATAATAATAATAATGATAATAACAAATCGCAACAGGAAAGTAAATGTAGGATGTGGGGAGATTCTGACGAAAGTATAAACCATATACTAAACGAATGCAAAATGTTAGCACAAAAAAGATTATAAAAAGAGGAACGATTGGGTAGATCGTAGGATTCACTGAGAAGTATGCAGGAAATATAACATCGATGTAAGCGAAAAATGGTACAGTCATGAACCTGTAAGTGTACTTGACAATGGACAATATACGCTTCTATAGGATTTCACAATTCAAACTGATAATGAAATCAAGGCAAGAAGACAAGACATGATAATCAAGGATAAAGAACAGAATACTTGTATAATAATAGACATTGCAGTTTCCTGTGACACTAGAATAGAACTGAAAGAAAAGGAAAAGATTTACAAATATCGAGATCTCGCAATTGAACTAAAAAGATTGTGGAAGACGAAAGTAAAAGACGAAAGTTTTTGGATCACTGGGAGCAATTCCAAAGAAGATGGAGAAGAGACTGAAAGATATTGAAATAGATATGAACTTGGCGGAAATGCAGAAAACTGCAATCCTGAACTCTGCACGAATTCTTCGAATGGTTTTGGAAACTTAAGGAGGCTTGTTGCCACTTAGTACCAAGAATGATATGACCATACAAATATTTGTGTGTGTAAAGTATGAAACAATAATAATTATATGGTTTTGTGACATGGCCTGTCCCCAAGAAAGGAATATTGAGGCTAAATCCAGGGAGAAAATAACGAAATATCAGCAGCTAGCATACGAAACTAGAGAAAAGAGAAAGAATTATGAGGTTAAAGTCATACCATTGATTATTGGAAGTCTTGGGGGTGGAGTGAATGCCATACAGAAGAACATCGAGAATGTATTGACAGAGAAAACAGCAGCAGTAAAAATTGTTAAGGAGATGCAAAAGACGGTTTTGATGGAAAATGAATCAATAGTGCGAAAGGTCATATCAGGAGTAATCCAAGCGGCATAGAAGCAAGACATGACTAACAAAGATTGGTAGTCATTCACAATGACATTGAATAGAAGCTAGCTATCACTTAAGATAATAATAACTAGTAGTATTACTTTGGGATCTTTTCTAAAATTGGGATTGGGATCTTTTCCGAAATTAGTCATCTCCTTCCTCTTGACATACTGAAAAATCTTTACTTTTCCATCTTCTCTTCCTTTTTGAGTTATGGTTCATCAACTTGGGGTCTCTCCTATGATACTTATCTTGAACCACTCTTCTTGCTGCAGAAAAAGTACTCCGATCTATTTCCTTCCAGCCCTTCTTCTCTCCCTCAACACCAATCTTCTTTTGCTTAAAAATTCTAAATTTAAAAGACATGATTCACCGTGATATACTCAAATTCGTGTACAAGTCTAAATGGTCTCTCACCATCTCATTTTCACAACTACTTTCAGCTTAGTAACACTGTTCATAGTCATGAAACTCGTCAGGCAGCTAGAGGTGACATTTTTCAATCTATAAGAAATACATTTTTCTATGGTCTCAGGTCTATAAAGTATTTTGGTGCTAAACTTTGGAATGGCATACCCACTTTTATTAAGATGTTAGTTTAATTCAATATTTTCAAATCAAATTTGAAAGAATTTCTTGTAAATGGCTATGGTCTTTAATTCTACACCTTCATAACTGAGGAAACATTCTTTAATTACCTCACTCTTTGGAGACATTTTCTGGTCTTGTGTTCTTTTTTGAATAAATTTTCTTTGTTTTTTTAGTTTTTAAATGGGGGGCTCTCTCTCGATTAGTTTAACAATTAGAGAGCTCCTCCTTAGACAAATATAACTAAATACATATAAGCATGGGTTGTGGATGTAGTCTTGTTTGCTGCCTCCGAAACCTATGCTCATTCTATGTTCTGTACTGTATTGTGCCTTTTTTTGTTCTTCGGTGTCTGGCGTGCTGTATTTCGTAGTTGTCTGTATTAGTTGATTGTCATGTATTTTGATTGTTTTAGTTAATGTAAGTAAATTCAATTGTATATATTTGTATCATATTTGTCAATAAAAACTGAAACTGAAACTAGTAAATAGAATTTAACAAATGGTGCTATTCCCATCTTACTTTTGGTGTGTTATTGTTTCATGTTGAATTGTGGTTGAAAAAAGTACGTTTAACATAAAAGAAACGAGAAAAGCAACATGTGAAACGTCAAATGTACAGCATACCCTTGCAAAGAAGGTCATCAATAGCAGCTTTGTATCGCTCTCAGCCATTGCAGTCATTCATGACTGTTAGTTTGGCTTTTGCCTACCAATTAGAGAGGCATTAAAACGTATGCATACCTCAAAAGAGTTTCTGAAAAATTCTATGGGTAAAGACTCCTTTTGGTGGATGTGTTTTTCGACCAAAGGGGCTAAGCAAAAGGGGCTAAGTTTCTGTATCAAGTAACTAAAACGAGAAATGAATTTTAGTCAGTGTATAAAAGGAATAATCAATTTTGTCTACTTTGTTTTATGTTACTAGCTATTTAATTTGCTAGAGAGTTCGTATGATACTTCCCCCTTTTCATCACAAAATCGGAGCTGAAATTGGAAATAAATGTAACCTGGAAAGAAATGTCCGATTTTAAAGGCAGTCTCCCCTCTATTGTCCTACTTTGTTTATCTTATTTACACAGAGCTAAATTCATGCGCCACTGAGTCTCCATGACCCTAATTTCTTTCTACAAAGCGAATTAGCACAGACTTCTGGAATATACAATAGAGCAGAGTAACTCTGAATGGAGAGATCTTTATCGATTTTATTCCCATTCATCGAAGAGGAAAGACTGCACAGTGTTTGAAGAAACCCTGGGAAACTTCGGAAACTTCAGGCTGATTTTGTTGAAAAGTGGTACCCTTCATTGAAACTCATTGAAAGATGCATCCCTTGGCTTAGGTTTCCTCTTGCAACTAATGTTGGCAACTCCAGAATTGAATTTTCAGAATGGTTGTAACCGAGGGGCATTTCTATCATTTGAAAAAGCGTACGAGATTTTCGAAACAAGAAGATTTTTATGAATTTTAGATTGATTATTCTAGCAAACAAATAGATTCTTTCCAAATGTGTGCGAGATTTTTGGGTGTAAAAATCCCCTCGGTTGTTATTTGATTTAGTTATTGGGCCAGGGTTCAATTCTACTTTCTCCCTAAAAGCAGTCCTTTTGGAAATGGACTGACGGGGCTACCGTGTTTAAGAATATAAAGATAAATGAATAATAATAAACATCCCTGCTAGAACCCAAGGAGGATGGGCAGTCCTTCCCACAATGCAACAGTGACCATTTAACTATACAAACCGAAGCGCACGCAAATTCAGATCAGTTACAATGAGCAGACGTCGTGCTAGCATCTGTGGTTTTCATGTTAGCATCTGCCAGGGAAATTTTCACTTTGATAACAGTTTTAACAAGGTTGGAAGCTTGGATCTTAGCTGCAGAGCTCGTTTAATGTTTACAGATCAAGAACAATTGACAAGGTTGAAGGTCTTTTCCCAAGATCACACCATCGCTGTGATGGGCCTAACTTTTTTTATTATAACGAATCTTTATACAGGATGTACATTTCAACATAAGAATGCTGTTATCAATATGTGTCCTGTAAAGGAATAAAAAGAAAGTAAAATCTATTACAACTGTGATAAAACCTAGCAGTAATTACATAGATCATTTAAAAGTTTCATACATGTTGTAACATATCAAAATTTTCAGCTAAAATGTTTCTTTGATAGTTCTTCATATTGCTTGAACGATTCCGTTTTTCTAACATCGATTGGTAGTTCGTTGTACAGCTTTGCACCCATAAAATGGATCGACTCCCTAGCATATTCTGTTTTGATACATGGAAGCCTTATCAAACATTCGCTTTTTCTAGTTTGTATCTTGTGCTGCTGTAGCTCAAAATACCCTTGAGAGTTCTCACAGATATCATTGTTCAGACATTTGCGTACCAGTTTACATGCCCTGGTCCCTTTAGCATTGGCAACAGATTGAATTGCAATTGGATTTTTCGAGTTTCCGTTGATTATTTTCAGGCAGCGATCATGAAAGGACGTGAGTCTCTTTGCTTGAGTTGAAGTCAACTTGAGTTGCAGTACTCCGCAATACGTAAAGGTTGGCAGAGTCATGGAGTCATACACTGCCTTTGCAGAGGTCAGATCAAGGGAATCCCTTATCTCTGCCAGTAATCGTAATCTGGATGATGCTCGTTTGAAGCACTTCTCAAAGTGGGTATTTAGATTTAGGGTACTATCTATTTCAATACCAAGATATTTGTATTGTTTGGTATTTAGTATTTTAGAGCCTCGGTACATTACATCAAGTGTCTCATTCTGTTTTGCAATCCTTTGCAGAGTCCCAAAAAGAAGAGATTCCGTCTTGCCTTTTTTCAAATTAATTATCAATCCATTTTCATCAAACCAATCGGCGATAGACTCCATATCATTTGAGAGCTTGGTTTTGATGACTTTCAAATCTTTATCAGCAGCGTAGATCACTGTATCATCGGCATATTTAACTATCCTGGTGCCCACAATTACATCAGTGATATCATTGAAGAATAGAATAAATAGCAACGGACCCAAGATAGAGCCTTGAGGTACTCCTGTTTGGATGTCCGCTATCTTTGATGAGGATTTACCATAACTTACAGCTGCTGAACGGTGGAAAAGATAATCTGTGAACCAAGAAAGTTCACCCTCTTTGATTCCATACTTAGGGAGTTTTTGGAGTAGGTTTGAATGGCTTATGGTATCAAAGGCTTTGCTGAGATCTATAAACGTTGCTCCTACCAGTTTGCCTTGATCGACACTCTTCCGAATTTCATCTAACAGCAAGGTTGCTGCAAACTCCGTAGACAGTTTCGGCCTAAACCCGAACTGGAACTTTGAAAGTAGTTTATTTTTGTCAAGAAACTCCATAAGTTGACGCTATACCAACTTTTCAAACACTTTTGATAATATGGGTAGAGCTGATATTGGTCGATAGTTATCAAAGCTTGACAGAGAGCCCGATTTATGCACAGGAACTATTTTTGCAATATTCATGTCTGTTGAAAAAATTCCTGTCTCAAGTGAGAGATTAATTAGGTGAGCAAGAGGGGCAGATATGAGACAAGCGGCATCCTTCAGTAAGCCTGGGGGCAAATTGTCGATGCCAGTTGATTTCGTGCGCTTGATTGATCTAAGCTCTCTCTCGACTTCTAACCTTGATATGGGGCGAAATTTTAATTGCTTATCAGTTCTTTGAGGTATAGCTGCAGGGCTCCTCCATACAAAATCACGTAAAGGAATTGCGCTTTCTCTCAATTTTGATGTTACTGTAGCGAAAAATGAACAGAAAGCATTGGATATCCTGGCTGGGTCCTCGGTTTTCGTACCATATATATCAAATGAGTTCATTGATGGCCCTGTCGTTGACTTTGTGGGGTATATGGTCTTCAAAGATTTCCAAAACTTATTTGGGTTTCCAGAATTTTCTTTCAGCATGTTTTTATGGTAGGAAGACCTGGCTTTTCTGATGGCAATATTGACCTCGTTCCGTTTCCGTTTATATTGTGAGATGTCAAGCTCATCTTTCGTCCTTCTCGATTTTCGAAGCAGCTTATCCCTATCAATCATAAGTTTCTTGACATTGCTGTTTAGCCAGGGAGCAGGCTGCCCCCTGATATTTTTGCAAATTTTTGGAGCGTGACGATCAAAGATATTAGACAAGATACTCTTCATAATAGACCAAGCCTCGTTCACATGTCTACAACTATAAAAATGTGTCCAATCAACCGCCTCGAGATCTTTTTTCGTAGCTTCAGGTTGATAGCTTCTGTAATCACGGCAGATAATTTGCCTCGGTTTGAAATGTAGGTGATTTATTTTCCTCACACAACCGACCATATCATGGTCTCCAATGCCGGTCGGGATAACTTCGGTTTTCACAACATTTGATGGCTTGTTTGTCAAAATAACATCGATGAGAGTTTCTGAGGCTTCTGCTATTCTCGTGGGTTTTTGGATCATCTGCTTGTAGCCAAATATGTTTAAAATGGACTTGAGATCTTTGTTGTCCTGCCTTAGAAAATTTACGTTGAAGTCTCTCAGGAGAATAGTTTCTTGCGATTTTTCAGATGCTTCAGAGAGCATTTCATGCAGGTGGACGTTAAAGTCTTTGCTCAGGTATTTGGAACTCTCAAGGGGGCGATACATGATACACAATAGGAAGCTAATCGAGTGACTGGGCCTAATTTCAAGCCAAATTGCTTCAACGTTTTCATTTTCCAGGTCATCTCGTCGATCCCAACTAATTCCATCCAAAATGTATGCTCCAACCCCACCACCTTTACCAGATTTCCTTGGGCGACTTATGAAGGAGTACCCAGGAATATCATATACCCCCTCCTCCTGGTTACTTCTCGCCTCGATATGTGTTTCACTAAGTGACAGAATATGCAAACCAGGAAAACTTTGAAGCAATTCAGCGACATGTCCATAGTTTCCACTGAGACCCCTCGCATTTTGATGGAAAATTTTAATGCCTCTGGTTTTGATCAGGGAATCCAGCTCCTGTATGTTCCTTGTGCAGTTTCCAGGGCCGGGGCATGACTGCACATCACCACACATGAGGATAAGGATGTTGAAGAAACTTTGCCTCGAGCTTCGAATACGAAAACAAAACTTGCCACCTCTCACTTGAAATAAACTGGAGCATGTAAAAGTTTCTCCATGGATTACTTCATCAATTTCATTTCCAAGTAATGTGAGTCCAATAAAGTCTGAGTCAACGAACGAGCTTCTTTTAACTTGCAAGTTTAAAACGAAAATAAACAGAGTAAACAGAACCGTGCTGCAAGCCGCCATTTTCAACTTAGAATACGGATAGAATAGAAACCGAAGAAGGAGAGGAGAGTTTCAAAGTCTTGACTGGTAATCACGGATGAAGCGATGTGTACTTGCCCTCAAGACCCCACTGCATCTAAACTGATAGCATACCTCAAAGATGAACAATCTGGAAGCTGTGAGGTTCAGTCTTATTTCTGCTAACATGTTCCTTCCCAAAGAAACCTTGGAGGAAAGAGAGGATTCATCGTTGCTGACGACGTGATGTTGGTGAACCATGCCAGGTTCATTCACCTGCGGCCAGTTCCTTCGATTTTTAGCTGTTATCATCAAGTAAGATGGTTATTATTGTATTGAGTTTAACGCAGGCTGGTAAAACTCGTACCATCTCTACTTTATTAGGCCCATCAAAATCAAGATTGAAACCTTTCATAAACATACAGTTTCTTTCATTGGAAACGTTTTTGTCATTTCATACGAATCAGTGTGAAGAAAGACCTGTGCTGAGTCTGCTATTGCTTTACATTACAGCAGAACCAAACAACATGCAAAGTTTGAGGGACCAGAGAGGTTTTTTATGACTGATCACATAACTTGATTACCCTTCTGAGAAGGCCAGTTAAACTGGCTGTCAATGGTTTGAGTGTCAGTTTGGCTGCTAAAAACTTTAGACTGTTGTTGTAATTAACTCAGACATTGTTTCCCTTCCCTTTCAGGTTGTTCCTGGTACATACAAGAAACGAAGATGACTGTTACGTGTGGCTAGATGTTGTACAACCTCTTCATGTATCTTCAAAACTTTCAATTAAACTCGCATAAGTAGGATCAGTGAATCACAAACCAAAAGAAAGGAGTATGTTGAAAGGAAATCATGTTGGCTTGGACTATTCCGGCTTATAAGTATCAAAATACAAATTGAATAGAAAACAACTGAAAAATAAATAGGCCCTCATAGCTCAGTTGTTTGCCCATTTGTCTCTCATGAGGTATTCAAATCAAACAAAATTCTCTGAAGTCAAATTCAACTTATAGAATGATATTGTATTTACTCAATGGACTTCAAATTTCAAACAGTCCATCTTATGCAAATATCCAACATACAAATCTAACTTGGATGAAAAAGTTGAAAGGATTTCTCCAGATGAGCATGGGCCTTTATTTTTTGTTTGAATTTCTGAAAACATGACCTTCCCAAGTCCAACTAATGCGAGTTAGAAGTACCAAGTGCTACACCAGAATACAACTGTGCAAATTGTGGAATGAGATGAATCATCGGAATTTGTAGTAAAAAGAGAAAAGAAAAAGGAGAAACAGCATAATCAGTACATCAGTTTAAGATAAAACAATATTCATTTCAGATAACTAGACGCAAAGCCAACAAAACCTTTGACATACGACAAAGCCTTGACTGCAACTCCACCAACCTCATATACTTACTGCAATGCAAATGATGCCTACGCAACAAAAAGACCGACTGCCAATACATAGGACAAACGGGACGACGTATAAGAGACAGACTCAACGAACATCGACGAGACATTATAAACAGACGTTCCGACACATCCGGGGTTGCAGAACACTTCTGTAGACCCGGACACTCAGTACAAGACTTGCAACTACTACCGCTACTCCAGATACATGACACCAGAGAGAGTGTTAGACGAGCCAAGGAAGCATACTTCATTGGCTTGGCCAACACTCTGTCACCTAACGGACTTAACAGAACCACAGACCGCTAACATAAATAATTCCACACTAACCAAATCTACTGGCACACTTTCCTAACCTTCCCATCTTACTCTACAGCACCACCATCATCATTATCGTTGTCATCACTTCACATTATACTACCATATCATCATCATTATCACCATCATCATTCTCATCATTATCATCACCAACTACATTATCATTATTATTACCACATAAAGTAATCCTCATAACCTACCTACATAGCCTCTGCGTAGCCATCATATCTAACCAATCACATGTAGCCTCTCCTATTCAAATCGCCGTACATATTCTAATCTTCAATGTAACTATCCCATAACAGCCCTGAAGAAGTCCTGCATGGCAGGACGAAATATTGGCAAAACATATATAATCAAATAAATACGCGTTAAATCGACTCATTCTTTGCTGTTGTTCTTCGTCGTGTTGCGGTGTTACTACCTGCAATTTAGACGCAGAATGCTTGTTGCAAGAGACAGTATTTTATCTAATTTGGTTCATTAGCATAATCCAACTTAGCAGCTTGCATGATAACAATACTACTGTTATATACCTCAGATTCCAACTGTGAAATGAACTCACACTAAGTTCTTGAGAATTCAAAGCAAAATTAATGAAAAGTGCTGTTGGTTCTTAGCAATGAAAGGTCCTTGTAGCATCTTTGAACAAGTAAAATGTGGGGTCAAGTGTGCTGCCAGCAAGATTTTTGTGTTTGCAGCTACATAATACATGTAATGTCTCTCAGCATGGGTGTTTCTGATTACCATTCCTGTTTCTTTGATTTTATTTCAATGAAAAGAGCAAAGGAACTATTCGTTATCCATATTGTAGACATGGCAAGTAAAGATCTTTATGAATCAAAATATATAAATGTAAAAATGATGAGTGATATAACCATATTTTTTGCAATTTATAGCACAAGCACTTTACTAAAATACCCCTCTTCATTGGTAGGACCAGGGGATGCATGAAGGGCAAATGCCTCCATTTATAAAAACTCAGCAACAACTTCTTATGACAACACAACAAAAATGTCAGGGTATACTTTTAACACCCCCTTCCCAGCTTGAAGACTTTAGACCTGTAGTCCCGAAAATCTTTGCTTGTCTCTGTGACTGCTCCTTGGACCATGCCTTGCTCGCAATTTACAGTACCACAATTTACAAGTCTAAGTTGTCTTCTGGCACTGGAGGATTGTTTATTTGTTTTGATGTGTTATGTGAGCAGTATGCCAATAATCATTTCCATCCTTTTCTCCACTGAATCACTTGAAAGTGATCCAAACCCAGGCCAGTCACCTCTGTCTTTTCCTGCAAACAGCAGTATTTGATCATCATCTTGTTGTTGATTCTCAATGTTTGATTTGGTTAATAAAAGTGTGCAGTTTGTAAAGAAACTGTTTTAAAAGATCCTAGAACTTACATCACCTTGTAATCGATAAAAAATACATATGAAAGAACATTACGTTGCCACAATAAACTTCAACTTAGTCTACAGGCATTACGCACTCATGCACATCCGGCGCCACCATCATCAAAAATAAAAAATAACACCATCAAAAATAGCAAACTTCAGGGCGCCAAAAATGACTTTATCGCGGGGACTTTTTGGGACTTTTAGTGAATTTAGCATCATAGAGTATTAATCTTACTTGGAACGAGAACGTAACCTTAAGTCCCCATTATTTTGGAGAAACGGAGCCAAAAAGTGGCACCCATTTTCAAGAATCAAATTATCTTAGGCCCATCTCCATTAAGTTGCATTTTCATGCAATAATTGATAATGCAAGGGAAAACAAGGTTAATAAGTCAATACGCATATAAGACCTAATATCAAAAATGCTTACCACTGCTCGTTCCCTTTCACGTTAATGTGTTGCGAGTACAAAACGTATCGATGACTTCCTTCTGCTTCGCTGCCATTGCTCCTGTGCTCTCATTCCATCTCAAAACCAATCGCACTGCATTGTGGGAAGGACTGCCTATCCTCCTTGGCTAGAACCAAAAGAAAAACAAATAAAAAACTTGCAACAGGCCCTTCTTTGAAATCTGTCCACTGTAAAATCGCGATTTTACGTGTACCAGAATGCGCGAAAATCCCTGTAATCTCGCAACGAATAGGACAAAGTCGTGGGTGTCCTGAGGCACAGCGCGGTAAGCATTGTTATTTGCATTTTCATTGAAAATAGTCCTACCAAACAACGTCCCTCGATCGATCTAGAATATATAGCTGCTACGCATGCGTAGCAGCAATAATAATAATAATAATAATAACAATAATAATAATAATCATTGCTGACGAAGATTTTCAATCGAAACTTACCAGAGTTCTTAACAGTTGTGTTTCTTTTTATTTTCTTTTTCTGTTAATTTTTTGATGATGGTTTTGTTTCTTATAATAATAATAATAATGATGATAATAATAATAATAATAATGATAATAACAATAATAATAATAATGATGATAATAATAATAATAATAGTAATAATGATGATGATAATAATAATAATAATAATAATAATAATAATAATAATACTAATAATAACAGAAGAGCAAAATTGGTTATGAGATCGAAATTACACGGAAGAAACAAAATCAAAGCAACAACACTTAAGCAGTTTCTCTCATGAGATACGGGGCTGGAATAGTCAAATGGAACAAGGAAGAACTACAAGCTATTGATAGGAAAACTAGAAAGGTAATGGCCATGAATAAGGAGTTACACCCACGAAGTGACGTCGCAAGGGTCTATGTGACAAGGAAAAAGGGTGGAAGGGCTTTGATTAGCTTATTTCATATTTCATATTTCATATTCAATTCTTTTAAGGAGGGTTGCCCTTCAACAAGTTGATTTTCAAGGGGCCCTCCGATAAAAACATTAATTTCAATATATAATATGAAAGGAAAAAAGTTATTAATTAAATTAAACTATAAAACGTTATTTACAATGTGTAATACTTATATACAATAATGTTCAAAATTTACAATAAGAGTGAAAGGAAAAAGTGTCTAATGGCATCTGTTTCTAAATAGTTTTTTTGAAACTATACAGAGATATTGCCTGCTTTGACTAAGCTGACAAGCTATTCCATAGCTTAGCACCTCTATAAGAGAAACATTTCTGACCGTTTGTTGACTTTTTCATCGGTAACCTCAAGTCGGTCCCCGTATTACGAAGACTATATGATGAGTAGAGCGATTTTCTGGTGAACAGGTCACACAGATATTGTGGAGCCAGCTCATTCAGGGACTTGTAGACCATTGTCTTAGATTCATTGGAAATCAGTTGGTCAACGGTCTTCCATCCCAGCTTTTCGATAAGAGGTCTGCTTGGGTCACCGAAGCTGCTGTTCGTTATTATCCTAGCAGCACGCTTTTGAAGTTTTTGTAGCTGATTAATTTCACTTGAACCAGCGCAGCCCCAGACAGAACAGCAGTATCGAAAATGAGGCTTTACAATACCTGTATAGAGAACACAGGTGACATTCGTCTGAGCATGCGTCGTTCGTAAGGGACGACGAGGGCAACCACCTTAACCCTGACGCGATAGGGACTTCTACTTCTACTTCTACGAAATTAATCAACTACTTCAATAATGAAGGCTCTGTTGATGTAAAAAGGAAAAGGAAAAAAAAATAATAACAATATTAATAATGTGAAAAAAAAGAAGATTTAATTGCTAGAGAGGAAGAAAAGATATTGATAAATAGGTTTGGCAACTGAGCAGCAATAATAGCACTATTGCAATGGTGAGTTAAACCTATGGATTATGCGATCGTGATAGTTTACGGCGGTAACGATAGTTTACGATGTTTGTGAAGTTTGCGGCGGTAATAAATGCACTGGATCTTGCGTAAATTGCACGGCACGAAGGCCCAGACCAAAGAAATGGAAGTGGAGGCTGGCTTGACGATAGCAAAGAAATGTGGAAAACGGAAGGACAAACATATTTTCGTAAACGATATACTGTACAGTATCGACAGTTCAACATTACTCTACGTCATCTTCCTAGTCAAGTACTCTGGGGAACACTTCCTCAGAGGCGAAGTGGGCCTAAGTCTATTTCACAGCTGTTGAGCATTCCACAGACGCAAATTGTCGGAAAAACAGCTTTTAAAAGCTAAAATCACCTCCACGAAGTATTCAGGTAGGTTGGAGATCTGCTTGCACAATGTTTGTGAAGTTTGCGGCGGTAATAAATGCACTGGATCTTGCGTAAATTGCACGGCACGAAGGCCCAGACCAAAGAAATGGAAGTGGAGGCTGGCTTGACGATAGCAAAGAAATGTGGAAAACGGAAGGACAAACATATTTTGTAAACGATATACTGTACAGTATCGACAGTTCAACATTACTCAAAATGCTAGATAATAATTAAGAGGAAAAATAACTTCATTTACATCCAATTCTTTTGAAAGAAACTCTGCTATAACTTATAAGAAACTCTGCTGCAAGAAATTAAATGATGAATTAGATCAATTTCTTGAGAAACTGATACCACAGAAATGTCAGAGCTCATGGGCAAATCTCACTTTTGAGGTAGGGCTGGGTTGTAAGAGTGTTTTCCACACACCACCGTCATCTTCCTAGTCAAGTACTCTGGGGATGCAAGCTAAGTTTCTTATGAACAAGTGAGCATAATGCCAGACATTGCCCCAGAAGAAAACAGGACCAAATGAACTTGCATTAGCATCTACTATTAAGGAAATGGGGGGAAAGTTTTGAAAATATTAAGAGACACTGGCACATGGGATTGTATGATTATCCCTTGTGAGTTTTACCCAAGGTGTGCTATTTACTGTACAGTGTCAAAATATTTTTGAGTGCAAACTGCAAAAGTTTCTTTGGCAATTGAATACAGTAAAGTTTCTTTAATTTAGAAAATTAAGCCTAACATGCTTAGATGTTGTTCTTGATAAAAACTGAGTGCAAATTTATACATAATAATGTATGCATGTTTTTACGGTCAATAGCCATCATTTTTTACTTAAGTTGAGCTCAATGTGCAATATGATTTAACATGCCAGTCTCTTGTGTTTTATCATAAACATATCTTATGCAAGAAATTCTTCATGACAAACTCAACCCTTTCATTGGTGCTTGAAAGTCTAAATCCAAGATGTTTATAGTTTGGTCCTACACATGAGAAAGTTGACTTGAGTAATGTCTAAGCATTGGAGAGGCTTCAAAAACATTGTTTTTCAATGTCAAACAGGGCACAAATAGTGAACACGAAGATTGTGATGAAACCTTCATCATAAGAAACTCTGAGCACTTAAAAATCTGATAATCATAAGAAATTTTCAGTACTGGCCCAAGTTATTAGTTTCTTATAAAAAATATGTGCATACAAAGAACAATGATCAGGCAACTCAGAATGAAAGTCACTACAAAATAAAGTTCAAGGAACATGAAAAATACTTGATCTGATACCAATTAGTTTGTGGATTGCTTCAGAGTGGACCTATCAAACAACGCAATGTTACCAGGCACATCAACAATGTCTTGCAGGAGCAACCAGTTCTTCCTTTACCCTTCTTTCAGCACTGGTTTTGCAACATCATGTTCGGTATGGAAAGCATCAATCCAACCACTGCATGCATCTACTCTACAGCCAATTTCATTGACAATAAATGGCAGTATGCAAGGTTCTTTATCATTTTTATAAGGCATACATGTATTCTTGTATAAGAAACTCAACTCTTAGATCATCAAAAATTTAAGAATCTCAATTACTGGGAAAATGTATCTTAAAAAACTATTTATTTTGATCGATGAAATCCTTCTCATACCATTACTTTATTTCAGCTTATTTCCTGATTGTATCATATCACTTGGAAGGTACTTGAGCAATGTTTAAACATTGGAATGGCTTGAAAAACATCATTTAGAAATGTTCACAATGCACCGGTAATGAACACGTAGTTATTAGATTCGGAAGAAACTCCAAGTACTGAAAATCTGATGATCTTAAGAAACTTTCAATGCTGACCTGAATTCTTAGTTTCTTATAAAAAGTTCATGTACACCCTAGAAGCAAACAAAACAGCTGCACACCCTGCAATGCAAAATAAGTAGGACATTACTGTGTGTGCAAGGAAGCATATTGTAAGAACCAGAAAATTTTCTCACAGCTTAAAGGCTTTTATTCAATCAGCATACATTGCACTTTGTCAGCCTACGTTGTTGCCATTTTCACATCTATTTTCAAGCTACAGGGTCTTCCTTTTTAAGAAACTTGGATCCAATCAGCCCACAGCAACCAAGTTTCTTAATCTTAAATGAAACTTTCTGCTTTTTAATACTAAAAGTTTCTTCTATGATTTTGTCACAAATTTGTTTCTTAACATACAAAATATAAGTTTTAGCAAGGAAGACTTTTATTTGGTTCAAAGCAAAAAATTACAATGAACACTTCTTAGGAATGAACGATAAATGACAATTTTGCACTTGAATTCTGCTTCAAAAGATTTTTTGAATCTCTTAATGATTGTTTACAATAGTTTCTTAAATTCTCAGCCATCCTGCTGCCAGTTTCTTGTAAACCAGTTTCTTTGATAGAAACGTATTATAAACATGGCGCGATAGATGGTAAAAAACTGCCAGTGAAATCGTCACTTTACAGATCGATGTAATTTCCACAAAACACATAGAATTTAAAAAAACCGACTTGATTCGTGTGAAGTATAGTCTGTTTCACCCAAAATTCAAATTTGGTTAGGTTTCACGAGACCATTTGCAAAATATAAGCGATTTTAACCAACTTGCAAACAACCACTTATCCCAAAATCGAATTGGCCCCTCCTAATCTTATATGATGCAACCACAAATTTCCGATTTAAAGATGTGATCCACCTAGAATAAAAAAATTACCCAAAACTTGATAAACATTTTAAAATGTGCATCTAACCATCTCTCATAATTTCTTCACATTTTCATTTCTTAAAATGCGAGTTTCAGTCACTTGCGAGACTGACCTCTTTTCGCGGTGACGCCGTACATTTGGAGGAAAAGTCCTCATTTTTCAAATCGCCGTAATTTCTCCAAAACACATAACATTTACAAAAACTGAATTAATTCATGTAAAGTACAGTCAGTTTCACCCGTAAAATAAAATATGGTTAGGTTTCACGAGACCATTTGGAAAGTATAGGTCCTTATCCAAAGGGAAACACCCACTTATTCCAAAATTGGAATGGCGTCTTATCGATTTTTTAATGATGCAACTACAAATCTCCGTTTTAAAGATGTGATCCACCTAGAATTTAATAAAAATAAACCTGATACTTGAAAGACATTTCTAAAATGTGCACCTAACCATTTGTCATAAATTCTTTACGTTCTCACTGCTCAAAGTACGAGTTTCTGTCATTTGCGAAGCTGACGTCTTTTATGGTGACGCCGTCCTACATTTGGACGAAAAATCCTTACTTTTCAGATCGCCGTAATTTCTACAAAACACATAACATTTACAAAAACTGAATTAATTCATGTTAAGTACGGTATGTTTTACCCAAAAAATGAAATTTGGTTAGGTTTCACGAGACCATTTGGAAAGTATAGGTCTTTATCCAAAGGGAAACACCCACTTATTCCAAAATTGAAATGGCGTCTTCTCGATCTTGTAATAATGCAACTACAAATCTCCGTTTTAAAGCTGTGATCCACCTAGAATTTAATAAAAATAAACCTGATACTTGAAAGACATTTCTAAAATGTGCACCTAACCATTTGTCATAAATTCTTTACGTTCTCACTGCTCAAAGTACGAGTTTCTGTCATTTGCGAAGCTGACGTCTTTTATGGTGACGCCGTCCTACATTTGGACGAAAAATCCTTACTTTTCAGATCGCCGTAATTTCTACAAAACACATAACATTTACAAAAACTGAATTAATTCATGTTAAGTACGGTATGTTTTACCCAAAAAATGAAATTTGGTTAGGTTTCACGAGACCATTTGGAAAGTATAGGTCCTTATCCAAAGGGAAACGCCCACTTATTCCAAAATTGGAATGGCGTCTTATCGATTTTTTATTGATGCAACTACAAATCTTTGTTTTAAAGCTACGATCCATCTAGAATTTAATAAAAATAAACCTGAAATTTTACAGGCATTTCTAAAATAAGCACTTAACATTTTGTCATAAATTCTTTACATTTTCACGCTTTAAACTACGTGCGAAGCCGACGTCTTTTCGTGATTAAACGTGGTAGAGCAGTGACAATTTGAAGAAAAAATAATTATTTTTCAGATCTCCGTAATCTCCGCAAAACACATACGATTTGCAAAACTAAACTATTTCGAAGAAAGCATCATTTGATGAACATAAAGTGTTAAAATCGTTAGGTTTCACGAGTTAATTTAGTAGTTCAGCGAAATAGTTGGTGGTGTAATTTGTCTGTTTTGTCACTCGAATTTGTTTAGGCAGAGAGTCTAGGCCAGCGTTTTTGCTTCGGAATTTTGTTCATTTGGTCGGCGATCGGATAAAAGTCATTTCAGAACTGAGTTACAAAAACTTTGACATACCTTTTGCCTACTGCCTGCACTCGTTGTCCTCGTTGCACACTTGCTTTTCACAGTTCTTCTGTCCTTGGCTCAGCTCACCTTTCATCCGCCCCTCCAGCTTGCCGCGAAGAACATTAGAAAAAATCACACGAGGGCCTGCGCAGCAATATGCGCACTAATAAGAAAATCGAATGTCACCTGTGTTTGTATAGAGAGTTTGCAAAGTTTCTTTCGGAAGAAAAGACTTGGCATGTTTTAGAAATCCTATTGCCCTGGAGACCTTGGCAGAAACTGCCTTGATCTGTTCTTTCCAATCCAAAGAACAGTCAATTTGCAAACCGAGGTATTTAGTCTTTTTGACTACTTCCAGCTCATTATCACGCATTTTCAATTTCAAGTCTTCATTTTGACCCTTGAGAATACTGTTGTGTTTCTGCTTGGAGGAAATAAGCATAGAATGAGCTTTTGCCACATTCAGGGAAAGCTTGTTACATTGTAGCCAGGGAGCGCCGAAGGCGCGGGAGGGGAAACGCACAGTGACTTGCGTGAATGAGCCATGATGCGCATACGATCGAGGTTGCGCTCCAGTTGCAAAATTTCCCGAGTGGAAGGAGTGGGTGGCATTGCAAGAGGTGAGCTCGAAGGGGAGCCGAAATCTTCAGAACCGTACTTGGTGAGTCCAGTTATTTACTTTACAACTCTTCCTGGGTGATATCTCCTCCTTTCAATGAAATATAGAGCGATCAGACAACAAGTTACCCGAAAAAAATGCATTCGTTTGTTGTTGCAATGGGCCTAGTCCAAGGGTCGTCCACAGCTTCACCGCGGCGGCATCTAATTTTCTCAAAATAAGAATCGAACAAGTTGCCGTATTTGATATTTTCAGTGAGTGCAATCATCAAGGAAGTACTTCTGTAAAAATCTAAGTAACATATTATAACATATCGGAGATATCACTTGATATGGAGAGGGGGGTTTGAAATTTTGAAATTCTTTCATGTTCGATTCCAATTCGATATCGACAGCATAGCATATCGACTGGCAAGTGTGCCAATGAGAGGCAGTCTGAGTCTGCACATTTGTATTAGCTAAATTTTACTGTCAATTATTCTATTGATTGGAAGAAGGAGCGCAGAAAAAGTTCCAAACAAAGAAGTTTTCAAGTTTCAAGTTTCATTCATTATCAATCAATCCTAAATACAATTCATACACAAAACTCTACAACTAAGATTCATTACAACACTAAGAACTAAAAACTAACACTACTGAAAACAAAAGGAAAAAATACCTTTACACAATTGTATTTAACATTGAATAATTAAGGAGGAGCTCTCTAAGTTGTTAAACTAATCGAGAGAGCCCCCCCCCCCCATAAAACACAAAGGAACAACAAATTATTTAAAAACAGAGGCAGATAGTAACCAAGAACCAGATGTGCCTCAATCGGATAGGTCATGTGTGTTAAGTTACTAATAAAAGATTACAGTTTGTTTGCCTTAGACAAGGATAAACCTCTTCCTCTTTCAATGATCTAGTTTCCTTTGCCATGCCAAACAGGACGTATTACTGATCTCAAATTGACATACAGTACAAATATAGTAAAACTTGTTTTGGATTTTCAAATTGGAATGTTAAGTGGCCAGTTTTGGAATGTGTTATAAAGCCTCAGGGCTTCTTGAAATATTCGTTCCCCTATGCAAATGTTCAGGAAAATTTATGTTTGTTTTCTTCCACAGCTATCTACCTCATGCTTGCAAGAATTGGTTGCATGCACATATCTTGTTTGTAAGAAAAAGTGTACAAGAAACTCAACTCGCAGACTGCCTATAATTGAAGAAACTCTAATACTGGAAAAATACGGTAAAGAATATGAAGATTGCTATGGAACCTTTCAAAAACTTGTAAGAAACTCTGAGTACCCAAAATCTGACAATTTCAAAGAACTGTCAGTTAGAAATGTATCTTTTTTATTATGTTTAGTCTAGGCTGTATGCAATGTATGTTTTGTACTTTTAATAAAATGAAATTAAATGAAAAACTACTGGTCCAAATTCTAAGTTTCTTGTGAAAAATGTGTGCATCGCTCCAGGGGAATTTCTTAGACTAAGTGAAGATATAGTGAAGTCATTCTTCTGCATGCAGCACCAACCATGTGGTGGATATTCTAACACTACAGGTTATTCTTATGCATACAGTGCCAGTGATATACTATTGTCTTTTCAATCATCAGCTCTTTTTACAACATCTGTGCATAAAAATGACATAAGGCTAAAGATAATTCATTGGACTGCTAATTTGTGATGTTCAACAACTTTTTACCACAAGCATTAAAGAGGTTTTGTAACAAGGAAATTAGATGATGGGGTAAAACAGTTTGAACAAATTTGAATTTTTTCATTCCTTCTTTTAGATGCTTTCGTATCAGTTTTCTGATCTCGTGTTAGCAGTTTTTAAGCTTGAGATGAGGAATTCTAAATATCAGATGGGTCTCCCTATGTTAATTGTGTACGATGTGTTGCAATGTCAAAATCAGTTTGAAAATATGCACACTGCACTGCATGTTTCCTTCCCTGTTCACATACTTAGACTATCAACTATTGCCCTGTTGCCATGCATCATTGATTGCACAATTCACAAAGTGAATGATCCACAATTTTAAGAACCAAACTGGTTTTTATGTCCATCTTAGATCAGATGTCAAAGTAGATTTCTGATAATAAACAGCCAAAACTCTTCCATCTTTTCTAGTTGTGGACATTTAGCATGACATCTAATTTGAAGCCAACCATTGATCTTCTAGAGAAGAAACTTTGGGAAAAGACTTTTTTTGGGTGGCAAAAGACTGCAAAATCTTTGAACTGAATTTCACAAAATGGAGATGTTTCAACTCTTGAGTACCAATTTTCAACCCCCTAGTTTTACTCTGACCCCCTTTAAAATTAGTTATTGAAAATTTGTGATGATGGTGAGCATAATTTTTCAATCTGTTTTCATAGATATTGAAAAGATTAATATGTTTTACTAATAACACAACTATATGTATTCAATTTTTCTGATCACCACCCTGATTGTTCCAGCCCCAATTATTATCATAGGGTCTACTGGGGTAAATGGGTAGGCTGAGGGTAAAATTGGTAGTTTGATTAATGGAAAACAGTTGGCTTGCAGCTGATAAATCAACATTCATTATGTCCAGGAGGGTAGTTAGGTGTGCTCTAGCTGGTGTAAAACTGTGAACACTGATCCTGGCAAAATTTATCTACTTTTCACCATACCTGTTTTACCCCAGATTTATCCATATTCTACTCCAGTAGACCCTATCAAACCATTGCCAAACCCCCCCTGATTTTTGATACTTGAGAGTATGTAAAAAAATGTGCTGAATTCTGTGTTTGTCAAATAAGGTCATATTATAAGGCTTTTACAGGAAACCCCTTTAAAAACTAAACCTCTCGTATAAATTAACAACTAAAAACATTGATGCCTGAAGCAATATTATTTCGAAAGTTTATGTCAAACAGTAAAAAGAATTAAAAAAAACATGATTGTTCCTTGTTTCAAGTTCAAGTTGCAAATTGAAACTCCTAAAAGAACAGTTTTTCATTATGAAATTTTTTATGTATTCTTTATTCTTATTGTCAAAGACAAAGTTTCATTTAATTTTGGTTGGTACTGATTGATTTGCCATTTTCACTGGCAGGAAGAAGTTCAATGCTAAAACAAGTGTCTCTCTTCACTGCAACTTCTTTAGGTAACAACAAAGGCCAATGCCATCAACACGTAGCCTGATCCACAAGAATTTTACTTGCGATTGGTCCTTGTAATTACTACAGCTTTCAAAAGAGAGCATGCCTGCAATGACTTGATGGCTTGCATAACGTCCAAGCAGCGACTTACACACTGAACAACACATTCGTCCAAGTTTCTTTGAGTCCAACTACAAAAAAGCTTTATTTAGGCCAACTTCACTAGAGAATGAGAGTAGCTTCGCTGCATGCAGAGATGAAATCGATTCAGTGTCTTTCAGAACTAAAGATGGCGGCTTATTTTGTTTCACGTACACCAGATGAGTTGAAAACAAAACTTGGAGGAAATGCTGAATCTTCTTGTTTCACTTGTTTGGCCACAGCTTTACAGCTTTGCATTTGCATTTTGCCTCGAGAGCGTTCAACCTCGTTTTCAAGCTGCGCATTGATCATCAGTTTAACAGGACGGAAAATTGTATGCGCATGTGCAACAAATCATAGGAAATCAAGGTTTACGCGCGGTTTTGTCATTCACGGACGGAAGGCACTTGTGATAGTGAAATGTGGCCTGAAAACTGAAACTTCGAAACAGCTGTCTGCTGAGGATATCAGAGCCAAGTACTCGTATTCATGTCCAAAGGATGCTTGTTTTTCAGTAATTCAAGTTGTTTGTTCATTGCAAAATGAATGTATTGTGAATTGGTATCAAATCAAAGGTCCTGTTCTTCAATAATCAATCTACCTGAGAAGAAGGCAAAAGGCAGGAAATTCACATTCCAGAGTCATTGTCGGTAGTGCAAAAATTGGACTTTATTCATCTGTGTAATCTCGAAGTAGATATGCCCTGCTCCCCAAAGCGAAGAATTTCGTACGGACTTCATGCATGAGAACTTCATCTTGGAGGAAGAAGCAAATGTTCAGAACCCAAAGGCCAAAGCCTCTCACTTTTGTTGGAGCCAAGTCAAGGCACCCCAAACCCCAAAGCCAAGAACGTTGTGTTGTTCAGGCTCCATATCTTGGAGTTCCCATAGAAATACTGTCAATTAAGCTGGTTTTGCCAGCAATCAGACAAACAAACCTTTAAGCAACTGCTGTAGTATCACATCAAGGCAAGAAGACCCGCATGAAAAGAACATTACACAAATTATTTTTGTGTGCGAAAGTTCTATGTTGTTCTAAAAATAACTAATGATAAGTTTCTAATTTCCTAACCACTAATTAAATTTGTGTTGAAAGTTTCTTACTTTTTTGGAAAGCTCACTGGGGTAAAATGGGTGTTATCAAATGCTGGAAAAGTAGACCTGGAACAAACCAATCAACATTCACTATGCTGGAGGGTTGCACAGGTATATTTTGGCAAAAATTTATCCACATTTTTCACCCAAAGCATTTCACCCCAAACTTACTCATTTTACGCCATACCCTATTCCCTTCAATGCATAATGCAAAAGATACTTAGGGCTGAATATCAAATGGCACAGAAGAATCTCTGCCATATTCTTCTTAGTGGTGTACTGCAAGAATCTTCAAATTGGCACACCATTTGTTTGTTGACCAAGTATTAAAAAGGAACAGCCTTATGCATAGGCTGTAAATTTCTAGAGCAACTTTGATAAATGTTACCATAGCCTTCTCTTGACCAAACTTTCCAAATCAGGTGATTTACCAAAATTTCTTTTGCTTCTAAATAGTGCAACCCATGGCAAGGCTGCAAGCTTTTTATGAAAGGAACTCTGTACTGTTGTTTATACAGTAAGAAATTACAGTAATGATGGGCAAAGATTCAAGAAGATCTACTGTAGTTGGCTTTTTGTTAAAAATTTGCCAAGAAACTTATGACAGCTGGAATCATATGCATTGTGTTTTATCTGTAATCAGACCCTTATGCTGAATAGTGAGGCAGTATTAACTTCCATCTTTTCAGTTTTCATAATGCACTTATTCTTTAAAGAAACTAAGGCCCAGGGCTGTTAGGTTATTTCTTAACTGCAAGGACACTTTTTGTTACCAAAGATTTCTAATACCTTGTTTCTTTTATCTTAAATTCCAGTAGCATAGATGAGTTGATTTAGTTTGTTGTAACTGTACAGTATCAATAGCATTTTAAAAGTGCAAATTGCAAAAGTCTGTTAGCGTTTTTGTTCAAGTTGGGCACCTCCTTCAGTCATGGAAAACTGAGTCCATCATTTCTTATCAGCTATTACTCATAAGAATGAATTGACACTTTTTTATATAGGAAACTGGTTGATAATAAACAAGTACTATAATTAACAAAATTTAAAGTAGATACACATTTCTAATAAGAAACTAGGATTAGGCCATAGTACTAATATAATAATAATAATAATAATGAATCATGACCAGTATATCCACAAAGTGGCTCTTCATCTGGTCGCTAAAAAATACTTTACATGGTTTAAGACTTCTAGTATGATACTTTATTTCTAAGGAAAGATTAAAAGCAGGTAACAATGTTACATCAATCTGAAAAGTAAGGTTAAAAAGTTTAAAGTTTGTTATATAAAATATCTAGATAAGTTAAAATTTGAAGGTTAGGTTCTTCTCTTTTAGGACTAAACGTTTCTTAATTGGTTTCTTATTTTTTAATTGCATGCATTGTCAATTTGGTCGCTAACACTGCTGCAGAAAATGTTTCTTGACATTGTAAAGCATCACATAGGAATAAACAGTGTTCTGTCATGATGAAAACACATTTGGTTAGTTGATTTTACAAAAGAATAAAGGTTCAACAATCTATTTGCTATAATATTCATGCTTTTAACTTGAAAAGTTTCCAAATATTTCTCAGACATTCTCAGTATTAGAGTTTCATATTATGTCATAATATTTCTCGTACTAGAGTTTCTTAAAATTTTGGCTACCTTAGTGCTAGTTTCTGATAAACCAGTTTCTTATAAAATATGTGTATATTAGATGTCTGAGGACTAATAAGAAACCATCAAAATTTAGAATTGAGTATCATCTGGCAAATCTATGTTTGAATTACCTATCCTTGAGTAATATTAAGTAGCTGGATTTGTTTTAACATTATTGAACTCTATATTTCAACCAAGGGTATTTTGATTTCACTTGTGCAGAAGTTCTACCATTGGGATTTTTTTTACACTTTTTACATACATGAATAACTTTTGACAAACATGAATAAAATATTATTTTGGTTCGACTTATATTCTTCCCATCCCATGGAAGTATTTGTGGGTCAATACTTAGGTAGCTAGCTTAACCACACTAAAAATAAGTGAATGTTGACAAGGTATCAAAGACAGGCTATTTTGCTCTTTGGTTCAAATGGCCCACCTTAGTGAGGCAAAGTAAATAAAAAATTGCTGCATGGTTTTTGAAGTAAAGTCTCACAGATAATATGCCATAACCAGTCTATACTTGACAATACACAGGCATCATCAGAAATACATGCAAGTGGCTTCATAGGGGTGCAGTTTTTGTTCTCTGGTGTTCATCCACCTATTTTCCCACTATATTAAGGCACTAACAACGATTCACAAAGGCATAAAGAAGATGATTTAAAAATATCTAAGTGTTGCATAGACTGGTTTTTACACAATCTTTGTGTTTGAGTCACTGTTTTCTTCATCGCGCGTACGGCCTATATAAACCTTGCATTGGGCCAAAACAAGAGGGGACAGTGTTTGTTCTCTGGTGTTCCTCCACCTATTTTCCCAATATATTGAGGCACTAACAACGATTCAAAAAGGCATAAAGAAGATCATTTACAAATATCTAAGTGTTGCATAGACTGGTTTTTCCACAATGTTTGTGTTTGTGTCACTGTTTTCTTCATCGCGCGTACGGCCTATATAATCCTTGCATTAGGCCAAAACAAGAGGGGTGCAGTTTTTGTTCTCTGGTGTTCCTCCACCTATTTTCCCAATATATTGAGGCACTAACAACGATTCAAAAAGGCATAAAGAAGATGATATAAAAATATCTAAGTGTTGCATAGACTGGTTTTTCCACAATATTCATGTTTATGTCACTGTTTTCTTCATCGCGCGTACGGCCTATATAATACTTGCATTGAGCCAAAACAAGAGGGGTGCAGTTTTTGTTCTCTGGTGTTCCTCGACCTATTTTCCGAATATATTGAGGCACTGACAACGATTCAAAAAGGCAAGGTATCAAAGACAGGCTATTTTGCTCTTTGGTTCAAATGGCCAACCTTAGTGAGGCAAAGTAAATAAAAAATTGCTGCATGGTTTTTGAAGTAAAGTCTCACAGATAATATGCCATAACCAGTCTATACTTGACAATACACAGGCATCATCAGAAATACATGCAAGTGGCTTCATAGGAGTGCAGTTTTTGTTCTCTGGTGTTCATCCACCTATTTTCCCACTATATTAAGGCACTAACAACGATTCACAAAGGCATAAAGAAGATGATTTAAAAATATCTAAGTGTTGCATAGACTGGTTTTTACACAATCTTTGTGTTTGTGTCACTGTTTTCTTCATCGCGCGTACGGCCTATATAATCCTTGCATTAGGCCAAAACAAGAGGGGTGCAGTTTTTGTTCTCTGGTGTTCCTCCACCTATTTTCCCAATATATTGAGGCACTAACAACGATTCAAAAAGGCATAAAGAAGATGATATAAAAATATCTAAGTGTTGCATAGACTGGTTTTTCCACAATATTCATGTTTATGTCACTGTTTTCTTCATCGCGCGTACGGCCTATATAATACTTGCATTGAGCCAAAACAAGAGGGGTGCAAGTTTTTGTTCTCTGGTGTTCCTCGACCTATTTTCCGAATATATTGAGGCACTGACAACGATTCAAAAAGGCAAGGTATCAAAGACAGGCTATTTTGCTCTTTGGTTCAAATGGCCAACCTTAGTGAGGCAAAGTAAATAAAAAATTGCTGCATGGTTTTTGAAGTAAAGTCTCACAGATAATATGCCATAACCAGTCTATACTTGACAATACACAGGCATCATCAGAAATACATGCAAGTGGCTTCATAGGGGTGCAGTTTTTGTTCTCTGGTGTTCATCCACCTATTTTCCCACTATATTAAGGCACTAACAACGATTCACAAAGGCATAAAGAAGATGATTTAAAAATATCTAAGTGTTGCATAGACTGGTTTTTACACAATCTTTGTGTTTGTGTCACTGTTTTCTTCATCGCGCGTACGGCCTATATAATCCTTGCATTAGGCCAAAACAAGAGGGGTGCAGTTTTTGTTCTCTGGTGTTCCTCCACCTATTTTCCCAATATATTGAGGCACTAACAACGATTCAAAAAGGCATAAAGAAGATGATATAAAAATATCTAAGTGTTGCATAGACTGGTTTTTCCACAATATTCATGTTTATGTCACTGTTTTCTTCATTGTGCGTACGGCCTATATAATCCTTGCATTGAGCCAAAACAAAGATACTACGAGAACGACCGGACGAAACTGCGAATATATCACCTAGAATCACCTAGAAGAATAATTTCTTTATCTTCCCTGTCAAAAAAATTGAAGGCTTTCCTCTATCTGATTGAAAATGTCAAAACATACGTCAGGGGGCCTGTACCAAGCCATGACCACGAAAGAAGCAGCACGAATAGGTTTAATCTCAACGCATATAAGTTCTAAAGCTGAGTTAGGAAGGTCTTCACGCACAGTGGTCTTATCTAACAAATTATCCTTTAGATAGATTGCCACACCACCCCCTTGGCGGTCACGATCACACCTTTTGATAGTGTACCCCTCGATATTTACCAAACTATCATCAACTCTCTTATCCTCTCTTATTTCTGATCTATATCAATGATCTGCCGTTTTCTCTGAAGAAAGCGAAAGTGACGATGTATGCCGATGATACCAGTATTTCTTACTCTTCATCGAGTTTAGAAGATGTAAATCAAACTCTAAACAGTGAACTAAGCCATCTGAAGAAATGGTTGCTAGGTAATAAACTTTCCTTAAACATCCTAAAAACTCAAACCCTGGTTGTGGGTTCCCAGCCCAAAATTAAGAAAATTGTTGATGGCACTGTTGATCATCCCCAGTTTTTTATCGGTGACTCCCAAGTTGAAAACGTAGACCAGTCAAAGTATCTGGGTGTGATAATGGACAGGAGTTTAAGTTGGGAAGAACACATTAATATTCTCCGTACCAAAGTTTCTCGAGCAATTGGGTTTTTGAAATATGCCAGAAAATTTTTACCTCAAAACACATTAAGTAAAATGTATCGGGGGATAGTGGAGCCCCATTTTCGGTACTGTTGTTCTGTGTGGGGATGCTGTGGGGCGACCAAACTGCTAACCCTACAAAAGTTGCAAAATCGAGCGGCGAGAATTGTTACCAAAAGTAAATTTGATACGCCTGCTATGGAACTAATACACAATCTAAATTGGCCAACTGTAAGTGATATTATTAGAAGCGAAACAGCTACTTCTATGTACAAGTCTCTAAATGGACTTGTACCTGAGTACCTATCCAACTTGTTTGTCAAAAATTCAACTCGGAATGTTAGAGAACTTAGAAATACTGAAACTGATCTTTCGCTACCATTGCGGAAGACTAAAAATGGGCAAAACGCAATATCGTTTCGTGGACCTAAACTCTGGAATCAACTCGAACTTGATCTTAAACAAGCACCCTCCCTTGCCGCCTTCAAAAAAAGATTAAAAAATTGACTCACGCGTTCTTTTCTTTTTCTTATCAATGTTATTTGTCTCTTGTTTTAATTTTTAGACCTTTGCCACGGCCCCCTGAAAAGCAGTTGCTGATCAACTGATGGGGCTACCGTGTTTAAAAAATTAAAAATTGAATTGAATTGAAAATTGAATTGAATTGAACAAGAGGGGTGCAGTTTTTGTTCTCTGGTGTTCCTCCACCTATTTTCCCAATATATTGAGGCACTGACAACGATTCAAAAAGGCATAAAGAAGATCATTTAAAAATATCTAAGTGTTGCATAGACTGGTTTTTCCACAATATTCATGTTTATATCACTGTTTTCTTCATCGCGCGTACGGCCTATATAATCCTTGCATTGAGCCAAAACAAGAGGGGTGCAGTTTTTGTTCTCTGGTGTTCCTCGACCTATTTTCCGAATATATTGAGGCACTGACAACGATTCAAAAAGGCATAAAGAAGATCATTTAAAAATATCTAAGTGTTGCATAGACTGGTTTTTCCACAATATTCATGTTTATGTCACTGTTTTCTTCATCGCGCGTACGGCCTATATAATCCTTGCATTGAGCCAAAACAAGAGGGGTGCAGTTTTTGTTCTCTGGTGTTCCTCCACCTATTTTCCCAATATATTGAGGCACTAACAGCAATTCGCAAAGGCATAAAGAAGATGATATAACAATATCTAAGTGTTGCATAGACTGGTTTTTCCACAATGTTTGTGTTTGTGTCACTGTTTTCTTCATCGCGCGTACGGCCTACTGTATATATCCTTGTATTAGGCCAAAATAAGAGGGATGCAGTATTTGTTCTCTGGTGTTCCTCCACCTATTTTCCCAATATATTGAGGACTAACAACGATTCACAAAGGCATAAGGAAGATGATATGAAAACAGGTAAGTGTTGTATAGACTGGTTTTCCAAAATGTTCGTGTTCGTCGGTGCTATTCACTTCGGCGACTTCCTTTTTCCGCGGCCTAAGAGCGTGGACCTCAAGCGTTATCCTTGCAACTGCTACTACAACTGGGCTCGCCTTTTCCTTGCTCTCTTGTTGCAAGACTTGCAACAGATCTCCTTTTGCATTCCTCTGAGAAGTAAGTCACTTCTTGATGCAGAAAGTATGATTTTGCCCTCAAAATATTTCCGACTCTGCAGCACGTTGGCGCATGTTGCCAACTTGTTGAGAATTCTATCGCAGCCGCCCTCGCAGCAACGCGCCGGAGACTGGCGGCCATATTGGTCAAAAACAATTTTCCGTCCTGCTCATCAGTTTTCAAAATAGTAGCCGTTTCCCCTCCCGCGCCTTCGGCGCTCCCTGCTTGTAGCCATGTGTCCAGTTTCGCAAGATCACTGTTAATAGCCGAGTCATATTGTGAGACTGGTAGCACAAACTAGTATCATCAGCATACATGGACACGTTGGAATCCAGGACTGCTTGCGGGAGATCATTGATGTAGGCGAGGAAAAGAAGAGGGCTATGAAAGTTGTGTCACAGAAGAAGAGAACAATCCAAGTTGGTATATCAAAAACAGTGAAGAAATCATATTAAGGAAAGTAGAGGCAATGGGAATGGTGAATGTGAAGGACACTGTAAAGCCAAGTGAATATAAGAGGAACAAGAACCAGAGGAAGGAGAAAGAATGGAAGGAGAAAGTAATGAACGGACAATATGTAAGAGATAAGATAGGAGTTGATTGGGAAAGGGCATGGCAATGGGTAACAAATGGGGATTTGAAAGGGTGCACTGAATTGCTAATATTTAGCGCACAAGAACAAGCATTTCTAACCAATTACATAAAGTTTCACATTGACAAGACTATAGATTCGCCGTTGTGTAGAATGTGTGGAGAAAGAAGAGAAAGCGTATATCATTTGGTCAGTGAATGTAGTAAATTGGTACAACGGGAATATAAGCGAAGACATGATGACATGGCGCGCTATGTAGATTGGCAATTATGCGAAAGATGGGGATTCGAAAGAGCTAGTAAGTGGTATGAACAGAAACCAGAAGGAGTGCTTGAGAATGAAAACTACAAGCTATTATGGGATTCCACCATACAATGTGACCAAATGGTTGAGGCACGACGGCCAGACATCGTATTTGTGGATAAGAAGAAGAGAGAGATTAAGATTCTGGATGTGGCAGTACCCTGTGATGGAAGGGTTGAAGACTATGAACTCGAGAAGATTGAAATGTATCTCAGGTGTTGAAGGAAGAGGTAGGAAGGATTTGGGGAATGAAGAAAGTCAAAGTGATACTTGTGGTGATTGGTGCACTAGGAGCAATCTCAGATAAGTTTGATGAGCATACAGAAGAAATTGGAGTTCAGATCAGGCTACAAGTGATGCAGAAAACGGCACTTTTAGGCACAGCAAGGATATTGAGGAATGTTTCGTCTTTGTGAAGACTCAGGAGAGTGCACTTGTGAGACCTTTGTTAACTTGTTGTTAACTGCTCTCATCGGTAATGAACCAGACGAACAAAATCTTCAAATCAAGGAGATCTTTTTTGTTTCAAATGCCCATAGGAACTGAGGAATGGCGTGCAGGGGTTGGTTCCTATAGTTACAGATGTTCTCTGCCGATTGCTTGCCACTGCGTTTCGATGTTTTGCTTTTTTGTACCTAATAATTGGAGTATCATTGATAACTCTCCTTGTGTCCGTTGTTACCACGTCATTATTCGCGCACTTTCCGACTCCTTCGTCTTGGCAACAACACTTGGTTAATCTCAATGGCCAAAGGTCGAATTTTTCCTTAAGTACTTCCTATGTCATCACCATGATTTATTTTCTGCTTTCGTTTTCAAGAGACTTTTCAAGTTTCAAGAGATAAATGGCGTTACTCTCATGATGTGCCCCAAAATCAGAAAACAATACGTATTTTCCTACAGCATGCGATATATTCATGTCTCATTAGCAACTATTTGGGTATTTTCAGTGCCGGAAAAGATTTTCCTACTAACCTGATTATGCTGCTTGCTGGTGACATTGAAACAAATCCAGGCCCTGCTACTGCAAGTTGCCTCAAATCTTGCCACTGGAATTTGAATAGTTTATGTGCAAGGGGTTGCATAAAGACCACATTGATAGAAGCTTACAATTCGATACACCACTTTGATGTCATAGCTACCGGATGTCTCAAAAAAGTACCCCCTTTTGACTGGAAATAGGAACGAAGCGATAAGATATCATTACTCTCCGAGTAGTTAGCTAAATTTACCAATCTTCAACTTAGATTCACATACCTTGCATTTAAGAATCGTCCACCAAACACCAGAGATACAAGCTTGCAACGACAAAATTTACAGTGCACCCAAAACCAGAGGTTTTGTAAAAGGGCCTAGCCATGATTTGTATTATGAATCTTTTCCAAAGCACCTGTAAACTTTAACTTTCAGTTTTTTGCTTTCGAAAAGAATAAAAAATACTCGTGGAAATCGCCCTGATGAAACAAATATAACAAAAATGTGTTAAGAATGATGAAGTCGTGCAACTTCTCCCAAATGAGCATGCATGTGTTCCTTTTCTTCTTCTTTTACACTTGCAGTAGAATGCAATGCACGGATTGATTCCTCAACGGGATAACTATTTGTAGTTCAATTGAAGCATTTCAAGGTATAATTCTTTTCAATGGAAAAAGCTAAAGGTCAAAGTCGAAATTCCTGTGCAATATGCCTGTGATAGAAAAAAATAACTAGGCCCGGCTACAAAACCTCTGGTTTCGGGTGCAATGTAAGTTTTGACTTTGCAAGCTTGTATCTCCAGTGTTTGGTGGCCAATTTTTAAATGCAAGGTATGTGGATCTAAGTTGAAGATTGATACATTTAGCTGTCCACTCGGAGAGTAATGATATCTTATGATTTCGTTCCTATTTCTAGTCAAAAGGGGGTACTTTTTTGAGACACCCGGTATTTCTGAATCCATGTTAGACAGAACTATTAGCAATGACGACATCTTCATTCAAGGCTTCAGTAGAGAAATTTTCAGAAGTGGCCATCCAAGTAACACCAAAGTTGTGGGAGCTTGTGTATATTTTCGCGAAGGCCTACCCATAAAACGTAGAGGTGATCTGGAAGAATTGCAGGAGTCTATTGTTAACGAAATCATTATTTCTCGCAAGAAAGTGTTCTTTGTCACACTGTATCGTAATCCTAGTCCGAATAGTGTGCAATTTGAAGTTTTCCTCGACAAACTACAGAGAATCGTAGAAAATATCCAGGCTGAAAACCCGCACTCATTGATTCTCACAGGGGACTTTAATTGTAGATCTTCACAGTGGTGTGCAGGTGATGTACAACAACCCGAGGGAACAGCGTTGGAAGAATTGGTTGAAGTTGATAATCTCCATCAGTTAATTGAAGAGCCAACGAACATTCGAGAGGGTAGCATGTCTTGCATAGATCTCATCATAACTGATCAACCGAACTTATTTGCTGATTATGGAGTCCACCCTTCCCTAGATGAGCACTTTCAACATCAAATAGTGTATGGCAAAATAAATATTTCCATACCCTCTCCACCACCATACAAGAGGACTATATGGGATTACTCTAAGGCAAACATGCAAAGTATTAACAATTACCTACAGGCTATTGATTGGCATACCCGGTTCAATGCTCTTGGATCAGAGGAAATGACTGACGTTTTTACTCCGTCGACGCTATGCTGACTTCTTACATTCCCAACAGGGCTGTTAAGTGTTATGACAAGGACCCACCCTGGATCACTCCTCGCATAAAAACGGCCATCAAGCGCAGGCAGAAAGTTTACAGGAATTTTTGCCAGCGGGGGAGAAGGGACCAAGATTGGAATTATAAGATTGGAAAACATGTTCGAAATGAAACATCTAAAATGATTCTGAATGCTAAGGAAGAATAGTTTAAGAGGTTTGGTCGAAAGCTTTCAGATCCAAATGAAGGTATAAAGAGTTATTGGTCCACCTTGAATAGGCTCATCAATAAGAAAAAGCTGTCAATATTCCCCCATTGTTGGAAAATGAACTATTCATGACAAATGTACAAACAAAAGCTACTTTATTAAAAGACTTCTTTGTGAAACAGTGCGGTGCTATACCGACAGGAAGCACTCTCCCAAATTTTCTACCCAGGTGCTTTTCAGTTCTTGAAAATGTAGAGTTTGATAGACTAAAAGTAGTCAAACTGATACGAGCACTTGACTCGTCAAAGGCACACGGCTGTGATGACATTTCCATAGCTATGATAAAAATATGTGATATTACGATTTTTGAGCCCCTTTGCATGATTTTCGAGAAATGCCTTACAACAGGTCAGTATCCTTCAATTTGGAAATAGGCAAACATCATCCCCCTTCATAAGAAGGGTAGCAGGCAATGTAAAAACAACTATCGCCCAATTTCTTTGCTTCTTGTTTTTTGGAAAATTATTTAAAAAATTACTGTTTGATTCGATATACAATCACCTTTGCGCCAATGGTCTCCTGACTGCCCATCAGTCTGGTTTTCGTCCTGGTAACTCAACAATAAATCAGTTATTATGCATATCTCATACAATTTACACTGCTTTTGAAGGAACTCCTAGTAGGGCAACACGTGCTATTTTCTTAGATTTTTCTAAGGCATTTGACAAGGTATGGCACAAGGTATTACTATATAAACTTGAGTGTAACGGAATGGCTGGGAATCTTCTACATCTAATTCAAAATTTTCTCTCTAATCGTAAGCAACGGGTCTTGTTGAATAGTAAAAATTCTGAATGGAGGACATATCGGCGGGAGTTCCTTAATGATCAGTTTTGGGACCTCTTCTTTTCCTTGTATAGATTAATGACCTTGTTGGGAATGTGAGATGTGATATCAAGCTCTTCGCTGATGACACATGGTTTTTTTCAGCTGTATATGATGAGTCTAAGGGTGTGTTTGATTGGTGTCAATTCTGAAAACGGTAGAATTGGAAGACTCGGAATTTGTGTTTGATTGACTACCAAATTCCGAAAGCGGCAGGTTTGGCAGGTTTGGAAGGCCTGCAAAGCCTTCTGCTCCAACAGGCGGAAGGTTTGGCAGACTTTGGAGAGATTTTCGTTTTCATTTGCGAAACTCTGAAAACGAGGCGAATTTGCTCGTGCTGCTATGGCAATTGAGTCAGCTCAGTCTTTGTTGCCAAGCACCGGACTCGCCTTCGCGTTTCTCAACTGGAAACCTCTTTTTCGCTAGAATCTGAAAGCAGCTGTTTTGAAGAATTTGTGTTTGATTGGGCACTGTTTTTCCATCTCTGCGAATTCTCCCGTTTTCAGAATTTGGTAGGTTTGGAATTACCAATCAAACACACCCTAAAACTGCAGAAGAACTAGATGCAGATTTAGAGAGAGTGCGACTATGGGCGTGGTAATGGAAAATGAAATTTAATACTGAGCAGAGAGAGGAAGTCATTTTCTCTGCCAAGAGGGTTAAACCATTCCATCTCCCTTTGTCTTTTGGCAATGATGACGTGATAAGAAAGAGCGAGCACTCGATTCAAAGATTCTTGATCAAAGATTCAAAGAATCAATGATTCTTGATTCAACGCTAGACTTTCGAAGTCACATTAAGGGGGCAATACAGAAAGCGAGGCGCGGTATTGGGATGATAAGGTACCTTTCCAAATATGTTTCGAGAGATATTTAGATCAAATATATAAGCTTTATGTTAGACCACATCTAGACTATGGGGATATTATTTATCACAAATATGGGGATATTATTTATCTAGTTTATGGGGATATTATTTATCACAAATATGATCCCGAAATGCGTCTAAACTTTACACAGCGACTGGAACAAACTCAATATTGTGCTGCCCTTGCTGTGGCTGGTGCATGGAGAGGAAAAAACAGGGAACGTCTTTACAGGGAATTTGGCTGGGAGGACTTGTATTCCAACATGACCAAAATGTTGGAAGAGCAGCGCGATACTCCAACATCTATTTTCAGAATGCTCCTTTTGAGTGGAATCTTCTGGCTGAAGACGTAAGAAACTCAACATCAATTGCTATGTTTAAACATAAGTTACTTGCTATGATAAGACCTAATAAGAATTCAGTTTTATGGTATAAATGATATTGTTGGCGTTAGTTATTCGTCGAAACTACGACTTACGTTCAGTGTCCTAAATGAGCACAGATTCAGACAGAACTTCGATTGCCTAGATCCTGCCTACCTTTGTGGCAGAGCTGAAGAAGATAGTGAGCATTTCCTCCTGCACTGCCATTTTTTCGAAGAAGCACGGAGAGATCTTCTCGGCAGCTTATCAGATATTCCTGGATTAAATATAGCAGAACTGGACACACCATCTTTATGCCACTTAATTCTATTTGGAAATCCAGATCTGACCCAAATTGCAAATAGGATGATTATGAAAGCAGCAATTAGTTATATAAAGGCAACGAAGAGATTCAAATGAAGTACATCCCAAAATCAACAAGGGATATAACTATCCGATGATTTGCGCCCTTGTCAAATTCAATTTTAGATATGAATTTGAATCAATGCACAAAAATCGCCACTTAGAAGTGAAAACTACGGTTTCATTCATTCATTCATTCATTCATTCATTCATTCATTCATTCATTCATTCATTCATTCATTCATTCATTCATTCATTATTATTATTTATACACGATACCCCTTCAGTTAAAAACCTAATACAATGTGAGTGAGTAATACTAAGATAAAATTAAGAAAAAAATGGACTGTTCTTCTAGGGGGTCGTGTTTTAGTGCTTTGTTCTTGGCATTCTCAGCTCGTCAGGTGCGCTTTTAGTTCTTTTTTGAAGCGCCCTAGTGTTTGGATTTCTCTGATATTAGCTGGGATATCGTTCCAAGCTTTTAAGGCAGAGTAGTAAAATCCTTTTTTGGCATGTTCAGTTTTAAGCCTTGGGATTTGGAGATCCTTACAATTCCTTGTTTCATAATTTGAATACGCGGATCTATATTGGTACTTGTCCCAAAGGCTTTCTGGGCTTAACTTGTTCAGAATCTTATATGCCATCACAGAACGATCAAATCGAATAAGATTTTCAACACTTAGCCAATTAGATGACCATTCGTCCTTTATGCGTGCATTTTCTATTATTGCATGAGCGCTGTTATGCAGACGTTGGAGAGTATCTAATTTTGTTTTTGAGAGACTCCCCCAAATAACATCTGCATAGCAAAGATGACCTTCCACGATTGCGTGCTTATAGGCTTTATATGTTTAATGCTTGTAGGCTTTGTAGTAGGACTTAATTAGCAGTAATGTTGCTATTTTAAAACTTTTTAGCCTACTGTAAATAAATTAATGATGATGATGATGAAGAGGCTGGCGAGTTGATTTTGATGAAATAGGTTCTATGTCTTACACGCTATTTCCTTCTACAAAGAAGGAAAAATAGGACAACCTCTAATGATTCGTAAAGAGACACTGTATGAAGCTGCAAGAGTCAATGGGACGCGTGATAGTCGGGCTTTTCTCGCAAAGGGGTTGCAAAATCTTTGTGGACTTTCGTTCCGTGTTTCCGATGTTTACGTTCGTTGAATCGAAGTGCGTGACAAATCAGTATATTGGCTTTTAGGCGCATAACAACAACAGGAGCTATGGCAGTCTGTAAACCACGGAAGGATGAAATGTCGGAGCGATATGACGAAATGCCGGAATAAAATGACGGAGTCATACAAGAGTGTAAGATATCTATTTCGTTGGCTCCTACTGACTATACGTTAACGACATACGAATGCTACAAGTTGTCTTTTTTTCTAAATGGAAAACCAAAACTTTGGTAACACCCTGGGTAACACCTAAGTGATCAAATTCTTCCGACTTAAATAAACTCTTGGTCTGCTCCCAAAAATCAATGAAACTTAATCCTCACGAGAAACTTATTTGTAAATCGTTAAATTCTTCGGCTTATCTTCGCAAAAGGGGGGCTTTATCCCTCCCCCATTCCAGTCTAGGTGCCCTTATTTTCAACATATCAAACTGCAGTAAATAATTTTTGATCACGAATTCACGAGTGGATAGTATCAAAGTCATGTCATTGCGTGTATAAGCCAAATAACGCTTCACGTACTAATATGGGGACAGGGGTTTCTTCATGCCGTGCCAAACGCACCGGGAATCCCCAACTACTTTTCTTGTTTTTGTAAATCCACGTTACGAAAGGTTTGGTTTCCATTTAGAAGAAATGAAAATTGAGGCATTCGTATCGCGTTAATACGTTTAGGAGGAGCCTACCACTAGAAATATTACACTCTATTGTGAAATATTACACTCTATTGTGTCTCCGTCATATTATTCCGTCGTTTCCTCATTTGTTCCGCCGTTCCGTGAGTCCGTGGTTTACAGACTGCCGGTGTTATTGGCTATGACGCAGTTACTCTCAGGTTGAGGTAAACAATGTTTGTTCCATTGTTCACAGGGCTCAATTTAATTGGCTATAATAGCAATACTAATTGTCTGACGAGCTACATAAAACCTGTACGTTACATCTAGCCTGTACAAAGCTACCTTCCTATCAACAACCTCGAATTAGACTCTGGTTCACTGATTTCGAGCCTATTTCAAAGATTTGCTGCTTGCAGCGCAAATCAACAAGCAGCAACCCCCTCCATATTTCTTTTTTGTAGAGGTAGTAGGAGTTGTTGTTGTTGTTGCTGTTGTTAACTCTGTCTCCCATTTGATGTTAGGTGATTAAAACTTCAAAAATTTCTATCATACAATGCGGGTGAGGGGTAATCGGTGGATGGGATTCCTGCTGTGTGGCTGGATGGCTGCTGCCCTTTGTTTTCTACTGCTATCCCGATTGGGGTATCTTCATCATGCCTTCATCATATAAATATATGCCTATGTATGCCTTCATCATATATATATACACATATATATATATATATATATATACATATATATATATATATACAAAGTGAACAATCATAAAGACGAAGAGGGGCAACATCTTCAGAAAGCAGGCATCGAGTTGATCTTTTGCGCTATTATTTTCTTTTCAGTCATCTGCTAACTAGTTTCGGCCACAAGGCCATCATCAGAGCAACGCTAGATGTAACGTACAGGTTTTATGTAGCTCGTCAGACAATTAGTATTGCTATTATAGCCAATTAAATTGAGCCCTGTGAACAATGGAACAAACATTGTTTACCTCAACCTGAGAGTAACTGCGTCATAGCCAATAACACCGGCAGTCTGTAATAGCGCAAAAGATCAACTCGATGCCTGCTTTCTGAAGATGTTGCCCCTCTTCGTCTTTATGATTGTTCACTTTGTATATATATATATAGATGTTGCCCCTCTTCTAAGAACAGTCATTACTGATGAAGGCTTTCGCCGAAACGTTTAAAGAATGTGTTTTTATGAGTTTTATATATGTATATACATATATATATATATAAAACTCATAAAAACACATTCTTTAAACGTTTCGGCGAAAGCCTTCATCAGTAATGACTGTTCTTTTAATCAGACAGAGCATACATATCAATCTTGAAATTAAGAAACAATACAAAACAATAACCTAAAGCGGGATCTTACAAGATACAATGAATACACATAAGGTGTTAAAGTAGCGGATGTTGACAGAGGCGGTAGGAGATAGATCAAAGAAAGCGTAGAATTAAGAACTGCTAAAGTCGGTGGCTATGTCTGTCTCGCAGGAGCGGAGAAAAACATGTGCTAAAATAAAACAAACAATATAGAAATCCAAGAGCGGATGGGCAGAAAGAGTTTCCTAAAAAATAGAGTGTGTCCCTAACGAAAAGCTGAGCGCTAAAATCAAAACAGCACAACAACCAAAATGCAAACAAAAAGTGAAATCTATTTGTCAACCTGCCTAGTGTTTAAACCCTTAGGGGCAAAGCAATCCAGCCGATATTGCCAGAAGCTTTCCCGCATCCTATTTCCCCCCGTTAGCCTATCAATCATCTTAACACTGATATCCTTCAGAAACCCAGGATCGCCAGTTTCAGGATAGAGTAGGCGAGCTAGCTGGATGGCTTAAGGACAGGGGCTACGAGGGTCTTCAGTTAACGAACAAATAGATAGGGTACGTAGGTTGGATAGGACAACTCTTCTAGCAAATTCGGGAAATAGGACCAATGACCAAGGGAGGGGGGAAAGGGTTCCACTTCTTGCGACATACCATCCAGCGCTCAATAGTTTGGGTAAGGTTGCCAGGAAACTCCATCCTATGCTCACGAATTTGGAAGAGCATAGGGAGGTGTTTCCTGAGCCACCTTTGATAGCATTTAGGAGATGTAAGAACCTTAAGGACATTCTTGTTAGGGCTAGGCTGAGTAATGAGGGAAATGGGGGGACTGATAAGAAGGGATGTTCTCGTTGTGGTAAATCTCGTTGTCAAGTGTGTAATGTCATGAGTAATAGTGAGCATTTTCATTCGAACATAGATAGCCGGGAATATAGGATAAACTATTCGTTTAATTGTGACTCGTCAAACGTTGTATATTTGTTGGAATGTACCGTGTGTGTTCTACAATATGTTGGTAGCACCTGCACGCCTTTTAGGCTTAGGTTTAATAATTACAAGGCGTGCAGTCGTAAGTTTAATTCGGGGGCCTCAGTACCCCAGGTGGAATTCTTCAGACATTTCTCTGAAGAAGGCCACCACGGATTTCTGAAGGATATTAGTGTTAAGATAATTGATAGGCGAACGGGGGGAAATAGGATGCGGGAAAGCTTCTGGCAATATCGGCTGGATTGCTTTGCCCCTAAGGGTTTAAACACTAGGCAGGTTGACACATAGATTTCACTTTTTGTTTGCATTTTGGTTGTTGTGTTGTTTTGATTTTAGCGCTGAGCTTTTCGTTAGGGACACACTCTATTTTTTAGGAAACTCTTTCTGCCCATCCGCTCTTGGATTTCTATATTGTTTGTTTTATTTTAGCACATGTTTTTCTCCGCTCCTGCGAGACAGACATAGCCACCGACTTTAGCAGTTCTTAATTCTACGCTTTCTTTGATCTATCTCCTACCGCCTCTGTCAACATCCGCTACTTTAACACCTTAGGTGTATTCATTGTATCTTGTAAGATCCCGCTTTAGGTTATTGTTTTGTATTGTTTCTTAATTTCAAGATTGATATGTATGCTCTGTCTGATTAAAAGAACAGTCATTACTGATGAAGGCTTTCGCCGAAACGATTAAAGAATGTGTTTTTTATGAGTTTATATATATATATATAAACTATATACATATATATATATATATATATATATATATATATATATATATATATATATATATATATATATATATATATATATATATATATATATATATATATATATATATATATATATATATGTACTCATTAGCTCAATCTCAATATGTAATAAAAATAGATATAGACACTCAGAAAGGACACATTCGTTTAAACGTTTCGGCCAAAGCCTTCATCAGTAATAACTGTTCAAAATCAGACGGAGCATACATAAAGATATCGAAATTACAAAGAACACAAAACAATAGCCTAAGCGGGTCCTACCTATTACAAAGCGTAATTATGATGTGTTAAAGCAGCCGGTAATTACAAAGGTAGCGGGAGAAAGATCAAAGAAAGCGCAGAGTAGAGAGCTGCTGAAGTCGGTGGCTGTGTCTGTCTCGCCGAAGCTGAAAAAGATCGCACGTTACAACAAAACAAACAATAGAAAGATCCGAGAGAGGATTGGCAGAACAGAAAACCCTAAAAAACAGCGTGTGTCCCTAACGAAAAGCTCAGCGCCAAATTTAAAACAACACAAGAACCAAAATGTAAAAAATTATGAAATCTATGTATCAACCTGCCTAGTGTTTAAACCCTTAGGGGCAAAGCAATCCAGCCGATATTGCCAGAAGCTTTCCCGCATCCTATTCCCCCCCGTTAGCCTATCAATTATCTTAACACTAATATCCTTCAGAAACCCGTGGTGGCCTTCTTCAGTAAAATGTCTGAAGAATTCCACCTGGGGTACTGAGGCCCCCGAATTAAACCTGCACGCCTTGTAATTGTTAAACCTAAGCCTAAAAGGCGTGCAAGTGCTACCAACATATTGTACACCACAAACGGTACATTCCAACAAATACACAACATTTGACGAGTCACAATTTAACGAATAATTTATCCTATATTCCCGGCTATCTATGTTCGAATGAAAATGCTCACTATTACTCATGACATTACACACTTGACAACGAGATTTACCACAACGAGAACATCCCTTCTTATCAGTCCCCCCATTTCCCTCATGAGGCCCCTAAAGCAACGATGACTCGAATGAAAACAACGAAAACGAGGCAAACAGCAACAACAATATACAACAAGAACATTTTAACCTTATAAGGACAAATTTACCCTTCTGAATTGATTAACCTTATATGGACAAACGGTTCCCTATAAATAGAGGTTGATACTTAAAATTTATCAGTTGCTCTGAAGATGCCCTAGTGGGCGAAACTAGTCAGCACTGAAATAAAAATAAAAAGCGCAAAAGACCGAATTGATGCCTGCTTTCTTATGTTGTCGACCCTCTTCTTTCATCGTACACTTTATATATGTATGTATATATGTACATACTGATGTTCATATCTGTATGTATGTATGTATGTATGTATGTACATACTGATGAAGGCTTCGGCCGAAACGTTTACAAGAATGTGTTTTTTCTGAGTTCATATATATATATATATATATGTGTGTGTGTGTGTGTGTGTGTGTGTGTGTATATATATAGACATACATATATATAAATCTTCAAGTCTGAGATCAAATGAAATGATAATAATGATAATAAATTTCAGGCGAGAGTACTTTCAAAATGAACTGTATCGAGAAAAGCCATGATGGCAGGCTGTGCGTCGGATCTTCCTGGAACGAAAGATGCTTGATGTGAAGAACGAGTAAAAAATATTCGAAGGAAGGAACACCACAATGCAACGCAAAAGATCTGACGACTATTATTTTGATTAAATATTGATGATATATGGTATGGTGACCAGACCAATTTTGTGAAAATGAAATCCTTCGCTGCAGTATACTAATGTTTAGACCAACAGTGCCACAATTTGGCACCTTTGGACAAATTCCACCATATTTTAGCCATCTTTAGAGTGAAATCACAAAACTTTAGCATTTTTGAGACACAAGCTAGCAAAGGTTGGCCTTTGCTAGACCAGAACTACCAAGATGTGCTCCCTTATGAAAGTCAAAATTGCTAAAGAAAGCATGCACTTGCTATTCAAGACTAGAAACTTGAAAAACATGCTCATGGACCATGGCAGATCACCCAACCTTTTGTAAATGAATGAACTCCTCCTGTGGAACAAAACAATTTCTTCCCAGTTTTTGTATCTTGGCTGGCAATCGTTCCACTGAAAAGCAGAGGAAATTTACGAGCGTTGCAAAAAGATTAGAAAAATTTAGGAAAGATTACGTTGATCAATTGTTTAACCTGATCGTGCTTTATACTTGCAGTCCTATTATTTGTTGAATTACTTCCTCGTTGCACCATAATGAGTGGGGTCTACAAGTGTAAAATGGGTAAGGCTGGTGTAAAGTTGGTAATGCTAGTGTAAAACGGGTAATGTTAATAGCTGGAAAAAAGTAGACCCTGTACTGATAAATCAACATTTACTATGCCAAGGAGGATGGTTTGCAAACTTGAAGCTTGAAGAAGAAATCTGTGAACAGAGATTTTAGCAAAATCTATCCATTAGCACTATCTTAACCCAGTAGACCCTATTCAGTTTTATACATAGCACTGCAGATTTAAAGACTTAATTCAGAATCCTTTATTATAGTATTTTCCTAGCAAAAGGAAGTACTGTTTGGACCTAAAGTTAGCTTCCTGTCTATTCTGGCTCCTGTCTCCTTGATGATCACTCTATTTTACGGCAATTTATGCTGGTTAACAAATGAGTTAGATGCAAACCAAATGTTCTTTGGGCGGAACTTCATAAAGTAAAATTGTGTCATTACTGACCTTTGAGCCTTGGCAAGACGTGATGATTGGCCTAAGACGGGAAAGAAGCCTTCCGCTTGGTGTGATTCTTACATCATTCTATTTGGCACAAAATTCACTCATTTTGTTCCTTGTTTACTTTGGATCTGATGAAGCGCTATTCATCTCCCATTATCTCAAACAATGGTACATCCAGCCAAAGCATCAGGATTTCGAAGCAACACTCACAACAAACTTTTTCATGCACTTTCTTTTGAGGTCGCGTGCAACTTCCATTCCCAGCATGACATCACATCTGCATTAGCACCAGGCCTCCTACGAACGCAAACCTGTATCACGCAAAACCCCCAAATTCCCAACTGTGAGAAGCCATAAAATCGTAACTCCTTGTCCGATTTCAGAAACTTTTTCACCGTTCATATTGAAATCATAGCGGCTACAAATAAAAGAAATGAATTTTTTGTTTAGTTCCCCTTTCATTGATTATTTTGTACCAACCTTCCTTGATGACATGAACAATGAATGGGGGGGGGGGCACTTCTGTTTGCTTTCTATACATTAAGTCAAAGCGCGTTGTTGTTTTCGATGAATGAGATTGTTGCTTCTGTGATGGTTCTGTTTTCAACAACGTTTAATTATATGCTGCGAAACAGAAGCAAATCGCAGAGTGCATTTGCATCCAATTCATTTGTGTCTAAGCTTGGGATCTTAAGCTGGCGAAAGAAATCTGTACGCATCAGGTCAAATTGGTTCCAGTGTTGGAGAAAGTGTTTATTGTCCTCAATGCCCCTCCCACAAATAAAAGATCGGCTACTACAATCAAAGTTGTGTCTAAATCTGCGCTCATTCAATGTGCTGATATTCACACCTAGCTTTGACAACTTTTTTGATACCCTCTACATTAAAGATATCGTAAAAAGGATTTTTAGTTGGTCTTATAATTGCAAGAAGTTTCCATTGTAGCTCGGATGTGAACTGTAAATCCTCCATGTCATGACTTAGCCGATTCCATTCATAGAGAGCGTTTTTGAAAGCGTATGCTAGAAACCAATGTTTCTGCCGACTTTCTGGTCGTATGCAGTAAAACCTCGTGTATGAGAACCTAGTGATTAAGAACCAGGCTGAAATTTTGAAATTAGATCTCTATTATATGAAAACCCTTTCAGCTTAAAATTTGAAATAGGGTTTATTTGAAATGGGTATTATAACTCTACTCTTGTTTAATGATTAAACATTGATAGAAACTAATAATGCCACATGTGCATATTGCAAAAAAACTGATGATACCACATGTGTCCATATTTAGACTCTAATGTAAAAACTTTAGGCAGTTTTCAATTTAAGGTCCGGGCTTAGATTCTGTGTCCCTAGCAAGTAATGGAAGGGAATGCAATCGTTTGTTACGTGTTGATGCAAATCTCCAGAGGTAGATAATGTTGCAATAATTGTCATATCTGCCTGCTGGACGTAGATAGAATTCTACATTGAAACCAAACACTATCAGTGTTGTCAGTGGAGCTGCATGAACTGCAATTTCAGACTCATATTTCATCTAGAAACCTTTGAGGAACTTCTGGCCATTTCTGTTTGAGGGAGATTTATCGGAGTCTTCCCCAAATATCCCGAGAATCATTCCTGAATCTTGAAAGAACGACAAAAACGCATTAGGAAAGCGAGTCTTTGCAAATGTCAGGCATAAGTGAAACGATAATTTATGCTCCTGAGCAGCAACGTAATTCTGCTTCAGTGATGACACTGTAAAAATGAAATGGAGTCAAAACATTGGGAAGAGTGGAATAAGTGTAAGCAAAATCCCTGCATAGACAATGTCCAGAATTTGAAGAAATTGAATAAGGGCTTTAAAGCTTCTTGTAAAGGAAATTACATTCCCTATAGTGGCAGAGAGCTCCCTCGAAATTAGATAACTCGTATATCATTAAGGGATCCCTTTGTTACAGTTTCTTGATCAAGTTGTGTGCTTGTCTGTAATCCTGTGAAGTTGCAAATAATGCCACGCTTGTAATTTTGCATTATGCTTTTCAACAGTTCTGGGAGGTTTCGTTTTGCACTGGCTGCAAATTTTGAGTTTGTTGATTTATAACTCTGCAACCAGGTTACCTAACATTCTGAAAAATGTCACAAAATTTTATCTAATTATTGTAAATCTCGAGGAAGGTAATTATTTAATTTTTAATTTTAAAACAGCTTGTGTTAGAATTTTTAAATCTGTTGCGTTTTTTGGGACATCCCGGTTGAGCAATTTTAATATGCTCTCTCATGATTGCTATAGCATTCCCTCTCTCTCATAGATAAAAGGTTTCCGGTACAAGCACGAATGACTGGAGCTTTGCAAGTTAGTATGAATGTCGCTAAGCAAAATCCACAAAATTTCAAAGTCTTACATCCCGTACTTCAAGTCTTGAAAATCTATGCTGGTAGTCGTAAGTATTCTTTTCAAATCTCTTCCTATTGTACATAAGAAATTTTGAGCGCAGATTCAGATTTAGCACCCAAACATTAGTCTTGTCACATGTTTTTAGACTGCTAGCAATTGTGATGTTGATTTTATAACTATGTAAAGTTCAAAGATTTATAAGGGATTTGACCGTGAAATATCGTTCGGGGTCAAACTTTACCCCGAGTCATTTTTCATGGTCAAATCCCTTATAGATTTTCAAACTTTACTTCGCCATAAAATTAATACTACAACCGCTATCAACATGAAAACTTGTGATCAGACTAAAGTTTGGGTGCTAAATCTGAACTTGGTCTCTAGAATTTCATAAGACAGAATCTTGCATAATGTCCAAAACGAGGCTGTTGATTAAAGTGGTGTATTCCAATGACTGAAAAAACTGTCATTGAGTGAGAAGACTTTTCAATCATTAAAACAATGATTTTGGTTCAACAGTCAAATGTAAGTGATAATTTGATGCATACTGATTTCTTTTCATACCGGGTGACCAATAAAATGTGATCCATTGCAATCTGTTGTGGAAGAGAAAGAATTAATGACTGCTTAAAATGCTTCAAACTATGTTCTGTCACTAAAAGATTTGCCTAAGTTATATCAAGTCTTCGCAGTATTTTTCACCAGTGTACATTTCCTAGATTAAGGATTTCCAGGAAAACAGCATGCTTGAGATCCTTTAGGACTTGTCAAAAAGAGAGGTTCAATTTGAAGCAATTTTAGGTCTTCAAAAAATCAGGACCGTGCTTTTCTTCAGCCTAGGAGTACCCAAGTCAGTGGAATGTTTCCAGAATAATTTTGTAATGCCTAGGTACCTGACAATATTCTTCTCTCAACTAGATACAGAAGAGTTTTCTGAATTGCTTCTCTCAAAATATCATCATCATAATTCGCCTTCTCCGCCTTCGGCGGATTGAGCATCAACATGTGAGAACTATCTCCAATGGTCTCGGTCTTTGACAGCAGTGTTCAGCGGCATCAGGTTTCGTCCTGTCCAATGGCTACCGTTGTCACGCCATCGTTTTGGTTGCTTTCCTCTACTTCTTCTTCCTTCTATCATTCCTTCTAGGCAGATTTTGCTTACGCCTTGCGTACAGCGTTTTGTGTGACCGTAGAGCTTCAAGACGTTAGATTTAATTTTGGATGTGATGGGGGTGAGCTTGTTGTACGAAGAAGGTCTTCAATTCGTGTATGATCAGACAGTCTTTTGTTTGTCATGAATCTCATCATATGATTTTAGAAGACGACAAGTTTTTGTAAGGATTTCGAGGTCCAGTTAACACACTCTGATCCGTAGAGTGCAATCGGTATCACGTAGGTGTTGAAGATCTTCGATTTTAGGTGATATGATATCCTTTTCGATGTTAGCACTCAAGATAGATTGAAGCACGTATTACGTAACGTATCTTAAAACGTATCGAACAGAGATGAGAGAGATGGGCAGTATCTTATCTTTTCATCTTGAAGATAGTTATTAGATACGGAAATTGACTCTGAGGTTGGCTGCGTTCGGGGATTGGTGTAGCGGTGCAGGAACTGTCGATCGACTATCGCAAATAAAAGCTAAACATGTCTGACAAACCAGATCTCGAGGAAGTCACCAAATTCGACAAGTCTAAGCTGAAGCACGCGGAAACAAGGGAAAAGAACCCTCTGCCAACGAAAGAAACCATCGAACAAGAAAAGTCATCATGAGAGTAATTTGAAAAGAGCTAATTTATGGGATAACTTTCATAGCAACCGAAGAAAACAATGAGTTTCAAACTTTATGATCTTGGACTGTGGAACAATTTCGTCAGGGTTGAAAATTTATTTTGTCAATTAGAATTGTAAAAGTTCAAGGCTCTTGTCTTGGTCCACTGTTGTTCCTGATATACATCAATGATCTGCCCTTTTCCCTGCTAAAGGCTCATGTAAGCATGTATGCTGATGATACGACCATCTCGCTCTCTTCAAAAAGCATTGGTGACCTGCAAAATGACTTAAATTTAGATCTTCTGAAGCTACAGGATTGGCTGCATGCAAACAAACTTTCTTTGAACGTTGTGAAAACGCAGTCGCTTATCATAGGCTCTGGACCAAACATTCGTAAGATAGAAAGCCAGCCTGATGCTCAACCATCTTTTTCAATAGGTGATCAGGAAATTGAAATGATTGCCAATGCAAATACTTAGGTGTTCAAGTAGATAGTCAACTTAACTGGGACAAACATGTCGATACTATCAAGACCAAGGCTAATCGAGCCCTTGGACTTATTAAGAATTCTAAAAAATATCTTCCATCTGATGTGCTCAACAAAATGTACAGAGGGATTGTCGAGCCCCAGTTAAGTTACTGTTGCTCTGTTTGCGGCTGCTGCAGTAATTCAAAAATTAACATCTTGCAAAAAATTCAAAACAGAGCTGCAAGAATCGTAACAAATAGCCCTTACGATGCTTCTGCTGCTCCACTAATTCAGAATCTTGGCTGGCCGACTATCAGTGATCTCACAAGAAAAGAGACCGCCACTCGAGTTTATAAGTCTTTGAATTCGCTTGCCCCAGCCTACATGACAAAACTATTTACAAAATATTCAGATGATAGAGAAAGGACTTTGCGTTCGACAGAAACTGATCTTAGGTTACCGCTACTAAAAACTGCTAATGGCCGAAAGGCTTTTTCATATCGCGGAGCAAAAATTGGGAACAGTTTACAAAGAGAAGCAAAATTGGCACCCTCCCTGAAAACTTTCAAGGAACAAATATAGAGGGCGGTGTAATTTTAACTTCCATTTCATTTCTGTTATATTTTATTGTAAATTAGGTATTATTGTGTATTATATTGTAAATTAGGTAAATAAATTACTTTTGTCCTTAGTTTAGCCTCTTTTCCTTTAGTTTTTTATTTTAAACTGGTCAGTTTGAAAAACATGTATATATTATATGAAACTTATACCAGTATAAATATTTTAAAATGAAATGAAATGAATGAAATGAAAACAGTAACAATATCTTGTAATAAGATACTTCCCGTACCCATTAACTGTTTCCTGTAATAAGATAATAATTTGGCTGAATAATAGTATCTTCTAATGAGACATTTTCAAAAAACAATTTGAAGTTATAAGATGCTTGTATCAATCAATTTTGTGAATAAAGTTGAAAGACTTTTCAGCTTTGGAGACATAATTATGCATCCAAGGTGAAGAAAGCTGGAAGGCAGGCTATTTAGAGAATCATTTGCAAACAGATCATTCAGTGTAATGGGACCACGACTGTGGAATGATATACCTAACGAAGCAAAACAATGCATTGATGTTGAAACATTTAAGAAAAAGTTAAAGACATTTCTTTTTAATAAGTTTTAAGTTGACATAGGTTTTAGGAACTGTCAGGGACTGTGAAGCGCACTTGAAGATGTTACATCAAAACTGCGCTATATCAAGTGATTTATTTGGATTTGTATTTAAGAGAGTCCTGATCTTTAAGGCAAACAAGGACTTTTATCAAAAACTTTGAAACCACATTTGGTTCATTTTATGAAGAATTCATTGTGCTCTATCTCCTGAAATCATTTATTGACTTGCCCTCCCAGACCAAAACCGTCATGTTCTGGCGATCCTTGCCTCTGCTGCGCTCCTCCACAGCACTCGTGGATGCTTTTGGAGAAATGATAAAATGCGGCGAACTTGTAAGAAAAGTTCAGGGGTTAGTGAACCAAAATGGAATATTTCTTATATATGCAACAAATGTGCTTCATAGGAGTCGTGTCTCCACTACAAGTAGGTAGGAGGGAATTTTCACATGATTTAGGAGTAGGAATGCCAACTGCACTGAGTTAGGCATTACTACAATACGTATGCGCAAGGAATTGAAAAAATGTGCCACCTATAAAGGAAAGTGGTAGAAGACATTGTTCATACATCTTTAGCAAAGTATCTTGTAGCTAGTATCTTGAAACATTATCTTAGATACTTTTTTCTTAAGTGTTTAGTATCTTGCATGCAATAAAATACTCTCTATTGCGAATAACAGTATCTTGCAATAATATACTTTATTCTCCCAATAACATTATCTTCTAATGAGATATTTCTTATAGAGTATCTTGCCCATCTCTACCCTACGTTAGGATGTCAAGATAAGATCTTACGATATGCTGTGTGCTGTTTGTTGTTTTTGGAATACCGAACAGAACAAATTCAAGGCTATTCCTACAGCACATTTTTTCAACAAATTGCTGAGAATATAATTGGATTGGCTAAGACTACCGCAAGTCAGATTGAGCATATTGCAGTATCAGGTATAGTGACGAGGGCGGATTCCTTTCAACTGGATAATAACGGGAAAGAGGTAAATTCAATACACACAAACACACACACACAACACACACACACACACACACACACAGTGGTCCCACGACCTGGTTTTTAAAGGAGCATTAGTGGTTTTTAAAGTGGTACAACTGTTGATGCCTCCTTCCATCCTTGTCACAAGTTGATTCTATATAACTACTTTTGAGTATTAAAACTTACCAATGTTTCCATTATAGCTGTTAATTGCAACATCATGGTGAAAGGAGGTGCGATTGAAACTTTCATAAAGATCCTGCCATTTTGTGGCCAGAAACGTGCATTGTCAGCAAAGTAAGTCGCACTTCTCAGATAAATGCAGTTGTATTGCCCTTTGCCTGCTTACTGTTTATGCGTTCTTCAGATGTAAAGAGAAATGTGAATTCCTTCGGATTTTCATGTTTGGAAGTTTGGAGAAGTGAACAATGTTTTGAATGAATTAAGATGTGAAAAATAAAAGTTGACGCTTGATGATGGATTCCTGCAAAGTTCACAGCTAAATACGCTCGTTTTTTGTATGTGAACAAAGAAATATATTTAGACTGCTTCAGAAAAATCAACAAGCATTATTTTTTGTTTTATGAAGCAGTGACTATAAACGTCTAAATTTGATGCCAAAGTTCCTGCGTCAAGAATTTATTATCTTGATGAATTTACGAAGGTGGAGCAGGCGTCTTATTTTGTTCTACGAGATTATGAATAATTTAACATCGGAATATACCAGAGATCCAATACCACCTCTCCATCAGTCGCAGTATTGCTTTCGCAATCAGGATGTGATTGGGCGAATAAGAGCAAGAACAGAAAAATTCGAATCTAGTTTCTATCCTAAGTGCTTAAGTGAATGGAATCAGTTTGACCCTGAGATTCGACTTGCAAAGTCGCTCTCAATCTTTAAAACAAAGCTGCTATCCATTATTCGCCCCCCTGCAAAATCAGTTTTTGGCATTCATGACCCATCGGGTTTGTCTTACCTTACTCGGTTAAGAGTTGGTCTCAGCAAGTTAAACTTTCATAAATTTAAGCAAAGTTTTAGAGACACCATAAATCCTATTGTCTTACGAACGATGGTATTGAGGATGCTGAGCACTTTTTGCCATTTTTCATTTTCATTTTTCATTTTAAATTATTTATGCACGAAATCCCTTCAGCTAATAAGTCTAATACTACAAAAAGAAAGTTTTATTAATCAAATGATATACAAAGTGAAAAATTCCGAGGGCTAATGGCATTGCTGATCTTCCAGGGAGTCTTGTTTTAACTAGCTTTTAGCTCATCAAATGTGTTTTTAGTTTTTTTTTAATTGGCACAAGGTAGGAAGCTCCCTGATGCTTATTGGGATTTCATTCCAGACCTTAAGAGCTGAATAGGAAAATCCTTTTTTGACATGCTCCAGATTATATCTCGGAATCTGAAGATCTCTGCAGAATCGCGTGTTGTAGCTGGAGTACTCGGATCTTTGTTGGAATTTGTTCCAGAGATTTTCTGGGCAGAGTCTGTTCGTGAGCTTATAGGCCATAACGGCACGATCAAACATGACAAGTTGCTCAGTGCCAAGGAAATTATGTGACCATTCATCTTTAATCCTGGACGTTTCGATTATGGAGATGGCCCTGTCCTGAAGACGTTGAAGGGATTCCTTTTGTAAATTTGAGAAGTGACCCCAAATAACATCTGCATATCGCATATGACTTTCTACAAGAGCACGATGTACATTGCTTAACTGAGATTAAGGGAGGATGTTTTTCAACTTTGTTGCTCTGCCCTTCTTTCGTGATGCATCGGCGAGATCTTCTCACTAGCGTCCTTACTTTAGTACGACCATTTGGATATATTAGCCTTTCAAATAAAGATTTAACACAACTCTTACTTTTTGGCGGCAAAGATCTCACTAATGAGCTAAATAGAAAGATGATTGAGTTAACGCTGTGTTTTAGTCACAACACCGGTCGATTTGATTAATATCATTTCAAATACTGTTTTTTGCAACGCAACCACCATGTTACTCCACCGTTACCTAGTCCCTTCTCGTATATTTCCTTTCTTTGTCAGTGGTTTCTTGTAATTATTTGCAGTGTTTTAAGTCTATCTTAAAGTGGACGTTACACGTGAAAGGGCAAGGGAAACTTGTCACTAGTGAGCAAATTCAATTGCTTCTTTCTGAAAATTTATGACGTCTGATTTGAGGTGGACTTTACGTCCCGGGGGGGGGGGTACTTGACCAGATTTTGGACAGGAACGTGCCATCGAGGTTTTTTTTATATCATCAATTAAAAACTTACGATTCAAGATACTTGCTACACTACTTACATGATACTCAACGATACTACAAATACAATACCACGAGGAGCAAGATATCATGTCTACCCCGTGGCTTTAAGAAAGAAAATAAGAAGAAAAGAATAATAAAGCAAAACTACATAGAACTATACTCAAAATGAAAATTCAGTAGAAAGGGGACTTGAAAGGGGACTTGGTGGCTGCTTGGCGGGTGGCAAAAATTTGAACGAATTCAATCAAATCGACCAGTTTCATGGATAAAACGTAGAGTTAACTCAAGGATATTTCTATTGATTTCATCAGGAAAGTCCTTATTACCATACATTAACAGTTGCGTTAAAACCTCATTTGAGGGGTTATTGAGTCCAAACGGTCGTACTAATGCTAGGACTCCAGCGAGAAGATCTCGTCGTTGGGTGTCAAAAGATGGACAGAGCAACAAAAAATGTTCCGTATCCTCAATACCATCGTTTGAGATGCACATTGGGTTTATAGTATCCCTAAAATTGTGCTTGAATTTGTGAAAGTTCAATTTGCTAAGACCAACCCTAAGTTGTGTAAGATACGATAATCCTTTTGGGTCATGAACACCAAAGATTGATTTTGGAAGGGGGCGAATTTTAGAGAGCAATTTTCTCTTAAATACGGCAAGTGAAGGAGCAAGTCTAATTTCTGGATCGAGTTCATTCCATTCAGAAAGGCAGTGAGGGTTCAATTTCAATTTCAATTTCAATTTTTAATTCTTTAAACACGGTAGCCCCATCAGTTGATCAGCAACTGCTTTTCAGGGGGCCGTGGCAAAGGTCTAAAAATTAAGACAAGAGACAAATAACATTGATAAGAAAAAGAAAAGAACGCGTGAGTCAATTTTTTAATCTTTTTTTGAAGGCGGCAAGGGAGGGTGCTTGTTTAAGATCAAGTTCGAGTTGATTCCAGAGTTTAGGTCCACGAAACGATATTGCGTTTTGCCCATTTTTAGTCTTCCGCAATGGTAGCGAAAGATCAGTTTCAGTATTTCTAAGTTCTCTATCATTCCGAGTTGAATTTTTGACAAACAAGTTGGATAGGTAGTCAGGTACAAGTCCATTTAGAGACTTGTACATAGAAGTAGCTGTTTCGCTTCTAACAATATCACTTACAGTTGGCCAATTTAGATTGTGTATTAGTTCCATAGCAGGCGTATCAAATTTACTTTTGGTAACAATTCTCGCGGCTCGATTTTGCAACTTTTGTAGGGTTAGCAGTTTGGTCGCCCCACAGCATCCCCACACAGAACAACAGTACCGAAAATGGGGCTCCACTATCCCCCGATACATTTTACTTAATGTGTTTTGAGGTAAAAATTTTCTGGCATATTTCAAAAACCCAATTGCTCGAGAAACTTTGGTACGGAGAATATTAATGTGTTCTTCCCAACTTAAACTCCTGTCTATTATCACACCCAGATACTTTGACTGGTCTACGTGTTCAACTTGGGAGTCACCGATAAAAAACTGGGGATGATCAACAGTGCCATCAACAATTTTCTTAATTTTGGGCTGGGAACCCACAACCAGGGCTTGAGTTTTTAGGATGTTTAAGGAAAGTTTATTACCTAGCAACCATTTCTTCAGATGGCTTAGTTCACTGTTTAGAGTTTGATTTACATCTTCTAAACTCGATGAAGAGTAAGAAATACTGGTATCATCGGCATACATCGTCACTTTCGCTTTCTTCAGAGAAAACGGCAGATCATTGATATAGATCAGAAATAAGAGAGGACCAAGGCAGGAACCCTTTGGCACACCACATCGGATGTCTTTGGTATTTGAACAGACACCATTTACTTTGCAGAACTGTTTTCTGTTCATTAGATATGACGTAAACCAAATAAGTTCTAGATTTTCAACGCCATACTTCCTCAATTTAGCAAGTAAAATGTCATGATCTACAGTATCGAATGCCTTTTTAGATCGATAAAAATATTTGCAGTATATTTGCCATTGTCCATGTTTACATACCAGTCATCAGTGCTGTTAAGAAGGCAAGTGACAACAGAATGGAGAGCTCGAAAACCAGATTGGTTTGAAAACAGATGATTGTTTTTGTCGAGATAATGGTAGAGTTGGTTATGAATAATTTTTTCGAAGACCCTAGCCAAGACAGGCAGAACTGAAATAGGACGGTAGTTAGATCGGTCATCAGGTTGACCATTTTTAAAAATGGGGGCTACTCTGGCTATTTTCCAGCTATCTGGAAAACAACCAGTAGCAAGTGAAAGATTGAAGATATCACAAAGAGATTCTGAGATAACCGGAAGGGCGATTTTTAAAAAGCAGCTAGCAATACCATCAGTACCGCATCCCTTTGAGGTTTTAGATTTGCTAAAATTTTTTTCCAGCTGGAGGGTATTAATAACGTGAAATTGAAACTTATTTTTTTCCGGATTGACCTCGTAATCGTTTTCAAGGAGAGGATTTCTTGCTGAGGGAATTTTGTCACTAAGCGTTTCTCCAATGGTGCAGAAGAAGTTATTGATAGATTCTGAAAGGTAGAAGCTAGATTGGAATTTTTCTGTTCTTGCCCTTATTCGCCCGATTACATTCGGTTTGCGGAGGGAGTACTGGGACTGATGAAGTGGGGGGATTGGATCCAAGGTATATTTAGGGGTTAAGTGGTTTACTATGTTGTAGAATAAAGTAAGGCGTCTGCTCCATCTGCGGCAACTTAGCGATTCCCATCCGAGCTCAGCGTACAGCTTTTCTCGCGACGAACCCCTCCATGCTCCTGTTACAGCAAGAGCGGAAGAGTACTGCACTGACTCGAGCTTCTCCATAAGATGTGGCAAAATGACATTGTTACTAAATTCACATACCTTTGCTGGATTATGATAGAGAACATCACCGTAGTCAAGATGTGGTCGCACGTAGAGCTTATATAATTCGTTTAGAGTTTGCCTTGGCAGATATTTGGAGAGACATTTCAGCAAGCCAATACCCTTTCTATTTTTAGAAATTGCTGCTCTAATATGAGCTGAAAAGGAAAGTTTTGAGTCAAGGACAATTCCCAAATGTTTATGTTCATTTGCTTTTTTTACCGGTACATTATTAAAGAGCATCACGGGATGATCAACTTCAGTTTTCTTCGTTGAAAATATCAATTCAACAGCTTGCTTTTGCGGATCAGGATTAAATGACATTCTCCAATCATGCACCCACTGCATTATCAACTCCAAATCGTGATTCATGCCATTTGCAGCTGCATTTGAATTTTCAACCACTGTAAACAACGATGTATCATCGGCGAAAAGCTTAACGTTACATTTCAAGTTTTCAGTTAGATCATTTATATATACAAGGAAAAACAAAGGTCCCAGAATTGAGCCCTGGGGTACTCCGGCTGAAATATCTCCCCAACTGGAACACTGTCCATTTAGAACGGTTCTCTGTTTTCGATCCATCAGAAAACTTTGGAGAAGAGAAAGCAATTTTCCCGAGACACCACATCGTTTTAACTTATAAATAAGTCCATCATGCCAAACCCTGTCAAATGCTTTGGAAATGTCAAGATAAACAGAACGAACATCAAGAGGAGAATTGCAGTCAAATGCCTTGTAGATTGAATGCGTTATGGATATTAATTGGTTAACTGTTGAGTCACCGGGACGAAAACCTGATTGGTTGGGGTTTAGTAAATCATGGGAAACAAGATGTGAGTATAATGAGTCGTACACAAGTTTTTCAAGAATTTTTCCAAAAATCGGAAGAAGGGAGATTGGACGATAGTTCCCCTTCACATTTTTTTCATTTTTCTTATGAACTGGCACCACATTTGCATATTTCCAAATTTTTGGAAACCGACCACGTCTCAAACAGTTCGTAAATATTATCTTTAGAGGGTTAACTAATGCAACATCGCTAAATTTTATCATTCTTACAGAGATTTCGTCCCATCCATGCGCTTTGTTGGGATTTAGAGCTCTGATGATATTCAGTATCTTCTCATCCGAGATGACAAAATCATTTATCATGTTATCAGTTACTAGAGCATCTTGTGGAATATGACTACCTGTATCAATTGTGGTACACTGAAGTATGAAATAATCATTGAATAATTGCGCCTTTTCTGTAAAATCTGTTACAAATATCCCATTTTCTAAAAGTGGTGGTATGATAGGAATCTTGGCCTTGTTTAGAACAGTATTCATTAAGGACCAATATGTTTTGTTCGAAGTCCCATGGTTTGCTAAGGTTTTCCCTGCCTTAATAAAATAGTTTCTTTTGGCATCTTCGATCATTTTCGAACCTTTTGATATCATATTTTGTATTCCTTCAAGCCTATCACCTGGCCTACCACTCCTCACGAAATTCTTGTAGGCACGATTCTCGTTCCTCAGGAAGTTTTTAACAGATTTCGTTATCCAAGGTGCTTGACGAGGCCGAATCGTCTTAACTTCATTTGGTATGAAATTAGAATAAATGTTTAGGAGGACTTCATTAAGTAATTTAACCTGTTCATCGGGGCAAGTTATATTGTTAAGATGCGCTTGCCAGCGAAACATTTCAATATTTTTCATAATGCCGATAATATCTGCTTTATCGTAATACCAAATCCTGCGGGTGTAAGGAGGTAGTGCTATATTCGAAACTGACATTTTTCCATAAATAATTTGATGATGACATTGCTCATGGGACTTCGTAAAGTACTTACGGACATTAACGTTAACATGACTACAAGGAGGAAGTTACTAGAGGCATGTGTAAGATCACGGCTTACCTACGGAGTACAGGCGTGGCCTCCTAGGGAAGAGAAAATTCGAAAACTAGAAGTGTTCTGGATAGGATGCCTTAGAAGCATGGTTAAGGGTGGTTGGAAACGTAAGAATGTCGATGAAGGTGAATATAGCTTTCAGTATACAAATAAACAAGTACAAGATATAGTTCAAACAGTTCCCCTGCGAGAGTTCATACATGCACAATATTTAAGATACATCGCACATGTATGTAGACAAGAGAACAGTTCCATCACAAAGAAAATATTATTTGCAAAGGCTTCAATGAAATACTTGGACTACGCCCTCTACCTTGGCTATAGATGCGACCAACGCCCTTTTCATAGACTGCAATAAAGATTAAATGAGTCTGTTAAACAACACGAGCATTGTACCACACTGTCCACAATTAGAAACTGACGTCCAACCGGCGACCAAGCGTCCAACCTTTGGATCCCCAAATATTTCAGCGACCAATTTACCACACGCCATTCTGTCATTGCATTTGTCACACGGCTGTCGGGTACTCTCAAATTCAGAAATATGAAGTATTATACATGGTTTGTGAAAAAGAGGACATCGGTTTAGGTAGGAACTTCAAAACTCAATGAACGCTGAGGGGGTCTGGGGGCAAAGCCCCCAGGAAAATTTTCATAGATATGAACTCTTTACTTTGGCCTAGAACACTTCTACCGATCAGATTTCAGCCTATGCGCTTCTGATTCTTCGACAAATCAAGAGCTTTCTTTTGAATTGACTGGATACTAGGGCCAGTTTGGACGCGAACTTCTGCAGCACGTGCAAGGCGAACCGAAGGTTAGGCCCAAATTCGTCGAGATGGCAAAGGTAACAAAATTATGGGATATGGATACTGAAGTCATAACTGCAATCAACGAAGTTAGAGCAAAGGATAGGAAAGCGTCTTATTGCTGCACGATTACCACAAAACTTGGAAAAAAGAAATTTACTTGCACATCAAGTGAGGTTGACGATGCACTCAGACGTCTCGTGCAAAGAAAAAGGATTGAAAACTAAGGAGAAGATGGTGAGGACTCCTACTTTGTGCTGGATATATCGGAATGGCCTGAATTACTAAGAGAAGAGAATGCCAATGATAAAAAAATGCCATGATTGCAGCTGAAGCTGTCAAGTACACTCCATTATCAGAATTTCTAGCAGTAAAGCAACAAATGGAATCATTGAGGAAAGCAGTCGAGGAGGAAAATGAACTCACAAGGAACAGCATTAATAGGAGTAGGGATCTGGAAGTGAAGGAAGAAATCTCTCTTTTAGAAAAGGAAACGAGTAATTAAGAAACGAGATTCGACGAAAGGATTTGGTTATTGAGAGTTTTCGACGGATGAAACAAATGCAAACGACGATAGTGGAAAGTATGGATCTTTTAATCCCATTCCTGAACCAAATTTTAGGATCGTAAAGAAGAAACATGCCTGCAATGAGTCACCGAAGCGCACATGGGAGCCTTTCACCCTTCATCGGAACAGATTTTCGCCAATTGCACCGTCTGAATCAGATGAGGAGGAAACGCAGTTTGGAATGCATATACAACTAAAAATCAATCAAAATGCTACACAGGAAACTTTAAAGATCGGAAGAGAAAAGAAGAATTAACAGAAGAAGCTACCGGTACAACTGCACGCCCTTAGAAGCAAGCAGGGCGACTCCCACAGGACCACAGGACCAGAAAGTAGTCAAGGAGTGGTCAGGCAAAACCAACAATGGTAGTGTTAGTAGGAAAAGATTTGAATTATGGCCTGCTGCTGCAAGCAATACTGTGAACAATATTCGACGAAATACTATTCCAGTGGAAGGCGAGAAGACGAGAAGAATGGTGGAAATTGTCGGAGACTCGCTCGTAAAGGATGTCCAGTCATGCAAGATGAACGAAGCTGCTGGAAATACCGGTGAGAGAATTTTTTTCAAGTCATTCTCAGGTGCAACGATCGACTGCATGAATAGCCACGTTTTTCCAACTATTAAACGGGACTAGGAAAAATCAACCTTCACTGTGGAACCAACGATCTTCGTTCGAAGGCTACCCCAAAAGATATTTCAATTCAATTCAATTTCAATTTATTAAGGAGGGAGGCCCTTCAACCTTGCGGCTGATTTTCTATGGGCCAAAATTCACATAAAAACTTACAATAGACTGAATAAAAACATCTAAAATCTACTTACAATAAATGTACAAAGCTAAAAAGTGAAGAATAATTTACAAAATTAAAAGATATATAAATTGAAAGCCAATAGACTGGGAAACTTCTCTAACGACCAAGCAATCGGAGCAGCCCCCGTCCCCGCGCCCGACCCCGCCAATCCGACAACGGAGATCCCAAAACAGATCTCCATGGCCGGTTCAGCAGCAATCAAGCACAGAGACCGCGGGCCGCGGCCGCAAGAAAAGCCCCCCAGGCCATTAAATATTCTTTTTGAACACAGCAATGGAGGTTGCCTGTTTAGTCTCAGCTGGGAGGGTGTTCCACAGTTTTGCACCTCGATCACAGGGCGCCCAGGAATAATTGGCAAACTCAAAACATAAATTGTCTAGAATAGGAGCTCCGTAGGAAACTGCGAAGGATTTGCGAAGCCTTTAGGAACGCGCTACGAGTCCTTCGCAGCATTCATTTCAAAGCTTCGCAAATCCTTCGCAGTTTCCTACGGAGCTCCTATTCTCGACAATTTATGTTTTGAGTTTGCCAATTATTCCTGGGCTCCCTGTGCCTCGATACGAGACACATTTCTGCCCTTTTGTAGATGTTTTCTTTGGTAGCCTGAAGTCTGTTTTCGTATTTCGAAGGCTGCGAGAGCTACATGCGGAGTTTCTTGTGAAAAGATTGCTCATGTACTGCGGAGCAAACCCATTACTAGACTTATAGACCATCAGTCTGGACTCGTGGTCGAAAAGCTCGCGAACGGTTTTCCAACCAACTCCCAATGAGTGGCCTACTTGGGGCATCAAAGCTGCTGTTCGTTACAATTCTGGCACCTCTGTTTTGAAGCTTTCGGAGCTGATCAATATCAGTTTTGCCACAACAACCTCATGCCACAACAAATAAGTTTTTGGTACTTGCGTTTGCCGCGTACAGTTGCCTCATATACTCACAATTGACTCAGTAAATCAGTCGCAATGATAGCTGTACTGTAATGGACTGTAACAAAGGCAATTATTCTTGCAAAATATATGAAATATACATTTTTGCAAGTTGATTACTCAATTATCAATGCAGATAAATGCTTACATAAACTTTTATTGAAAGAGTTCTTATGACTGTAATTTACAATACCTAAATTACACAAAACTTTAGGTGATGGATACACACCGCAGCTAGAAATTAACTACATAACCGAAGACATTTACTCCATTTATGAAGTTTTGAAAGAAGGGTGAATGACAGAAAATAGACGATTAAGCTAAAGATGGAGTCGAGGAACTGCTTAACAAGATGGATTGGGCTTGAACTGGAAATCTTTAAGGAATCTATAGGTTTCGATTACAGAACGCAATTCATCTCGGTAAAAAGTTCCTTGCCGCTATCTTCGACCTAACCGTGTATTCCTGTGTAAGTCGATTGTAAGAATATTCGTGCATGCATCCATGGCTCGGTCTATATAAGGTCACTGCGTGCATCTTTTTTTCGAATTACTTTACATATTCATGTTCAAGCTCTCTGAGTTTACTTTGATTGCTCACAATTAACCTTTCACTACCTGTATTCTCCAATCGTCTAGACTTCGTTTTCGTCAACTTGTGCTTTCTTCTCTTTGATTGTGTTTCACTGGATTGGCGTTTGCTTTCAGTGTATGCATTTTGGACCTTATGTAAGCTTCCTTTGGTTGCCACATTTGGCTTGACTTAAATTCTTCCGTTTTACGTTCCTCTATCCATTTATTTCTAAGGTATTCTTTGTTGATAGAATTAAAGCAAGAAATTCAATTCCCAGTTGAAACGGAAGGCTTGGTTATATGGTCTAAATGAACTATAAAAGCGACTCTGGCAGTTGGATGCTCCAATTCGTGGAGAATGCAAACTAATTTCCTGGTCTTCAGTAGGCGTAAATTGGATTTTGGAAAGGTATTGTGCTTTGATGCACATATATTGGCTTTGCATTTGACGTCTTTCGTCGGTTACCTTAGTGACGGAATCCTTGATACAAAGGAGTTTCCTGTAATGGGCCGGGTTTCCGTGTTTGGGATGCGTTGCTTCGATGCCATGTGTGTTTTCCTAAAGTCTTCCACGAAGTTTGGTGCATTTCCAATGGAAAGAATTTGCTTAAAACTATCCTTATTTTGCAAGAAGGCATTTAAGGCAATGCAAATGTCCAATCTGGGTTTTTTGTACCGCAGAGAAGGTAGATCTTAAGTAAATCTCTGATCGTTCCGACGAGGTGAGTTCCCTAAATACGTAAGAAAGTTGTCTTGCATGGCGAAATGGGCTTCTTTGATACAGAAGTAAGGCTACAAAATATTTCTACAAATGTTCTAATACCTTTGGTAATAGTCTTTGAATGTAGTTGCATTTATCTGGTGACATAACAGCAATGAGGATGTGACAGTTGTCGAATTAGGGCTATGATTTCTTGTGAATGTGAGCCTTTTGTGCCGTCTGGTGGCACAACCACCGAGAAGCAACGTCTTGTGTGCTAAAGCGAGCTTTTGTAGTGGTGAAGGAAAAGCTGCAGAACCTTTGCATCTTCGTAGACTTACGCGTTCTTAGATGCCTGCTTTCTTCGGGCAAGCATAACACGCCCGACAACCCCTACTGACGTGTGACGTCACATTGAATCCTCGAAGCTGTGGAGGCAGGTGGAGGTCATGTGATTTTTGCGCGCCCTTTTCCTGATTTCAGCATGCGTACCAAAAACATTTCATTTTTGTAAGATTTGATGCATGGTATAGAATGTAAGATCTGATGCATAGTATGAGCGTGTTTAGTAATAAAAACTGTGCAAAAATTGAAGATTTTGATGATTTGAAGGCAGAGAAACAAATGCTGTAGCTGCTAGCAGGTAAGCAGATCCTCTTCGATTTCACGAAAATCTCGCAAGCCCGGAATTGCAACTCAACATTAATCTTTGAATTTCTTATCCATCTGCTGTGATATATCAAAGATGTTTGATTTTGTTTGGAAGAACAGGAATCACAAACTTAATCTTCTTTTGTTTGGGATATTTTGAAATGAAATTACCCATTTGCAAGCAGTGTTTAATTTTATGACACTCATCAGACTTTTCCTTCGCTTGGTAAGACGAAAATTCATGATTTTCATTCAAAGTTGTTTTCTCGAGAAGTGACGAGTTTATTTGAAAAGCGAACTATTCTACACCATGAAAAATTTATTTTTCTTTCATTTGATATTGTACTTTGCATCTTTTTGGCTTCCGTTACAGATCCTTTGAATTAGGCGTGGATCAACTTCGCTTTGCAACTCCATTATTTTTGTTTTGCCAACAAATCTCCACCTAGACTTTTTGTCTCTTTCTCACTCATAAGTTCTCTATTTGACCGATATGTTGGCATTTTCTGGAACGACATTCATACTTTCAACCAATTAAATTGTGATTCCGTAGCTCTTTGTGAACTTAAAGTTGCATCCGCCTGCATGTTGAATTATAGCAATTCCGTTCGTCGAATTTTGCCAAAATTTCACTTTTTCATTCAAGGCCAATTTTCTTCCAAATGCTACGTCCCATGAGAAAGAAACCCTGCCTATGCCATGCAAAATTCATTTCTCTTTCTTTTCAGCTAAAGTTTGGTATATTTGTTGTTGTTGTTATGAAACCTATAAAAAGGCGTGGACCAACTATGAATTTTGTACCCATTGTTTTGGTGAGGTCAGTCTGTGTCCATCTCCATTTTTCAACGTTTTCGCGGCTTTCTGCCGCCTTGCCATCCAATTTTCTTCGATTTTATCTCACTATATCTATATTTCCATGCAAAAATCACTACTCTCATGAAATTTTGGCTTTGTCTTGTTTCTATGGTTTCTTTGAAGTTGCACGCCATTATATTACTTATCTCTTCGTCATATTTTTACGGAAATTGATCTGATTCATTAGGAGTGCATTTTCTTGCAGAAATGACAAGTTATAGATTAAAGAAACGTCCTAAGCCACGTAGAAATTATCTGCCTTTCTCGTGATGTAAAATATGAGTTGCTTATTATTGGAGTTTGTTAGCCTATCAACTAGGCGCTGGCCAGGTTCATCTGTTGTTCCCTTCATTTTGGTTAGGCCAGTCAGTCTTCGCTCCTACATTTTATGCTCTCTCATGGCTCAGAAGTGTTCTCTTAGCCTACCGTTCATGTATATATCATCCATCATCTTACAGCTGAATATACAATATGAAAATCCTAGATAGTGTAAGTAGTAGTGTCATATCTTGATAACTTCAATTCTGTAACAAGAAATTTCTCTTCCTCGAAGTGAACCAATACCATATATGGGGTTTACCAGGAGAATTTCTGACCGGTCTTCAAAAACACTAGATACCCGATCATTCAAATACCCGATCATTCAAACTTTTGGAATGAAAACGAATTTCCTGTGAACAAAATCTCTGATAAATTTGCTACAAGGTTTGCTCAAACTTGTTGACACAGGTCATATTTTTCTTTCGCAAAAATCAGGCTAAAGTTCGAGAAAAGTTATGCCCCTATAGAAAAACTATTACCATCAGAACGAGGCTACGCAAATCGAATGATGGGTTGCCGGGCGTTGGATAAGCTGCCGAACCTTTGGCGATATATATATCCAGCTTTTGGTGGGCAGGGGTTATGCTGCCGAACCCAGCGTCAATTTCAAAATGACTAGCTTTTTGTAGGATTTGCTGCCGAACCTTCACGAATGGCCAACTGTATGACTGTGCGGTTTGAGTTGATATATGTAGAGTTGTTCTGCACCAGTGTTAGTCTAGCAAAACGAATGGGTCCTCCACCATTTGTAACGGGGATCGGCGTTACAATAACTGTTTGCTGTTTTACGTGCACAGACACGGAGCCAGAAACAAGATGTTGTTGTGTGACGAATATCATGATACTGATTGACTGAATACTCTTCGTAGCCCCTGTCCTTAAGCCATCCAGCTAACTCGCCTACTCTCTCCTTAAATTGGCGAGTTAGCTGGATGGCTAACCATATGGCTAAACATATCCTACGAAACCTAAGAGCCTGACCATAGGGGATCGCCTTCTTGGTGTGCCAGGGGTGAAAGGACTTCTTAGGAATTATGAAGAGTTCAAAAGCAAAATATCTAGGTGTCATATTAGACTGGGAAGAACTACTCAAAACGGTAAAGCGAAAGATAAAAACGGTTTAGGGGCGTTGTTTAAATGGAATATAAGCATATATAAGTGGCTCCGCGCCACAAGACTGAAACTGTCAATCAAATTTTAACCAATCACAAACAGCTATTTACTATTTCACGTCATCACTTTCACTGCAGCCCGCACTGCAACGGGCGATCAGTAGGCCAAGGAAGTTGCATCTCTGTCAATCTACACAACAGGGCAAAACAGACAAGGTATGGAAAAAAGTGTTCCCTGTTCATTGACTACCATGGTGAAGCAGAACTGGTGGCTGAGGAATTAAATTTCCTGAAGAACTCAAAGCGGTGCTGTGAGTTCAGTTACGAATTCCTGAAGTACATGGTGACATGACAAACACTACAAATCTCGTTGGGCCTAAACGAATATCTTGGGACAGGAGACTCACCATCAAAGCTGATATAACGGAAACTATGGACAAAGGGCCAGTATTCCAGAAGGAATACTGACAATAAAGCACATTCAAACATTAAACAAAGCAGCCGGGCCTAATTTTCAAAGCATGATCGATGGGGACACAGATGGCAATGACAAACAAACAACTCATACCATTGAGCAAGTGAAGCTAAAATACCTGTCATTCTTTTATCATTATTTGACTTCAGAATAGACCTTTTAACTATTCTAGAAAAGAGCCTGGATCGAGCGATATTTTTATACAATTTTATACGCGAGGTTCGATTGAGTGGCGTTAGAGCTTCGATCGCAATTGTGCACATTCGAAAATTCTACTAAATGTACTGAAATAACACTCGATCCAAGTTCGTTTTCAGAATAGCTAAAAGGTCTATTGTGGAAGCTGCGAAGAGTGAATCTGGCTCATCGGGAGGCAACAGCGAACAACAAAATCGAGGTTCTCGTCCCACCACAGATTTGCAGAGCTCACTTTCACATGCACAGTTACGAAGTGATAGTTATGCGCATGCTCTGGTATGTCTATTTATAGAAAGCGCCTGATCTATGCTTCTATTCCCTTTAAACTCAAAAACATCCTTTCCCAGAAACAATACACCTTTTCAACTAAGCGACCTCGTTTTGAAATTTTTCAAAATTTCTTTAGCTTACGTCATATGACATTTCGGAAACCATTTTCAAATTCAGCATCCAAATTTTAGTCTAATTACAAATTTTCATGATCTTAGTGCTAACGAATTTGATTTTATGAGGATAACAAATTTGAAAATTTATAAGGGATTTGACCGTGAATAATGACTGAGGGTGTAAAGTTTCACCCCGAACGATTTTGACGGTCAAATCCCTTATAAATTCTCAAAGTTATTATTGCCATAAAATCGAAATCGCATACTCTAGGGATATGAAAATTTGGAATTAAACTAAACTTGGGGTGCTGAATCAAAATCCATGGTCTGAAATTTCGTATCAAGAGATTTTCAAAAATTTCCAAAACGAGGCCGTTAGTTGAAAAGGTGTACCGTGCATTGATTGAAAGCCATCTGAGATATTGCAGTGTCATTTGGGGAAGTCTGTCAAGCTCAAAACTGGAATCCCTTCAGAGGTTGCAAAACAGGGCACGCAGACTAATTGAATGCGCAAGGTAGTAATAATAATGATAATAAAATCTACATTTTTAGAGCGCACATACAAATAACAAGTTATCTATCTACGGCGCTTTACAATGACAAAAGTTTACGACTGGTTTTAAATTTAGATAAGTAATAAGAGGTCCTCTACTTGTTAAAATCTTAAAAACGGCTAAAATGAATGTTTATGAAATGAGTCTCGAGAAGATTTGTTTAACTAAAAGCAATTTTAAAGAAATAGGTTTTCAAATTTTTCATAAAAATATCCAAATTTGGAGATGTTTTAACATTGTTAGGCAGCATGTTCCAAAGTCTAGGAGCACAGACTGAGAAGGCTCTGTCTCCATAATACTTTAATTTTGATCGTTGTTCTTGCAGGTTGATACCATTCGCTGATCGTAATGAATAGCTTGATTTCTGCAGCTCGAGCAAATCACTAATATAAGGTGGTGCTTCGTCGTGTAATGATTTAAAAACAATGGTCAAAACTTTGAATTCAATTCTGTATTTAATTGGCAACCAATGCAATTTCTTTAATCCAGGAGATATATGTTCGAATTTTGAAAGGCCAAGGTGACCCTGGCAGCAGAATTCTAGACGTTCTGCAGTGGCCTTATAATGGAATCCGGAAGGCCAATCAACAATACGTTACAATAATCCAAGTGTGATAACACCAATGCATTTACAAGCCTGACGAGGGAGTCATGGGTCAGATACTTGCGAATCTTCTTTATGTTATATAGTTTTAGAGACGCTATGGGACACTCTTCTGATATTTGTTTTTCATGTTGAGAGTGCTGTCCAACCAGACACCTAAATATTTAACATGAGAGAAAATTTCAACCGGATAATTTCCAACTCTAATTGATTCAACCTGTAATTGTTCTATGGTATGACTTGATCCAAAAGCAATAAACTCCGTTTCTCTTGGTTCATTTTCAGGCGATTTTCTACCATCCATACACCGACTTTTTCAGGACATAGTTTAATGTTGGCAAGTGTGAGTGATACTGACTCTTTGTCAGTAGATGATATTGAATACAGCGCATGATCATCTGCTTACCCCATTACAGAAATATTATTGTCAATGACATTCGATAAGGTACTTGCATATACCGAGTACAAGATGGGACCAGCACATGATCCTTGTGGTACTCCAAATCTCAATTCTGACTTGTCTGATAAAACGTCATCTATCTTAACACGTTAACTTCTAGACTCTAAGTAGGAATTAAACCATTTCAAATCTGTGCCTATCACTCCAAAATTTGACTCAAGGACTTTCATTAAGATTGAATCATCAACAGTATCAAAAGCTGCAGACAGATCTATAGATGCAAAAAGTGACACTTTGTGGTTATCCGCTGCAATGAGCAAGTCATTTTGCACTTTGATAAGGGCAGTTTCAGTACTATAATACTCTCTATAAGCAGATTGGTAGCTAGGAAGTAAATTATGCTCTTTTTAGTGTGGTATAAAACCAGCTAGTGCAGCTTTTTCAGTAACTTTAGAAATAAACTGCAAGTTGCTGACTGGTCTGTAATTTTTTTTGATCAACTCTAAAGATAATTTCTTCAGAAGAGGTATCAGTATTGCCTCTTTCCAATTGCTTGGGAAAATTCCATTTGCAAGGGACAGATTCACCATTTTGGTGATGAGAGGCAGTAAAACATCAATATATTCTTTGACTAACCTGGTTGGGAAAGGATCCACTGCGCAGTCAGTTGTATTTGCATCAATAATCAGCTTTCTGATTTGATCTTCACTAATTTCTGGGAATTTTTCAAACTTGTCAACTGAAACCATTATTGGCTAATACTGTCCAAACTTATCTAACTCACTTCTTATCCTCTCAATTTTGGTCTCAAAGTAGATTGAGAAATTCTCTGCAAGTTCTGACCTATTACTCGGTGGCAATAGATTTCTTTTAGTATTGCTTGTAATTTGATTCACAACCTTGAAAAACTTTTTGGTGTTATGTGCACATTCCTCTATTTAGGACCTTACATAGGAAGACTTCAGATCTCTTACTTTATTGTTGAAGTTGATCTCAATGTTTTAAACACCCTGAGATCCTCCTGAGACTGTTTTCTATGCCACTTTTGCTCCGCTTTACGCAAACTCTGTTTCAGATCCTTAAGACTAGGGTCATACCATGAGAGAAGGGGTCTAACTGTAACATTCTTGGTTTGATTTGGGGCATGTTTGTCCATAATACCTTTAAGGCCACTTTCATATGACACTACCAATGTATCTAGGTTATCCTCTTCAAAACAGCTTTTAACCAAATCTTGCAAATCATTTTTCATTGCACTGTGATCAATGGATTTAACTTTTATGTACTGAATTTCCTTTTTCATGGCTGGGTTTTTCTTCTCCCATGTGACAACTATCAGAAGAAGTGATCTGATATGTAGAAACCACTTTTAAAATTACTAAATAATTCTTTATTGGGTGCAGATGTAATAAGAAGATCAAGTGTATTACCAGATAAATGTGTGGGCATCTGGATTAACTGAGTTAAGTTGTAAGAATCCAGGATTTGAGAAAACTTTCCAGTGTCTAGATCTTTCTTATCATTGACATGAAAATTGAAATCACCTGTCATGATAAAATTGAAAGAATCAGAACATGCTGACTCAAGGAAATCAGACCATTCTTTGAAGAATACACTTTCAGTCACAGGATGAGCCTCACTGTAAGGAGGTCTATAGATGACATGGAGCATCCATGCAAATTTGGGGAGTAATAATTTCCAAGTAGCATACTCAAAGGAGCTACTTTCTCCACAGTTAACCAAAGTCGAAGAAACACTTGATCGATGAAAAATACCAACCCCACTTTAAGATAGTTGGAAGCTTGTTCCGAAAAGTCGATTACTAGGTAGGTAACTCAAAGCATATATATATCATCGAATATATCCGATTACCAACGCATGACTAAAATGTTCTACGTAGAGGTTCCTGGGCCCTAGTCTAAACACTACACTACTCCCTTTTTTGAAATAAACGAATATACTTAATAGACAGTTATACAACACTAGATGGTAACGGTTGTCCGTAACGTTCCGGTTGTCTCGTTTGTCGAGAGGAGCTACGTCGCTGTTGCTGTTGCTCGTGACGTTGCAGTTGTTGTTGTTCCGTATTGTCAGTTGTCGAGTCGATATCAGTGTCATCGTCAGGCTGTGGGTCAGTTGGTTTCGGTATCTGTTTGAAGTGAGATACGTTTCGTGTGACCTTATGGTTGTTACGTTGTGCAGTTACGCGTGATTTGTTACTGTAAATTACGATGTACGGTTTTTCGTTAAAGCGTGAAGTCAGTTTGTTCTCTCTGTCCTGTTTCACCTATACATGATTTCCAACTTTGATGTTGCTGTCCTTTGCATGTCTTCTATTATCCACGTATTGTTTATTGTATTCTTTGCAATGCTGCTCATTGTTTCGTGCTTCTTTGTGTCTGTTCTTCACTGTCTCCTTTAACAATGTAGGAAGCTTTCCATTAACAACACGATTGAACAATAGTTCGGGTGGAGGTACTTTGGTAGTAGTATGACGGGTCGTTCTGTATTGCAACAAAAATCTGTTGATCTCCTGCTGCCATACTCTTCCTTCGATTTTGGCTGTTTTGAGTTCTTTGCCGATGGTTTCATTAAAACGTTCCAATTCAGAGTTTCCTTGTTGCCATTTAGGTGTGGAGGGGTCTTTCTTAATACCTAAATGTTTCAAATATCGGTCATAATCATCGCCATTGAAAGGAGGTCCATGGTCTGAAGTTACAGATGTCGGCAATCCATGCACAGCAAAGATCTTGTCCAATTTAGGAATGACAGTGGAGGCATTAGTCGAGCGAACAATTTCCACGTCAGCAAATCGGGAATAGCGATCAATGACAACAAGTAAGTATTCACGTGAGGGGAGTGGCCCATAGAAATCGATGTGTAATTTCTGCCATGGACCATTTGGTAGTTCTGACATCATCAGGGGTTGTGGAGGATCTGGTCTCCCTGTGGCTTGACACGGAATGCATCGCTTGATCGTTTCATCTGTCAGTTTATCGATGCCGGGAAACCATACTTTTTCTCTGAGTAAAGCTTTTGTCTTTACTAGACCTTGATGTGACTCATGTGCTAAATCAACTGCACGCTGTTGAAGAGATTCTGGTATAACAATACGTGAACCGCGAAGAACAATATTATGTGAACTGATTGTTAGTTCATCTTTAATTGCTTTGTATGGCTTAGCACGGTCTATGTCGCAGTGTCCATTTTGTATGGCTGCACGTACTGCACGTAATGATATATCTGCATCTGTAGCCTCTTGAATCTCTGTTATAGCAAGTGCTTTTGGAACAGCTGATAAAGGTAACAAATTCACGTATTCTTCCGCCATCTTTTCATGAATGAATTTGCTGCTGGCGATTGGGTGTCGTGAAAGAAGATCGGCTGGATTTTCAGAACCGGGCTTGTATACAACTTTAAACTTGTAAGGTTGCAATCGAAGAACCCAGCGTTCGATGCAAGCGGATGGTTTTGAATTTGCGTTTCCATAAATAACTTCTAACGGTTTATGGTCCGTGATAAGCGTGAATGGAGCACCGTAGACGAAGAGATGGAAGTGTTCTACTGCCCATACAATGCTAAGGGCTTCCTTCTCTGTTTGAGATCATATCATATCATATCATAAACATTATTTAGAGTTGGCTTTAACCTAGTACAGAGTACTAATTCATTCCAACTAAAAAGTAAACTACCTAGCAATATAACAAATGCACTGATATATTTCTACACAAAAAATATATTATAAGCATAGCCTGCAGGTACACTTTTCACCAGTCCATGATTTTATTTGATTTTTAAATGCTGCAAGAGTTGGACTTTGCTTGATGTTGTCACTAAGAGTGTTCCAGAGGAGACTTCCTCTGAAGGACAGTGACTCCGAGCCATAACGTTTTTTGATCTTTGGAAGTTTACAAAGATCTTTAGTCCTTAGGTCGTACGTTACTTCTTTCCTCTCATGAAATTCCCATGAATATGAGGGGTTCAGTTTTTTGACTGACTTGTAGATTTCAGTCATTAATTTCTGGAGATTTTTAACATGGATAGTTTGGCTGTTATCTCTGCTTAATAGTAGCTGGAAAGAGGATTCAAAGTCTTGGTAGTGTACCCGCAGACAACGTTTATGTGCTCTGTTTATTTCATCGTTTGCAGCATCACTACAGAAAAGCCACACCAGGGGGCAGTAATTGAAATTCGAAAGGATTATGGTGTCACAGATTTTTGTTGCTTGATCCGGAGAGAGATATGTATTTAACCTTGCAAAAGCGCTGACTTTCTGATTAACCTTTGAACAAAGTTCGTGTATGTGTTTATTTAACTTTAGCTTGTTATCAATCTGTATCCCTAGGAGTTTCACCGTGTCTGTAGCAGGTAATTTTTTTCCTTCTATGTTGAGGCGCAGGCACCTTTGATCACTTAGACCAAGGAACATAATCTGGAATTTTTCAGGATTTGCTATCATTCCATTTTTTGAGAACCAGTCTAATAGAAGACCTAGGTCATTTTCCAATTTGATCACAATTTCTTGTATAGTATTACCACATGCAAATATGGTATTGTCATCAGCAAAATTGCATATCTCAGATTCTAGGCTCATGAGAAATAAGTCGTTTATAAAGATGTTGAAAAATAATGGACCCAAGACAGAACCTTGTGGGATACCAATCTTTATTTTTCGTCGTGTACTCTTACATGAACCAATCTTTACCCTCTGATATCGGCTTTATAGGTAACTACATATGAGCTGAAGGCTGTCATTATCAAATCCATATGCCTCTAATTTCGCTATAAGGAGGTCATGAGGCAGACAGTCATAGGCTTTAGATTATGATTATGAGAATCATATTCTATTAGATTATGAGATATGAGAGTAGTTATAATTAATAGATTATGAGAGTAGCGTTTTTCTACAGCTGATAATGCACGGCTTGCGTTGGCTACGACACGATAGTTCTCAGAATCATGACCTTTCTGGCTTAGAATTCCTGAAATTCCGACGGGACTGGCATCTACAGTAATGAAAGATTGCTTGTTGACGTCAAAATACGCCATTACATGTGCAGATGTTAACGCTTCCTTCAGTTTTTCGAATGCTTTCTGTTGTGTTTCTCTCCAAGCAAAGTGTGCGTTTTTCTTTGTTAATTCTCGTAACGGCTCGGTTATAGTGGCGTAATCAGGTATGTAGCGGCAGCTATAATTGGCCATACCAAGAAGACTTCTGACTTCGTGAACATTTGAGGGAACTGGAGCGCTTGAAAGTCTCTTTGGATCAGGTCTGACTCCATCAGCTGCGAATATCTGTCCGAAGAACGACAATGATGTTTCAAGAAACTTGCACTTTGTTGGATTAAGTGTTAGGCCATTTTCTGACAGATGTTGTAAGCAATTTGATAGAGCCTTGTCGTGCTCTTCTCTGGACTTTCCAAAAACTACGATGTCATCGTGGAGGTTTCGAACTCCTTGAATCCCTGTCAATGTGGTCTGTAAAGTATGCTGGAACGATTCACTGCTATAGTTCATGCCATAGTGGAGGCGCTTATAGCGATATGTACCGACGTGTGTGCTAAAAGTAGTAATGAATTTGCTCTCCTCCTTTAGTTCAAGCTGGTGAAAAGCTTGGTTAAGGTCCAGCTTCGAAAAATATTGAGCACTGTTAAGATCATTACTGACATCATTCATTGTTGGAATGAGGAACCGGACTCCTTCGATAGCTTTTTTCGCTTTTCTCATGTCCACACAAATTCTTACACTGTTGCCGTCCTTCTTCGGAACAGTGACTATAGGACTTATCCAGGGAGTCGCTTGTGTATCAGGGACTTTTTCGATGATATCATCTTGCTCTAACTGCTTGATAGCTTCAGCAACTTTCTTTCGTAGATGATACGGAATTCTGCGGTGTGGCTCTGCAACTGGAGTTACGCTATCATCAATGTTAACTGTTATTTGATGCCCTTTGAGTTTTCCTGGGCTATTGAAAACTTTCTCAAATTTCTCTAAAATCTGATTCAATTTGCGGTCGTTTGTGTGCGGAGATGCATTAGAAGAGCTCTCAGATATCTTGTTGAGATGCAAACTGGTAACTTCCAACTGTTGTGCGGTATTTGCACTCAAAAGATTGCCACTGTTCACTTTGTTGACCACAAAGAATGTCGCGACATCAAATTTCCGTTTTGTTTCGATGAGGGCTTGAAATTTTCCTAAGAATTTGACAGGCGTATTACTGCTGTATGGGAATGCCTTTGTGTTAGTAGCTTGGCGATTTACTGGCAGCTTTGAATACGTGCCTCGGTCGATTACGTTTATTGAAGGACCAGTATCGACCATCATGTCAAAGGAATGGTTTAAAACTTTGACTCGAACATGAGGGCTGTTCTTTGCGTTTTTGTCCACTGTATACATGTACTCACTTTCTGAGTCTGCACTAGATGAATCAGAGTGAACCAAGGGGAGAAGTGTTTTCTGCCTTTGACGTCGTGCAGGCTTTTGTTTCTCCGGTTTTCTAACCCTGAGCGGAAGACTGGCTTTTTCTCCCCTACAAAACTTTGCAAAGTGGTTCATTTTGCCACAGTTACGACAGTCTTTCCCTTTAGCGGGGCATGCAGACGAATGGGAGTATTTGCCACCACAGTTATGACACTTTGCTTCTATCTTGTTTGCTTGAAGGTCAGGAGTATTGTCCTTGGCCTCGATTTGTTTTGTTTGAAACTTGCTAATTTCTTCTCTGCGGCCATCAAGGAGCATTTGTTTGAGATCATATTTCGGATCGTGTAAAGCTTGTTTACGAATTTTCGAGGACGTTCCCCCGATGATAATTTGTTCTTCTAGCTCAAAGTCTTGATCAGCAAATTCACACGGCTGGGCGAGAGTTCTCAATCGTGTGATGTATTGATCGAGTGTCTCATGTTGCTCTTGATACGTGTTTCGAAAAACATACACATCGTATCGTCGATTCTTGTGTGGCTCAAAGTAGGCCGTTAACTTTGCTTTGGCAGTGTTGTATGCATCTGCGTTTCCTGTATCAGATAGTTGGGCGAATATGTCTCTGACTTGAGACCCTGCTTGATAAAGCAACAGAGCACGCTTGATTGTGTTGTTGGTTATGCCCGAAGCTACGGTATACATCTCGAAGTCCGTGAGCCATTTCTTCCAGCATGTGGATAAACTTGCACCAACTTTGGCGTTCGGGTTAAATTCTGGTACAGGTTGAAGCGATAAGGTAGACATCTTTGGCCAGCTATTGTACAGGGTGTCTCAAAAAATTGTTCTACGTTTGATAAAATATTGAAAAATAAGGACACGTGAAAAAGCTCTAAAAAAGATAACCCTATTCCTAAGATTATGAAATAATTTTAGAGACTAAAATCGTGCAAATCGGTTTGAAATTCACTGAGTTACGATTTCTCGAAGATCAAAACTATGCGATAGCTGAAACCAGAGACCCCCCAGATTACTGGTATTGCAAAAAGCTCGAAGGCGGAGGGAAGAGAAGCTTATCCAATGTCATACCTCTCGTTGATATCAGAGCAAACCAAATAGGAGATCTAAAGTAAATTATTTCTTGCGATCATTCTCTAAATTTCCTTACATTGCATAAGTCCAAAAACAGTGGTTCAGAACATAATCGAAGAGAGACTGAATCTGTTTTCTCAAAGCACCTATATGCTTGACAGCTAGGTTATCGAAAACCTGTTTGAATCCAACTTGGTTCGCCCTGAAACAATTGATAAATAACAGAAACGACGGTCTATGGAGCTTTTACCAAAAATGCCATTTCGAGGCCTCTGGTTTCAGCATTCGCACAAATTTGAACTTCAAATGCTTGTAACTCGATGAATTTTTAGCGCATTTGCAAGATTCTTGAGTAAAAAATTAATCTAAAATCTCAGGAAAAGGGCGACATAACCAAGGGTGCATTCATCATATCGTTATTTTTTAGTATTTAATCAAATGTCGAACAATCTTTTTGAGACACCCTGTACAAACATTGAGATTACATGAATTTTACTCCTTGTCGCCAGTTTAAGATAGTTGGAAGCTTGTTCCGAAAATTCGATTACTAGGTAGGTAACTCCAAGCATATGTATATGATCGAATATATCCGATTACCAACGCATGACTAAAATGTTCTACGTAGAGGGTCCTGGGCCCTAGTCTAAACACTACACCCACCCCCTTGTCTATGACCTCTTGTAACATCCTTAAAAACATATCCATCAATATTCAATTCAGAACGGGTATCCTCATCTTTTCCTTTCAACCAAGTTTCAGTAATTGTACAAATATCAATAATATCATCAATGATATGATCCAAGAAATTGCCAGTTTTATTACGAAGTGATCTTGTGTTTATTGTAGCAAGTTTTAACTTCCAGCCACAGTCCCTTGATATTGGTTTACGAGGGGGGTAAAGTAAATTGGACGAGTTTATTCCATTAATCAATTCCTTGACACGCTTTGGTTTCCGCCTACCATCCCTTTTATCACGATAATGCCATTTTGTGAGTTCTTCACTCTTCCTGTTTGGGGAGATGATAGTGCATAGATCATTTCTCGACGTCTTAGGTGGACGAATCTGCAATAAAGCAGCCATATTCCGATCTACAGGCAGTTTCGCCGAAAGAAGATGTAAGATTAGGCCAACCTGCAGATATGGCCTAAGCCAAGGTGACATTATTGATGCAAGAGGGTCGATACGAAGAACACCATGATTGCTTCTGCAAGTTGTAACAACGTCTTACTAGTAATTTGATTCCTTCCGAAATACAATAGTTTCTATCTTTTATTTCTCTGCTGCAAAGACTTAATCTAGTTCAATGAGTAGGCAGCCACAACACATCGGCGCCTGTTGATGCAATCATTATACAGGTGCAAAGATGCCTGGGAATGTGATTGGCTGAATGTACGCAATCTACTAAGATATGAAAGGCTAATTGCTACATACAAAATAAACAATGGACTTTGCCCAGAGATCCTCAAAATATTTCGAAATTTAACACAAGAAAAGTTGATGATTTCGAAATTCCTCGGCTTCGACTAGAATGCTGTAAAAAGTCTTTTGGACACCAGGGAGCAAGTACCTGGAACGAGATCCCAAAGCAAATACGAGATTCTGCCTCATTGAGCTCCTGCAAAGTAAGATTAAGGGAGTTCTTGAAATAGAATGACGCAAATACAACCCCTTGGAAGAGCAGCTTAATTTTTTTATATTAATATTCATATTTACTTTGTTAAAAAATTTGTTGTTGATACGGAGTGAGGCAATGATGTTGAAAACAGCCTTGTTTTATCCCCGATATGTCAAATTAGGTATAGTAATTTACTTGGCTTTAATCGGTTATTCCTTCCCGTCGAAATAGGAGATTTTCTGCAGAAAGCCCCTTTCGAAAGCCTGCAAAAACGAGCGAAAACAGCAAGCACAATTTCCCTTTGTTCTCCTTCCTAGCAATAATGATTCTTGGATGTTCTAAGTGAAAGTTAAATTTTGTTCTTTGTGAAAGTTAGAGTCTTGTTAACTTTAGCCAAACCATTTTCAACAATAATCTATTTTTGCGATCTTGCCAAAAGTTTCTACTTTGAAATTGCTTAATGGTCTCATTGTATGCGCTTTTTTTTCGATGCAAAGACTTGAGTATGTTCTCCGAATCAAACCTCATTATAACTCTGCATTTATGTTTTATTAGAATTTGTTGCTTTTTGTCCATTGAGAAGGTATTCAGAAATAGACTTGTATTATCCTGTAAAAGTTGTCCCAAGCGATACAAACACGCTGGCGTGCCAGAGGGTTCCTCTCCTTTCGATGCTGGTTGATTTAAATCAATGGCGTCTAGGAAGTGGAGTTTTCAGTTCTTCTCTTCCAACCAAAACACACAAAAAGATTTTCCATCACATAGGATTTGGTCCTCTCTTTTTTTCACTGTTAAAATTATGTCTCTTTTGCTGCATGTTTGTCTCGATCTCAGTTCTAATACTTTCTCTTGCGGCTACTCTCCATTTTCTTGCGGCTCAATTTTTCCACTTAGATGAGCTTTGTTTCTTGCATCTCTTCTCCCATATTTAGTTTCATGCTCGGTTTTTATCTACTTTGCTTCAGCAATGATTGTAAGGCTTCCTGGAATGGCTAATGTTACGTTGTTACAAAATATTCGCATCTTAATAGAACTCGCTCTTGGTTACGGGTATGCTTATTAGGTAATTAGGCTGTAGTTGGGCGAATAAATGCAAGGACGGAGCGCTTTGAGTCAAGTTTCTATCCAAACTGCTTAAAAGAGTCGAACAGTCTTGCTTCTGAGATCAGGGAATTACCCACAGCAAGCTCATTCAAAAACAGACCTTCCTCTCTCATTCACCCCACCCAAAAACCTATTTATGGAATTTATAATCCAAAAGGCGTTGCCATCCTCACCCAGCTCCGTGTTGGCCTCAGTAAGATAAATTCTCACAAATTCAACCATAACTTTAGAGACACAGTTGACCCAATGTGTCTAATCAATGATGGAATTGAAGATACTGAACACCTCTTGCTGCAATGCCATGCATACGAGAGTCAGAGGCCTGATCTCCTTGGCACTGTTAATGAAGTATTCCAACCACACAACATCTTAAACCTGCCAAGTCAAACCACTGTACAAATATTGTTGTATGGTGATAAAAGTTTTAGTCATGATCAAAATAGACAAATTTTGGAATCAACGCTAAAATTCATTCACTCATCAGAGCGATTCTTGTAGCACCACCAATGAAAGCCTACGGACATTAATCTTTTATCTCATCCTTCTCTTTTAATCTTTAATCTTGTTGTTATTACATTGCAAATGTATTGTAATTACATCTATGCTGCTAAAGACTATACCAAAATCTGTCGACTTTAAATTTAGATCCGGCAAAAGTGTCACATAATCTCTGCGATCCGTTTCTTCCTATGAAAGGACCAGAACTTTGGTATAGCCTTTTGTATCGGTATTGGGTTTTTGTTAAAGATCATTTAGGGTAGCCATGCCTATCATGCTCCCAATGATATCGTTGAACTGTAAATTTTTAGATTGCGTATATAAAAAAATTCAGACTCTTTGCAGCAACAACTTAAACTTTTTTCAAATACCGACCTTTCCTTTGGTTTGTCGTAATATATTTCAAGGCTTTAACGATGGTTCTGGATTCGATTGCATCAGGATTATTATCTTTTTCACATAGATATAAATGTTGTCAAGTTAAAGCAAGAGCATTCATCAAATACGTCCTACTTTCATGGACGCAACAGCAGCTTTTACTCTTTACTCTCAAACGAGTTAATTTGTGAGTTTGAATAAATGGGAACCTGAAGTAGGTATGAATTAAGGTATAAGGTTCTCTCGTTGCATTTAGTCTTAAGCATCTAAGATCGCAAGCATGTGTCATTTTTTGTTATCCTTTTAGCTCTGTCAAGATTGTGATATTTTTGATGACACTTGAATTCTATTTTTTGGTTTTAGGATAATTCTAGAGACTATCACTCTTTTGGTCAAATCAAGTAAGTATCATGAATGACTAATAGTTTCTTATTTATTTCATTTATCTCCAGTTGGCGATTTTTAAAACGAGAACATCTGATGGAGCAAGCTAATTTTGTATTCAATCAGTCACAAATATCAGACTGACATTTCAGTAAAACTCATCAAAATTTAGACCAACGTAGCAGAAAGAAGAACTATAAAGTGCTCAGAATTGTTGATAATTTTCTAAATTCCATTGCTTTATTCATTCTTAAGACAATAATTTGTCGAAATTAGAATGCTAAGGAGTTTCATCGAATTTAGTACGATTTCTCAACGAGCATGGAAAGGTTTATGCTCAACGAACATGGAACAAAAGACGGATCATGAATATGGATGGGTTGGTGTCATGAAAATACCTCTTGTTGGTCATAAGAGGCAACCAAGTGCTCGATCGTCAAGAAGGCAAGTGCTGCATTTAACTTGATCCCAAGGCCGAAACTGCAGTTCAACTTTGAGCTACAGCTGTGATCTGATCAAGGTGGCTGACAGCAGAAATCATATCAAATCCAAAATATTCATTTTTTTCTTGTTTAGTTGGATCTCAGCTTGCAATTTATGCCATGTTTTGCTCATTAACCATCAAAGAACACAATCATGGGTGGATTCTGAGAGCTTGTTAAATGCCTGCGAAGATATAAATGGACTAACTCAACACTGTGAGCTGCTGCAACATAGCAGCCTCAGGCCCATTGGATATCAAAGCAAAATAAGGAAGTTTCTCGGATCCAGAATACTGTACGACAATGGAAAGTCAAAAGGATCTGCAACTTTTCAGTTAGTGGCCATTGATTCTCTTTGTTTATTGCTTGCAGATGATATAGAATCAAATCCTGGCCCAGTAAAAATTCCATGCACAGTATGCGACAAATCAGTAGCTATAAATCACAGGGCACTTTATCGCATCACTTCTGCTGGGCGCTAGTGGATCTGTATCACCACTGCAGAATAAACAGCTCAAACCAACGGATCGATTGTCCTGGAAATGTCCTATATGTAGTAGAAATTATGCTGTCAATCTCTCTGATTGTGCATTTTGCACTTTTTTTCATCAAATGGAATGAAGCATTAAACAAATTGGCATGACCAGGGTGGCAGGAGTGATGCAATAGTTGATGGGTGTCTTTTTTTGTAAGCAAACCTGTTATGATTTGCCTGCCCTCTTTGACCACGCGAACATCGAGAAAACTCACCGTCTTCCCAGACCATTCTGCTGTGAATTTCATTGAATGATGAGTGAGCTCAGTTTAAGAAATCAATAAAGTTCTTAAGGTTATCCTGTCCATTCCGCTAAGTTAAAGATATGTCGTCGATAGGCCGCCACCATATCCAAGGTTTATAATGCGCATCAGATAGACGCTTTTACTCAAACGTGGACTTGCTACAATTCTCTCTCGCGGAAAAAACAGGAGAAGGAAAAAAAGCGAGAGGGACTTGTAATTCTTGGCATGCTCATTAATATTCATGAGCTATCGAGCCTTGCTTCTATTTTCAAAATGACGGGGTTATTGTCAACTGTTTCATCGAAGCTTGAGTCGTCCATTGTCAAAAACATCTGTCGCTCTATTGTATCATTGTACTTTCTCAGCATATGATTGGGATATTGGTTTTTTGTAAAAGGAGGCCGACTGGACAGAATCCTGTCCAGCCAACGACCCAGGCTACCAAGTATTTCAAGTCTCTCTCGCTATTATTCCTTCTCCCGTTTTTGCCTCGAGAGAGACTTGTAACAAGTCCAGCTCAAACGCTGCCATAAAAAGAATCGTATGCGATTGGGAAAATTTCGTGCCCATAGTTTTATCTTGTAGCTGTTGGTAAACTTCACCATTTATCTCGAAACAGCTCTTGTTTAGAGCAATGCGTGCCAACCTCTCTGTGGAGACTCTTTTCTTCTCGATGTTCAAGTGCCCCCCTCAGTACGTCCAACCCCTCCTTGTGCGGAATGTTTACCCAACTACATCGACCGTACATAAAGTGGCGTCCTCAGGATTTTCACCTTGTTCAGAGAGTTTTCTATGAAAATAGTTCGTATCATTTATGTGCGATGCTACTGTATTAACCAGTGGTTGTAAACGGTAGTCCAAAAATTCAGAAACGTCATCTGTAAAATACACGTTTTTTTTTTATATAAGAAACTGGTTTATAAGAAACTAGTACTAAGAAAGTCGAAATTTTAAGAAACTCTATTACTATGTCTGAGAAGTACTAAGAAACTTTTCAATGTTAAAGGCATGGATATCATAGCAAACAGATCGTTGAACCTTTATTCTTGAGCAATATTATCGCACCATTTCTGCTTTCAACATGACAGAGCACTGTTTATTCCTTTATGATGTTTTAAATGTCAAGAAACATATCTACCGCAATGATAGTGACTACATTGATAATTCTGCATTCAAAAAATAAGAAACTTATTAAGAAACTTGCAGTACTAAAATGGACAAAATTTCATGCGAAATTAAGAAAATTTTAGTACTATGGCCCGATCCAAGTTTCTTATATAAAAAAACGTGTAGGCAGAATTAGAGATAACTGGTCTCCCAGGAACACCATTTAAACTCTTATGAATTTTCGGCAGGAAATAAAAGTAACTCAGTCTAGGATTATCAATCAAAATATAATCAAGAGTTGATTCGTCCATCTCCCCTTTTCTTAATTGTTTCTAGAGTGTGAGGAATAACGCTCTCTGAAGACTTTTTAAGGATCGCCATCAAGTTTTTGATGCACAGTGGGATCTCCTAATTGGCTATTTGCCTCTTTTATGTTGTCTTCCCCGTTTCAAACAACCACCCATGATACCTTATCTGCTCCTTGATGACAGTCGAACACACTCCGACTTCAGATCATTTTACTGCCACTGACTCTTTCCTACTGATATTGCTAAAGTCATTGCCATTTTCAAATATATTCAAGATTTCTTCTCCTAGCTTGCTTAGATATACCTCAAGGGCAATATCTTTATTTCTAGGATTTAATTTTTGGCCTAAGTATCTCTTGAATTTAATTTTTGTCCTAAGTATTGGGTATTCCGACAACTCTTCTGACTCCCTAAAATTCCACTTCAAACGGAGGTAAAAAATAATAAAACAGTAATGAAAAAGTGAAAAAGTAAAAATGATTGAATTGAAGGAGGCGTCTGCCGAAGTTTTCCAAACCAATTTTGATCTGTGACTGTAATCTCCGAATCATTTAAAGCCCTATTGGAAAGAGCTACCACTTTATCATTAAAGAACTGTCCAGAAATACGATCATTAGGGATATTACAGTTCGTAACGTTAGCGATCCAGCACCCGTCGTCAACTGCTCTTCAATGTTCGACATAGGGTATTCGGTACTCGACGCTTCTTCAACTGTTTGTACTGGTCCTCCTTTCCGTGGTATTCAATTGAGCATAAAATCTGCGCCAAATGGGATATCTTGCTGAATTTTTGAGGTTCTCAGATACATCGGTTCTCGTGGTTAAAATTGGAAAGAATTTTGAGAATGTCAAATGACATGCACCTGTTGTGCTTATTTGGAATGACCCTAATCTAAATTTCAGCTTTATGAAGCATATTTTTGAAGATGTATGACTGACCCCTTAATCATTCCGTTTGGCGCAAGTTTTCGGAAGCATAACGATAACATATTCATTATCACCAATCTGTTACAAACAAACGATTAAAGTTTAGTGATGAGGCATGGTCCCGATTTTGCGAAAGATTTTGTTGAACTGACGATAGTTTGGGCTGATGGTTTTGTCTAAATTTCACCAAAGATCGGAAAATAACCATCTAGCTAGGTAGAATGGCACCGATAGTCTCATCGTCAAGGAATTATGTAAACAGTATGATGAAGTTTCAAGTAAAGCAAATGGAAAGATGTTTCAAAACCATTTGACCCTCTGATCGTGGATTACTTTTGACCCGCAAATGTGAACACATTCTCGCTCAGCCAAGGGTAGGATGCACTTTCGAAGGAACAGTAATCTGGCGCAATTTTACATAGCAAATCACCGACACTTCCATGTTGACTACATGCTGGGCTGCAACTCTAGATAAAATGGTGATGAGGCGTGGTATCGTTTATAGAAAATCACATTTTCCAATTCCAATGATTTCCACGAATTCTTACATTGATCCCGTAGACAAATAGAGTGATTTCCAGGCATTAATGTCCATGAAAAAGCCTCTGCTTCACCATCTTTGCACGTCCGAAGTCGTTTAAGATAAAATTCCACATGTGGTCTGGACGGATAGACCAAATACTATTAATGTTCCTTCCTGTAGCAATGAATTTTACTCTCTCTCTTCGATAGTAGTATTTAGGAAATTATTGATTAATTCTTTTCTGGTATTATTATTATTATTGTTATAGTTTCTTTTCGACAGAACACATTGCAAAGCAATTTTTCTTATTAACTGAATGCTTTTACGCTGTATAAATAATTTAAAATGACAATGAAATGAATGAGTGGAGACGAATTGAGTGTGATCGGGTCAAATAACCGCAAGTTTAGGCCCGTAGCCGCGCTCCAAAGCATTCTGTTGCAGTGCAGATGCAAAGTACTCGTGGTTAGCGGTGTCGAAACAAATCTGCCTCTTGGTGGCATTTCAGAGAGTGCTTTCTCGGAATGCCGGTAGGTTCATGCGGAAAGATATCGTTTTGGTAGGCGGGGATTGTAGCGTGTTTTTGATTCGTAGATCATAGGTCTGTTCCCTCTGTACGAAAAATTCTCCTATAAATGATGGACTTTTAAGATTTAATGATTTATATATCTCTGTCATAGATTTCTGCAAGTTTTTTTCTGTGGATTGCTATTTCATTATTTTTGGTGAGGAGGTATTCAAAAGTGGATTCATAACCACCAAATAGTGCGCGCAGTGCACGTTTATGCACTTGATTTATCTTCTGTTTTTCACTAAAATCCAAATCAGAAGACATCAGTTGAAATTTGACAGCAGAAAGGAATTGTATATTAACTTTGCCCCAAAATTGCACTACTTCAGTCTTCAATTAAGTGCCCCCTGCTCCCCCCGTTTCAATGTTGCTTGAATCAAACGCCATTCGACCATCTCAACATTGAATTAAGGGGGGAAGGGGCATTAGAGGGTCCTAAACATAAGTTTGTGCGTCGACATTTTAGAAAACATCATGAAAACACCGAAATTTGCCTGTGTCGCAGTTTACTTCGAACAGGATTGTCTGAAAAAGGTTTTTAACAAATGATGACTCATAGCTTGAGAAGACCTAGAGATTTTTGCGTTCAATTTTACCATTACCATCCCTAACACAAGAAGTAACTTCTCACCCATTTATGCGGAAAGGACGTGGTTTGCTAAATTTTCTGGGCACTAACTTCAGTGTGGGCGTGGCTAAAATGTTGCGCTTTGCACAAACATACAGATACCCGCATGAAACGCGAGAAACATTAGGGTTCTAAGCTCTCTTCCACTATCGTCGGATTGTATACTCTGCTGCTCTTTTGAATGTGACTAGTTGATGCTAGAAGAGCTTTTGGGGGCATTGTCTGAGGTCTGGTTTCTTATGAATTCCTCGGTTCTCCGATTGGCGCTCCACAGGAAGCGCCCCATAACTGTGGGATAAGTTATGCTTTTTCGGTAAATCCGTTTGATTCCACATTAGAACATCAAACTCTTCCTATTCATGCAAAGAACCTGGTAAAAATCGTGTGGAAGGGGAAAATCCCACGGTTACCCCCAAAATGAAAAGCTTAGAGTAAACAATTCCGGATCAGTTATCTATGAACTTGATGGGAAATCGTGAAAAATCGTACTTCGTGAAATATTACTGCAAAGACTGACTGTAGGCTGTTAAAAAGCTTATTCTGCACAGCAGAATGAGACAAAATGCGTCAAGATAGGGCGAGGGAAGCCAGAGCTATTAATGTTTAAGTAAGGGAGAAGCGCTGAAGATTTGATCACTTTCCTCATTATTCCAGCCATTGCCTAAAACCGCCTTGTCGGCACGCGACCTCAGCATTCTTCTTCAACAAAAGCTTCTGCACTACTATTTTTCGGGCACAATGGACGATTAAATTCCCTCCAAGTGTGAAGGCAAGTTTGTTGGAGTAAAGTTAATTTCATTGAAAGTAAATGAATCGGTAGAAATAGGAGAAAGAGCACATTTGAAAAGAAGACAATTGCGCTGTGGAGGCTTATGATTGGCACTTTCTCGAAAAATAACTTTGTTTTCAAATCCTTTTTCCCAGTTGTGCCCTTTTCAAACAAAAGCCACTAACAGATTTCATACAGAAGGGGAGTTTTGCAAAACGCAATGAGAAAATTGTTGATAATTTGATGACGTCATAGTTCTGATGAATAAACCAGTAACTATGAAAACTTTCAACTTTGAAGTGCTCTGGAGTTTAGCCCACACTAAGTGGCTATCCATTCATAGTAAAAGGGGTTGTCGGATACAAGCAGATTTGTATTTATTCTAACATTTATAATAAGCAGTAATCGCAAACAGACTATCTTGGTCAAAATACTTGGGACAAGTCACAAAATTGCACTACTTCAGTCTTCGATTACGTGCCCCCCGCTCCCCCCGTTTCAATGTCGCTTCAATCAAACGCAATTCGATCATCTCAACATTCAGTTAGGGGGGAAGGGGGATTAGAGGGTCCTAAACGCAAGTTTGTACGTCGATATTTTAGAAAACATCATGAAAACACCGAAATTTTGCCTGTGTCCAAGTTTATTTTGAAGAGGATTGTAGGAAGTTCGCTACCCTAGAAAACGCTTTTACATTTTTATTCACTTTTTGGCACAGGGTTTTGACAAAGTGGTCAAATTTAAGACCAGTTTTAAGTTTGAAACTGTCTGATGGGTATGCAGCAGCCCCATTGATGTTCATGAGTGACTCCTATATGTAGAAATTGTATATTCTCTATATTCTGCGTGATTTAAGAAATAATAAAAAAGTATTTTTTTGCGAAGTACTCTTTAAATGTCCTAAACTGATCATTTGCTACTTTTGTGTATTTTTCGGGTAAAGGCATTCAGGTGACATATCAGTCAAGTGCAGCAATCGTGCCATTCTTCGATTTGAGAATGTTGGGTAACACTGAACGTTTGGAGTGATGAAAAGGGATAGGGTTAGAATCATGGTTAGTGTTTTGGTTTGAGCTAGGGTTAGTAGGTCTCTTTCACATATTTACAACTAGAATAACATCGAAGAATAAAATCGAATAACATCCTGAGAATCATATTCCTTGAAGCTCTATGAGTGAAATGTATACAAATTTCCACCTCAGATCCCTGTCTGACCATTCTTCTCATTTTTTCAGAAATTGGTGCCAGAAGAGCAGTGTTGCAAGGAGCTGTACCATTGATACTCAATATGTTTGTAGAATGGCACAGGAGCGATCACAGACATCGACAAGTTGCACTTCGAAAATCAATCCTCACTGTACTCAAAAACATTGTGATGATTAGTAAGTTTTTTTTACAGCATTGCTGTGCTTCTTTTGGTAAAGGTTTACATATTTAAACTCTTTAAACACTGAATCGATAAAGATATTTGAATTTCTCTGCAAACCTGTCGTCTTCTACTTTTTCGTCAGATTTCTTCAAAATAACAAAATTTTATTGAAGGCTACATTGAGGCTACAATGTTCTTGTGGTAAGTGCGATTCATGAAAATGATTCATCTTAGAATCTTTCAAAAGGACTTAAAATCTTTGATAGTAAGTCACCCTGACGATACGAGAATAACACGAAAAGCATCTCAAGTAAGAGTCTGTGTGCAAAATTTAATAGAGTAGGATTTTATATTAAATGCAGGTTGCTAGGGCAATAAGGTAGTTCCATTTGATGCTATCAGTGATGAATGTATTCTGATCGTTAAAACCTTGATCAAGGAGTTCTTGCCTGTTTTGAGCGATAAATATAGGAAGGATGACCGATTTTGATCAACTATATCATCAAAGTTTAGTTACTTTGTTAATCTTTGCATAATTGATTTGAATGCATCTGTATTGCTGCCATACATGGAGATAGCCGATATATCAAATGAGAGAATGATATTGACGCTCATAAACCGTGTAGTTGCTTTTTAGCCTTAAGCAATTGGGTAGCAGAAGTACGTTGACGCTGATAGAATCTCGTGTCATTTTAGGGATGAAACCTCTCTGTGTGAACTGTCTTAACTGCAAATGCCAAGGATTGCACAATTGCTCCACTGCATCTTTGGTTTGATTTGATTCTCCCCAAGCCACTCTTTTCTCCCTGATCACATTTGCACAAAGGCCTCTCACCCATCAAGGATCATAGGCTAACAATGAATTGGCAACCTGCTCTGCAGCCTTTTTCAAATTTACTTGGTCCTCCTTTTCATTGATCTGATTTCCAGTTTTCAACCGCTCCCCCATAATGAAATTCTTGCAAGTGTTGGTTTTTTACACAGTAAATCCCCGCGTATAAGAACCTACTTTTTCGAGAGCCAGGCTAAAATTTGTTCTTATTTTGAAGGTACTAAGACTAATTTCAAGATATTGCTCCTGCTCTGCAACACAAGAACCCAATCAGAAAAGTTGGATTCCTTCCACATTAGAGCCGAAGCCATTGTAAATAGAAACTCGGTAAACAGAATCACACTGCAGTCAGTTACCAATGCCAACAAGAAACGAGCTTGTACCCTTGTCAGATCATGCCTAGATGATAAAGTCGTCGATCCTTTCAAAAATTACTTCCAGCTGATAGAGCATTCAATACAGACAAGAAACAGTTCAAAAATAATACGTCTGCCAATGATTAAAACAGAGTACGCCAGAAAAAGTTTCTCATTCACCGGTGCTAAAGAGTACAATATGCTCCCATTGGAAGCTTGTGAAATGCCAACAACTGATTTTCTTACTTTTTTAAAGAAACATTTTAGCTGAGATGCGAGGACACTTTTATTGTAGAATTGATAAGTACTTTTTATATTGCTTTTCTTTAGATTTGGTTTATGTTTAGGTTGCACTCTTTAATTTATACTGGACACACATTGATAACAGCTTCTCGTAAGTTGACGTGTCTATCCAGTTTAAATATTCGAAATTATTATTATTATTATTATTATTATTATTATTATTATTATTATTATTATTATTATTATTATTATTATTATTATTATTATTATTATTATTATTATTATTATTATTATTGAGGTTCTTATTTGAAGGGTCCGCATGCATGTAGTCCCCTTAAGAGTCTCAAAAAGATATTCACCCTGTTCTTTGTGTTGGAAGCGCTCTTATGGACCTAATAAGTAATTGGGGAGGAGAATAAAACTTTCAAAGCCAACTGGGACCACAATGACCGTAATAACAGCAATCAAAAATCAACTTTACAACCCCTGCAATAAGAACCTATGTTTCATCAATCTGAAACAGGTTTTTGATTGCAAGGTACATAGTTTAGGAGAAGCAGCCTTTGGGACCTTATTTTGGTAGCTTCTTATTTGGGGGATTTACTGTAACTTTGCTTAGAAGAAAATTCTGTTTCTTTATGCTGGTAGAGATTACCGTAACTATTAGTCGTAAATTTATGAATGATGATAATCATAGTCCCATCACCAAGGGGCCGCATACAAATCGATTCTTTCATGCACAACCTCCATTGGGCGTTTTCAAAGTACCCCCTCCCCTTCCCCCCAAAACGTCCAATTGAGAATCGGTGTAATTTTCCGATCACGATAAAATTTCATACCGTCATTTTGCTGCATGTCAAATGGGCCTAAGTGATCATGAATTCGTCGGCGATGTACTTTCCATGACCAGACTGAACAAAGAGGGACGAGATACTTTCACTGCTGTCGAAATTCTTCCCTAGTAACAAAATATACAGCAAGCGAAAGCTGTAGAATAAGGTGCCTTGCAGAAAATTCTCGTAATGACTTTTCAGAAAACAGACATTTTGAAAACGTCCAGTCCTTTTATCTCCACTCCCCAAAACGTCCATTCGACGTTTTGTGTGAAAGAATCGATCCTTGTGTTGCCCCTAAAGAGGAGATTGTTTAAAATATTGTCTAACTTTCCCATTTGCTACTGGGTTGCATTTTAGACAGTGGAAGGAAGGCATTGGGGCAACTTGATGGCATGAAAGTCCTCTATAACATTGGTTTGGAAGGATCAGAAAGTAAGTTATTTCTTTTTATCACATGGTGTAATTTTGGGCATCTTCTGAAAAAAGTAGAGCTAGTAGAAACTACCGGGTGAGTCAATTCCCTTGTGAAAAGCTACTGTTCACTGTGTACCAAGCAACGATATTTAGAAATGTTCCATATTTAACAACTAATATGTTCAGATACATCTTTAATTTCAATATGTTTAAATCGATCACTCCGTTCCAATTATGCAAGGACAGGCAGGGCAATGGATGTAAAAATCTGATTCCTCACATTACATAGATTGTATCGATGGTTCCTTGTACAATCGAGTATGTTCATATTCTAAGACAATCAGTTTCCAATGTTTTCATCAGTAGCACATTACTGATTGAGACAAATGTCGTTATATCTCCTCTCAAGCATGCTGAAGCTGCTGCAAAATGGTACAGCTGAATAAAGCTTGATGAGACCTTTCGAATGATCTATGTTTTTTTGCATTTTGGAAAAAATTGAAGCAATGCTTATGACTTGGTCATGTTTATAATGTCATAATTCACTTTTTAGAATCATTTGAACTCAGTTTTTTTATCGTGACTAAATCGACCATGCATATTCCTGTATTCAGTAAACAGCACCTTGGTTTATGAATGACCTTTTGACACATGTCATTTTCGATTACGAAGTATAACTTTGCAATCTAAGAGGTGGCAACAGAGTGGAAGCGATGCGCACTTGCGCAGGGAAAGTTCAAAATCGAAGGATGGAAGGCAACAACTCGTGCCGTCGAAAATCTGATTGTGGAAACAAGATTAACCCTATCGGGCCTAGGGTATTTGATACTCTAGAAAGACTAAGGGGGCTGATTCAGCCCCCCTAATTTTTTCTGTTCTGTACAACATAGAGCCATGAAAAATTTGCATGTGTATAGAGCAGCAAATGGTGAACCTAAAAATGAAATCTATTTACAGCTTATTCCCATTGGTCACATGACAATTATGTATCCGCCATGATGGATGACAACCTCCACCTTCAGACACGTAGCAACGGGGTTGTTTGCATCTTGTCATCTTGGGATCAGTTTTATTAAAAACTCTTGTAAGTACCTTGCTCTGATACGACGTGGAGAGAGCTAGCCAGACGTTTTGAAGTCGAAGGTAGTCGAAGGCCTACTTGGTAAGGCTAGGCGACAAAATTGTTACATCGGCTGGATTTTAAGATGGTTAACTTTTGTAGGATGGTTGGGTGCTCTAACAGGACTGGAAGGGACAAAAATAAGTCGTTTTATCGCTTGCCAAAGGTCGTGACACATCTTGGCAGCGATGGACAAGCCTTTTCCGAGGAACGAAGAGCTGTTTGGTTGACACGCATAAGCAGGGCTGACTTGACGGAAAACAAGCAAAACAACATGAGGATCTGCTCGGATTATTTCGTATCGGGCAAGCCTTCAGGTCTGTACGATCGAAGAAACGTCGATTGGACACCAACTTTAATGCTCGGCCACAGCAACTTTACTCCACCTTCACACTGGACAACCCATCATTCGACTTCCGTAGCCTCGTTCTGATGGTAATAGTATTCCTATAGGAGCATAATTTTTCTCGAACTTTGGCCTGATTTTTGCGAAAGAAAAATATGACCTGTGTCAACGAACCTAAGTTTATCAGAGATTTTGTTCGCAGAAAATTTGTTTTCATTCCAAAAGTTTAAATGATCGGTTATCAAGTGTTTTTGAATACCGGTCATAAATTCTTCTGGTAAACCCCATATATGGTATTGGTTAACCCTTATTTGGCACAACTTTTCCAACATCAAACAGGTCGACGAGCCGCTTCGGGAAGAGACATTTCTTGTTACAGGATTGAATTTTCCAAAGTATGACACTACTACTTACACAATTTAGAATTTTCATATTGTATATTCAGCTGTAAGATGATGGATGATGTATACCTAAACGGTAGGCTAAGAGAAAACTTCTGAGCCGTGAGAGAGCATAAAATGTTGGAGCGGAGACTGATTGGCCTTACCAAAATGAAGGGAACAAGAGATGAACCTGACCAGCGCCTAGCTGATAGGCTAACAAACTCCAATAATAAGCAAGTCATATTTTACATCACGAGAATGGCAGCTAATTTTTACGTGGCTTTGGACGTTTCTTTATTCTATAACCTGTCATTTCTGCAAGAAGATACACTCCTAATGAATCAGATCAATTTCCGTAAAAGTTGACGAAGCGATAAGTAAATGAATGGCGTGCAAGTTGAAAGAAACCCTAGAAATGAGATAAAGCCAAAATTTCATGGGAGTAGTGATTTTTGCATGGAAATACGGATATAATGAGATAAAATCGAAGAAAATTGGATGGCAAGGCGGCAGAAAGCCGTGAAAACGTTGAAACATGGAGATGGAGACAGACTGGCCTAACCAAAGTAATGGGTACAAAATTCATAGTTGGTCCACGCCTTTTTATAGGTTTCATAACAACAACAAAAAATATACCAAACCTTAGCTCAAAAGAAAGAGAAATGAATTTTGCATGGCATAGGCAGGGTTTCTTTCTCATGGGACGTAGCATTTGGAAGATTTTGGCCTTGAATGAAAAAGTGATTTTTTGGTGAAATTCGACGAACGGAATGGCAGCAATGCAACATGCATGTGGAATGCAACTCTAAGTTCAGAAAAAGCTACAGAATCACAATTTAATTGTTTTTTGGAAGAAAGTATGAATGTCGTTTTAGAAAATGCCAACTTATCGATTAAATAGAGAACTTATGACTGAGAAGGAGACAAAAAGTCTAGGTGGAGACTTGTTGACCTAACAAAAATAATGGAGCTGCAAAGCGAAGTTGATCCACACCTAATTCATAGGATCGGAAACGGAAGCCAAAAAGATGCAATGTGCCATATCAAATGCAAGACAAATGAATTTTGCATGGTATAGGATAGTTCGCTTTTCAAATAAGCTCGTCACTTCTCGAGAAAACAACCCTGAATGAAAATCATGAATTTTCGTCTTACCAAACGAAAGAAAAATCTGAAGGGAATGTTAAGATTAAAAGCTTCTTGAAAATGGGTAATTTCGTTTCAAAATATCCCAAACAAAAGAAAATTAAGTTTGTGAAGCTTGTTGTTCCAAACAAAATGTAATATCTTTGGACAAACATCAAAATCAAACAAAATGCTACGTCCAAAATCAACAAAATCAACTTCAATTATCACAGCAGATGGATAAGAAATTCAAAGATTAACGTTGCGTTGCAATTACGGGCCCTGCGAGATTTTCGTGACATCGAAGAGGATCTGCTTACCTGCTAGTAGCCACAGCTTTTGTTTCTCTGCTTCCAAGTCATTAAAATCTTCAATTTTTACACAGTTTTTATTATTAAGCACGCTCAATATCGGATCTTACAAAAATGAAGTGTTTTTTCGTGTCTACGCGTGATGAAATCAGGAAAAGGGCGCGCAAAAATCACATGACCTCCAACTGCCTCCACAGCTTCGAGGATTCCGTGTGACGTCACACGTCAGTAGGTGTTGTTGGGTGTGAAGAGGCAATGGGTGAAGACCCAACTGAAAATGATCCCTCGGACGTAGCTCAAGAAAACTCTGATTTATTTTTTAAAGATGGATGCTGCCAAACGGACATGAAAATGGCAGAGGTTAAAGAGCTAGAGGTGAAATATAGGGATGCTGAAAGCAAACTTGACCGACTATCCTTCAACAAAAATTCATTAAAACATGATGGCATAAAGGTTTCAGTTTGTACAGGACTGCCAAATTTCCTTGCCCCAAACGTTTCAACAGCTTCTTGTTTTGCTAATCAGGTTGAGACTGAATACATCACTGGCAGATATGGCTTATAGGTTTGATGTTTCCAAGTCTACAGTGTCTATAGTCTTTTTGAGAATGCTAGAGATTGCCTATGTGCGCCTGTCATTTCTCATTAAATGGCCAGGAAGAGATTAGTTATGGAAGACAACCCCTACTGTTTAACTTCCTTTTGGGTTAATTCATTTGGATCATCAATCTTGCTTTCTAACTTTTTCTTTTGGACTTTGGTGATGTAAAATCAATCTCACCCACAATGCTATAAGGTGCCTTATTCAAAGAAGATGGCGATAGCCAGTACGCTTTCTCATCTGTGCAACTCTTGGAGCTTCTTATTCTAACTGCTGCATCTAAAGCAAATAAGACAGCAGCCACATCTCTACAGCTTTCTTCCAAGCCAGCCATGCAGTTGCAGTGCCCAGTAAGGATCTGACCACTCTCCTTGGCAATGATCCATGGGTTGTTTCATTAGGTCTCTGAGAATGCAGTACCTTGAGAGAAAAATTTAACCTTTAGTACATCTCTCAATAAGTATACGATATAAAATTTTATTCTGCATAATGAACTTGTCTGTGTCAAAAACATGATATTTAAAATCAACTTTCTGAATTATAGTTACCTTTTTCTAATGGAAAATCCTTCAAAATTCTTCTTTTCAACAGAGGAACTCCATCATTTTGATTCTTTTTACAAGTCTTTCAAGAGGGTTCCATGGACCACTTTTGGAGGGGGCCGATTGAACAAATTCTCAGGCGTGTAAGCTTTCGTACAAAAAGGGCGCCCTGAAAAAACATTTCTTGAGTGCACGATGCACGATAAATTTTTAGATTTCTTGTTGAAACTGTTTCATTTGTGTCAGAAGATGTCAAGATTTTCTTATCGTGATGTATCACGGGGCTAATAAGAAAATATTGGACCACCTTTGGAGGGGGCCGAATGAACAAATTCTCAGGCGCGCGTTGGTTGTCGTGCAAAAAGGACCCCTTGAAAAAATCATTTCTTGAGTGCACAATGCACGATAAATTTTTAAATTTCTTGTTGAAACTTTTTCATTTGTGTCAGAAGATGTCAAGATTTTCTTATCGTGAAGTATCACGGGGCTGATTAGAAAACATTGGACCGCTTTTGGAGGGGGCCGAATGAACAAATTCTCAGGCGCGCAGGCCTTTCTACAAAAAGGACCCCCTGAGAAAACATTTCTTGAGTGCACAGTGCACGATAAATTTTTAAATTTCATGTTGAAACTTTTTCATTTCTGTCAGAAGAAGTCAATATTTTCTTATCATGAGGTATCACAAAGCAAATCCAAATGAATTCGGGCCTGCCACGGTAACGTTGTTTGTCGAGTTGGAGTTTGCTTATTAGGCCGTGTGTGTATTATGTATCAATCAAGAATGATCAGGAGTAAATTATATGCTATAGATGACTCACCTTTGCCTCAGTTGTCTGCCTTTTTTGGCTCAGGCTCTGTCGACTGAAGAGGCCCTCGATCGTCATTTTCTTGCTTCGAAAAGTGTTTATTAATAGTGTTTATATGAGTATAATATAAAAGTGTTTGTGATCTTATTTTGTTATCATTGCCATACTTTGCTGATACAAGTTCTTTGAATTTCTTTTCTGTTGTTTGTTTGAGTGCATCGTAAATTGGCTGATTAAGTTCATGGATCTTTTGACGAATCGATAAAAAGTCATCAAAGTTAGTGCATAAGTTTCGCAAACGATTAGCCAGCAATTGTAGCTTGTCTGAACACACTTGTGCAGTATCCTTATGTTGTTGTAATGTGGTGCGGATTAAGTTTCTTCAACTGGTTTGAAGATGTTTCTCAAGCTTTCGTGACAAATTATTTGAATGAAAATTGATTCTAAATCCCTTAGGTGTAACATTTGATCGAAGACATCTGCTGAGGAAGAAGGCATGGCTTGTAAATCTTGTTTTCTTAAATGTAAACATACCAAGTTCATAGGCAATGTTGTTGATATCATCAGGATACTTAGCAATGAATGCGATGAGGTCACGTCGAACATCTTGTGTGCAGCGCTTGATTTACGGCATCAAGAATTTAGTAGAAGCAAAGAGAAAGAGCCAGTGACACGCTTGATTCCGGTGTAATTCAAGAAAATACCGGGTGAGTCATATAAAACGCCCGGCGTTTGGAAGGCGACTGCTCCCTGAACATGCAGGCAATGATATTCTGCAATACCTAATTAAATAGCTAACATGTTCAATTATTTTTAGAAATTTTCCAAGCCAAGATCGGTCACTCCGTTCAGATTCTGTAAGCAATTTTCTAAAATGAATCCCTTTGAGAAACCTCAAAAAACGTGCCAAAATCACAAGCAAAAATCCCTAATGTGTCTACCTCACAGCGATGACTTTCAGCACGTGCTTTCTTTTTGGCGGGTTGAAAAGTCTTCCCGCTAGTGTGAATAACTTTTTCAGGGGGATTCCATTCTCCCATGAGGACAAAATACACGAGCCCATCCAAGAGTCATTATTGCAAGAAAGGAGAACAAAGGGAAGTTTTGCTTGCTGTTTTCGCTCGTTTTTGCAGGTTTTCGGAAGGGGCTTTCTTCAGAAAATCTCCAATTTCGACGGGAAGGAATGACCGATTAAAGCCAGATAAATTACTGGACCTAATTTGACATATTGGGGATAAAACAAGGCTGTTTTCAACATCATTGCTTTGATATTCAGGGAGCAGGATTTTTTCAAACGCCAGGCGTTTTTATTGACTCACCCGGGATGTATGTTGCGTGTGGTACTGCGTACTAGTATGCACATTAAATCATATACTGGACCGCTTTTGATGATTTTTGAGACAATCTGTAGCTAAAATCCTCTATTAGATGCAAGTATTTTTTGTACATTTTTTAATCTCCTAGATGTGGAGCTATAAGCGAGTTTCTTAAGATTTTATCTTTCGAAAACATAAAAATGACCCAAAAAACGTTGCTCAAACCTTCCAAAGACTGAACAAGAATCTACAAAGAGAGAACATTTCGTGGTGATTTGGGAAAGTAAGAATTCATCAAAACTCTAAGCTTCTTTGACCTCAAAATGTTGCTTCACTGCTATCTCTTTTTAACCCCCTTAAGACAGCAACACAGCACTTGCATAAAGTATAAATTCAACGAAATTGCAAAGGAAATACAGTTCTTAGCACCATTAAAAATGTCTTTACCTGCCTTCCAACATAAAGCTAATACAGGTGCATTTCATTTTTACTGATCAACTTCTAAATCCCCAAATCACAGCGAAAAATTCCCTATTATTCAGTCATCTTGAGTGTTCACAAAATCTGATCAACGTTTTTTGGGTCATTTTAAATGTTTGCAGAAACGACAATTTTTAAGAAACTTGCTTATAGCCCCATTAATAGAAGATTAAAATGGCGCCCAAATCGCCACTTTTGTGACAACCGGTACCAGGGCCGACATCGATGACCTGAGATGTCGGGCCTGGGAACGAGGTTGCCAACATACTGATAGTCCGGCAATGAGGATACGAGCAAAGATCATTCCCTTGGGAGTTGAACCTTGGATAAAAATGGATGTACCCCAGCCCCCATATTGCAGACAAAGAAAATAAAACCATTCCTATCCACTTCAGACTTCGGAGTACAAGCTATACATGTATGTATGTATGTATGTATGTATGTATCATTTGCCACATAAAAAAGTATGTACAAGTTATTGTAACAAATATAGAAAATAGATACAATGCAATACTTTAAGGTTTAAAAACGTAAAAGGAAACACCCCTAATTACAGTGGCAGGGATAGCATTAAAGGGTCAAGCTGACCTTATTTCCATAATGGTCCCCTTAGAGGTGCTGGGTTAAGGTTTAACAAAAAGAAAAATAAAAGAAAAGAGAAAAAAACAACGAAAGTACTGTAGTTGTTATCAGTACGAAAACGGTTTGTGCGACGGAAACATGGTTGGGAGAGATGAGGAAGGGTCTTAGTGGAATACGTATATGTCATCAGAGTCCAGAAGAAAGGTCAAACCTTCCTCCGGCTGTCAGTTGTATAGGCTGAACCTTCCTCATTTTAGAAAATCAAAATAAAGAATTTTCGAACTCTCTGCATTATTTTTTCCACAAAACGGGAAGTCTCTTCCATTTTTGTGGTAATATGAACATTCTATGCGCATTCTATCATTTAGGATGGAAAGCGTTAACAAAAGTCACACATACTAACTTAACTGAAATATTATGAACATCGCAATGTTACATCAATGCTGCGAAAGTGACTTGCAACATCTTTTAAAGCCGTATCTCTGCAAGTCTTGCTATGAAATTGGCATTCTGACTTTTTATCGAATTGAAAGTCCGGTTTGATCTCATCCTTTGATTTTTGGGCTGCGTTGAATTTGGAAAGAATATCAAACTTCTTAATTTCTTGAATGTGCATTAAATTAATCGAGAGTGTGAGCTAAGTCAGTTTCGGCATTAACAGCTTTTATTTCTTGTTTTTCTTTTTTTTTTTGCTCTACTGCCAGCCTTGATCTGCTGGACACTGCTTATGACCTCCTTTGATGATGGAATAGAATCAGCAAATTCTTTCTTACTGTTTTCTACAACAATCACATCACTTTTCACATCTGTCAACTTGGCTTATTGAAGAGGCAGAAAAAGTTATTTTTTCTGTTGAGAGGGTTCATGCTTAAAGTTTAGATGCTCTTGGGCCTCTATTTATTTGGACTAGAGTGGTTGTCCATGATGCAATGTATTTGCGTTTCTTTTGCGGTTATCTTTTCTACATTCTTCTCCACAACAGAAACTTATATTTTCTTTGTTAACAATGGAAAAAAATAAGACGATTCATGTGTTATGCTCACCCATCGTCCCTAAGCCACCCCCTGGATGTTTCCTGCCAAAAATTGTCTCGTTTACATGTATCAAAAAGAGGCTTGGCTTGACAAGTAGCCAAACAAGGCAAAATGGCGAATGGCAAGGGACGTTACTAGCGGGCAAATACAGCAATTGCTCCGAACCCGAAAATGATCGTTTCATTCTGACGCATTAGATCTCGTTGACAGGCGAGTGAGACATTGAATACCCTCTTCTAACCATTAGACTTAGCCACAGAATTTTTATTGCAGAATGGTTGACAATATTGCAGAATGGTTACGGCAGAATAAGCTCAGTCTGAACACTGATAAAACAGAATACATGGTTGTTGGTCACAAAAGACAAACTAACCGTATCCAAGGTCCACTAGAGGTAAACATAAATGGAGGACCAATCAAACGGGTCAAAAAAGTCAAATACCTTGGAATTACAGTGGACGAAAACCTTACATGGAACGAGCAATATAAAAACCTCAAAGGTAAAATTAAAAATGCTCTCTCGTCCCTGCGGAAATTAAAGAACATACTACCGCAATCAAAATTGGATCAGGTGTACAAGGCACTGCTTGAGAGTCATCTGAGATACAGTGATGAACTATGGGGCAGTTTGTCAAACACAAAGCTTGATCATCTTCAGCGTCTGCAAACTAGAGCACGAACGCTAATAGAAGGCTCTAGATTAAAAGATGGGTGGAGATGCAATTGGCTTTCAGTCCAAAACTTGATAAAATTTGACAGGGCCGTGATGATCTATAAAATAATGAATGGCCTCTGCCCGGACAACTTAAGAGGGAGACTTGTTACCAGATCTCAAATATCTAGTTATCAAACAAGAAATCAGTTAGATATTGACACTCCAAGGCAGAACCTAGAATTCTCCAAAAACAGTTTTTTCTATTCTGGTGCAAAGACGTGGAATGAAATCCCATTAGAAATCAGAGCAAGTTCCACTATCACCCTATTCAAAAGGAAACTGAAGGAATTCCTACAAAATTAGCATCCTTCCCGAAGCACGATCCCTAGGAAGACCAGCAAAGTTGTAAGATTTTATATATATATGTAAATAGACATTTGTATAGTTTCTCCTTTTTTAGCTGATAGGGTTTTGTGTTAAAATATGATAAAATGAAAATGAAATGAAATGAAATTCTGTGACTTAGCACCCATCCTTTGTTGTAGGCAAACAAATAACAGGAGACGGCACGTGCGAGGTATGGCAGATATGTCCGTTGCTTAGGCCCCTTTTGAATTCTATGCAGACAAATATCAAAATTTGGACTCTACAGCTTTGTCTATGCTTAAGACCCATTGTCAAACGTGATCCTTTTTCCGCTGAATGAAAGCAAGGCAAAGAGAAATTTAGGCCAGAAACAACTTTCAGATGATAAGAAAGAAATGATAATAGCAGTGACTTTCTGAGGTTCTTGCATGCTGTATTCTGAAATGAACTGGATTTGTTACCCTCCTTGGCACAAGTTGTAGACATACTAAAGTTTCAGCCTGGCTCCCTGCGTCAACTCGACCCTGTTTGTTTGAGGGTACTGGGCGCCAGGGAAGCGATTTGTTGACGCCTGGACAAAAACCAATGAAACCTCTGAAACGTCTCAATCCTTTTTGTAAAACCAGTTAAGCGTAGCCTGCGTGCAGTCTTTCTTTCGTGTAAATTGAATTGTTTTGTATAAATTGAAGGAAATTTGCCTTCTTTCAATTTTACAAAAGAAAGACCGCACAAAGGCAAGTTAAGCGTTGTTCTGTTGGCATGCCACGATGACAACAGAAGCCCGGGCCATAGTTACGGTGAGTGGTTACAGTTTTTGTCTAGATGTTATTTTGGATCGCTTCCGTGGAGTCCAGTTCCGCAGTTGAAAATGACGTCAGGGAACCAGACTGCTAAAGTTTTATATCTACCATCAAAGCCTTTGCTTACCATAGTCAAAAGATACGTATCTTGATACTATGCTTATTTTGTGATTTCAAGAAAAGATGTTCAAAAGTAAACAGAAGTTATGGATTTTTTCTTGCAAAAACCAAAAGCTTGAAAGTTTTTTGAATGATCTGCCCAAAAGTTTCAAAACTCTTACAGCGAAACAGTAGGCCCCTATGTCTTTAAAATGAAGCTTTGCCAAAGGTTTACGAGATTTTTTAGAGTTAAATGCCTATTGATTTCATCGTAGTCACAGGATCTGGCTACTATGGTTTCTGTTGCATGAAACTGATTTTGGCAAACAATCGGGAAGCTAGCTGAATTATCTTTTTGATTTTCAAATGGACTTTGCTATTTTTTCGTGTCAGCAGCCGATGCTTGATCAGTGCAGACATGATGGAGACAGGGCATCGCAAGGGGCCTTTCCAACATATTAACAACGAAGAGGTGAATCAACTTTCTGGAAGCCCATTGTACTTGCTCCCCTTTTTGCACTTCAACAGGTAAAATTGATTATCTCTGCAATGTCATGCATATACGATGGCTGCAATGTCATGCATGCATATTCAAAGAGCTTACCTGTCTGTTGTACCTCAGACAAACGGTGATTTGCAATGGAATATTTGACTCTTCTTTGTTTGCCTCACATACAATATCCTTCATTGGAGACAAATCGTGTTTCCTACACAACACACTGGAAAGGAGCTATTTTAGATGTAGGCCTAAACTTGCCTAAACACCAAAGCAGTCATGAAATATACTGTCCATTCACGGAATAAAGTGCAGGCATCAAGCCAACACTTTTTGATATCTGTAACTGCAAAGGTGGGAAAGTTCCAAGAGTGAAAGTTCCCCTCACTGCAACCGCTTGCTGGAGCTCACTGTTACGTTGTTTTCATCCGCCATTGCTACAAAACTTTGAAGCTAGTTAAAGCCTCGGTCACCGACAAATGGAAAATAATGGATTCACGAAATTTCCGGGTCGGAGCAATTGCTGTATTTACCCGCTAGTGGGACGTTTTTGTGAGAACAAATTATGTGAAGTGTTAATTCATCATTTTTGCATTATCATAAACCAGAAGTACACCAAGATGACAGGATTATGTCTGTGAAAATAACATTGGAGTCACTGGAGGATGAGTTTACTAAATTAGATTTTCAGTGAAAAAATTTGTGCTAATGGATCCTCCTGGCTGGAATTCATTCATGAAATCATTATAAATCTGTTGTTTGCTGAAGAATATGCTGAAAGAAAAACAGCTAAAAGATGAATTTCTAACCTGCATACAGAAGACTGGTTAGTTTCTGCTAATTTACGGATAATAGATGGACGATGAAGTTTATTTATTACTATTTGTGATAATCAGACTTTCACCCATGAAATCAATCAATGATGGCACATGAAAATGAAATGAAAGTCAAGATAAGAGATCCAGTCTCCCAGAGAAATAGATTATTGTGCCTGACAGAATCACCTGTTTCTAGAACAGTACCTAATCTTGGCAGATAAATGGACTTCTTAGGCACTTCTTAGGCCTAGTGAAGTGCTACGCTTTGACCTGTAAAATCATACACTTTCAAATATATTTGACTTTCAAAGCAATAGAAAAATGGTAACGCACAACTATCTTGTGGGCTTATGTTTTGGTGTCTTGCAATATAAAGTTTATATGGTAATAACCATGAGAAAAATTAAGAACCATAAAAGTGGACAAAAATGCACGATTCTTCACTTATTCCCCCAAATGCAGGCCCACCAGATAGCTTCTGTATGTGATTCCAAATAGTTTCCTATTTATTACTATGAAAGTCAAATATGCCATGAAGCCTTATAATTAGTACTGTGAGGAAAATAAACATAGTTTAGTCATTTGCTTAACACAAAATTTTTCTTAACTTCTTAAAATGACTGACCCTTCCTCAGTCAGATGGCATATTAAGTGAAAATTTCCCTCAAACTGGATTCTTAATGAAATTATTAAACTTTCCTCAAAAATGACAGTAAAAAGCAAAACCTTCCTCCGGCTCACCGCCGTGGAACCGTGACTTTTTCTGGACTCTGTATGTCATCTTCCTCTTTTTGTATTTTTTGGAAAAAATTTTCTTTTATCTTAAGGTTCTTAAGCTGGGAGGTTCTTATATGTGCTGTGAGGTTCTTATATGTTCTTATATATTTCATTCAGTCAAGGTAAGGATCTTAAAGGCAGTCTGTCCCCTATTGTTCTGACGTTAGCAACGGCTTTATTTACCTTATTTACGTTGGAGTGAAATTCATGCATCACTGAGTCTCTATGACCTTGATTTCTTTGGATAAAGCGAATTAGCACGAACTTGTGGAGTGTACAATAGAAATCCTCATCGAGTTTATTTTCATTCTTCAAAGGGGACAGACTGCCTTTAAGCTGGGAGGCTCTTTTCCTTGGGAGAGACGCAGTTTCTTACTTATGCTGTTTTCAGTGCTGAGAGGGGAAACAACGGGAAGACAAAAGGTTTCGGGTCAATCCTATGACTTATCTTAGTAGATAGCCATATTACTGTAGGGTCAATCGGTAGCTCACATTCCTGTAGGGGTGGGGGGACTTTTCCCCACAGTAAATCATGCTGTAATTCAATAAATGTTTGGATGAAATCACGTCGCATGTAGTTAAAATATTGGTACCATGTGGACTTTACCTAATTTTTAACCACATTTTTCGTTTCCATGGTAAATAAAATATGAAGTTATCGAATTGCAAGGATTACATATTGAACACCTGGTTTCATATTCAGGAGACAAAAATGACCTAGCTCCTGTAAAAACAGCTGTTTAGGCTAAATTTTAGCTTATCTTAGTCCACTTTCTATTAGCTTTCGAATGGTATACGACACAACTGAATAAAAGAAATATTTTTCCCCAAAAATTGGATCATTTGAGCGATGACGTCATGTTTATGTCACGTGTCCCAAATTTTTTTTCTTCTAACTATAATAATGAGGACCGATTAATTGTAGTCACATATCTATGAGGATTTATTAATAAAAAATTGCCTTGTATATTAAAACTGAAAATATTTTGAGGGTGGGGAAAAATCCCCCCCCCCTACAGGAATAGGGATAGATTATGCAGTCATGAGGATAACATCGGGCCAAGTGTTTCAAGACTAATCAAATATACAATATTTCCTTCCTAGGCAAGGAGCTTGATGGAATTATCAAATTAATCATTTTGATTTTAAGAAGATGTTTTGCAAGACCCTCATTACCAGTGAGGACAGCCATCAGTATATTCAGCCATCGTGTTCTCTCCCCTGCTCAGACTGAAAGCAGTACAGACAATTCAGAAGATGATATGACTGAGACTGGGAGTTTTGAAAGTGAACGTACAACGACCATCGAGGCCGGTGAGAGTTATCAATTTTAATTTGAAGTTCGTTTTTAGTAACTTCAGGCTTCACTTTTTAGTACTTTGATCAAGGATTTGAGGCCTTATTTGAAGGATTCTGACATGAAACAGTTTCATGTAATCTGCGAATCTTATGGTCATCGGTTTAGGTTACAGGTGATCGGTTGTAATCTGCGATAACTGGGAGCTCCGAAAAAATTATAAGCGTTTTAAAATATGCTGCGAAGGAACCTTCAAAAGTTTTTATTTTCAGTTTATGGTATAGAAGAGATCTCAACTTAGATCTTGCCACCCTGAATTTCAAATCGGCTTGGATTGCAGATTAGTTAACTTAAAGAGTCAACATTTCTAAGGCAGCCTAAGACAGATGGCTATTTAATTATGCAGTGACTATTTGTTTGAGTTTTAACAAGCTTTTGGGCAGCTCAACAATACATACTTTTTTGGAAGGTTGTTAAACATTGAAAGTGAAATTTACTCTTCACTAATTCAAAGTCCAATATGACTGAACAATCACAACAGTTCAGAAACTTGGGTGAGAAATATCCTTTAGTATTAGAAATTACTTAACATCGTTCCTATTCCTTCAGTTCTAGAAATTCGCGCTTTGAACTGTTTAAATGTAAATTTATCTGTTTTTGACACTTTCCGTAACTGATATACTAGTTTAATTGATCAGGAAATGTTTAAGAATATAAATTTTAATGGTTGAGCTGACTCAAATTTTCTTTGAATTTCTCACAAATAGTAATAGTTGCATAATTCAATGACAAACTGTCTTAAGCTGCTTCAGAAATTTTTTCTCTTTAGTGAATCGCTCTGCCAGCCCAAATCTGACTCGAAGATGCGTAGTCGCAAAATCTAATAGCTCATCTATAGCATAAACTGAAAACGAAATGTGGAAACCAAGGCTCTTTTGCAGGAACTGTTCAAACACTCATACTGTTTTGATACACACGGTACTTTCTCCAACTCTAGCTTTGGCGCCTCTAGGATTTTTGTCGAAGGGGCAAAGTAGCACGTGGTCTGGGGTGGAGCCTCAGAAGATGTTTCTTGGACCACACCCTCTACCGTGGCCATAAATGCGACCAACGATTACTTTTATAGACTGAAATAAAGATAGAGGAGTCTTGTAAACAACACAAGTAGGGTACCACAATTAGAAAATGATGTCCGACCGGCAACCGAGCGTCCAACCAAAAATTTCTGCGACCAGTTTAACACACGCCACTCTGTAATGGAATTTTTCACACGGCTATCGCCGTGCTCTCTCTGATTCAGAAATACGAAGTATACATGGTTTGTGAAAAAGAGGGCGTCAGGTTAAGCAGAAGCTTTAAAGCTCAGGATACATTAGTGGGGTCTGTCGGCAAAATCCCCTAGGAAAAATTTTGTGGATACACTCTTCACTTTGGCTTAGAGAAATTCTGTCGATCATATTTTAGACTGTGTTGCATTATGATCGTTGATCACTTTGCAATGGTTTTTTAAATTAGCCTCTCCGGTAAAGTTTTTTAAACATGAAATTCTTTGGCTTAGAATGCCATGTCATCTTTACCAAGACCAAATGGGAAGCCTTCACAATTTTGTAACTATTTTCAATGAATGACCTCCGCAGGAAACTGTTTGCGCAAACACACTCTACTTTGTCCTGCAACGGTCCTCAAAATCAACTTCCAAGGCCTTAAAGGGTGTAAGTCTTTGATGGACAATTCAATAAGTTTGTCTAGAAAAATTCTCAAAAAGCTAACTTAGAAGAAGTCTCCAAGTCACTTTGCGGTTTTTTTTTATATCAATATAAATATTTTACAATACATGCTACATTCTACTATACTCTAATTACTATGCAACACTACGAGGACGATACCATGAGGAGCAAAAGACAATGTCTACCCCATGGCCAACACATAAAGATATATAATTAAATAGACAACTAAATAAACACGTACAAAAAAGGTACACATACGATACGATACTATAAATGGTGGAAACTGTTTCACATTGGCTGCCAGATCAGCGGAGGCGACGATTTCACTGCTCAAGCCATCACCTCTAAGTTATCAGGGTTTATAGATCACAAAAAACGCAAGTAAAAGTGATTATTATATTATATCATATTATATTATATTATATTATATTTTATTATATTATATTACATTATATCATATCATATCATATTATATTATATTATATTATATTATATTATGTTATATATATTATATTATATTATATTATATCATATTATATTATATTATATTATATTATATTATATTATATTATATTATATTATATTATATTATATTATATTATATTATATTATATTATATTATATTATATTATATTATATTATATTATATTATATTATATTATATTATATTATATCACACCATATCATATTATATTATATTATATTATATTATATTATATTATATTATATTATATCATATTATATTATGTTACATTATATTATATTATATTATGTTATATTATATTATATTATATTTTGTTATATTATATCCGGTATTTCGCCGAAAGATTCTTACCAGGCACTACTTACACAACTACCGAATTTCTTTCCTCGTTCGTGAAGAAGATCTTGACTTTTTTAAAATTGAATTGAAAATGGCGTCCAGTCACGCTTCAAATTGCTACTGCTTCTTCTTGACGCTCATTGCTTGTGCTTACCTGCTGCTATTTACATATGTTATAAAAGGTCACTTTGTCAGAAACTGTGGCCCTGAAGATGCACTAATCGGTAGATTTGTCAACGCAGATAATGTTACAGTCGGATATGGAAGCTTTGTAGTAGTTAGGCCTAGGCCTAGACACTGTCACAGTTTTTACAGAGCAAGGATTTCTTACCAGTCGAGCACTTACCTTCGTTCCGGCTTCGTAAAGATAACGATTATGAATTACTGTGTGGAACTCTTCATCTGTAAAGTCATTGCAAAAAGTCGAACGCACACAAGAGAGAGCACTAAGATTTCTGTTCAATGATAACAGTTCTCCTTATGAAGAGTTACTGGGAAAGTCAGGCAAAAATTATATGCATGGTTCTCGTTTACGAGCTCTATGTATCGAAATCTACAAAACTATGAAGCAGCTAAATCCTGTTTTTATGCAAAACATATTTTCTTTTGAATCATCTACTAATCTTAGTCGCTCTCAGATAAATCCACATGATTTGCTACATCGCAAAGCTAATCAAACACCTTTTGGTACTAATAGTCTAAGAGCCTTGGGGCGTAAGATATGGAATGGACTCCCGAACGAAATGAAGTCTGCTGAAAATATAAACGTTTTTAAGAGATTGATAAAACAATGGGATGGAGTTGAATGCAACTTCAATGTATGTCAACTTGAAAAACACAACATCAATCAAAATCAATAAAAAGAAATCCACGAATTAGTATTATCAAAATAGTGTGGTATCTTAATCATTATTAAATTAGTTATTTTTGTATTAATTATTGTTTTCCATTGTAGCTCCACAAACAATCCATCTATCTATCAATCTACCAATTAATGCAAACTTCAACAAGCTGAAGGTTATTCCACAAATGGATGAAGCTCGACAGCTTGCACTTGAAAATCCTTTTGACATCCTAATATTTTCAGAAACCTGGCTCCAAGAATCAGTGTCCAACTCTGAGTTATCTTGACCATGTTTCTTTTTTGTGTATTGTCCTAGTAGCGTTCCTTGTTTCTTGTTATATGTAATAACATGAGATAGTCATGCAATTTTGCTCCTCGTGTTATTATCCCTGTAGTGTTGTGCAGTTGTATAGTATTGATATGTAGAGTAGGTAAACATGTATTGTAAGTATTCTTTATGGATATCTATATACTAAGATGCGTCATAGGAATGACCCGAAACCTTTTGTCTTCCCGTTGTTTCCCCTCTCAGCACTGTAAACAGCATAAGTCAGAAACTGCGTCTCTCCCACGGAAAACAACCTTCCCAGCTTTTGCTCCGAAGTTTGAAGTGGATACGAATGGTTTTATTTTCTTTCTCTGCAATATGGGGGCTGGGGTACATCCATTTTTATCCAAGGCTCAACTCCCAAGGGAATGATCCTTGCACATATCCTCATTGCCGGACAATCAGTTTGTTGGATCTTTATCGTACTACGGTCCTTTATTTCACGAAAAAACCAAAAGAGAGGCCAGACTTACTTAGATCGCTTTCTTTTTCCAGCTAAGCTCCAGAGAGGCATAAAGGAAGGTTTTAACGGGGGTCTTGAATGACAGGGGAAGCAAATTCTGAGCGAAATGGCACTGAAAAAGTCTCAAAATCAAAGACTTTCCTCTACCGCTCTGGGTTATACACCTCAAACTACAAAGAAGCCACCATTCCTTTGAAATGATCAAGAGCTTTGTTTCAGTTTGCTAGGAGGCCTATAGAAAACTTTTCAGCCTTGAAATTTTGAAAGAAGGCTTTGAAATAAGGTGAATGCATTCCGTTAATCTGACGCAAGACCAAGGTAATGGATTCCTGGAAATGAGAAATCTCAGCGAGAATGATATGGACGTGTTCTACCACAGAGAGCTCCAAGGGGGATGCAGTGAGAGGGTAAGTTTTTCTGGGGGGCATTGGGCTAAAAAGAGACAGCAGCTTATGTCTTCTCTAACTTTTATTAGATTAGTGTGGCTTCTTTTTCCAGCCAAGACAGGTGGTTGGAGATTTAAAAGGTTCACGGATTCTGTTCCATACCTAGGTGAGCTTCAAGGGGGCTAGAATTAGCAAGTTCCCTGAATAGGATGTGGGTAAATGGAGACAAAAGCCATCTATCTCCTCAGGAAATTGGTTCCAGCTAAGATATTATTGGCAAAGAAAAAATATGAGAAAGTGGCAGTGATACGAAACACTGGAAGACATCTACATGTTACGAACCAGCCTTGGATGCACGCATCCTCCTAAACATCAGGGGAAAAATTATGTGCAAACCTGAAGTTGAGCAGAATTCTTCAAAGAAGACAGTGGCAAATGGATATTACGTATGCAAAAAAAGCTAAGGTGTTTAGGGATTTTTCAAACTCCTGTTCACTCCAGTAGTGATTTCCTGACAGTCCTTGTAAGTCACCGTAATTTTGCTCTTCGTACCCGATCTTATTATCGTTCATTATGCAGGCTCTGATTTGGGAGCAGGGGAGCATGGCCTAAGAAAGGCCGAGAGCCAGGGAGCATGAGTAGCAAACGCAGGACCTTAAGAGCACATGCATTTTTCGAGAACTTACCTCAAAAGCCTTATACTTTTCATGTAATTCCCATGCATCCTTCAATTACTGTACAGGTTGTCTTTTTTGAAATTAAAAGGCAATTAAATGCAATTAATAAGTCCTTTTTATTGGGGAGGGGAATGTTGAGCCGTAATTAGAAAACGGTCATGTTTTGGAAACTTTTTGAAGTGCCCACAAAAATAGGGACCTTACGACAAAAGTACCGTTTCTTGCCAAAGTAAAGAACGTGCTCTTGAAACATTTCTGAGTTCATCTCTCCAGACACCAATCTTTGCTGCACCAGGGACACAAATCAATGCCCTCTTTTACTAAAATACTCTTACGGGTCTGTTCAACACCGCAAGGATGCACTCCAAGGCTGGTGCAAAAAATGTGCAAGAAATCATCAAATCCATGTGTTACCCAAGGTTTTTAGGGAACAGAGTCCAATGACAGAACTGCCAGGCCTGATAGATCATAAAAAATCCGAAGCAAAAATAGACGACCATCTTAGATACCAATCGACGACTTGGCTTTAAATATTTGAATCTAAACGAAGAATAGAAGCATCATAGGAATTATTGGGAGCACGAGGCACATTTTGAGAGGAGCAAAGGAGCATGCTGCTTTTTAGGAGGGGAGCAATGGAGCAACCATCCCCTCTTTAAGGTCCTCACAATGACATATGCTTTCAAGAACAACAATTGGGACTAATCTGCAATTTTAACAAATTCATGGAAATAGATGGTTTTCCCAAGGTATATGAGATCTTTACAGAGTCATAGCCCCTATCGTAGCCAGTAAGTTTACCGTAAATCCTCGAAAAAGCTCTCAGAAAATATTTTCGCAAAAAAATATTTTTGGATAGGGCATATTAGGGGGGCTTATTCGAGGGAGGGGGTATGTTTAGCAGCAACCAAAAATATTACCAATAATTGCTTTCGAGGCAATATCTATGGATCTAGGTCCTGAGTGTGACATGAATTTAAAAGGTTTAACAAAGAAAGTCAATCAAATATCCAGGGGGCACTCGACATACACGCGTATGGGGGCGCTCAGTCCAAGAAATTTTTAAGCACCCTAAAATATTATTTCAGCTTCATTCAAACCCAAAAATATCAGCTCTTTTTATGGTATTGTATATTTAGAAACCCGTGCATGAACATGATGGATCATGCAACAGTGCCGATTAAGTTTAGAACAGCCTTTTTAAAAAACCCGGACAGGGGCGCAAATGCAAGATTTTTTTGGGGTGTGCATTGAAAGGACCGAGTTTTTTTCCACGAGGGACCGAAATTCCAACACAGATTCTGTTGCCAAAATGCCATGATTTCATGTAAATACAACTTAAATAACAGGCATAATTTGTTTCATAACTATCGACATGAAACCAAACTAACTGAAACTGACCCTAAGTTGTTTTTGAGTAGTATCTTTAGCCGTCTCCCCTGAATAAGGACTTACCTGTTGGAACAAAAATTTGGGATGTTGAAGCCAAATGCGATCGAAGTAAGCAAAAATTAGGTTCGAGAGCTTGCCAAAAATCACTTAAAGATTTATTGGTTTTTACTGTAGTTCTATGAACTATAAGCATGATAGCTTGATATTTCTAATGAGTTCCTTGCACCTTCATTTCTTTTAATCTTCTTTTCCATAAGCCTGACTTTCAGAGCCTTCTTTCGTGAAAAAGGAACAAACCTCAGCGAACTATTCCCACAGGCCTAAAGGAATTAGGATAGTCAAATCGAAACCTCGATAATAAGTATGCATTTTTAGGCATGCAAGAGATTGCCTCTTGCCATGTTGACCAGCACTATGTGTGTTGGTTGTGGTGAAATTACCAAATGCCACGTGTGGTAGGACCACGGGGAGGATTTATGTGCCACGGGTCAAAGGTGTAGATGTGGTAGAAGTATGACAGACGCTCACTGTCCAGGGCGATGCAGAGGTGTGCTACTCTGGTAACAATTTTTAAATGAAGATGACTAAAGTATAACCAAGAGCTATGTAGGGTCAAATGGTTTTACATCCAGAATAATGCAAAACTAGATATCATTTGAAAGAGCTTAGCAAGCGGAACTTGATTCTTGCTTTTGGAAATTTTTGTTCCATCTCTCTGACTAGCCTTTATGCAGAAGCAAAGGTTCGAAATAATGATAACTAATAAATAGCCACGTTCTATTCCACATGTTTGTATGGGCATCTTTTTGGGTGCTGCTCAAATTTCTAAATAGGGCACTCTGGAGACAATTGAATTTACTGAATTTCAGTCTTTAGAATTTTCGAATGGAGGAAAATTGTTTTCTTGCTCACCCGGTCCATGTCAATGGTTTTGTTGGTGTATTTAACTGCTACTGCTTATCATTGTCTCCGCCCCTTCTCGATTTTCAATCTATCATAGCTAGCTGAGAAATTCTTGGTGCTTCTGGTTTGATCACGGACTGTGGTAAAGAGACCCCTCAGTCATATTCTGAAAAATGCTATGGTCTTACAGGAAGACTTGGGCAAGTCCAGGGCCCCCTATGGCTATGAGCTACAATTTTTGAACTCTCTCAACCCCTCTCTCAGCCCTTCACGCATCCCCCGGCCACTCATGGTTATTCAACTTCTTCCTTCCAAAGAAGCAGAACTATTAGACAATACCACTGTACGTTAACGCTGCCGTATTGACTGGGACCAACTCCCGGACATTGTTCGTTAATTGGTCCTGCTAAAGAAACAAGATCGCTATGGCTCACTTCGAAACAGCACGGGATTAAGAGCAGAAGGATTGGGACCGACTTTTACACTATAAAATAGCGACTGGGACTGGGTGGTGAAACTATTGGGGGTGTGACATCCCTCCGCACACCCCCTCATTCGCGCCACTTAACCCAGAAATATCAGTTGAACGATATTTGATGCCAAAAAATATTATGAACGTTAGCATGTATCTAACGTGTCCAATTCGATTTGAAACGGCAAATTTCAAGGAAGTGCCTCATTTTATTGTTTCAATCATGATACTGGTAATCATGGCAATCATAACTTTTTTCTTCTTATTGTCATAGTAACAAAAACAATAGAGCAATTTGATTTAATCGAGTGATTTTAATTGTTTGCATCAAAAGTTTAATGATCATAGCTTCTTTTACCAAGACTTTACGCTTAAGGTTGCTCTGCACTTATGGTGGCTGTATACCAAGTAAAATAAGTTTAAACACAAAAACAATAAGTTAAGGTAGCTCGCTTCTGTTATAATTTTCAAACTGCAAAACACTGGATGTCCTATCGCTCATGCTTTTACAGCAAAGAAATAGAGGAGAGTGGAATCTGCCCCCTCAGGAACTCCCAGGTGAGGTAGGATTAAAGAGTGTGTATACATGGGAAAGAGTAAGGATACAACTAAAGAGTAGGGAGTGGTGAAAAGAGCAGTGATGAACCTCAAGAATAGAAACTGAATAATTGCCTAGCATTTTTATGAACACCTATTTCGTAGATCGAACCTTAACGAAACCGTTATGACAATAGTTTGCCCACATAAAGTGATTAACAGCTACAAATGCCAAAAGGCGCAGCAAATTCCTCCTAAAGAAATTACTGGGTACGACGGCGGGCCAGCGCGGCAAGCCTAGTATTTATATATTTTATGTGCAATAGTTTGGGGAAGGTTGCCAGGAGACCCATCCTATGCTCACGAATTCGGAGCAGCATAGGAATGTGTTTCCTAAGCCATCTTTAAGGTTACGGTAAACGTTTGTGACACGAAATTTGGTTTTCACTCCCTAAAAGCCGAACTATTGACGGAATCTAGGTAAACTATGCATCATTCGATGCACAACAAAGTGGGGATTTTAACCATATCAAAATTATTTGCAAATACTGTAAAATGATATTTTCCAGGCAAATTTATTTCTTGAAAGGGTGTACCACCTTCAAAAGCTATTTTGTACCCTTGCGTTTGAGGTAGCAGAATCTGGCTTACATCAGCAGGAAGTGCAGATCCTCAGCTTTTAAACTGTGTCTGGAAATTTTGAAATTCCTTCTCCCTTTAAAACTACATGCTGTCAAAAATTAGCCAATGATTTTTCTGCCCTCCCAAAGTTGTATTTGCCTATAAAAGGCGGACCAGGTCACATACAAAACATCCGGGACACACTTCCAGTCTCCAAGTCTGTCCTGGCCATGTGCAAATTTTCGAGCCATTCGATTGGCTCTAAGGGTACAAAATAGCTTTTTCGTACCTGTACCTCGTGGATTTATGAGTCCTGAGAAAAATGGATTTTAAATAAAGGGAGTCGTAAATTACACAACGAGGTCATTTTAACGACACTAATCGGGATCAAGCCATTGAGGCTTAAAAATCGATAATAGTCCTCAAATAATTTCCCGATAAACACAACCATACAAGAACGCGCAATGCTATTTCACACAAACCACAAGGACTAATGGATTATCGGCTTATCAGGTCAAGCATTTGGGTATGGATTTTGAAGACCATAAACAAAAACCTTGATTGAAAAATTATGAAAACCTTCATTTGCATGAAATTTCTTTCATTTTCAAAACTTCTGTTAGCTTCAAGCAAGGTATCATTGTGTGGCTTGAAAATTCGGCTAACAGAATATGAAAAAATCGAAAAATGGAAATTTTCACGCAGAAAACAAGGACAGATTTCGTTTTGCACCAATCAGAACGTTTGTTTAAATCTGGTTGATTAACCAATCACACTACGCAATATAACGTCACATGACGCACTGTGATTTCACGCAAAATTGGAAGCTGTGGGAATAAATACCAAGATACCTTCTCCCCAAAACGAGTGGCGTGCAAGTGGATTTGAGACCAATCATAAATATTTTTCGATTTTCTGAGAGAATACAAGCTCTTCTAAACTTCTATCACTTAAATTTTTGATATTCAACTTTGATCAAGAGAAATTTGAGTTTGAAAAACGCCTTAAAATTACGGTAATGACTAGCGCTCTAGGTCCAGCAGATAGATATTTCTTTGACCGACTCTTCAGTCTGTTGAAAAAAGGCAAAGAATTTTGATTCATATACGACTCCATACATATCTGCATGAAATCCTTGGTGCTGAACAATGATCAAAAGGGGCAGTATCTCTTACGACACTGAGGGGGTTATCTGAAGCACTACAGTCATAGTAGGAAGGGCCAAATTCGTGAAGAAAACTTAACAAGAAACCCCTACCAATAATGTCACAAACAAAATGTTAAGTCACATGGTACTCACAAATTCTTCAGTGTCTATGATGAACCAAAACTGGGTAAGTCCAAAATTCGATAGGCTGCATGTGATCAAACGAACTTAGCAAGAATGAATTGATTGTTTCCACAAGTTTGAACAGCAAAATCTTTAACTCGCCACAGTGGCGATGAAATTTCTACTCCACTCACATTCTGATCTGTAACAGCTCAAAGCTGGTTATGTCTGGAAACTAGCATTTTTTGCACAAACAAGTCGATTTCTTGTCCTTAGATATTCTTTTTTGGTTGATTGAGAGAAAGTTGGGAAATAGACAACAGCATGGATTTTGATGATGGGGTCAGGTCAAGTGAAGGGAAAGAGAATAAATGAGTTGCACATTTCACTTGGCCCGAGCCCCTGGATTTTGAATTTAGCGATAGGTTTTATAGGCAGAAATTGGGCACGGCTATAGGCACGAAGTTCACTCGGGCCTATGCCAATCTCTTCATGACCCGGTTGGAAGAGAGATTGTTGGATGCTTCACCTGACAAGCCCCTCGTCTGGATGAGAGTCATCGATGATGTTAGTCATCGATGATGAGAGTCAGCGAAAAGCTGAAGTCTTTCATCAATCATTTCAACAGCAGCCACGAAACCATTAAGTTTATTAGTGAACAATCACGGGATAGGATTAGCTTTTTAGATATTCCTTAGATATTAGATATCAGATATTTAGGGGAGGGGGGAGTCCTTTCGACAGACTTGTTCTGCAAGCCTACTGATACACATCAGTACTTGCATAAGAAGTCTTGTCACCCCTGGCATACGAGGAAGGCGATCCCCTACGGTCAGGCTCTTAGGTTTCGTATGATATGTTCGGAGGATCGCTAATTTCAGGAGAGGGTAGGTGAGTTAGCTGGATGGCTTAAGGACAGGGACTACGAAGAGTCTTTGGTTAACGAACAAATAGATAGGGTACGTAGGTTGGATAGGACAACTCTTCTAGCAAATTCGGGAAATAGGACCAATGACCAAGGGAGGGGGGAATGGTACCGCTTGTTGCGACGTACCATCCAGCTCTCAATAGTTTGGGGAAGGTTGCCAGGAGACTCCATCCTATGCTCACGAATTCGGCAGAGCATAAGGAGGTATTTCCTGAGCCATCTTTGATAGCATTTAGGAGATGTAAGGACCTAATCCCAGGAGATATAGGATAAACTATTTGTTTAATTGTTACTCGTCTAATGCTGGTGATAGCAATTGTGACTTCACAAGCAGCAAAAATCCAAACGCAAAAAAAGTAAGGCAGCTGCACTCTGAATGTCAATTACAACAAATGATTACTGATTACACAAGGGTCGCAGTTACCACCGATGAAACTGGTAAACACAGTACCAGTAAATCACTTATAGACCATTTTTCTACCAATAGAGCAAAGTATATTGTAAAGTCCGGTGTCGTGCAGCTGGGAATGGTAGACCATTATATGATCTATGCAGCACGTAAGGTAAATGCATGGAGGCTCAAACGAAATAGTCCAAAAACGATTGAGTTCCGTGCTCTTAGAAACTATTGTAAGGAAGATTTCCTAAAGGACCTGCAAATGATAGACTGGGCTTCTACTTTAGAAGCAAAGAGTGACAATCCGAGCGATATGGCCAGGACATTTCATCAAATCTTTGAGCATCTACTTAATTTTCATGCTCCTCTTAAAAAAAGGAAGGTAAGAAACGAGTACTCTCCGTGGATTACCCCTGATGTTAAAAAGAGTATGGAAGAACGTGATAGAATGAAAAAATTGGCTCCGAAAGACCCAAGCCTATGGCCGAAATATAAGATTCTCCGCAATAAGGTAACTAATAGCATTCGTCTTTCAATGACGAATTATTACCAGGAACTTGTCAGCAAAAACAAAACTGACCCGAAAAAAATGTGGAAAAATATTGATAAAATACTACACTACACAAAACCTCGGGTACCACAGCAATTTCTGAACTAAAAGATGGGGACACGATCGTGAAAGGGCAAAACCAGATAGCAGAAAAGCGTAGCGAACACTTCGTCAGTATAGGCCCAAAACTTGCAAGTAAACTTGAGGTGAAACCTGACGATAATCAGATTAAGTATCTGCACCCCACTGATTCTAACCAAAAATTTTCGTTCAAACTGATGAGCGAGGAATCAATGCTTAGGTCCTTGAAGATGCTAAAGAGTGGCAAGGCACCTGGTCTTGATGGTGTCCCAACGAATCTTGTCAAAGACGCTGCGAAATTTATTGCCAAGCCTTTGGCGATGATATTCAACGCTTCTTTGGCTAAGGGAATCGTTCCAGACGTTTGGAAACTTGCAAAAATAACACCAATTTTCAAAACTGGAGCTCGAAATGAGGAAAAAAATAACAACAGGCCAATTTCTGTTCTCTCAGATTTTGCAAAATTATTTGAAAAAATTGTGCACGATCAGTTATCCGATTTCCTTCTTTCTAATAGGAAACTGACTATGAGCCAATTTGCCTATTGTAAACTGCATTCAACCATCACCTCTATGATAAGTGTTTCAGATTACTGGTATGAGAACATAGACAACAATGATTTCAACTTTGCGCTGTTTCTCGACCTCAAAAAAGCTTGTGATACAGTAGATCATGAAATACTTATCGGAAAGCTGAAAGTATATGGGATTGATGGTTTAGAGCTAGAATGGTTTCGATCTTATCTTAGTTGCCGTCAACAATATTGTGCATTAAACGGCCACAAGTCGAGTTCCCAACAAGTCACATGTGGGATACCGCAGGGATCCTGTCTAGGCCCATTGTTATTCATCTTGTACCTTAATGACTTTGAATCTTGCCTAAAATTCTCCAAGGCTAATCTCTATGCAGATGATGCAGAAGTTTCATTCTCGTCGAATGAACTGAGTGATATGACGAGGAACTTCCAGGCTGAACTGAAAAAAATTTCTGAGTGGATGAGAATGAGTAAGCTAAGCATACACCCCGAGAAGACCGAGTTCATGGTTATTGATCACCCTCGAAGGCAGAGAAAATTACCAGAGCTACAACCGTTTTATGTGGATAATATTAGAATAAAGCAGGTTCATAAAACGAAGTACTTAGGACTTACTGTTGACGACAAGCTAAGCTGGAACGAACAGTACAAATATGTCAAAGGGAAAATAGCGGATGGTTTGGCATCTCTCAGGAAACTGAAAAACATCTTACCACAATCTCAGCTACTTAATGTGTATCAAGCACTTGTTGAGAGCCATCTAAGGTATGCAAAAGTGGTCTGGGGCGCCCTCTCCAATACTAAGCTTAGGAATCTGCAAAGATATCAGGATAGAGCTCTCGAGCTGATAGAATCCTCCAAGATAAAAGATGCTTACAATAAGAACATCCTTAATGTAAATCAACTATTGACATTTGACTGAGCGGTCATGACTTTCAAGATTGTCAATCAACTTTGTCCTGAAGGCCTACAAAATAAGTTCATAGAGAGGTCTTCCTTATCAAAATATAACACAAGGAACATGAAGGATTACAAAAAAAGTTTTTTGTACACTGGTCCAAAAGCCTGGAATAGTATCCCACAGCTCATCCGAGACACCGAATCCGTTGTACTATTCAAAAAAGATCTGAAATCTCACCTTTTGAGCTGATAGAAAATAGGTTTGCACGAATCCATGGAAGAACAGTACACGGGGGGGGGGGGGAGGTAGCGGGGGAAACATAGTTTGAGCTTATATTGTAAACTATTAATTGTAATTAATTTTTCTTTGGTATCGTATTTAACTGAATGGATGTTGTGCTTAAATAAGATTAATTGATATGAAAATGTGTATTTGTTGGAATGTACTGTTTGCGGGTGTTTGTTGGTAGCACCTGCACGCCTTTTAGGTTTAGGTTTAATAATTACAAGGCGTGCAGTCGTAAGTTTGATTTTGGTGCCTAAGTACCCAGGGGGAATTCTTCAGACATTTTACTGAATAAGGCCACCACGGGTTTTTGAGGGATATCAGCGTAAAGGTGATTGATAGGGTAATCGGGGAAAATAGGATGCGGGAAAGCTTCTGGCAATATCGGCTGGATTGCTTTGCCCCTAAGGGTTTAAACACTAGGCAGGTAGATACATAGATTTCATTTTGGTCTGCATTTTGGTTGTTGTGTTGTTTTTATTTTAGCGCTTAGCTTTTCGTTAGAGACACACGCTGTTTTTTTTGGGTTTTCTGTTCTGCCAATCCACTCTCAGATCTTTCTATTGTTTGTTTTGTTATACATGCTAAACGTTTCGACTTGCGTCTTCATCAGTATTGCTTCTCAAATCTGAAAGAACGTACATAGAACCAAAAATACAATAGATGTGTTATTCAATAACTTCAAACGAAACCTACCTAGTACAAGGTGTAAATGAAGCATACAGCTTTTGTGGCAGAGGAAGATAAAAGAAAGCGCACACTAAAGGACCGCTGCAGTTGGCGTCTGTTTCTGTCTCGCCGAAGCTGAAAAAGATACCAGAAGTGTTTTTCTTTGAGCATCTATGCTAATTTTAAAGCATCTTTCAGAATGGGATTTTGAGGACATATATATATATCTTGAAAAGCTCATTCTATATATATTTATGTGATAAAAATTATGGTGACAAGGTTAGTGGGGGTGGCATGGCTTTTTTGAAGCTATCGCTATAAAAGTGGCACCTGGAAACTCAGCATCTTTTGCGCTAGTAGTGGCCTATAGACCGTCACCAACAACTATGCTTTTACCCTTATATCACAGAATTTCTTGACAATGTGATTGATCAAGTACCTAAAGTGTACGAGGTCATTGTAATGGGTTACTTTAATCTCTATCAGCTAGAAAATACCAACATGACAAGTAAATGGAGTTGATCTGTCAAATCTACAATCTAGATCAGGTAATAGATCAACCTACGAGAATAATTCATCATCATTAATCGATTTATTATACGTTTCTTAGGCATCAAATATTGGTCACTCTGGCATCTTTCAATGGCCTGTCAGTGATCTCTATGGTATTTATGGAACTAGACCAGGGACAACCAAATGTGTCTTAAAACAGGAACATTTTTTGATTGAATATAGGGAATATAAGGCTTTCAATGAAGCCCAGTTTTTTAAGGACATTGAGCTTCACGTTGTAATCTGTTGGATCTTTTTGAAGATATTGATGATAAATTAGATACTTTACGTCAGCTATTATACAACATACTTGATGAACATGCACCAAAAAAGAAAAAGAGTAAGGACTGAGTCATATCCTTGGATTAACGGCCATTTCATTGAAGCTTAGAGTCAAAAGTTGTATGCTCTCCAGTTCTTCCACAGAAATAAACAGAGTTTACATGGGATTTTTACAAATCAGCTCAAAACAAAGCAACTAAAATAATTCGTGAATCAAGAAAGAATATTTTTCTACTGCGATACAGAGTAATAAAGATGAGCCTAAAAAATTATGGAAGATACTGAAACAGGCTTTACCTTCAAAGAAGACATCTTCACCTCAAAGTATCCTCTTTGAGGGAAGGAAATTAACTTCTTAATTCGTTCTTCAGTAATGTAGCTTCCAAACTCACCTCTAACATGGCTACTCAGGTATTTAAACAGGGTGTCAGACTCTCACAGAATAAACTGAACCTACCTACAGTTAATCAAATGATGATGGAAAGGATAATTGCAAAGCTAAAATGTTCAAAAGGATGTCGCCTGGATGGGATATCTATGACAATCTTCGAATTGATTGGCAGATTTGAAAATTTTTGTGGTTGTCTGTCGCGTTTGATTAATCATTCATTTGAGCATGGAACATTTCCTAAAGATTGGAAAAAGGAAGAGTGATACCAATATTTGAATCAGGTGATCAGGAGAATGTTGACAACTACCGGCCAGTGTCGGTCCTTAACTGTTTAAGCAAAGTGTGTGAAAGAATCGTCTTCAATGCATTGTATTCTTTTCTTGCTCGGGAAAAGCTGCTCCATAAACTACATTCCGGTTTCAGGCACTTTCACCCAACAGCAACATCACTAATTGACTCGATGTATGAAAATATGGATAATGGCTATATCACAGGAGCATTGTTCCTTGATCTTAGTAAAGCTTTTGACACCGTTTATCACAGTGTGCTTGCAAACAAAGTCAGTTTATTGAATCCTAGTGAAATGCTTTTGAAATGGAGCAAATCATATCTTACAGAAAGACAGCAAGTCGTGGACTTTAGGGGTACCTTATCGAGAACAGCTTTACTAACTACTTGAGTTGCCCAATGTTCATTTCTCAGCCCATTACTATTCTTGATATATGTCAACCTTTCCCTTTTTGATAAAATTTGCCTTAAAATATACTGTGTACTAGAGCTATTCTTGCTATTTTTGCTACAAGGGTTGACAATTGATTATTTGTTTGCTCCTAAATAATTATCCTGTTCATCAGATGACAACGATTTTACTTTGTTTGCTCCTAGCTGACAATATGGTTTCAGCAGCTGACATTGATGACATAGAAGATGATGAAGAAAGGGATACAATGGATTTTGAATATGAAAAATGTCATTCTGCAATGGATAATAGAAATACGCAAGATTTAGGAATGTATCAAGAATTTTTGACGGAACAGTTAGAATATCGAGTAAGTTTATTGTTATTCATTGAAGCATAAGCGTAACTGAAACATTCTTGAAGCGATTCATCAGACGTCAGAAACTGGTAACAGAACGTAACATAGAATTTCACGACCAAAAGATTTAAACTTGACATTTTGCTTTTATTATGATAGTGAAGTCAAAAGATACAACAATGAGGCGATGCCCGGATGCTAACAGCCAATTGGTGACTTTGGTACCAGGAACTACTTCCTCCACTCGTGGTACTTTGACACAATATGTTATATTTTCATGAATCTACGTGCTGCCTTGATAGCAAATATTGAGGTGTCATATCCCAAGTAAGAATCCCAAACAATGCGTGAGGCCATCATTTTTGACGAACAGAGTTCGGTTAATGGAAAAGGGAGCATTTTCCTGTACACCATGCCCTTTTTATCATTAATGGTGAAGTCCATATGAAGCCTTACAGGGAAACAAGGTTAAAGGTTGTCAGGCAGTCAGGTGTATGACAATTTAGAGATTGACGCTACAGCGGTTTGAGGGCCCGCGGTTGCCACGATGAATGTTATCGGAACGCCTGCGGGATAAACTTTATCCAATAAAATGGGTTCATGAGGAATTGATAATTTTTTTAGATGAAACTGGTCGCAGCAGGTGATCTTGGAGCGCTTCGGGAACTGAAACTTGTTGAACTTCCTTCGAGGGCACTTGAGATCTCTACCCAAAAGAAGTAATCATTGTCGCAGCTAGGTCGCTGAGTCCGCACGCTCAAACGCCGCTCGTTAGGAAGCCTCGATAACACAGGAAGACTATACATTGCACAAACAGCGAAGGATGGTAGGTATCTTGTCTTTGATCAATAGATTTATCAACCTACTTATTCATAACCGCTTAAAATAGTTTTCTTTTCCGCTTTGACATATTCATTTCAATTCAAGCCTTGCATTTCTCAATTTTCTCTCCATTTTATTCATATCATTAGCTGATTTTGCTTCGAAGGTAGGCTAACAAGGGGTAGGTAGGCCTACCGTTAGCAGGCCTACCTTGGTTCTTTGATTTTTAGTCTTTCGTTTTACTTGTTTGATTTTTAATTTTCTTTTCAGACCACAGAATCAGTTTGAACTCAATTATGTGTTCATATTTTTCAGGTATATCTGCATGCAAATGATGGATGTTGTGTTCTGTTTGGTGGATATAGCTCTCCGAAGAGACACAAAATTAAGCTTCTTTAATCTTTAAGCTTTTTTATGTATATGTCATCCTTAAAATATTGAAAAACACAGAAGCAACAACTGCAGTTAAACTAAAATACTAAAATGAAGGATACGTCACTGGTAGTGAGAAAGGACGCAATGTCATCGAGTTCCCACTACGATTGACATATTACAAAAATTCAATACAACGTTAAATCTAGAATAACAAAAAAAAAACATGCTACAAAAATTTGGGTGTACCAGGTGCGTCAAAGAAATATTTCTCTAGCTCACCTGGTAAGGCGGATTTCCAAATCGTTAGTTGACGTGGGATAATTTCGTTGCGCGTGACACTCAAATAGGCGACTGTGTAAGGGCTGTTTTCCAGTCAGCAGAATTCTCTTAGCGAGCAGAATTTCTATTGTTTGCGAGAGAAAATTTTGTTCTGAAAATGAATAGACAGTTACGGCTGAGCAACCTTTTACTGTCTAAAATTCCACCCACTCGGAAAAACCCAGCCGAGTGGAGATTGGCTCTAAAATACAGTCCGCTTAGAAAATGCTACTGAGTGGAAATCAGTCTGTGAGTGCGCTGTGATTCGATTGTTTCATTTTTAGCCTAGTCGCTGTGTTGTTTTGATAAATGAAATGGTCACTTACAGAATTATTCTGTTCACAATCACAGTTAAGCTTTGGCTACCGAATAGTAGTAATTCGCAGATAGTCTTACTATCCAAACTCACAATATCAATGCCAGGAAGGTCCCCGAGCTGACCAAGGAGATCTGCACGCTGCAATTCAAAGAGAGAGAGCAATGCAGGAGAAAGTGCTCGTTATCTTCTTTACTTGTGCCACAAGCACAGATAGGATCTAGACATTCAAAATTATGCCTAAACTTGTGTTCATTTAAGGTACTAAAATTCAGACGAAGCTTAGTCAGAAGTCTAATACCTGCTATGTCTTTTATATTATAAGTAGGCTTTTGAACAGGCCTTATAATTCCCAGCAATTTACGTTTGAACTCAGCAATTGATGTAGAATTTCTAATATCAAGAGTGAGCGAGTTCCATTCAAGTAAGGTATTTTGAAAATAAGTATTTGAAAACCGGACAGTTCTACCTATGTTTTGTTCATGCAGACGCGCACTTCTGAGATTGTACATGACTTGATGCTCTGGTGGGATTTCTGCATACAAATATTCAGGATTCAGGATCTTTAAGCTTCTTTAAGGTAAATCTCGTTGTCAAGTCTGTAATGTCATGAGTAATAGTGAGCAATTTCAATCGAACATAGATAGCTGGGAATATAGGGTACACTACTCGTTTAATTATGACTCGTTAAATGTTGTGCATTTGTTGGAATGTACTGTTTGTGGTGTACAATATGCTGGTAGCACCTGCACGCCTTTTAGGCTTAGGTTTAGGCACAGGGCGGGCAGTCGTAAGTACCCCAGGTGGAATCACGGGCTGTAGGAAACGCTGAATTTGGAAAAATATTGGTGTATGATACATCGAGTTATTCCTGTCCAAAGTTTAATTTCATTCATGATATATCGAGTTGTTTCCTTTTGTGTGTACCTTCTACCGGGTGTCCCAGAAAAAACGCAACAGGGGCAAGCAGCAAGAATTTAGATCGAATGAACCCAAAATGATTGTTAAGATAATCCTCGATAGTTAACTTGAATACCTTATTGGTTGAATAGTGGTTGAATGAATACCTTATTGGTTGATGCTGGTGCATTGACGGTAGAGATGTTAATCTTGAATGTAAAATTTTGCCTCAACTTCCAAACCCGAGCTTGTGGGCTTTGACCTAAACAAACGCACTGAGGAGTCTTCGGAATTACCGAGAATTACGAGCATAAGGCTTTGTGCTGAGGAAAATATCCGAATAGAGATACAAGCCTTAACTTCGCAATCAAATATATTAATTTGGCCTCAAGAGACATCTTTCTTTATACTACAGAGTCTCAAAAAAGTTAGAATTGCATCTGTTAAACATGTGTACTAGTTTGCTTGAGTGAGCGTGAAAAATAAGTTCTGCAACTTTCATTGTTTGAGTTAAATCCATTGTGTATAATCTGTCTCAGTATTATTACAAAACGCAATAAAAATATACCCGCAGGAAAAGGATCCATGAATAAGATCCTTGAAAATGCTCACCTGTGCTTAGGTGCACTGTGATTGAAGAGGCATATTCCTTTGTGTAAATATGCCATAACATGTTTGCGCATTTGCATCTTTCTACTTTCTCTTGAAATATTTGCTTTAACATTTGGGTTCTTGCTCATAATTACTACGTTGTTATGCTTATGGCTAAGGAGATTTCCCTAAACAGCGCGTTTGGTTAGGCCAAAATCCAAAAGATCTGGTTTGGAAGTGGAGTTAAAACTTGGCTTTTTATATTAATATTCCTACCCTCCATGCACCAATATCAAAAAACAAGGTATTTATCTTCAAGTTGACTACTGAGGATTATTTTGAAAATTATTTTGGGTTGATTCGATGTAAATTCTTGTTGCTATCCCTGATCAAATTTATTGCGTTTTTTCTGGGACACCTGGTATCATATGGGTAAGAACAGCTTTCGCATCTGTGGTTCACGGATCTCTCGATGCTCGAAACAAATTTCATCTTCGAAATCAATAGCGTGTATGGCACGGCTTTCTCAGCTCGGTCATGAAAGACGGTTGGGCTGCAAAGAATAGAGCGGGCTTTTTTAGATTTTCAAGAGACAAAAACCTACCGTTTCGACGAAGGAAGGTGATTTTACGATGGAGCAGGAGCAGCAGCTGAGCAGTTATTTGCAGTTTGCGTTCAAGTGAGTAGATTGAAATAATTAAATAAACCGATCCATTTTGACTATGTGTATTGTTCTCTGTAACGTTTGATACTACCAAGCTATTACAACGATTTATACTTTATTCCTTGCAACTTCAAGTTTAGGCCCATGGTGATGCAGCTGCCCATAGAAAACAAAGCAAGGAAAGCAAGCACCCTGCCCTACCCTCTAAAGCAATAGGCACCCTCTGCATGTTTGGCATAAAGACATATGAGTGTAAACAGAGAAATAAACGAGAGTGGAAGACTGATAAGAGAAAAATGGCGAATCAAACTAATGATGTTAGCATTGCACTGTTGAAGCAGAAGCCGTCTGAAAGAAGGAGAATTTTTTGTCACGATGTTTCCTCGAAAAAAAAATAAGGTACTTTATTTATATGTTACTTTTCTTTACTTTAATTTACTTTACTTTACCTTACTTTGCCTTAGTTTACTTTGGCTGGGAACCTAGTCCATTCTTTGCAAACATATTTCTATTTTTCTATTTTTGTAAACTTATTTAGGAGGACAGGGTAGCTCAAACGTTACGGCTTTGCCTCTTAGCTTTGGAAGGGGGCAATTTGTTGCACCCCTTGCCTTGTACTCTTGCGTGGACTGGAAATAAACGCTTCATTTAAGACTGATTGTCTTTGCTGTTTGCTCGAGCCCTTCTGCTTCATCGTCAATAGAGTCGTTCTATCGGACTTTGTTATATGGAGAAAGGACCTATTGTGTGACCGTAGCGCGCATCAGAGCGTGAATAAGAAACTGTTAAAATAACGTTGTTTACTTCGATGAGATTGAATTTGTAACGGACATTAACGGACATAGATGGACAAATATTTGTACGTAGAATATTGTTCATTCGATACCTTCGCATTTCTCTGTTCTTTCCGTGGACTATTAAATTTACCTTAATAATTGCGTTTCCTGTATCCGTTTCAGCGAAAACTGTAACGTTACGTTACTTTACTTCTCTCAAGATGTTGCCAACGCAAGTACAGAAGTGATGAGTTTTTCGAGGTGTCCTTATTTATTGCCCGTTTCTTACGCTTATACTGAGGGAACGTACCCCCTCAGCGAAAAAATTTGAGAATACCCTGAACTGAAATAATTCTTACTCTGACGCCATCTCAGAGGGGAAGAAGTTTTTTATATATACTCAATTTAAATTTGCTACAGAGACGAATTACCTAAGACACTACTTACAATGCACTTAACTACACTACTAAGACGATACCCCGGTGAGCATAATATCCTGACTAACTCGACGCCATTCAGTTAAAAAAATATTGAACTAAACTAAAATTAAATCTACGATTACAAAAAGCTACATACAACAATTTACCGATAACTAATGAAACCTGTTTCGCAGTAGATGTCGAGTTAAACAAATTCTAAAGTTTAAAAACCAAGGCACTGAGCAAGTGCTAGTGTGAGGACTGTTACCACCCCCCCCCCTGGGACTAAGGATTAACCCCCAAGTTAAATTCTTTTGTAGAACGGAGTTGATCGGAACACGGATGGACGAGAGAGTAGATTTCACTGGAATGTATGTTTGAATCGTTGTGTTGGAATTTATGTTGGAGTCAATTTACTGAAATATATGTTGAAGCTGAGTTTATGTGATTGTGATTTTATTCGATCGTGATATCTGCTACAAAATGGTGACCTCGACGTGACATTGGAACAAGGTTTTTGCAGGTTTGTTGTTGTTTTGTCAAGAAAAGTTTACGCGAGTTTTGAAGGGTTTTGGAGCAGACTGTGAGTACGATTTTGATTTTCCTTGTGTTGTTATGCTCTCTCAAGAGGAAGATTCTAAGATGAAAGGGAAGGTGGAAAGAATTCTCGATGTTATTTTGTATTTTTGATTGATTTTGTGTGTGCACATTCGAGAAGATCCAAGCCACGCTGCAACCAAAAGAATGATGTCATTGTTGCAGTAGTCAATTTTGTTTACTGTTTGAAAATTTTGCATGCAATGTTGTGTGTAGTTTTCTCGGTTGTTTTCTCGAATTTTTGAAGCGCCTTTTGGTTAGGAAAAGGAGGATCCGTGAAGCCATGTCTGTGGGGGCAGAAGTAGAGGATATTCAGTTACATCTTCAGAGTCTGTTGGTCACGCTAGGGAAGGAACAACTCATTGCTCTTTGTGCTAAATTTAAGCTTTCTGAAGAAATCCTTGAGAAAAAAACGCGATTGACTTTGACAAAACTCTTAGCGCTATTGAAAAGGAACTAGGAAAATTGAGAGATGAGGAAATTTTTCCGTAGTGACGCAGATAAAATCAAAGAATTAGAAAAGGAGGTCGAGGCGTTGAAAGTTCAACAATGGGATGAATTGGAAGCTGCGCTGTCTAGGTTGGAGGCTGCGAGGTCAACATGGAGTTGGCGCGCAAGCAGGAAGTGGGCATCTGGATAATTTGAAGACGCCATTTTGATTACGCATGCACCTCGTGGTACCCAATGTTGAATAAGAGGCTGTCCAAAAAAATCCAAGCTGCTCAAAACAAATGCATTCGCTTTTACCTGAAGTTGAAAAATACAGCCCATATTGGCACCGCAGAATTTAAGGCTATAAATTGGCTCCCCACAAAGAATAGGATGGATCAATGTGTTTGTATTAATGTAATGAAATTTTTTAATGGAATTGCCCCAGCCTACAGCACCGAGATATTCCATCCAGCCAACTTAGGCCGAATAATGCGAAGATCTAAGTTTGAATTAGAATTTCCATTTTGCAAAAGTACTTCTGGACAAAAATGCTTATCTTACTTGGGGCCGAAAATATGGAATAGTCTTCCATCTGACCTAAAATCAGCTAACAATCCGAATACATCCAAACATAAGATCAAAGAAAATTTTTTCCAAAAAATGACGTATATGTCTTCTACTAAGACCCTTCCTCATCTCTCCCAACCATGTTTCCGTCGCACAAACCGTTTTCGTACTGATAACAACTACAGTACTTTCCAGTTTTTTTCCTTTCTTTTATTTTTCTTTTTGTTAAACCAGCACCTCTAAGGGGACCATTATGGAAATAAGGTCAACTTGACCCTTTATTGCTATCCCTGCCACTGTAATTAGGAGTGTTTTCCTTTTACGTTTTTAAACCTTAAGGTATTGTATTGTATCTATTTTTTATATTTATTATAATAACTTGTATATATTTTATGTAGCAAATGATACATACATACATACATACATACATACATACATACATACATACATACATACATACATACATACATACATACATACATACATACATACAAACATACATACATACATACATACATACATACATACATACATACATACATACATACATACATACATACATACATACATACATACATACATACATACATACATACATACATACATACATACATACATACGTAAAGCTTGTCAGGTATCCAGAATAATATCTTCACCAAAATAACTGTAAAATAGTTGCTTCAAAAGAAGTGAACCACCCAACCCACTTTGGGGCAAATTTGCCTTAGTAAGTGACATATTCAGCAACAAAATTTTGATCCATTCAGTCTATCTTAATGAACAGTCATCATTATGTTGGATAAAAAAGGAATTTTCTAAGCTTTATAATTGTTAGGCTTGTAATCTTCATCCCAAATTAGTAGGAAGGGTTGATTTTAAAAGTTTGTTTTAACTGATAACTGAAGGGGTTTCTTGAAGTTTTACTATTCCTAACCTGTGTTGTTCATAAAATGATCTCCTACATAAGAAATGTTTGTGCAATGGCACTCTACTTTTGGCTTACTCGTCTAATTCCATGTCACTGCTTTCTGCATCAGCTTCTCTGCAATTTCCTCCAACCACTGGAAGGAAAGATTTCTGGTTCCTAATGCTATTGTCATTGTGGCCAAAATCTCTCAGTGAAGGATTGTCCCTGCGCTGACCCATAGCTCGCTGTTTACCAAAGTAATTCTCAAGGGGGTCTTGGCAAACCTTTCTGTCAGAACATAGGGGACATCATTTTGAATGAGGTACTTTGTCAACTCTATCATGGAGTTCACTGTCAACTTTAATCCTTCAAAAGTTTGCCATGACAGAAACATGCTGCTTTTTTCACCTTTTGTGAAGTTTCCTTTTCTTGCTTCAATAGATTTGAGCCACATTTCAAAATATTTAAGGAAGGTTTCCCTCAACCAGGAGAATCTCTCATCATTGATGGAAGAAAATGGCCTCAAAAAATCTTTTCTCCTTATGGTGCATTCCTTCGTATTCCTAACATTAACACAGTCAAAGAACTTATCCATCATGAGGCAAAACTGTGCTGTGCCTTGAGCCTGTGGTGGTCCAAACTTCTGAAGAACTTTACCCACTGACTCACTCAAAACTTGTACTGCAAGTTTGACATTCATAACTGAAAATGGGTTGAGCTTCACATGATCATATTTCAACTTGGGCAGCAGCTTAGGGCCACAATCAAGATCCTCATAGAATAGATCAGAGATGTGGCTCCACAGCATAGTCATGCCATCATTCCAGAGCAATCGACTTGATTTTCCTGTGCCTGATTTTGCTAGACAGTTTCTTGCTGTCTTCATAAGATATGGTGGATCAGCAAAGAAATATATATTTCTAGGCTCTTCTGCAAACATATTCTTGGTCTTGAATGTCACATCAACAGCATTTGGTTGTTCTTCATCAAGTAGATATGAATGCATTTTGTAAAACTTGCGGTTTGCTGATGCACCATCACAAGTTACTGCAACAACCTTTAACTTGCACCTTAGCTCCAAGATACTCATTGCTTTCCAAAAGATTGGAAATAGTTGTGCTGATGTTGCACCAGTTATTGCAAAGTTTGCAAGACTGAATTTGAATGGGCTTACTATACTTTGAATCAAATACACAAGGACATGCGTTGCCACACTCTCAACAACTTGTAATGTTGCATAGTTCAATTCTATGTCTCCAAGGTTGACGAAACCTATAAGTTCCCCTGTATATTTGTCCCATACTAGATTTTCTTGGATCTTCATCTCATCAAGAAGAAGGACAACAAATCTCTCAATATCAGAGAATTCTTTGACTTTCTCCAGAAGCTCCTCTATTATCTCTTTATTAAAACCTTGCTTTGGTCTTATGTAGTTCTTGTAGCTACGCAAGGTTCTTTGACTAGGCAGAACCAAGACTCCAGACTGAGATTTCTCATTAAACCGCAAGGCCTCATATGCTGCAGGTGACTTTGAGGCCAAAAGCAGACAGAACTTGATAACCATGGGGTGGTATCTAATACCTGACTTTGAGGTGTGCAAATACTTTTGTTGCTCTTCCCAAAACAGCTTCATGAAATGGGGAATTTTCTTGGGGTCAGTACCTTTGATTATTGAGACAAAGTCATTGCTGAATTCTTTGCCTATTGGGACTGATGATGATGCTATGGCTTCCTTCATTTTCACAATCTGATCCTGCAGTTCCTTATTTTCACTCCGGTAAGCTTGCATTGCCAACTTGATTCGTTCTGTTGATGTTTGGCTTAGGGGAGCTTTCAATTTTGCAGGGGTCTGTAATGTTTTCCTTTTTCTTTCCAGTACGACAACTTCTTTGCTCTCCCTTTCTTTGCAACTTTGGCATTGTGGTACATCATCTGTCAATGTTCTACAGTTGGATGATCTATAGTACTCAGTTTGGCAGAGTGGGTTGGAGGAATCCTCCTCTGGAAACAACACAAATTTCTTTGGAACACAATGTTGAAGCAATGCAACGTTGTTCACTAGGCTAGGGTTTCTAATGCCAGGGCAAATGTAACAACTTGTTATAGCAGCAATGAAACTAGACAGATTTACATTTTGAACAGATCTTCTGTAAGTAAGGTACATCTGATGGTCATCTGGAAGACTCCATCCATAAATTCGTACTGTAAATGACAAGCTGTCATCAACATGAATCTCATACAGTGGGACACTGTGTTTTTCATCATTTTTGGTGATTCTCAAATGACTTTCATCTGCACTGTGAATGACCCAGCCGATAAGCTTTAAGTTCAATGCTCGAGTTTTGAATTCTTTCAGGGAGCCATAAAATAATTTTTGCAACTTTGCTGGGGCTTCAGTGTGACGCTTCCTGGCAATTGTCTCAGCTGACGTTTGTATGACTGAAAGGAAAATATCCGGACTTAATTGTACAGAGCTCAAGAGAACATACCTTGGAAAGAATGCTAAATGTTCAGAATAGTTACCTCTAATGAAAGTTCTAAAGAAACTCTTGTAATGGGGGTTTTTAAAATCTCATTTTCTTGGTTCTGCCCAGTCAAAGAAACTTGCATAACTACAAGAACTACATAGGACCAAAGCAAGGTTTTAACAAAGAGATAGTCTTTAATAACAGGGGGCCTGGTCACTCAAAAATGTTTTTGTACAGTAATTGCAACTGTTTTGATTTTGTCTTGAGTGGAAATTGTGTTACTTTTTCAACACTTTAAAGTAATTTGGAAGCCAATTTGAACAGAAAAGTCCAAAATATAAGAAACTCACACAAAACTTTAGGTGGTTAAAATGTTGTTAAATTTAAGAAACCAAAATGTAAGCACAACCAAACAACATGGAATATTTGTTTTTTGACCTCATGAAGAGTTCTAAAGTCTTTACCTGCTATGAGTAAGAGTCTTCTTTGGTAAATTTAATGTTGGTGTTGATCCAGGTATTAATGTCTTTCTATCTTGATCTGCAAAAATAGAAACATTCTTTCAGTCTCTTGTATCAACTAAAATTCATAACAAAACGGTAATTCGAAATTCGCCTCGTATTTATTGAACAATTTTAAGCTAGGTATTTGCCACTATAATTGATCGCTAGGAAACAGCATATTCAGGTCAGTCATATACCCCTTCCAGTTAAAAGTTGTTTTCATTTTCTACTTTTAGCTTCTGAATACTTGTTTGCAGGTCTAGTGGTCAGTAGCTCATCAGTGTGATGCCCATTATTGACTATACTGGGACTATTCTTATCATTATGATTAGAGAGATAGGTAGGCCTAAGAAGCATGATGAAGAAACGAGTGTAAAAGTAGCGACAGTGCTCAGGAAAGTGGCATGAATAGCAAAGTAAGATGAAAATCAAAATACTTACGTTGAATAATTTGATCAGAAGTGTAATGTTTTTCGCATATGTAGAGGTTACATTCATTGATTTGCTTCCTCAAGCTATCGTCGATGACTCGATCTTTGGTGATCGCGTGAATAAGTTTTCTTCTCCAGGTTGTGTTGAAGTCATCCTTTGCTGCAGGAACTTTAAATATCGCAGTTCCTTTATATTTCTTGCTTCTACGCGTATGGCACCCGTATATAGAGCAGTTTGCACCAGGCATTCCCACGAAAATAGCTTACAATCGATACATTTTCCGATGCGAACGGCATACGAGTCGCCATTCACAACAGCACGCCACCAATTTGATGCACCTTCAAGTGGACTGGGCACGAAAAATTTGCGCACAATAACATAGAACAAAAGAGTCTTCACAGCTTCAAGACTATAGTTCGCTTCTTATGACTGTGGTTTAATAATTACAAGGCGTGCAGTCGTAAGTTTGATTTTGGGGCCTAAGTACCCAGGGGGAATTCTTCAGACATTTTACTGAATAAGGCCACCACGGGTTTTTGAGGGATATCAGCGTAAAGGTGATTGATAGGGTAACCGGGGAAAATAGGATGCGGGAAAGCTTCTGGCAATATCGGCTGGATTGCTTTGCCCCTAAGGGTTTAAATACCAGGCAGGTTGATACATAGATTTCATTTTTGTTATAATTTTGGTTGTTGTGTTGTTTTGATTTTAGTGCTGAGCTTTTCGTTAGGGACACACGCTGTCTTTTAGGCTTTTCTGTTCTGCCAATCTACTCTCGGATCTTTCTATTGTTTGTTTTGATGTAATATGCGATCTTTTCAGCTTCGGCGAGACAGACACAGCCACCGGCTTCAGCAGTTCTGAACTCTGCGCTTTCTTTGATCTTTCTTCCGCCACCTTTGTAATTACCAGCAACTTTAACACATTCTAATTACGCATTGTAATAGGTAGGACCCGCTTAGGCTATTGTTTTGTATGGTTTTTGACTTTCTGAATCTATATGTACACTCTGTTTTATTTGGAATAGGCATTACTGATGAAGGCTTACGCCGGAATAAAACTATATGCTAAAATGAAACAAACAATATAAAGATCCAACAGCGGATGGGCAGAAAGAGTTTCCTAAAAATAGAGTGTGTCCCCAACAAAAAACTGAGTGCTAAAATCAAAACAGCACAACAACCAAAATGCTACAAGGCATAATATCTACAAGGCATAATATGAAATGTAACAATAAGTGCTGCTCTTCCTATGGACCGTGCTTTTGGTTTAAATGCTAGTGTAGCAAGTAGTCATCTACTTTCTTTTTAAATCTGAGAACTGTGGGGCTATTCCTTATATCGAGAGGTATACCATTCCACAGTTTAGCACCAGAGTAAAGAAAACTCTTTTTTGAAAATTCTAGGTTTTGTTTTGGGATATCAATATCTTGGCAGTTTCTCGTTGCGTATGCAGATAATTGAGATGTCGTGGTGAATTTTCCGCGAAGACTGTTCGGACATAAATCATTCATTATCTTGTATGCCATAACAGCCTTGTCATATTTGATAAGGTTAGAGACAGAGAGCCAATTGCACGTCCATCCGTCCTTTATACTTGAGCTTTCAATCAATGTGCGAGCTCTGTCTTGGAGACGCTGCAAGTGATTTAATTTGGTTTCAGACAAACTGTCCCATAGTTCATTACCGTATCGCAGATGGCCTTCAACCAGGGCTCTGTAGACTTGCTCTAACTTAGTTTGGGGTAGAATATCTTTAAGTTTGCGAATCGAGGATAGTCCACATTTTACTTTGCATTTAAGACTTTTATATTGTTCGTTCCAGCTTAAGTTTTCATCGACCCTTAGTCCAAGATATTTCACTGTCTGAACTCTTGTTATCGGTTCCTCATCAACTTTTAGCTGCACGAGTTCTTGGATACTGTTAAGTTGATCAAGAATTCAGATTTGTTGGCATTAAGACTAAGCTTGTTTTGTCTCATCCACTCTGAAATATTTGTTAGTTCGGTTCTCAGATCATCGCAAAGTGTGTCTATATCTTCTGCCCAACATGTTACACTGGTATCATCTGCATACATGTTTGGCGAAGACTTAACCAGACACTGCACAAAATCATTTACGTAAAGGATGAATAAAAGTGGCCCAAGGCACGATCCCTGTGGTATTCCGTGTTTTACAACCTTACGACTCGACTTTTACCACCTATTTGGCAATACTGCTCTCTCCTCACTAGGTAGAATGAGAACCACTGATGAGGACCTCCAACAATGCCATAGACAGCTAACTTTGCTAGTAAAAGAGCATGGTCCACCGTATCAAAGGCCTTTTTAAGATCCAGAAAGACACTCATATTTACCTTTTTTCCGTCGCTATCGGAGAACCACAATTCTGTCACATTGAGCAGTGACGTAGCTGTGCCATGAAGCTGTCTGAAGCCATGCTGACAGTGTGAAAAAAGACGATGATCTTTCATAAACGTCAAAACTTGGTCATGCACAATTTTCGCGAACAGTTTTGACAGCACTAAAAATACATAAATTGGCCTGTAGTTACACAAGTCAGATTTCTGTCCTGTTTTGAAAATAGGAGATACCATCATGGTACCAGGGACCGCGCAGCGTTTTGAATGTGGGGGGCTGAATAGCGAGCGAAGCAAGCTAAGGTGGGGGTCCGGGGGCTTGCCCCCGGAAAATTTTTTGATACCACGCCCTTTAGAACGTCGGAAAACGCCCCTTTCAAAGAAAGATGTGCTAATTTATGTCCATATTAAGTTACAGTTCCTTTCAGAAAAGAGACAAGGAACTATCAAAAGAGACACATATCGTGCCAACTATTAGGCGTCATAGAAATGTTGTATAAAGGTATTAGTACGAACCAAGTCAAACAAGTTAAACATAACGAAAATTACCCTTAGCGAACAAGATAAAGAACCAACAAAATTGACAACAAAGGGTTTCTCCTCACGATAAAAATTACTACTGAAGATCTATTTCAGTAAACTTGCCAAAGTTGCGATGCCTGTTTTCATTTTTAACGAAGTCGTTAGCTATTTCCGAGAGGGGCATCGTGTCCGCTCGTTTCTTATGGAAGTTCAGTATGGCGAGATTGTTGAACCTTTCTTGTTTCATGTTCGAACGAAGCCACATTTTCAGGCGTCTAGCCATTGAGAAAGATCTCTCAGCAGATGCACTCGTTGCCGGGTTAACATGCAAGAGCTTGCAAATAATTACCACTTCACCGATGAAACGACGTTCTTCGGGCGTAAAATTCATGATCCCCTTCAGAATGTCGTCTAAGCACATGGCTTTATTCTCTCCAAACAACAGTCTAAAGAGGGGAAGCTGAGCCGTAAGCAAGAGCATATTGACATCGCCAGCATAATTTTGCTCCAAAAACCTTAATTCCTCCGCATGGTCCTTAGACTGCAAAACATTGAGAAGCAATTACTCCAATTGCTCATAAGCTTTGAAGCAAGGCTGACTGAACCTGAGGTCAATGGAGTGAACCATCAAATCAACAGCTTCAAAATAGATCTGTCGAAATAAATATCGTGGTCATTCTGCAAAGGTAGGCTGACTTCCTTCCTCATATCTTGCAGGGTTTTTTCGTTTACGGGGCAACTTTGGTTCTCCGATCAAATTATGCTGCTTCGCTTTCATTAAAACTGCATCGTAAAACAGATTGAAGCTTTCTGTATTCCGAATGGTTTGGAGAGTTGTTTTAGTCAAGATTTCCAATCTCTTTCCAGATATAGCTGACAGTTTGGTTCCTTGCAATGTCTTCGACAAGTTATCCGTATGTACAGATAGCCGTTGACCGAGATTTAGCCCAAAAAGAACTCGAAACTTTTCATTTCATGGTCACAGCCAATTATCCTAGCCTTTGCATTTGAATCTAGTTTTCCAGCTTCTAAACAAAGACGCCATAAATCTAAGATGTGATCGTAGTTATCGATGATCCGCTGAAAACTTGTCGCTCTCACAGTCCACCTCGTAGCGCTCAGCTTTGTTAGGGATGCAACCCTGTCATCAAGATCTTCCACATCACCTTCGATGTTGTCCTTTATTTCGGCAAGAATTTTCTCCCTTTTCGGAGAACATTTAACAAGTGCGATGATCTCTCTCGAAATATCCATTACATCGGATAATACCTTGCTATCCGACGTTGTGTCTTTCACACTTAAACTCAGAGAATGAGCATGACAATGAGTAAGAAGTGCCTTTGGCTGAATTTCACAAATTTTCGTTCCAACCCCTGATTTTCGACCAAGCATGTTGCTTGCTCCGTCATAACACTGTCCGCGACACAATTTTAACGGTAACGAGAACCGTGTTAGACAATCTTGTATTGCAGATAGAATTGTTTTGGATTCGATGTTAGGCACGTTATCAAATCCTAAAAAGTCTTCATGAGCAAGGAATTCCTCATCAACCCATCGAAGGTAAAACTCATCTGTTCTTTATTTGTAATATCCGTGTACTCATCGCAGATCAAGGAATAGAAATTCGGACGAATTTCATCAGCTAAACCTCGAAGGACGTATTTGACATGATTTGTAAGATTTCGTTTTGGATATCATGGCTCAAGTACGTATCTTCTCCTTTTGTAATCCATTCACCCAATATCGGATCGTCCATTGCACACAATTTCATCAGTTGCAAGAAGTTTGATGCCTCATCTGTATCTCCTTGGAAAGCAATTCCTTGTCTACCAAGATACCGAATGCTCTGGAGAATTTTCAAAAAACAGCGACGATTACGCTCCACTACTGTCTTGGCCTTCTCATGCACCGTAGCCAATGCATCACCGCATTTTGGAACAACATACTCGTAAGTAAGAGCAGTCCTGCGACATTTTGAATTTTCATGCTGCTTCAAATATTCCAGAGCATGCTTCCAGTTCTGAAAATTGAAAATTGTTGCCAGTGGTTTGGACAATAGTTCAACGGCGTCTTTTATCACTTTAACCGGAATTTGATCATGTCCAGGAGATTTCAAGCATTTTAGCCTGTTTATCTCTCTCTTAACAAGATTCTCATCAACCATTTGGAATACGAAGGGAGGCATAACAGATGGTATCTCTGCAGATGGACACTGCAGTGGATCATCTGTGGTCTCACTTCGTATCGCGCTGGCCAGTTTTGGGCCAATAGTCACGAAGTGATCGTTGAATGCCTCTGAGATTTCGCGTGGGTTTTCTAAGTTTTGACCCTTGTACGTTACATTTTCATTTCAATATATTATTTCATTTCATTTCATTTCATTTTCATTTCATTTCATTTCATTTCAATATATTAAGGAAGGTTGCCCTTCACCCAATTGGGTGGTTTTCAAGGGGCCCTCCACATAAAAACTTACAATACAATAAATAATCGGTTAAAAACATTTAAAACTACTTACGATATATATATAAAACTAAAAAGTAAACCCTAATTTGCTAAATTAAAAGAAATGTACATAAAAACCAGTAGATTGGGAAAACTTCTCCAACGATCAAGTTGCCAGGGCACTCCCCGTCCCCGCGCCCGACCACCGCCAAACCGACGACGGAGACCCCAAGATAGATCTCCATCGCCGATCCAGCAGCGAATCAAGCACAGAGACCGCGGGCCGCGGCCAGCCACCCAACCGCAAGAAAAGTCCCCCAGTCTACTGAATGTTCTGTTTGAAGACGGCAAAGGAGGGTGCCTGTTTGATCTCAGCTGAGAGGCTGTTCCATAGTTTTGCACCTCGATAAGAAAAACATTTCTGCCCATTTGCGGATGTTTTCTTTGGCAGCCTCAAGTCTGTTTTCGTATTTCGAAGGTTGCGAGAGCTGCAGGCGGAGTTTCTTGTGAAAAGATTGCTCATGTACTGCGAAGCAAGCCCATTAATAGATTTATAGACCATCAGTCTAGAATCCTGGTCAACAAGGTCTCGAACGGTTTTCCAACCAAGACTCTCGATGAGAGGCCTACTTGGAGCATCAAAGCGGCTGTTCGTTACAATTCTGGCGGCTCTGTTTTGAAGCTTTTGGAGCTGATCAATATCAGTTGTGCCACAACAACCCCATACAGAGCAGCAGTATCGAAAATGGGGCTCCACAATACTCGAGTACAATGTCTTCAAAGAAGCAATTGGGAGAATATTCTTTGCATGTTTTAAAAATCCGATGGCTCGTGATACTTTGGTGGATACCGTTTTAATATGTTCTTTCCAATCTAGACTATTGTCAACGTGAACACCAAGGTATGTGGTCTTATTGACAACGTCAAGTTCACTACCACGAATTTTAAGATGCAATTTTTCTGCAGCATTGTTTAGAGTTCGATGCTTTGGTTTGGTTGCGATTAACATAGATTGTGTTTTAGCAACGTTTAGTGGAAGCTTATTGCCCTTCAACCATGAGTCTAAGTGCGCAAGATCGTCATTAATAGCTTCATTCAGCTGAGAAATATCTCTTGATTTTAAGCCAAGGCTAGTATCATCAGCATACATGGATACAGTTGAACCCTGGACAGCACTAGGGAGATCATTGATGTATATCAAAGGAAAGAAGTGGTCCCAGACAAGACCCTTGGGGTACTCCTATTTCAACGTCCCCAGTTCTTGAATCGACCCCACCCACTCTGCAGAACTGTTTTCTGTTAGAGAGATAAGACTGAAACCAAGACAGTTCCCTTTGCTGAACACCGTAGTGTTCAAGCTTTTTGCAGAGAAGGTCGTGGTCGACTGTGTCAAATGCCTTTTTAAGATCAATGAAGACTGTACCCACCATCTGTCCAGTGTCCAACCCACTATACCAATCGTCGGTATTTTTAAGTAAGCAGGTCAATGTAGAATGAAGTTTTAAGAAGCCTGATTGACCAGGATGAATAAGTTTATTCTTAACCAGATACTCGTAAAGTTGATTAAAAACAAGTTTTTCAAAGAGCCTTGAGATGACAGGGAGAATTGAAATTGGGCGGTAGTTAGACCTTTCAGCCCTATCACCTTCCTTAAAAATTGGTGTGATGCGAGCATTTTTCCAAGAATCAGGAAACTGACTTGTCTCAAGAGAGGTGTTAAACATGAAAACTAATGCGTTTTCAATATAAGGAGTGGCTAGCTTTAAGAAATAGCTAGATATGTTGTCACTTCCAAGGCTCTTAGATGTTTTTATCTTACCCATTGCATCTCTAATGTCCTGCACTACAATTGGTCTAAAATTGAAGCGCTTATTATCAGGGTTCAGATTATATTTACCTGTAAGCATGGGGTTGGGGGCATCCTCAATCTTGCTAGCGAGATCCTTACCTACTGAGCAGAAATATTCATTCATAGTGTTAGAGATTTCCTGTCTATTTACAATTTCTCTTCCAGGTCCCTTCAAAAGATCTATGTTTGTGGATTTAGATCTTTTATTTGATACCTGGTTGATCGTTTTCCAAGATTCCTTCATGTTACCTTTGGCTTGAGCAAGTCTTTCCGAAAAATACTGCCTTTTCAACTCGAAATTTTGTTTGTTAATTTTGTTTCTAATATGCCTATAGGAGCTCATAAGAAGCTGAGATTTGCTTTTAACAGCAGCTTTTTTAAGTTTATCCCTGCTTCGTATTAGCTGCTTTAGGTCATCATTCACCCATGGGCAGTTCTTTTCAGAAACACGCAATGTCTTGATGGGAGCATGCTTGTCAATGATCAAAGAGAAAAGGGTTGACCATTGTGTGACAAGCACATTAACATCATCCGTTTCACTAAATCCTTGCTCCCAACAAATGCCAGCAACATCAGCAAGGAATGCATCTTTGTCAAAGTTTTTCATAGATCTGGTTGTGATCACTTTATGGTCCTTCTTTAATGCACCCTCAAACTTGCGGACACAAAAGACCATATAGTAATCACTCATAGAAACCTGGTGCACTCCAGATTCAATGATGTTTCTGGCAGATGTTGTAGCAATATGATCGATGATGGAAGATGAAGTAAGTGTGACCCTGGTTGGCTCTTCAATAAGCTGGTTGAGGCTAAATAGCTCATAGAGACTGCAAATGTGCTTGGAATTATTCTCAGCAGGCTGGTCTGGGGCTGTTATTGTGAGATCACAGTTTGTGTCTCCGAGAAGAATAATTTCTTTGCCCTCCTTATCCAGATAGGAAAGAATTTTTTCCATCTTACTGAAGGAACCAACGGGGTCACTTGGTGGCCTATACCAGGAAACGACAAGATAAGGCTTGCTCCTGGGTGGCTGAATCTCTACACAAATTAACTCAAGACTGTCAGTGGGTACATCATCCCTGGGTTTGAATTTTATGGAGTCCCTGACATAAAGAGAGACACCTCCACCATTGCAAGTCCTATCAAGGCGTTCCTGTTGGTAGCCAGCCACCGCAGTGAATTCCTTAGGGTATTGAGGATCAAGCTTGGTCTAATTCAAAGCAAGGATATGAATACCTGAGCTCTGTAAAAACAATTGAAGCTCGTCAAAGTGCCCTCTAAGCCCATTTATATTCAGAGATGCAATGGTCAGGCCTTTCTTAGAACTCAATGGATGATGATAATAGCCTCTGCCTTCCCCTCCATTGACTGGATTGCTACGTATCCTTTCAAAAACACTGTAGCTTGCTCAGAAGATTTTGGGCGAACCTGGCATTACCATGTTGATTTAGGTGAAGTCCTCTACGACCAAGCTGATCGATCATAATGTTACTATTATTTATAATGTCCAGTTTCAATGCAATTATCTTTTCACAAACCTCCATTAGGATCTTGTTTGCCTTGTTGTTGTCTTTTCTGCGCATGGGAAGCGACAAAATGACTTTACATCCGTTAACTGTTTTCTCGATTTCAGCTTTAAGGTCTAGAATTCTTGAAATAAGTATGTCAGAATCCATTCCATTTTCCGTAGCATCATTTGTACCAATGTGGAGAATAACAGTGGTAGGCTCCTTTTTCAACAGAGGTAGTAAATACGATCTCATGTCTTCCGTTGTGGCTCCAGAGAAAGGTCTTACTTTTACATTGTGTCTCGTTTGCAATTTAGCCTCTTCAATACCATTCAACATACTGTCGCCTGTAATAAGCACTGTCCCTGTTCTCCATTTATGAGTTGATTTCTTGTTTGTTTCCTCTGAGCTTGTATCTGAATTAGATGTATGTGACTTAGCTGTATGTTCTGTTTTACTGAATTCTTTCCTCTGAGATTCATGGCTGGACTTTTCTGATTTGTTTTGTACTTTCCCATTGTTTCCTTTGTGTTTTGAATTATGCTGTTTCTTCTTTTTCTTGGCATTGTTTTCGTTTTTATTCTGTTGTTCTACAGCCTTTTGTCCCATTTGAAATTGTTCATACCTTTGTCTCCTTTCTACTGTACAAACGTTCCATTGTTCTTCAAGAGATAGGCTAACTTCAGCATGGGTTTTGATATCGGGATCCTCTGGGGGTTTTTGAATTGTCTCGAATTGACGATTACACTCATGAGATCTTTGATCAGAAGGCTTTGGAGCTGTACTCTCCAGAGACTGATTTTTCATTATTTCAACAGTTCTTTCAAGTTCCTTTATCTGTGCAGCCTTGTCATTATTATCATCTTTTAATACTTCAATTGTATTCCGAAGCATGCGATTAAGTATTTTTTCATCTCGTAACATTTCTAGCTGATTGTTTACATTATCCGCCACCTTCCCATGACATCCAAGAAATTATTAAAATCATTTGATGAGGGTCATCTGTGCTCTTCTGGATTATGTGAACGGGAAGCAGGGATTTCAGTAAATCTATTCACTGGGAAACCAAAGGAATTATGTTGATCATCGGCGTTTTCAATTCCATTCAGATCTTTCAAAGATGCTGTGGGCGATCCTCCATAAGGAGAGGAAGGGGACTTTAAAATTGATGCAGGATCTGTTAAGCCTCGACACTCATGACTTCTTGCGGGACTTCGAGAACCTTCCATCGGGTATTTTACGGGTGTGCTGACTCCATCAAGAAACTCAAGAAATGAGTCCTTCTGGTGATCTTCAACGCTACGTTCTTCTTTCAAATGATCAATATCCATTTCGTTATCAGTTTGACAAGCAGCTGAATTGACATTATCATGAGTGCACACTTTCCTGTATTTATCGTCGTTCACCCTGTATGAGATCTTTTTGTCAATTTGTACCGTGCGAAGGAGGTTCCTTTCTGTAGCGTGCTGTAAAGCGATTTCTGTAATGGGCCTATCCCAACCGAAAGTTCTTTCGCATTCACTAGCAATGTTTTCCAGATATTGACCGCTGTGTTTCTTCTTAACATTCTGTATTGCTTCCAATACCTTCGTAACCAAAGAGTCATCGTTTTGTGCGGTATTTACTTCAGAATCTGACATTTTATACGAGCAGCTGTAAGACACGTCTGCTCGCCAAGCAACAACAACACAATCCAGAAGAAGGAATAGTTCGCGTTTTATCATTGTTCAAAACTTTGTTAACTGACTTCCACATTTCTTTAGGATTGTTGGAGGTCGCATCAATCAAACCTGCTATTAAGTCTTAACTGATTTGCGTAGCTCAGCAGTGACCCTGTTGGGCAGTTTTCTATATTTAGGCCACAGCTGCTGATCTTTCTCAACTAAAACTTTATATTTATCCCTATCACACATTAACTTCCTGATTCTAACAGAAAGCCATGGAGCTGGTGCACGCCTTTGGATCCCTTTCCTTTTCTTTAATGGGGCATGCACCCGGAGGGGGGTACTTGGCCTACGAAATATGGGGACGTGCCGCTGGAATCTAAAAAGCTACCCTGTCCCGGAGTCAAATTCCCAAAATGATATCCTGGCCCGGAGTAAAATTATCTTCAACAATACCCTTTCCCTTAGTTTCTTTGGACTACGTTTTGCTCTCCAAGGAAATTTGTACGAAATCTATCGAAAGATGTGGAAATATTGCCATCAAAGCGATTTGAATCACAATCGCAGAGTGCAAATGGTCTAAAACGACCTTTCGGGGTCAAAAATGACAAATATGGACCCTGTCATGGAGCTGATTTGTACATAAATGATACCCTGTCCCGGAGTCGGAATCCTGAGTATGATACCCTGTTCAGCGGCACGTCTCCGTATGGAAAAATATATGAGTACCTCCCCCGGGGGCCTGCACATCTAGAATTGACAGGAAGAGGTCGTAGAAATTATTTGCCATCTGATTAGGGTCCCCTGAGGCGGCGGAGATTGCACTCTCAAAGTCAACACTCTGTAAATCTTGGAGAAATGCTTCGCTGGAGATGTAAGAAACTTGCTAGGAATTAATGGGAAATGCTAGTAAAGCAGCCGTAAACGATGTAACAAGGCCTAAAAGTAGTAAAGGTGTAAAAATTGCACACCTAGATATAGTCTCACTCCGAAAAAATGAACTAGAATTGGAGGTACTTGTAAACGACCATAAGTTTGATGTTCTTGGACTCAGTGAAAGTAGACTTAATGAGAATGTCCAGGACAGAGAGCTACGTAGAGATGGTTATGAAATATATAGAAACGACAGGAACACCTCAGGCGGTGGAGTAGCTATGTATGTCAACAGCTCTCTGTCGCACCACCGTAGAGAAGTTTTTTTTCATTTTCATTTTAAAAATCTTTACCCTGGGATACAATTCAGTTAAAAAATAGATTAAGCAACTGCTTTCCAATTGTCCCAGCATAAAAAATAAAAAGCTATGAGAAATAAACCTATGTACAATATTTTCTGATTACAGTGCTACAAAATGAGAAAAAGAAAAATAACGATGACTCTTTCGATGTAGAACAGCTTTCCTTGAATGTTATCAATTCCAAGCTTTTAGTTTCGTTTTGAATGACTGAATCGAAGGGGCTAATTTCATTTCCGAGTCGAGTTTATTCCATGCCTTCGCTCCACGATACGCAAATGATTTTTGACCATAAGCAGTTCTCATCTTTAGCACTGCAAGAGTGGATTTCGTATCGCGAAGGACCCTTGTATGAACATCAGACAATTTGTAGAAAATGTTACCTAGGTTTTCAGGTGCGAGTTCATTCAAAGATTTATACACCATTGTACAAGTTTCTCGATTGATTAGTTTCTCAATTGACGGCCAGCGAAGCAGCTGCAATAGAGGAGCAGCTGGAGTGTCACAAGGGCTACCTGTAACAATTCTAGCAGCTCTGTTCTGTAATTTCCGCAACGTTTTCAGTTTAGTTGCCCCGCAGCACCCCCAAACAGAGCAACAATGAGAAATAATAAAATGTACATTTTTAGAGCGCACATACAAATAACAAGTTATCTATCTATGGCGCTTTACAATGACAAAAGTTTACAACTGGTTTAAAATTTAGATAAGTAATGAGAGGTCCTCTACTTGTTAAAATCTTGAAAACGGCTAAAATGAATGTTTATGAAATGAGTCTCGAGAAGATTTGTTTAACTAAAAGCAATTTTAAAGAAATAGGTTTTCAAATTTTTCTTAAAAATATCCAAATTTGGAGATGTTTTAACGTTGTTAGGCAGCATGTTCCAAAGTCTAGGAACACAGACTGAGAAGGCTCTGTCTCCATAATACTTTAATTTTGATCGTTGTTCTTGCAGGTTGATGCCATTCGCTGATCGTAATGAATAGCTTGATTTCTTCAGCTCGAGCAAATCACTAATATAAGTTGGTGCTTCGTCGTGTGATGATTTAAAAACAATGGTCAAAACTTTGAATTCAATTCTGTATTTGATAGGCAACCAATGCAATTTCTTTAATCCAGGAGATATACGTTCGAATTTTGAAAGTCGAAGGATGGCCCTGGCAGCAGAATTCTGGACGTTCTGCAGTGGCCTTACAGTGGAATCTGCAAGGCCAATCAACAATGCGTTACAATAATCCAAGTGTGATAACACCAAGGCATTTACAAGCCTGACGAGGGAGTCATGGGTCAGATACTTGCGAATCTTCTTTATGTTATATAGAAGAGATTAGAAGAGAAAACAATAACTAAATGTGGTTGAACAATACTAAGATACAGATTCCTTAATGTTTCCTCTTGCACATAGTGTTTTGCATACTTCAAAAGTCCTATAGCTTTAGAGATCTTCTTCTCTTTAGAGATCTTTAGATAGCTGTGTACATTTTACATTACTCTCGCATTTTAGATTATCATCGATCATGAGACCAAGATATTTAGTTTCCTTCACAAGATCGACATCATTTCCATTTACTTGAAAATGAGGAATCGCTACCATAGGTGTATCAATTTTCTTCAGCTTCTGCGACGATCCTATGATCATGGCCTGAGTCTTGACAACATTCAAGGAAAGTTTGTTACCATGTAACCACTTCTCAAGGCAGGCAAGTTCAGCATTGACAACAGCATCAATCTCTTCTATATCATCGGAAGAGAACGAAATTGCTGTATCATCCGCATACATTGTTGCTTTTGCACGTTTTAATGCAAAAGGTAGGTCATTAATGTAAATCAAAAATAGAAGCGGTCCAAGGCAAGAGCCTTGAGGTACTCCTATGTTGATTTCAGCAGGTTCGGAGCAGACGAATTGAAATCTTTGTATCAACCTACCTAGTGTTTAAACCCTTTGGGGCAAAGGAATCAAGCCGATATTGCCAGAAGCTTTCCTGCATCCTATTTCCCCCCGTTAGCCTATCAATTATCTTAACACTAATATCCTTCAGGAACCCTTGGTGGCCTTCTTCAGTGAAATGTCTGAAGAATTCCACCTGGGGTACTGAGGCCCCCGAATGAAACTTACGACTGCACGCCTTGTAATTATCAAACCTAAGCTTGAAAGGCGTGCAGGTACTACCAATATATTGTACACCAGAAACAGTACATTCCAACAAATACACAACGTTTGACGAGTCACAATTAAACGAATAGTTTATCCTATATTCCCGGCTATCTATGTTCGAATGAAAATGCTCACTATTACTCATGACATTATACACTTGACAACAAGATTTACCACAACGAGAACATCCCTTCTTATCAGTTTTTAGTTAACGAACAAATAGATAGGGTACGTAGGTTGGATAGGACAACTCTTCTGGTAAAATTCGGGAAATAGGACCAATGACCAAGGGAGGGGGGAAAGGGTTCCACTTGTTGCGACATACCATCCAGCGCTCAATAGTTTGGGGATGGTTGCCAGGAGACAAGTAAAGGAATCATGTCTAATAAGGAATTTTGGCATCTCGATAAGCCCTATCTATCTAATAGGGGAGGCTTATCAGACAACAATATAACACTTATAAAAGATCAGAAAATCATCACAGACGAGCCAACTTTGTGTCAGCTTTTCAATGATCATTACATTAACACCGTACAAAATTCAAGTGGTAGAAAACCACTTAATGTTGCAGGTACAACTGATTTAGAAGATGATCGTGATATTTTTAAACTCATTTTAGAAATATATAAAAATCACCCAAGTATCTTGGCAATCATTGAGCACAGGGGATTCGTTTCAGAACATTTCTCGGTTAACGAGGTAACGAGTAAAGAAGTAAGGGAAATAGTTAAATCCCTCAATTGTCAGAAATCAATGGGCGAGGATATGATACCTCCTAAGCTAGTATCTTTATCAGCAGACGAACTGACTGTCCCTTTAACTGATACCATCAATAGCAGCATCCGGAATTGTAAATTCCCAGATAGTGGAAAACGTGCAGCGGTGAGCCCCCTCGATAAGGGAGAAGAAAATAAAACTGTTGAAAAAAATTTCCGCCCGATAAGTGTTTTAAATGTTTTCTCAAAAGTGTTTGAGAAAATAATCAAAAAACAATTGATGCCATACCTTGACAAAACTCTTTCTATCTTCATTGCCGCTGATAGGGAACGTTATGGTACTCACCATGTATTGATAAGACTAATTGAAGATTGGAAATTGAAATTAGATAATGATCAAATCGTAGGTGTCGTCCTCATGGACTTATCAAAGGCCTTTGACTGCATACCACATGACTTACTTATAGCCAAGTTATCCGCTTACGGATTTGATGAAAATTCCTTAGTTTTTATATATTCATATTTAAAGCGGCGAGATCAATGTATTAGGATTAATAATGTTTATGGCTCGTTTCAGCGAACACTTTCCGGTGTTCCACAGGGATCGGTACTTGCACCGATCCTTTTCAATTTTTAAATAAACGATCTCCTACTTTTCATTGAGGAAGCTGAAGTATATAATTACGCAGATGAAACAAAACAAGAAACCTGTACGAGGCTGGGAAGACCCGATATGAGAAACTGCTGCGAGATAACATCACGAAAACTTACAAAATTGCAGATAAACATGTTTACGATGACATCAATGAAGAAGCCAAGAAAATTGCTAGCGACCTTGAAATTGAAGAAAGATTGGAAACCATGGCAAAAAAACAAGCATTCATAACCCTAAAAGACCACAAAGAAAATTTCAATAACAACCCCACATGTAGATTAATCAACCCTGCGAAAAGCGAAATGGGCCTAGTCAGCAAAAAAATTCTTGACCGAATCAACACCGATATAAGATCACTAACAATGGTCAACCAATGGAAAAATTCAGCGTCAGTGATAGAATGGTTCAAAAGTATACCCAACAAAACGCAACACACTTTCATCGTATTCGACATCGCAGAGTTCTACCCCTCTATAAAAGAAAGCCTGTTGAAAAAAGCCATCAACTTTGCAAAGCAGCACACAAAAGTTTCGGAACAGGACATCAAAATCATCATGCACGCCAGGAAGTCTCTTTTGTTTAACAAAAAAACCCCCTGGACAAAGAAAGATACTAAAGGTACGTTCGATATCACCATGGGAAGCTACGATGGAGCAGAAGTATGCGAACTAGTCGGTGCCCACATCCTTAACAATCTTACAACGAAATACGACAACGGGCAAATCGGCCTATATCGAGATGATGGTTTAGCAGTATTCAAGGATGTTACAGGTAGCCAAGCTGAAAGGATAAAAAAAGACACAACCAAGGTTTTCAAGAGCCTCGGTCTAAGGATAGTGATAGAAACAAACTTGTCACCCTAAACCTATCCAACGGAAAGTACTACCCGTATAGAAAACCAAACGACGAACCACTGTACATCAACACCCTATCCAACCACCCTCCAACCATCATTAAGCACCTCCCAGCAGCAATTAGCAGAAGGGTATCTGATATCTCCCACGACGAAGATGTTTTCAAAACAGCCGCCCCATTTTACGACGAGGCGTTAAAGAAAAGTGGATATGAAGAAAGTCTAACATACCGAGAAAAGAACGTAAGTAGAAGAGAGAAAAAGAACAGGCAAAGAAACGTAATTAGGTTCAACCCCCTTTCAGTAAAAACGTCCAGACAAATGTCGGCCACACTTTCCTGCGACTAATCAACAAGCACTTCCCCAAAAACACAAAACTCCACAAAATTTTCAACAAAAACACCATTAAAGTAAGCTACAGCTGCATGGAAAACATGGCATGCATCATCAAAGCCCACAATAAGCAGATAACAAAACAAGGCCCAGAAAAACCAAAACAAAACTGCAACTGCCGAAAAAAAGACCAGTGCCCCCTGCAGGGAAATTGCCTAGCTACTAACATAATCTACAACGCTGAAATCACCGCCAACAACAACCAAAGAAACCCCAAACTGTACATCGGTTTAACAGAGAACACATTCAAACAGCGCTACAACAACCACATGAATTCCTTCAGGCATAAGAAGCACCAGAACAGCACCGAATTATCCAAGCACGTTTGGGAACACAAAGAAAGAAATGAAGAGTATGACGTCAAATGGTCCATCTCCAACCAAGCAGCGGCTTATACAAACGAAACAAAGAGATGTAATTTGTGTCTAACGGAAAAGCTCCATATTAGCAAAGCCTAAAAAACCCACCTACTCAACAAAAGATCCGAGTTAATCTCCAAGTGCCGCCATGGGAACAAATACTACCTAATCAATTTTAAAAGAGACCCCACGTAAAGTACACTCATAAGATTATATCATCACGTTAAAGTATGTATAAATGGAAAAAATTGAGTAGAACTCCTAGTTGTCTGAAGATCGCAAGAAAGCGTGAAACTCTGAGTAACAACAAAGAATGTAGTCTGTTTTATTGCTTCAGTCCTAATTACGCAGATGACAATTCTTTGGTTTCCTGCTCTGGAAGCATGTTAGACTTACTCAAGGTTTTAGAGGGGGAAGCCAATGTCTAAAATGGTTGGAAGAAAATGAGATGATTGCAAATCCGGGGAAATTTCAGGCTATTTTGATCAAGAAAGACCGTTCAGATACAAGTGGTATTGACATTAGCTTTAGTGATAAGAACATTAAATCAGAAAAAACTGTAAAGCTTTTGGGGGTTAAACTTGACAACAAGCTTAATTTTGATGCCCATATTTCAGATTTGTGTAAGAAAGCTGCTACACAACTGAATGTGCTGAAAAGGCTTAAACAATTTATTGGTTTTGAAGAAAGGAAAACACTTGTTCAAAGTTTTGTTTATTCTAACTTTAATTACTGTCCTTTAGTGTGGCACGTTTCATCTGCAAAGTCACTGCAAAAAGTCGAACGCATACAAGAGAGAGCACTAAGATTTCTGTTCAACGATAACAGTTCTTCTTATGAAGAGTTACTGACAAAGTCAGGCAAAAATTATATGCATGTTTCTCGTTTACGAGCTCTATGCATCGAAATCTACAAAAATATGAAGCAGTTAAATCCTGTTATTATGCAAAACATATTTCTTTTAAATCATCTACTAATCTGAGTCGCTCTCAGAGAAATCCACATGATTTGCTACATCACAGACCTAATCAAACAACTTTTGGTACTAATAGTCTAAGAGCCTTGGGGCCTAAGATATGGAATGGACTCCCGAACGAAATGAAGTCTGTTCAAAATATAACCGTTTTTAAGAGATTGATAAAACAATGGGATGGAGTTGAATGCAACTGCAATGCATGTCAATTTGAAAAACACAACATCAATCAAAATCAATGAAAAGAAATCCATGAATTAGTATTACCAAAATAGTGTGGCATTTTAATCATTATTAGATTAGTTATTTTAAATTAGTTATTGTTTTCCATTGTAAATATTTTTGAAATTGATTAGCTTCTTTTATTTAATGTAATTAGAAGCTATGTATAGTTTTTTTTCGAAATAAAATAAGATGACAAACAAAAAGACTCCACCCTATGCTCACAAATTTGGAAGAGCATAGGGAGTTGTTTCCTGAGCCACCTTTGATAGCTTTTAGGAGATGTAAGAACCGTAAGGACATTCTTGTTATGCTCTTGGATCTTTGTATTGTTTGTTTTATTTTAGCACATGTTTTTCTCCGCTCCTGCGAGACAGACATAGCCACCGACTTTAGCAGTTCTTAATTCTGCGCTTTCTTTGATCTTTCTCCTACCGCCTCTGTCAACATCCGCTACTTTAACACCTTAGGTGTATTCATTGTATCTTGTAAGATCCCGCTTACGTTATTGTTTTGTATTGTTTCTGAGTTTCGAGATTTATATGTATGCTCGGTCTAATTAAAAGAACAGTCATTACTGATGAAGGCTTTCACCGAAACGTTTAAAGAATATGTTTTTTATGAGTTTTTATATCTATTTTTAATTCGCATTGAGAAGGAGCTGATGACAATATATATATTTATATATATATTAAGGTGTACACAAGGAAAAGACGTCTTTGAGTTCTTTAATTCTTTATTTATTTTCTTCTGTTCTCGACGCGTTTCGACCCTATGGTCATCGTCAGGAGAATGAATTTTTAAAAGGTTACATGCCTTTTTATAGCCTTTATATATAAGAATATATATATATATATATATATATATATATATATATATATATATATATATATATATATATATATATATATATATATATATATATATATATATATATATATATATATATATATATATATATATATATATATATATATATGTATTCATTTGCTCAATCTTTAATTGTATTAAGAAATTGATATAAACTCAAAAAATACAACTTGGTAAACGTTTCAGCCAAAGCCTTCTTCAGTAATGACTGTTCAAAATCAGGCGGAGGTTGCCATGCGACTCCATCCTATGCTCACGAATTCGGAGGAGCATAGGGAGGTATTTCCTGAGCCACCTTTGATAGCATTTAGGAGATGTAAGGAGTAGATGTCGATGTAGATGTAAGATGTAGGAGATATCAGTTTCAGGATAACTTCTATCATCTTGTTGTCATTTGGTGTTTTCACGTCTGATAATAAGCTTGTTGCTTCTCGTATTTTCTGTATAACTCCGAGGTAGAAGGATGCAGGATCTGATGATAGCCTTGTTTCATCTTGTTGGTCTTCCAAACCTTTCTTGTTTTCGTTTTCTGCCATCTCTTATGCGCAAGGATAGATATATGTCGAGCCGAAAATATTATAGTGCGCAAGTCAAAATATAAATCGAAACACTACAGAAGGCATTAACAAAAACAACTCGTTTATTTCGCGACTAGTTTCGTCTGTTCATGCAGACTCTTCAGGCTTAAATGACAAATTTACGGTGATAACAGAACTTTATACGCATTATGTTAAGTTACTAATATGACGTCAAATCTTTAAGTTGTTTCCAAGCTCAGTTTGCGTCTAACTTGAACTATTTTATCGATTGGTATATGAATGAAAGATTTGAATTTTGTTTTGATGCCTACTTTTTTAATTTCACGTGTAGTTTCACGATTATTTAAATTAGAATTAAAGTCATCATCATCTTGAGGTTTGCTGTCTCTTGGGATGCTTGGGATATTTACATGTTTATTTATTTATTTGTAGACATAATAATTGATATACCGGGTGAGTCAATAAAAACGCCCGGCGTTTGAAAAAATCCTTGTCCCTGATTATCGAAGCAATGAAATTGAAAACTGTGTTATTTCATCCCCGATATGTCAAATTAGGTCCAGTGATTTACCCTGTTTTAATCGGCCATTCCTTCCCGTTGAAATTCGAGATTTTCTTTAGAAAAAAGCCCCTTTCGAAAACCTGCAAAAACGAGCGAAAACAGCGACCAAAATTTCCCTTTTTTCTCCTTCCTCACAATGATGACTCTTGAATGTGTACATTTATTTTGTCCTCATGAGAGAATGGAATCCCTCTGAATGAGTTATTCACGCTAGGGGGAAGACTTTTCAACCCACCAAAACGAGAGCCCGTGCTAAAGCGTTCTGAAAGTCATCACTGTGAAGTTAACACATTAGAGACTTTTGCTTGCAATTTTAGCATCTTTTTAAAGGTTTCTCAAAGGGGCTCATTTTAGAAAATCGTTTATAGAATCTGGAGGAAATGAGCGATCTTAGTCAGAAAATTTCTAAAAATAATTGAACATGTTAGCTATTCAATCAGGTATTCCAAAATATCACTGCTTATATACTCAGGGAACAGTAGCCTCTCAAACGCCGGGCGTGTTTTTTGACTCACCCGGTATATGATAATATAATGATCATAATTTAGATATTATGATTAGATAAAACATTTAATTTTAATAAATTAATAAAATACATATTAAATAAAGTAATTAAATATTATATTATAATCTACATAATATAATTGATCATATATAGCTATATATATTTATACCGGTTAAGTCAGAAAAAACTTGTAGCCTTTGGCGGAATGTAACGTCACATTTATCCACCTGATTGTCGTAAAGGTAACTTTTCTATGCGTTCAAAAGCCTTTCAAGGTCATGAACCTTTCCCCATTGAATTCGGTCACGTCATGCATTTGGTGAAAGGAGATTTTCCTCGTAAAACCTTGTATGGGATTCTGCAAACTGATGAAATCTTTAGCCAAGTCCCTTCGGCACTTCAGCCTGGGCAAAGTTTAACATACAAGTTGTATCATCAGGAGCTAGGAGTATTGTTGTCAGCGGGTAGGGGGCCTCGTTGTGACCTAAAGCACGCAGATATTGTTGAAAGAAGTCTATTCACAAGACAAAGAAGCACATGCTTTCAATTTCTCTGAAACATATTCTCTTCGCAAAAGGGTAAGATATGACAAGGCATCCCTTCGGAGAACACTATTTCCTATTTCATTTCCCCCGATAATTCCACTTGTCCTGTAACTTTGACCAGGCTATAGTGCTGAAAGGGCTTGGCTAAAGATTTTATTGCTTTGCAAAACGCCCTTCCCAACATCAAAATTAGATGTTGTCACGGCTCCCTGAAAAAGCAGTCGTTCTCGGCTGATAGGGCTACCGTCTGTCTCTTAAAGAATTCAGAATGAAACTGAATGAAATGAAATATTTTATGCCTGGAAATGTACCTGTTGATTTGCTAAAATCGATAGTGCTTAAACATCTGATAGGACAGAAGGCAACCAATCTGTAAATCCCTTAGGGGGTACTCCCTAACTTTGCTGACCCCTAAAAACTAAGCCTAATGTTTTGGGACACCAGATATTCAGTCTAATATTTTGGAGACCCGCACCAAATTCCACGATTCTTTTTTTTCAGGTTTGTGCACCCAGAATATTGATTTTTTGTCCATGTTGTAATTCACAGACTCCAAATATTTGTTAACTAAAAATTTTAGACCCAAATATTGACATGGACTCTCCCGTATTCAGAGTTATGGAGTGCCCCCCTTACCTGTGTAAAACCTTAAGGTAACTCTGCTTTCTGCTCCAGTGAGCAGCGAGTTGCCGTTGTGCAAAGCCACTCTCCTCAGAAAACAGTTAATTTCTCCAATACTATTCGGTCGATCGAAAATCGGTGAAAAGGACATTGTTCTACATAGTCTTGGCAGTCGAAAGATATGCAAATCGCAATGTTTCCGTTAAGGCTGGCTTTGTAAATTGTTTTTCAAAACTTTTTGTTGATTTCAGAAAAGTGGATTTATCTCCAATACTACTCGAAAAATTGTTGGTTTTCTTTCGATATATCGTTAGCTAGATTGTTGATCTACAACTTTGCCAAGTCTGATTGAGAAAGCTAGGCTAGATTTGTCGCAATCGAATTTTATATAAGTGCATCATCATCTTATCGAGTGTTGATTTGAGCCGTTATTCAAGCAACGAGGTTGGAATTTTTGAAGTCAGTTATGTAGCTTTTATGAAACGACCATACACTACTCCCACCTGCCAAGCAGTGAATACACTATTTTGACTCATCCTGTACTTTTACTTTTCTATTCATGCATACAGGCAGATCAGTGCCATTGTTGCAAGCCAGAGGATAGCAAATTAGATATATCACCTGTACGGATACCGACTGCAACAATGTATTACCCAGACAGTGCTTGCTGCTCCGAAGAACTCCCTTCATCGATTAACCAAGAAGATAGAGCAGAATTCAACTTTATCAAGAAATCACGAAGTCTTGACAACACGACTAACCTGCTAGAAAAAGGCCTTGCAACTGCGAAAATTTTCTACCCCAGTGATTCTGAACAGTAAGCCTTTTTTACCGTTATTTATTGTATGCATTTATTGCATGGACCACTAAAGGGATTAACAAAGGCCTTGTAGCGATACGTGTATTTCTGTCTGCATGTACGCAACAAAGCAGCCTTATCAAGTTCTTAATGGAATGTTGTAAGCTCGACCATCACCCGTTATATTCTTTAAGGCTTTTTTTGATCCGTTGAAATTTTTCTTCATCAAAGGAAAAAAAGATGTAGTCACATCCTTAATGGTTCACAAAGTAACGTTTTTTGTTTACTTGACTTAAGGAATTTTTTAGAGTGGTGTCTCCTACCATTAAATGTTTATTTCTCCTCACTCGTTATTTTAACCACAAGCAACTGGGAAAGATTTTTCATTTGAGTGCAATGCCGCACAGAAATGCTCCAAACATGGTACTGAGTACGCTATCTATGAGAACTGTCCAATTTTTGGCAGGCCATGATAAGTAGAAACACAGTATCGACTTAGAATTTTTATGACTCAAATGTCTGTAAGAAAAGGCAGAGCTAATGAAAGTGACTGCAAACTCATCAGAAATTTCTTCCAAGCCGGGCACTGAATAGATTTAAAAGGAGGCTGGAATATTGTAATTGATAAGGATATAGATACCACAGAGATACACTGCTTTTATAAAATCACGAACAAAATACTCTTATGAAAGTAACAAAAGAGAAATGGATTACACATGACATCAGGAGAGATAACCTCCATCCCTATAAGATGTCAAGCTTCAGACCAGAATAATCAAATGAAGGGATCGAAAATTGCCTTCTATACGAGCAATGACCATATCTATGTGTAAGGTCAGTGAATGTAAATTCTTGTCCATCTGTTTCCGGCTAACATATGGAAAGTAACTCTCGATCGAAGGTCAATCGTAGAAGTGGTGTAGTCAATGCTTGCCAGCTGTCAGCTGCTATTATTTTTTCTATCATTGATATTTTTGTTATCATTATTGTTATCATTGTTAAGGTTGCTGACTTCACCACGTCGCCACACCACCATGTTCACCACACCACGTCAATGTTATTGATGGTTTATTGTCCAGCAAATATGACGTCCATACCTCTGACCTTAGATATCTAGGATGTTAATGAAAATCTTTGTCGTTCCGAACACATGAGCTTTTTGGATCGAGTTAATCTTCTTCTACTTCTATTTATGCTGCCCATGAGCTAATATCCTTGCACAATGCATCAAACACAACAAGCATTATTGAAACCAGTCTTGATAATTTCTCTTTTCAAATCGTTCAGCCTGGACTAGGATGTTCTCTTCCATCATTAGCCTGCGTGCAGACTTTACTTGGTAGAGCCAGGGCGGAAATTGTGAAGTCTGCGAATTAGCGTCCATTATTGAGTTCTGAACGACACGTCCCTCCTGCCAAGAGGAGCTCAATCTTGCGCAATAAATTGACTCCATAAACGGGAAGAAATAATCCCGTCATATGAAGAGGATCCCATCCACACAACTTCAGTGCCTACAATTTACAAACTGCAGAGACAATAAGGATAAAAAACTCACCAGCGATTCAAAAACCCCCACTTGCTGACAAATATCTAAGAATTTAAGGGGTACTAGCAACACATCATTCCACATCTGACGATCACAGGCCTAAGCCTTAAGTAAACGAATCGAGTGAATATTCTGTCCTCGGAGAAACTTTCGAAGAATTGCCTTTTGATCGTTGTAGACTTCCTTAACCGTGACAATATGCTTTTCTGTTCATAATTCCTTTCAAAACATAGTTTCATCCCAAGTTATCAAGTCCCGAAGACAGTCAAACTGGGCAAACTTTGTCGACCAACTTGTTTACCGTTGCACGTTCCTCGATCTTCACGTTACAATAACGGTTGATTGTTTTCTCTCAAACAATGACCACAAAGGGTCGCAAAACACAAGACGATTTTGTCAACTGTTGATTGGGTCCTTAGAATCTCAAACCAGTTGCTGATTGGCCGAGAGACAATAGCTGGACAAAAGGCGAGAATTATTACGCAAGGTTTCAGAACTCAATATTGGACGCTAATTCGCAGACTTTACAAGTCCGCCTTGGCTCTAATTCACAGTCACTAGTAAAGTCTGCACGCAGGCTATCCCATCATTGGCTAGGATGCCTCTTTGTGTGAAATGCTTGTCTCGGAAAATCCTTGGATTTGGAGTCCTTGGATTGATAGGGATCTTAGGGATTTGATGCAGACAAAAGATAAGCCAACGAAATCCAGTGTCAAAGTAAGTCCGCTCTTCTGTTGGGCTCATATAGACAAGTTCACAATAAGTTCATTTCAGTTTCAGTTTCAGTTTCAGGAGAGAACACGGTTTGAAGAGTTTCTTATTTAAGTTTAATTCTTTTCATTGAAATTGGGTGGATGGTGACCTTTTTGTATCCATTTTTCTGCAACCAAAATTGGTAGTTTCTTTCAAAGAGGTAGGCTTTGACTTTTTGTCGAAAATTATTTGCAGATGGGGATTTTTTATTTCCACAGGAATGTCATTCCAGCACTTAGCTCCAAAGTAACGTACTGATCTAAGACCATATTGCAGGGTATTCATCTGGGTTAGGAAAATATCATTGTTGGTAGCTTGCCTCGTACTATATTGATGAACAGAATCCACTAATTCAAAGAAAGTATGAAAATAAGAAGGAGCAATCTTATTAATACAATCATAAACAAAACTAAGCATTTTCAACTGAAAAAGATCATGAAGTTTTAAAATTTTCAAATTAGAGAAGGTAGGCATAGAAGGTGCAGTAAAATGCTCAAATGAAATGGCCCTTATAACTCTTTTCTGTAACAAAAGCACTGGATTAATGTGAGTCTCATAGGTGAGACCCCAAACCAAGATACCATATTGGAGGAAAGGTGAAAATAAGGAGTTGTAAAGACATACCAAAACATCAATAGGTAAGAAGTGCCTTACTTTGAAAAACATACCACAAGTTCTAGCCAGTTTTTAGACAGTTCTGTTAAATGATACCTCCATGTAAGATTTTCATGTAGAAGGACACCCAGAAATTTGACATAACAAGTCTGCTTGATAGGAAGCTTTCCAATTTTGATATTAACATTTTCAGGAGAAGAATGCTGAGGTGATTTAAAGATTATGAAATTGGTTTTGTCAATGTTCAGTGACAATTTGTTTATATCAAGCCACATTTTCACTTTTTTCAATTCCTTGTTAACCACACTTTGAAGCTGATCAAGACTCTCAGCTTCATAATAAATGTTAGTATCATCTGCAAATAAGTAGAAGGCTAATTTTGAGGATGAGAGAGGTAAATTATTGATGTAAATTAAGAAAAGGAGGGGACCAAGAACAGAGCCCTGTGGAACCCCACAGGTAACATTGAGGTAACTGGAGTTAGATCCATTCACTGAGACATATTGTTTTCTGTCTGAGAGATAGGATTTAAACCAGTCTAAAGCAGTTCCCCTGATTCCATAATGTTCAAGCTTCATCAAAAGAATATCATGATTCACTGTATCAAATGCCTTTTGCAAGTCAATAAATATTCCACAGCCATATTTTCTATTGTCTAATGAGTTTTTTATTGCTTCTGTTAGGCTGACAAGGGCATGATTAATAGAATGGCTACCACGAAAACCGAACTGTAGATTATACAAAATCTCATGCTTTTCTAGGAATATGTACAGACGTTGATACATAATGTTTCTCATGATATAACTAAAAACTTACCAAGATCTAACAAGTCACCTGTGACTTTCATGGGAGACAGAGCTGGAAATTCTTTTTTCATTTCACCTTCAGTTCCTTCTGATATATCTGATATAATCGCCCTGTTAAAATCTGGAAAGTCTCTTGGACCTAACAGCATTCCGATGAAAATTTTAAAATCTCTTTCTTCACTGATCTTTTCGCCACTTTCTCAAATAATAAATGAATCATTTCAATGTGGGACATTCCCTGACAAGATGAAATTGGCCAAAGTAGTTCCACTCTTCAAGAAAGGCTGTCCTTTAACAGCATCAAATTACAGACCTATATCTCTTCTTTCCGTTTTTAGCAAAATCACTGAAAAGGTCAACATAGAATCTATTAAAAATATTTGCAATAACGATCGGGTCACAAGTAATGTTACCACTAGGGTTTGTTATCTTTAAGTTTATTTATCACATTTACATTTCTTGATTTCCTGATACTTATAACCGATTTAATTCCTGACCATAATTGTTTCATGTTGTTACTGTTCTTTTGAAAGTAGTTATAAAAATAGTTAGCCTTATTTTCTCTCAAGGAAACTGAAACCCTGTTTCTAAAATTCTTATAAAGATCAACAAGAGACTGGTCATTGTTCTTTTGAAGCTTCTTAAGTAACCTGTCTCTAATGCGCATCACTTTTTGAATTTTGTCATTGATCCATGGTTTATTCTTGAGCTTAATATCTCTCTTAGTAAGTTTTTTCAAAGGAGCATGGGTTTTGACCAAGTCATCAAGGCTGGATAAAAGTCTGTTGAACTTAGCATTTACTCTCGAGTACCGAATAAACGGGGGGTTGAGAATAATCGGGGGGGTTGGAAATGGCCCGATCTATCAATTATCGGGGGGGAGTTGGAATAATCGGGGGGGGGAGTGCTTGGAGAAAAGAAAGTAGCCCTTTTCTGAGGTAAACACATATCTGTTATATATGAACAGTGATGTTACTGATACATAGACTTTTGAACTCTGGTTCTGTTGAATGCACTTCTTGAGACATTTTCTTGCGTTTATACAGAAATTATGTCTAATATCATTTCATTTTTCCAAAAATTAATAAAAGGGGGGGTTGGAATAAGAGCGGGGGGTTGGAAAATTTTTCAAAAATTGATAAGCGGGGGGGGGGACGATTATTCGGTACTCGAGAGTATATCCAATGCACTTTCATTCAAGTGACTGAGGTCAAGGTTTGAAAAATCAGTATGAAGATTTTCTTCATTGAGCTTAGAAAGATCATGTTGGAAATATGACAAGTTCTTGTAGGTGATGTCTGCATGTTTGACAATTAGAAATTGAGGGAAGTGATCAGTTATTTGGGGTAAGATGTTACCACTTAGGGTTTCATTGTCTGTGATGTTAGAAAGGATATTGTCAATAAGAGTAGAAGAATGTGCAGACACTCTAGATGGATGAATAATGTATGGCAAAAATTGCTTTGAGAAAAGGAAATTGACATAATTTGTGATAGGCGTACTAGAGTTGTAATTCAGAAAATTGATATTGAAATCTCCAAGGATAAATACTTGTTTATTGAATACAGCTGGACTGGACAGAGTTTCTTGCAGATAGTCACAAAAGTTATCAATATCTGAGCTTGGATGACGATACACACAGCAAAACAGATAATTTTTACCACCACTGTTTTCAACCTCAACCCAAACTGACTCAAAATCAGTAGTACTTTTGCCAAGATCTGGTCGAGGGATTGGAGTAAGTCCTAATTTCACGTAAAGTGCAACAACACCATTTTGAGTACGAGACTGACACGGAAAATTGCTATAACCAGGAATTTCAACATTTGAGTTTATAGGGTTTTCAAAAGAGTTCCAAGTTTCAGATAATCCGATAACATCAAAGTTAAGTTTTAAAGTTGCAAGAGTTGAAAAAAGTTCATCCAGATGAAGAGAGAGAGAGATCTAATATTCAAATGAAATAAGGAAAGATCACGTTCTGAAGTATCAAGCATAGATAAGTCCTGGAGAGTATGATAACTTGAATTGACATTAGAGGGTAAATTTTCAAAAATATCATGATCTTCTAAATTTGGCAAGTTCATAAGACCAGACGTTATTTCAAAGGACGGTGCTGTGTCAACAAAAGATGGAAAATCGAAGTTGTTTAGGTTAGATGATTCTTCATAATCTACTGAACCAAAAGGAAAAATGGTTTCTATACATTTAAACAGAACCATGGCACGTCATCAGGTTCTCCTTGGAGCTCTTTATATTCAGAATTTGAGATATCATTACATTTTATATGGATCCAAAAGTTACAGTGGGTACAGAGCATTGCTTTGCCATGAGCAGGGATAGTTTTGTAGCAAATGCCACAAGGGAAGGTATCAGTCACACTCATTGAAATGTCTTGAACCTAAAACTGAAAAAAAAGGAAATAACTGCCTGCTTAACACAATTTGTCATTATGTAAGAAAACACAAGATTCTTCCGGGTAAGTTTATCACTGAGCATTAAAAGATACCTCATGTTCACTGTCATCACTTGAAGGAGGATTATTTCTTTTCCTAACTACTTCAGGAGGCTTTTCCTTGACTATAAGCTTATCCAATACAAAATATGCAATTTTTCCACTCTTTATAGCAACAATCAGGTCAGGAACCTGCTCTTCTCTTTTGTCCAATGTACGTTTAGAGAGGTCAGCCGACAACTTGACTCCATCGGGTTTTACTTCTCTAGCTTTCTTCAAAATGCGCTCTTTATCTTTCCATCTCACAAGTTTGGCCACTATTGGGCGTGGATCATCTTCTTGTCTGCCAGTTCTCCTTTGTCTGTTTCCACTACGACCAACTCTGTGGCAGCGATCAATCTCGAAATCTTCGGTTAGGCCCAGTTTATCTTTGATAACTTGTTTGACTTTCTGCTCAGTATCATCCCACGATTTCTCATCCTTGTCTTCTTGTAATCCAACAATTCTGATATTCGAACTCCGACTTTGGTTTCGAGATATTTCAACTGTCCCTCAGCTGCATCTGCATGCCTGTTCAAAGCGAAAAGGTTGTCTGACTGTCTGTTCACTTTCAACTCGATGTCATTCAGCTTTTTCTCGCTGTCGTCAAATTTAGTTTGCGTGAACTGGAGACTAACTTTCAAGTCAGTCAACTCCTTTTTGATAGATCGTATTTCTTCTTTTACATCTACTAACATTGACTGGAATGAAGACCTATAAGCCTCAGCTTGGTTCTGTAGCAAAGCGTTTACAATTTCCAAAGTTACGTACTGATCGTTCGGCATATTGATATCATAAAAAAGAAGGCCTTAGGCCCACCACGTGCAGCAGCAATATTCACATTTCGTAAGACATATGCATGTAAACTTCCAAAAATACTGAACTGAATTTTCTTTAAACTAAAATGAACACTAGGAACATAATATTCCAAGCCTATGTTACCGTTTGCACAAAGTTACCATGAAAGCTGTTTCTGAATGCAAGGCCACTCCCACCATCCTCGTTGCCTTGCTCGCCGTCTCTATTTCTCTAAATATCCACCTTAACTAAGATAGGAATCAAATGTTTGACCGATTTCTCATCGTGGTCCATGGCTGAAAGCCTTCAAAGCCTCATTTTCACGGATCAATGAAAGGCCAGTAAGTGAAGAAGACAAGAAACGTGTGAAGATGCTTCTAGATTTTACCTTCCCAACGTGGGCGCACATGAGGAAATAAAATAGTTTTTGAAACTGCATTATCCCTTATTTAATTGTTGCCCCACTGAAATGGATTTGCACGGCAGGCAAACTGATAAACTCGTTAATTCAAGCAGACATGAACATGTTACAATAGCAGTTCGATACACTTGATCAATACATACTCGTTGGCTAATATGGGTGTGATCTACAGTTGTACAGTATACCGGGTGTCCCAAAAAAATGCAACAGATTTAAAATATTCTAACTCAAGCTGTTTCAAACTAAAACTTTAATAATTATTTTTCTCAAAATTTGTAATAAGTAGATTAAATTTTGAGATATTTTTCAGAATTTTAGGTGACCTGGTTATAGAGTTATGAATTGACAAAATCAAAATTAGCTGTCATGGCAAAACCAGACCTCCCACAACTAGTGCAAAGCATAATGCAAAATTACAAGCGTGGCATTGTCTAAAACTTTAGAGGATTACAGACAAGCACATAATTTGATCAAGAAACTGTGACAAAGGGAATCCCTTAATGATTTACGAGTTATCTAGTTTCGAGGGAGCACTCAGTGCTCGTTTCCAATTGAAAGCATAACTGTAAGAATGGCCTAGTCATTTTAGAAAAGCAACTTCGTCATGACTGAAATCTTCATACAAGTATCTGTTCCATGTTCAATTAAGTTTTGTGTTTGAGCGCTTGTCAGCAATCTTCGGTAATTGCTAAGACCTGTCATTTTTATAATTTGACAATTTAATCAACTATTGCTAATGCAGCAGCTCTGGTTTTGACCTGGAAGCAATTTTTATCTTTGCTGATTTTTATCTTTACAACCAAGACACCAAAAATACTGGAAAATATATCAAAATTTATTCTAATAGTTGTAGATTTCAATAAAAATAATTGTTTGCTAATAAGTATGAAACAGCTTCCATTAGAATTATTCAAATCTGTTGCGTTTTTTCTTGGACACCCGGTAAGTGTGATTGGCTAATACATTGGAAATCTCTCATTTAAGGTGCCACTGAACTACTTTTGGATGAAATCAAACTGTCGAGAGTTAAGATCGTTTCTGATGGAAGAAACATCGTAGTTGACTGCCGTAACCATTTTTTCATTTTGGTGCCGTGCCTGGAAATGCAACTTTTTGGGATATGTTTACCCTAGGGTCTTGCGAAAAGAGCCTTGTGCGAGTGACGTAGTCTGACTTACGCAGCGTTTCATTCAGTTCATCCCATTGAAACATAAACAGTAAAAAACTGGTTGGAAGGTAGCAAGGTGACAATGTGCTATGAGGAAAATTGAAGATTGTAGCATCATTTGTCGCGATCTCAGAGAGAAATTTGATTGCAACTGCCTCAAAAGCAACAAGTGACCTGGAGATGGCAAATAATGAGTTCGATGGATTGCTGTAGTCAAAATTTGCACCAACCTGAAGGAATGAAATCGGGATTTTTTCTTTGCTCGTCACACAGCATAATCTCTCAGACGTTGATACTAGGTTAATCTTACAGCATATCAGCAGTTAAATTTCGTTAGTAAGCCAAGTGTACCAAAAAACGGAGAACAAGGATTGCGACGATAATCATATTTTTATTCATTCCAAGTTTGACAATTCCAAAGTTAGACAAATTAGACAAATCTAAGATAGACAATTCCAAGTTAGACAATTCCAAGTGACATAATTGATTAAGACATATCCGATGTTATTAGAAAATTAGAAAATGATGTTGAGTAGTCCATAATTAATTGACGTTTTGAAGCAATTCTCCGTGCTTCGTCATCAGAATTGATCAGAATTAAATGTTCCAACAGCAAGAGGCTCTATTTATAGTCAAAGATAAACACCTATAAGTGCATGCTTACAGTTCCTACGTATAAAAAAGGGCAGAGGGGGCAAGCCCAAAGGAATTATGATTAAAACAGAGCTAGGGGGATAGAGGACTGTTGGGAGTTATTAGCGAGGGACGGTCCCAACGGAGATCCCATTGCTACTCCATCAATTTGATCAAAAAGTTGCCCATTAAATACAAAATGATTTTCTTTGACAGCAAAGCCCAACAATTTGTGAAATTGGGTGCGGTCCAACGAACAATCCCTATATTGTAGTTTATCAGTTTCATCAAATAAAAAGTCAGTACATAAATCTATAGTTTTATCTAATGGGATGTTCGTAAACAAACTAGGGACATCAAAGCTGGCCATAACGAGATCCTCACTCGATCTAAATGTGGTAATTTCAGAGACAAACGAAAAGGAATCCTTAACAACATATTCATTTACCGTGTACGGCTGTAAGATGGGAACGAAAAATTTTGCAAGCTTATAATTGTAGGTGCCTATAGCCGAAAGGATAGGCCTCGCTGGACAATTAGCCTTATGAACCTTTGGTAGACCATAAAGAATACCAGGGGTACTACCAGAGGGAAAAAGTTCCTTATAAACATCGTCGGGAATTGAATTCTGTTTCAGTAATTTGTCCTTCAGGAAACGGATAAGTTTGTTTTCACGTTTCAGGTTTCAGGCAAGATCTAGCAAATCAGTGTCAAGTTTCTTAAATTTTGAGGTATCTGAGAGGAGGGATTCAACTTTATTAATGTAATCTACACGATTGAGAATAACCACTCCATTTCCTTTATCAGGTCTCAAGATGACAATGTTCCTATTTCTAGATAATTTCTTGAGTGCAGATAACTCAGCTTTACTAATCATATCCATAATAAGCTGCCAGCGCGATACTTTTAAGTCGGGTCTTAACGTAATCAAAATTTACCCGTTCTTTAGCAATAGGGCGATTTTTCAAACTGATCGCAAATTTTAGTCTGAAGCCAAGTGTACAGACTAAATCAAATCTCTGTGGCAGAGACAGGCTTTTTGAACAAGTCTCGTTGCTTCAGCTGGGCCTAGTACTATTATCGATGCCCTTCGAAGATATTGCTTGCATTGAACCAACTTCTCAACGCTTCTGCTGGTGTTATGGAAGTTCTCCGGAGACATTCCGAGTGTGTGACGATATCTCACGTGGCTGGCGTTGCTGAAGTCACGAGAAAACCGATATTTTGTGCTTTTTTAACAGTTTGCCAGAGGCTTTGTGTGACCTCCTGGTTGAAACGCAGTTGTAAACTACCACGCCATGGTGAGCAATAAATCAGACTACGTCACAAATTCCACAAATTCCTGTTTGGCCGCGCAATTTTATTCGCACAAAAGAAGGCTTCAGAATTGGCTTTTTAGGTCTTTCAAAAACATACTTATAGAAAGGGGAAATAATTACATCTTTCGATTCAGCAGCTCTTGTTCTTTCAAAATCACTGACAAAAATCACATTGCCAAAATTTTCAGTAAAGTAGTTCAGTGGCACTTTCACATAGGTTAACAAGATTTTACCGTTGTTTGTGGGGGTATTCTGAGTTCTGACCCGATATGCCTCACCACCACACCATCTGAGTATGCCTCAGACCTGAGTATGCCTCACCACCACACGATCTGAGTCGTACCAGACAGACTAATGATTCTGATAATGAGATATCTAATGAAAGCACTGATAACGACCAATCTAATGAACATGATGGTGCAACTGCCGCCCTGAAAAATATCAGATTTAAATGGAAATGGCTTTATTATTGCTTGTCTTTACATATACTCTATTAGAACAAGATTGACTTTCTGAGACAATTAGTATCAGACTATGTTGATGTACTCATCATTGCGGAGACAAAAATTGACAATGCTTTTACAACCAGTCAGTTCATAATCGAAGGTTTTATGAAGCCATTTAGGTATGACCGAAATCGGTATGGGGGTGGTCTTTTAGTCTATGTGAGAGAAAGGGCAACAATCAAAGAGCTAAGCAGCTACAAACTACCAAATGATATTGAATGTGGTTTATTTGAGCTTACTGTTAAACAGTAAAAATGGGTTCTCATTTCCATTTATCGTCCTCCATCTGAACCTGAACAATATTTCTTTTGTGAGATTGGTAACACACTTGATCATTTTTATAAAAAATATGAGAATATCATTTTAATCGGAGACTTCAATTGCGAAGCTTAGGGGGACCTTATCAGTGGTTTCATGGACAAATTACAACTTACAAAAAAATCTGGTTAGATGCCCACCCTGTTTCAAATCAGGTAAGCCTCGAAGCAATGATTTAATCCTAACTAACAGGAAATCTAGATTTCGGAATACGGTGACCATAGAAATGGGTTTATCTGACTTTCATGAAATAATAGTTACTATCCTCAAGGGTGGATTTGTCAAAAGGGGTCCCAAGGTAATTACACACAGGGACTACAGCAAATTTAGCGCCGTGGACTTCAAAGAAAATTTAGTGCATATTGTCTCATCTGAATTAAGTGAGATCGAGGACTATGGTGCTTTTCAGGCAGGGGTCATGCGCGTACTGAACGAACATGTACCCGTTAAAAAAATCAATTCGTGCAAACGATGGGCCTTTTATGACAAAAGCCTTGCGAACAGAACACATGAACCGAACTACAATCTCTTACAAAAGTGTTGGACCACTGTTAAAAAATCGAATTTTTGTCCCCCCTCCCTCCGTTTCAATGTTGAATGAATTGCAAAGAGGGTTTTTTCACGCAGATCTGAGAAAAGAATGATTCGCCAAAGCAATCAACTTTGAAATGGGGGGAGGGGGGCAATATTTCTGAAAAACGTTGATTTTCATAAGGGTCCAACACTTTTGTAAGAGATTGTCTGAAAGAAACCCCTATAGTTGAAGAAAGTAGGCCCGCTGCCATTTCACCAATAGCAACTCTATTTGTCAACAGTAGTTTCTGTCATGAAGATAAGATGTTTCTCGTCAAGATTAATGCATATAAAGTGATATGGCAATTTTCTCTGTCCTCGCGCATTGACCTTTCAGGAAGTGGGCCATACTGGCGAGTACTGTCAACATTACTCACCACGGCATTCACTAGTGTTTCAGTCCGTACTTCTCTATTTTGACAGTAGAAGGGGCTAATATGCCCATAAATGTCTTTAGCACACTACAAGCTTTCAATTCATGTATTACTTTCATACTTTATATCCAGTTAAAGTGAAAATATGAAAGGTACTCACTTTTCTCTTAATAAGAACTATTGATTCGTTCTTTTTAAAGGGAAGAAAGTGAGTACCGTTGAGAATTTTCAAAACACTGCTTTCCAACTGTTTGCATTAACAGCATCAATGAGTGTATATAGTTCATATGGGTATTTGAAATGCTTAAAACTCATTTATGGGCAGATCCTAAGGAATCTGTCAATTTTATTAGCCGTTTTCACAGTGAGTACCATGGTGAGTACTGTCAACAGTACTCACTACAGTACTCAGTCTTGTTTTTTTATTGATATATATATTAAATACAATAGCAATATTACATCCTCAAGTTCTAAATACTATACTACACTACAGGAACGATACCACGGGGAGCGAAAAGATAATGACTACCCCGTGGCCAATGAGAAGACATGCAACATTAAACTAACAAACAACTACACTACGATTTAAGAACTAATGGATAATGTGCTAAGTTCCGTCTGACATTAGATGTCCGGTCAAGGTTTCAAAGAAATAAAATGTAGTCACGAGCTCAAGTCGTTCGTGAAGTTGAAAGATGGTAAACCTGCCTGACATCTAATGTGAAACAGGATTACATAGAAAAAGAACATTTACTTTAAAGGACTTGTGGCTGCTTGGTACGGACGTTGCAAGTGATTTAATCAAACCGACCAGTGTTGTGGATGAAGCGCAAAGTCAATTCAAGTATATTTCTATTCAATTCGTTAGAGAGGTCTTGATTACCATATGATAAAAGCTGGGTCAAAGAATCATTTGAAAGATCGGTAATTTGCCTAAATGGTCGTATTGATTCAACAATTCCAGTGAAAAGATCCTGACATTGAGCATCAAAAGAAGGGCAGAGCAACAAAAAGTGCTCCGTATCCTCAATGCCATTGCTTGTTGGGCACATTGGGTTTATTTCATCCCTGAAATTATGCTTGAATTTGTGGAGATTCAATTTGCTGAGACCAACCCTGAGTTGGGTTAGAAAGGATAATCCTTTTGGGTCGTAAATTCCAAACACAGATTTTGCGGGGGGGGGGCGGATTATCGATCCGAGCTTTTTCTTAAAAATAGCAACAGAAGGTGCAAGTCTCAATTCAGGCTCAAGCTTATTCCATTCGGATAAAAGATTTGGATAGAAGCTACATTTGAATTTGTCTGTCCTTGCCCTTAATCGCCCAATGACATCTTGATCACGAAGATGGTACTGGGACTGATTAAGAGGGGGAATCGGATGTACTGTATACTCAGGACTAAGATAATTTACAACCTTGTAGAACAAGGTAAGGCGCCAACTCCATCTTCTGGAGCTTAATGACTCCCATCCAAGCTCTGTGCACAGCTTATCGCGAGACGTTCCTTTCCATGTTCCTGTTACAGCCAAAGCAGCAGAATGCTGAACGGACTCTAGCTTTTCCATTAGATTTGGTAAAATTCGTTTAGGGTATTCCTGGGTAGATACTTGGAGAGATATTTCAGCGAACCGATGCCCTTTCTAGTTTTTGAGATTTTATGTGAGCTGAGAAAGATAGCTTTGAGCCCAAGGTAACTCCTAGATGCTTATGTTCATCTACTTTCTTCACAGGTATGTCGTTGAAACGGATCACTGGGTGATCAATTTCAATTTTCTTCCAAGAAAAAGTTAATTCAACAGCTTGTTTTTGAGGGCCAGGATTAAAAGACATTCTCTAAGTGTGAGCCCACTGATTTATCAAATCCAAGTCATGGTTCATATCGTTGGCTGCTGTATTAGAATCTTCAACCATTGTGAACAAATGTATCATCAGCAAATAGCTTAACATTGCATTTTAAGCATATGGCTAGATCATTTATGTACACTAGGAAAAACAAAGGTCCCAGAATAGAGCCCTGAGGCACCCCTGCCGAAATATCTCCCCAATTAGAACTTTGACCATTCGTACAGTACTCTGCTTTCGATCCTTAAGAAAACTTTGGATTAAAAGAAGAAGTTGTCCTGAGACACCACACTGTTTCAATTTATAGATTAGACCATCGTGCCATACCCTATCAAATGCCTTAGAAATGTCTAGATACACAGTACGAACATCAAGAGGAGGATTACAGTCAAAAGCTTTAAATATGGTATGTGTTATTGAGAGTACCTGATTGACTGTTGAGTCTCCTGGACGAAAACCTGATTGATTTGGGTTAAGCAGTTTATGTGATACAAAATGCGAGTATAGTGAGTCGTATATGAGTTTTTCAAATATTTTCCCAAAAATTGGTAAAAGAGAAAAAGGACGGTAATTCCCCTTCACATTTTTCTCATTTTTCTTATGGACCGGAATTACATTTGCATATTTCCAAATTTCGGGAAATAAACCACGCCTCAAACAATTTGTGAAAATTGTTTTAAGTGGGAGAACCAAAGCAACATCGCTTAACTTTATCATCCTCGCAGATATTTCATCCCAGCCATGTGCTTTATTAGGATTAAGGGATCTTATGATGTCAAGTATCTTTTGTTCAGAGATGACAAAATCACTTATCAGAGCTGTAGTTATTGGAGTATCTTGTGGGATTTCACTACCTGTGTCAATTGTCGTGCACTGAAGTATAAAATAATCATTAAAGATCTGCGCCTTTTCCGCAAAGTCCGTTACAAACAGCCCGTTTTCTAGAAGAGGTGGTATCATGGGAATCTTAGCTTTGTTTAAAACTGTATTCATTAAAGACCAATAGGTTTTGCTACTGGTTCCAGGAGTAGCCAAGGTTTTGCCAGCCTTAAGGAAGAATTTTGTTTGGCTTCTTCAATCAGTCTCGCACCTTCAGATATCATATTTTGTATGCCTTCAAACTTGTCGTCCGGCCGACCATTCCTCACAAAACTTTTATAAGCACGATTCTTTTTCCTAAGAAAGTTTTTGATAGCTTGAGTTATCCAGGGTGCTTGACGAGGCCTAATTGTTTTTACTTTATTTGGAATGAAGTTGGAATAGATATTCAGAAGGACTTCGTTTATTAGTTTTACCTGTTCATTAGGACAAGTCATGTTATCAAGATGTTCGTGCCAAGCAAAGATTTCAATGGTTTTCCTAATGGCTATAAAGTCTGCCTTGTCATAGTGCCAAATTTTACGGGTATATGGAGGGAGTGCTATGTTTGAAACAGGTAATTTACCGTAAACTATTTGATAGTAGCACTGCTCATGCAATGACGGATGAACACCAGACTCAATGATGAGATTAGGTTGATCAGTGAATATCAAATCAATACAGGATTTGGAATCACCTATCAAATGGGTTGGTTCTGATATCAACTGATGAAGACCACTGTCAGATGCTAATGGCTCAAATAGTTTTCCTTCGTTATTTTCGATATCATTTTTCCATCACTGAGTTGATCTACAGTTGAAATCACCAGTAATGATAACGCAGAATGGGTTTTCGGCATGCATTTTGGATAGCACCAACTTAAAGTTTATTGGATAGCTACATGCTTATATCGAACAAGAGCAATGATACCTATAGGAAAGCGCTTAAGAAGTTCTATAGTCGTGTAAAGAACCAGCTTCGCAAAGTGATGCACTCGGGCGAACAAAGGCAAGAAACTCGACTGTGTTGTCACGGAGTGTACTGCAAGAAACTGTATTGTTGTTGTAAAGGGCAGAGCAAGGATTGAAATTGCGATGAAACAATAAAAAAACCAAAATAATTTGAGGATTTGAAAAAGGGACTGAAATTGGCTTGACACTTTTCATAAGTGCAGACGATTTTTGCACGGATACGCGGAAACACCCAATTGTTGCTCGCCACTGACTGATTTCAACCGGCATCATCATGCTCAGATCCTTTCGCTGTTCCTAAGGGGCAATACGACACAAAGCAACCACCGTACAAAAAGGGGAAATGATTATGACGAAACATAACCTGGACAAAACTACACATATTTGAAAAAACCAAAGAAGTATGAGCTAGCTCTAACACAATACTTCGAAAATGAGCCACAGAAAACGATGACCACAAGAGACCTCAAACAATACATTTCTCCCAAGTGGTTTTTGAAAGGGTTTTTGAGGGTTTGCGCTGAAATTTTTGTTTTTCTACAATCTTTCTTCAATATTTGTCATGAGGTTTTTATTCATAATTGGAAATGCTTTCAAAAAGAATACAATGCTTGCTATTTCACAAGAGCCACAAAGAAACTTAATTTGATCCTCGGAGGAATGCTGTCGCTTTTTGAGTCAAGTCTTGTTGTTGTTCCTGCACAGGTGATTTTGACTTTAAATGTCTCCTGTGTACTTTGAAAATTAATAAACAATTCAAACGATACATTAGCCATCAGAATGACCTCAATGGCAGCAAAAACTGGACTTTCAAGAGGGCGTTTCATATCTTAAAAGGGCGTGGCTTCTTTGTAAAGAACCAGTTCTTGTGGTAAAAATGGAGTTTTTAAGCAAGTCCTACAAGTTCAAGGATACATTTTATCAAATCTATCAACGTTGTATTAAAAAACTAGGATATTTTTGAAGAGCTAGTACAAATAGCCTTAAGGCTGGACCAAAGGAAAGAAGTGGAAAAATTTTCCTTGCGCATTTAGTTTGGCTGAATACATCTTAAGCTAGTTTTTTCAAGCAAAAATCCTCTTGAAATGACAAATTTTTGATTATGTCTCATGTAGTAATGCACAATCGAGAGGACCCTTCTTTCCTACCAATGAAAACCTGTGCCATGGGTAATAACTACGAAGTAGTTATGACTGTTGCATCAATTACTCTAGGCGAATACCCTTTGGAGCAATTTTGCCATTTTTGGATGTGACAACAGAATTTAAAGTCAATAAAATCAAAGATAAAATACTCTCAAAACCGGTCTTCAATGTTGGATGTAAAGGTCTTTGCCGTCCTCAAATCTTACTTCTTACTGGTACATGCAGATGAAATATAGAAATAAAGTGTTTTTACATTTCATCCAATTTTATGATGATTGGAAGTCACAGTGGGGAAGAACCTGAAATTCGGGATTTTTGGCATTCTTTAATGAATGATCATAGAAGAAATAAGAGAGCACAGAAAATGAATTCTTTCCCAAAGGAAACATGTTAGCCTTGAAAATATTCGGGCCAATTCTCGACTGGCTACTAGTTATACAATGCCTTTGAAATAATTTTTAAAATGTCCCTTGTCAGACAATCTCTTACAAAAGTGTTGGGCCCCTGTTAAAAAAATCGAATTTTTGTCCCCCCCTCCCTCCGTTTCAATGTTGAATGAATTCCAAAGAGGGTTTTTTCACGCAGATCTAAGAAAAGAATGATTTTGTTAGTTCTTACAATTATCATTCCAAATGAACAGAAGGAATTTCTGTCCATTTGGAATGATAATTGTGTATCCTCGTCGCCAGATATTGCGTCTTTGTAGCCGAAGTATACGAGCACCTAAGTACGTGCCTAGCTGGCAGCCATCTTGGTTTCTAACGCATGCGGCCTGTGTCACGTGACACACCTAAATATACGCTACTACATACGTCACAACTCTACATTTCCATCTGCTATTCAGATAAAACAACTTAATTCTAAAAAGGCTTCTCCAGTTGATAGTATACCAGCTAGAATCATTAAGGAAAATTCTGACGTATTTAGTATGGTTATCCAATCTTTGTTTAACTAACATATGTCTAATTGCACCTTTGCGGAAGAGCTGAAGGCTGGAGATATAACTTCTCTCTTAAATTTCATTTTATCATTTCATTTTATCATTGTTTAAAACACACGAGATCCTTTCAGCAAATTAATATCCTATTAACAATATTTCTATAAAATAATATGAGAAAAGAAAAAAGAAAAAATTGGAATATTGCTGCTCTACCAAGGGGTCGTGTTTGGGTCCTGTGAAAGGTTCAAAAGATAATCTCTAAGTCCTGTTCTAAAACGAGCGATTGAGTCTCTTTCTCGAATGTTATCAGGGATGTCATTCCAGTTTTTGACACCAGAGAAGTAGAAACTTCGCTTTGCATATTCTAACCTAACTTTAGGAATTTGCAGATCTCCATGATTTCTGGTTCTATACTCTGAAATCATGGATCTTTCAGTGAACTTATGGCGAAGATTTTCGGGACAGAAGTCATGCAAGATTTTATATGTCATGACTCCTTGGTCAAAGGAGATCAATGACTTTACAGAGAGCCATTTGCAAGTCCATCCGTCCTTATACTTGGCATTCGCTATTAGCTTCTTTGCCCTTGTCTGTAATCGTTGCAATTGGGATAGTTTGGTGTTGGAAAGAGTACTCCAAACAATGTTGCCATAGCGAAGATGGCTTTCAAAGAGAGCTTTGTAAACTTGATCAAGTTTCCTTTGCGGAAGGATGTTTTTCAGCTTTCTTAAGGAGCTCAAGCCCCCTTTCAGCTTGTTTTTGATAGCTTTGTACTGCTCTTTCCAATTAAGGCTTTCGTCGATGTTGATCCCTAGGTATTTTGTCTTGTCAACCCTTTTGATAACTTCATTATTGAGGACAAGATCTGGCAAATCACTACCTATCTTATTTAGTTGTCGCCTGTGGCCTATAACCATATATTCACTTTTACTGGCATTCAAACTAAGTTTATTAATCCTCATCCAATTCGATACATTTTCCAGCTCGTTTTTCAAATCTGTTAGAAGTTCATTCAGGTTTTCTGATGCGATATTCACACATGTATCATCAGCATACATATTTGGGATCGTGCTTTTTAGACAATTCTCAAAATCATTAATGTATAGTATGAAGAGTAAGGGTCCCAAACACGAGCCCTGCGGAATACCACACTCAATGCTGCTTTTGCTGGAAGTGGATCCGTCAAAATAACAGAACTGCTCCCTATTGGTCAGATAAGAAGTGAACCAGCTGTGGGAAGCACCTTCAGCACCATACTCTCGCAATTTCGACAATAGGATTTTATGGTCAACGGTATCGAATGCTTTCTTGAGATCAAGGAATATACTCAAGTTTATTTTCCCCTCATCAGAGTTCTTGAACCACGGGTCTATAACATTCAATAGACATGTCAGTGTACTGTGTAGTTTTTGGAACGCAAACTGGTTTAAACAAAGCCTTTTTTGTTCCTTTAGAAACTCCATTAGTTGGTCGTGTACAATCTTTTCTAAAATTCTTGACACAACTGATAACACTGAAATAGGTCGGTAGTTGTTTACATCTGTTTTCGTGCCCGCCTTATGAATAGGTGTTACTCTGGCTAATTTCCAGATCCGGGGGAAAATACCCCGTTCTAAAGATGCATTGTATATCAGTGTCAGTGGTTTCGAAACTAAGTTTATGGCATCTTTAAGTATTTTGACGGGGATTCTGTCAGCACCTGGAGACTTCGAGTTATCCAGAGCTTTTATAGCACGTTCTACATACCCTACATTTACTGGCTGTAGCTTAAATTTGGTTCCTCCGGTTTTATCTCCAAGGTACTTAAGAGGGTCATCGGAAGGCTGAGTTTCTATTTTCTCCGCAAACTTAGGTCCAACCGTCGTAAAATGTTTGTTGAAAGCTTCTGAAATTTGTGAAGCTGATTTTAGTTCTGTGCCTTCAAAAATGATGTTTTGAGTTACAGTTTGATTTGAGTTCTTATGTAAAACCTTATTTATTGTTTTCCACATAGCTTTCGGATTGTTTTGGGTTTCATCAATAAGGTTATAGTAGTATTCCTGTACCCTGGCACGTAGTTCAGAAGTGACTTTATTCCGTAACTTCTTATAGTCTGACCAATAGGAAGCATCTTTCTCGGACCTCTTTTTTGCTAGATCACGTTCCTTCATCAGGTTTTTTATTTCTACAGTAATCCAAGGAGCGTGATGGGTTGTTATTTTTCTGCGCTTTAATGGTGCATGCACCTCCAGAAGAGATGAGATAACACTATTAAAGACCGAAGCCATGAGATCAGGGTCGCCATTAGTTGGGGAAAGCATCTCGTTCCAGTCAATGGCTGACAACTCGTCCAGGAATAGCTGCTTATCATAGTTTCTAAGGCTACGTGTTTCGACTATTTTCACTTGCTTATCTAAAAGTCGCTTTGCATTTAGTTTCCTAACTGCAAAGATAAGGTAATGATCGACCATTCCTAATTTTAGCACGCTCGCTCTCAAAATGTAATTTGGGCGATTGGTGGCAAAGTGATCAATAAGAGTCTTAGAAGTGTGTGAAGCACCATCTTTCTCTAGCGCAGCTACCCTAGTATATTCATTTATTTGCTTCTCAAATTGGAACTCAGAATAAATTGATTTTATGCTTTTGGTGCACCCATCCTTGTGATTTTTTAGATCACAGTTAGTGTCACCAATTAAGATAATCTCTTTACCTTCTGCATCTACAGCAGAGAGTAAGTTCCTTAATGCCTCAAAACTCTCCTTGTCATTGCCCGGGGTTGGGGGTCTATACCAACAAATAACTATAAAATTTCTGGCATGCAAGGGAGTGATCTCTACGGCTACGATTTCTAATAGTGGATCATCAATATCATATCTACGATTATGGCTAATGCTCGAGTTTACATAGATAGCTACACCACCGCCGTTGACATCTCTGTCTTTACGGTGGATTTCAAAGCCTTCCAGCTCTACCTCTGGGTCTGTAATATCTTTACTTAACCTCGTTTCATTCAAACCCAGAATGTGAAATTTGTGCTCGTTTATCACATGCTCAATTTCACAATGGTGCTTACGTAATGATACAACATTAAGTGATGCAATTCGTAAACCTCTGTTCGACTGCATTCTTAAATTACGTTGCGATTCGCTTAGATTTTTCATTGAACCCGTGTACCCCTACCAATACTCTACATATTTCTTGACATTCCGTGCAAATCTTTTTGCTCCTCCTTGGTTAATATGTAAACCATCATCACAGATATTACCATATAAAATGTTATCATTATCAATAAAGTCTATACCCTGCAGCATGAGTTCTTCTTTTAAAATCTTATTTGTTTGAAATACTTTAACGTTCATACCGTTTGCAGCAGCATTGCCCTTCCTTCTGAAAATAGAGGAGTATGCGAGTTGGGCTTTGGAATTCTTTTGTTTAATTTTCTTGAAGGTTTTGACGACCTTTTCAGCAACTTCTTCTGGGGTCGAATCACGCAGATTATTGGTGCCCGCATGCATAATTATTACATCTGCATCACAATCTACATGATTAGCTGCCTCTTCGACTTTCATTCCTGATTTTGCATTTAAAACAACTTGGTGATGATTGTTTGACATTTTGTCAGCATCCATTCTACGCAACTGTGAGTCACCAACCATGCAAATTTGGATAGGATTGGGCGATGTTTCATTGGAAACCATTTTGCTGAGCTTTGATGATCCATTTCGGTTATTTGATGATCCATTTCGGCTATTTTCCTTTCCACGGGACTGTTGCTGATTCTGCGTGTTTTTCTTCGATTTACCTTCTTTGTTTTTACGTTGTTTGGCTGGTCCAGTGCCTTGAGCTACTGTGTGTGATTTACTGGTAATGCTCGCATGGGCAGTTCGAGGGATCTCCGGTTTTCCACTGCTGTTGACACTCTTGTTGGATGCTTGGGTTTCTCCAACCTGTTTCATTGTATTCACTTCACTTGTATTGTTTTCCAATGAATCGATGAGAAAGGTGTCGTGTCTCTTGAGAGTTGGACTGACTTGTTTACGAGCCTGGAATATTTCGAGGTCTCGTAACCTAATTTGTAATTGAAAATTTTCCTCCATAAATTTACGAGAGTTTTCCCGTTCCAAATTCAACATATCGTTGGTTTTTTGAAGACTTTTTGCGAGGTCGTTGACTGTTTCTAAAAATCTGCTCGCATGTGCAAACCCTTCATCTGGTTCTACAGTATTTGCGGGTCGCATTTTTGTAGCTTTGCTAGCTCCCTCATTTGATTTTAAATCATCAATAAAACTGGCGATTGGATCACTATCCGGAGGATGTTCCTCAATTATAATGCTCTGCTTCTGTTGTGAGCCTTTAGGGATGGCAAGTGAACATTCAATCTTACCATTCAAGATCATGTGCAGCATGCGCTGATGCGTATCTGATTGGGCTAGGCCGTGTTGCCGTTCTAAACTTGACGAGACAGGAATGAAATCTGCTCGCTTTTTCTTGGACTTCAGCCTTTTAATTTCTGCAAGAATGATGTTGTCAAGATCCAAATCATCTGCACTATTCATGCTGCCGATAGAAGCATCTTTGTTGTTAGCTTTCGCAACTGATTTAACAGACACGTCTGCTGCCTCTGCCATCTTGCTAAAGAGGATGCTCAAGAGGATGCTTTTTCAAAAATGCACCATCGACCTGTTACTATTTTACCATCTGTCTCAAAAATTTTCGAACGGTTAATGCAAAATCGAATGCTGATTTTCGTCCAAATATTCCTGTCCCCACTCCTATCTGGTTTTAGAGAGGGCTATGGCACACAGCATGCTCTTCTACTCCTCATAGAAGCCTGTAGCAAGTCGATAGACAGTGGAGGGATCGAAGGGGCTGTTTTGACAGACCTTTCGAAGGCCTTCGATTGTCTAGACCATGAATTTCTAATCGCAAAATTGAATGCGTATGGTTTCAGTAGATCTGCCTTGCTGTTCGTGTATAGCTTTCTCGATAACAGGAAGCAGAGGGTAAAGGTGAATGGTTCTTTCAGTTCTTGGACAAAAGCCTCTCTGGGTGTACCACAAGGCTCAGTCTTGGGCCCCTATTGTTTAACATAAATTTGAATGACTTGTTTCTGTTACTGGAAGAGACTGAGGTCTGCAATTATGCGGACGACACAACAATTCCTACATGTGGTCCCAACGTCGAGAATGTTGTCGCAAAATTAGAGAATGACCCTCTCGCGATAAGTGAATGGTTTCCAAACAATCGCTTGAAGTTAAATGAAGATAAATGTCATTTAATGATCTTTGGTGGAAAGGGCAACGAAGTCTCCGTCAAAATAGGAGAGGCTAACGTGAAAGAAAGCAAAGAGAAGAAGCTTCAAGGAATGATTTTTGATCAAACACTGAGCTTCAAACAGCATGTCAAAACACTTTGCAAAAAAGCCAGTCAAAAACTTCATGCACTACCCAGAATATCCTGCTACATGGACACGGAAAAGTTGAAGCAGGTAATGCAAGCATTCGTCTTATCTCATTTTAGCCACTGCCCCCTTGTTTGGATGTTCAATGACAGAACTTTAAATCATAGAATAAATCATATCCATGAAAGAGCTTTGCGTTTTGCGTGCAAAGACTATCAAAAAGATTTTGAGTCTCTCTTGGAGCAGAGGAATTTGTTATCTATCCAAGTAAAGAATCTACAGTTGCTTATGACCGAAATTTATAAAACAAAGTCTGGCTTAAGTCCTCCTTTCATGAAGGATATTTTCGCTGAGCGGAATACTGGTTACAATCTAAGGCACGGTAACGACTCGCAGCTTCCAAAAGTGCATGCAACAACATATGGAATTGAGACTATATAATTTTGCTATTTTAAAATTCTTTTGCCTTATGTAAATAGATTGTTGATGATGATAGATGATGATGATGATGAACTCATTCACTTCTATCATGTCTCCAAATTTGAAGCAATTTTCAACGATTTCTGGCAGAGACATCATTTGGGCCTTAGCTTCTCTTCCCTTAAAACCGGCTCCGTTGAACTGAAAAAGTTCTGGTATAATTTTTGAGAAAATTTACTTACCAATGACCCAATCATCAGTTCCACTTGATTTTCCTTTCTTAATGCTGCGAAATTCTATAAGAAACAACTATTTGCAGGTGAATCATAAAAACTCTCCTTCGGTCCATATTTGCCCTTGCACAGTCCCTCCACTTCAACGACAAACGGTGAATTGTGAGACTCTATCAGAGAAAATTGTTTAAAGAGCAATTTCATGCACTCCAGTGAAAAACTTCTGAAATTGTTTTCACGCACTTGATTCACGCAAACAAGCAAAAGGGGAACACCACGAAAGAGCAGAATCTTTTTTAGCGAACCAAAAATAATTCTATGTTCATTTAATGTTTTATATTGATTTGAAATCAAAAAGAAAGTTTGAACTTCGGGAAAAAATTCACTAGTGCTTCATTCAAGCGCATGAAATCGTTCTATTGAGATGTTCTGTGATGCAAGAATTTGCGATACAGTGATATAATTTACCGTTTGCTGTTTCAAGTGGAGGTACTTTGCAGAGAAAGTGTGAACCGAAGGAACGTGTTTGTGATTCTTTATCAAATGGTTGTTTCTTACAAAAATATTGCTGCATTACAGAAGGAAAACGAAATGAAACTAATGCTTGGACCATTGGTAAGTGATTTTTGAGCTCAAGACTTATACGAGAACTTTTCTGGGCAATGGAACAGGTTTAAGCGAGGAAAAGCTAAGGCCCGAATGACGGCTCTGCCAGAAATAGTTGAAAGTTGTCCCAAATTCTGAGATATGATACCGGATGAGTCAATAAAAACGCCCGGCGTTTGAAAAAATCCTGGTCCCTGAATATCGAAGCAATGAAATTGAAAACTGTTTTATTTTTCCCCGATATGTCAGTTTAGCTCCAGTAATTTACCGGGTTTTAATCGGCCATTCCTTTTCGTCGAAATAGGAGATTTTCTGTAGAAAAAAGCCCCTTTCGAAAACCTGCAAAAACGAGCGAAAACATCAAGCAAAGTTTCCCTTTGTTCTCCTTCCTGACAATAATGACTCTTGAATGTGTTCATGCATTTTGTCCTCATGAGAGAATGGAATCCCCCTGAATGAGTTATTCACACTGGGGGAAGACTTTTCAACCCGCCAAAACGAAAGCACGTGCTAAAGCGTGCTGAAAGTCATCGCTGTTAGGTTAACACATTAGGGACCTTTGCTTGTAATTTTAGCATGTTTTTTAAGGTTTCTCAAAGGGACTCATTTTAGACAATCGCTTACAGAATTTGAACGGAGTGACCAATTTCAGTCAGGAAAATTTCTAATGATAATTGAACGATTTGGCTATTCAATCAAGTATTGCAAAATATCACTGCTTATATACTCAGGGATCAGTAGCCTTTCAAACGCTGGGCATGTTTTTTGACTCACCCGGTAGAAGTGAATGACTTCGGGTTATTGCTCAGGTCGGTAAATGCGTAATTGGTGGAATTTCTAGTCTTTAAAGACCCAGTTTCAACCGACATGCTTTGGGTAGACCAGCAGTACCACAATGCAATCCTTGACTGTCAAAAACAAACAAACAAATTCTTTAAAACTAATGACTGAAGGGCCCCCATGCAGAACAAATACAAAGCCTTTGCCGAAATACACCCAGCACAAAACACAAGCCCTATCTGATCTTTATCGTGCTTCTCTTTATATTTCTGTTGAATTTTAAAAAAGTTCTATTTTTGAAGCTATACAATTTTTGTGCAACGTTTGAAAGCAATTCGTTGCAAATGGTTTTAGATCATATTGCGGAAAGGCTTTTATGGGGGCTTTTGTTTGCCTTTGCTTGATCTTGGCAACTGATCTCAAAGGCTTTGTGATAATTGCATGCACGGGGCTTCGACAGTCAAAAGTTTGAATGAGTTTGTTTTCAGTTGACAGTCAAGAATCGCATTGTGGTAAAGTTTGTCCACCTAAGACATGCCGGTTGACAATGAGTCTTTAAATTCCATTTGTAGCGATGTTTATTGATATGGTGTATCCTATACATTCCACCTTTGCATGTAATTTTTATGTGCTGCTCTGTTTGTCATAGTGATGCTGATATGGTGACCGAAACAACGATTTTTGATATAGGAAATCTAACAACACTCACCTCACCACCAAGAACTAGAAGCCCAAGCATGCCTTCCATTCCATCCCTACAAACTCACAACTTCGATGAGGTCGACGCTGTCGATTTCATGGTCAAAGGAATTCAACTTCAAAAAGGTCCGAGCTTATCACCGAGTTTCAAGGAATCTGCGAGTGGCAAATGCCCAAATTCGACTACGCAGAATTATGACTCATCGATTTCCGATCGTTGTATTGCGCCAAGAATAGAAGAGGTTTGCTCAAATTTGGATGCTCTTTCTTCTTCGATTTTGGGACAACGGCCTTCTTCTGACGATGGTTCAGAAAATACAAAACACATCCTTCCGTTTGTCAAAACAGCCTCACCCGTTATTTATGGGCATAATCCAGTTCTAGAACAAGAGCCATTGCTAGAAAAGAAAGCAGGACTTCATCGGTAAGTATAGTATGTGGTATCATCTTAATCTGGCATTATGCGTTGTGATTATCTTTGGTCATTCAAACCTAATAAGGTGTATTATTTCAGGATATGTTACAATAATTGGCGAATTAAGTTTTCATGTTTAAGTCACTGCCATAAAGTTGATGGTTGTTGTATGGTTTATTTTCAGAAATTTGATATTCAACTGCCAACTTGCCCGTTGTCAACTGTAATGATTGTTCCAAATTCGCAGTTCGTTATTTTTCATTTATTTTACACCGTAGAAAGAGGCCCGATTCGATATCGAAACTTGATCACTTGAAATCTGTTCAACTTTTCCTATTCATGTGCAGCTTTACCGAAATGCATTCCTGGAAATAGTCTTAAAACAAGCCTAGAATTGGAACTATTTTCTATTATAATGAAGCTTCTCTAACCACGAGAAACGCTGTTTCTGTACCAAGCATTGAACACGCTTTTCAATGGGCTTGGAAGGATGCAAAGGTCTCTGAAGCGAAACTCGTTTTACCAATTTAGTTTTGAGACCATTGCATTTTTTGGTTGCCAACTGTGAATGGGATGTAGGGGAGATCTTCCTTTGAACTCTCCATGTGGAACTTTGTACAGTACAGTCTCACTTTGGTTTTTATCATTTTATTTTCTGTAGACACTATATTCTGCTTAATGTTAGTTGCTCAGTTGTACTTTGCAGCCTAGTGTAAGGTAGGAGAATGGGAGTGGAGACAAAATCATTTTGTGCCTTTCATCCATTCGAAGTATTTCTGTGTACTGTTCATTAAACCAAAATCACGCTACAGAATTTCCGGAACGTTTCAACTCAACCATGATTAATTATAAACCCATTAAGCTAGCAGCAAGCAAGCTATTTGTAATCAACGTGGTACTATTAAGAGAGATAGAAAACACTTGCGCATCATGCAATTTATACATCAAACGAGAGGTGCTTGCAATTGCGGCCAGCAACCTGGTGGGATGTTTTACCAAAGTATTTTGCCAACGTTACAACCAAAAAACTGAAAGATTAACACTGTTTCTTTGCCGTAGAACTACCATTATGAATTGAAAATTATGCAAACTACGTATCATTGAAGCAGTTGTAAGTTCTTGGTACTAAATTGTTCTAGTGAATTTTCCTATACGTTTATTCCATCTTCAAGCGTAGTTTCTTCAAGTCAATAACACAGACATATTTCGAGAACACAGCATAACTTCAAAACTCAAATCACGATTACATATTTGTTCAAACTCATACAACAATTAATCTCCATGGGCGGTTTTCCTTTTACACAGAGTTGCTATATTGGCTTTCCCTGTGATATGCCATACATTGTCAACAGCTATTAGTATAATTTTTCGCATACTTATTTATTACTGTTCTTTCTGTGAGTGACTGTTTCTAACTCTACTGTAACTTAGAACCCAGGGCCCTACATATTCCCCCTTTGAAAAGAAGTCATCCCTGACTGATCTTGTTAGGAAAATATGATGGTCCTTCGAATGTTAAAGTAACTCTTCAAAATGTTTCACATTGAGTAGAGACAAAACTATAGTTCAACTGACGCTATTCGTAATTCTTCACAGTACTTTGCAATATCTTTATATGGAACTCTGGATAAAAGTTATGAAATTGCAAGTAATGACAACGTTTGTAAGTGTGAACGTTCATACTTCTGATTGATCGTTCAAACTTCAAAGTTTGAACTGCCTTTGCTAAGTACGAATAATTACTCGATCGATAAATGTAGTTTAAACATCGGCCAAATAGTTTACTGGATACGTTTGCAGCTGTAAACCAGAAACTCAAACAAGGCATAACGACTAATATGCGACAGTTGAATGTTAAAGACACTTAGTGGTAAAATTCCCAGAGCGAAAAACCCTCTTCTTGAGAATGATTACGAGGTTAATCCACAAAAAACTATGTTTAATGTCCACGTTATTGACACCTTTCACTTAGGAAAAGGTTTTGGCAAATTAAAAACATCAACGGGGTGTAGGAATGATGGTATTGCTAGCTGTTTCCCAAAAATCGCACTTCCGGTTATTTCAGAATCTCTTTGTGATTTTTCAACCTTTCAATTGCTACTGGTTATTTTCCAGATAGCTGGAAAATCGCCAGAGTAGCATCCATTTTTAAAAGTGGCCAACCTGATGACCGATCTAATTACCGACCTATATCGGTTCTGCCTGTTTTAGCTAGGGTCTTTGAAAAACTTGTACATAACCAATTATACGATTATTTGGACAGAAACAAACATCTGTTTTCAAACCAATTTGGCTTCAGAGCTCTTCATTCTGTTGTCACGTGCCTTCTTAGCAACACAGATGACTGGTATGTGAACATGGACGATGGCAGATACACTGCAAATATCTTCATTGGTCTCAAAAAAGCATTTGATACTGTGGATCATGACATTTTGCTAGCTAAGTTGAGGATCGATGGCGTTTACCATATAGAACTTGCTTGGTTTACGTCTTATCCAACTAACAGAAAGCAATTTTGCAAAGTTAACAGGATATGTTCCAAAACTAAAGATATTCATTGTGGGGAGCCCCAGGGTTCCTGTCTTTGCCCTCTTTTGTTTTTGATTTATATCAATGATCTTCCGTTCGCCCTAAGGAAAGGCAAAGTGACGATGTACGCAGACGATACGAGTATATCTTATTCCTCTTCGAGTTTAGTAGACATAGAACAAATTCTAAATAGTGAACTGAATGATTTGAAGCTATAGATGCAAGGTAATAAACTCTTTTTGAATGTCCTAAAATCTCAGGCTATGGTTGTAGACTCCCAGCCCAAAATTAAGAAAATTACTGACACAATTGTTGATCATCCACAGTTTTTTATTGGTGGCTCTCAAGTTGAAAATGTTGACCGAGCAAAATACCTGGGTGTGATAATCGATAAGAACTTTAATTGGGAAGAGCACATAAGCAATGTCCGTACCAAAGTTTCTCGTGCAATTGGGTTTCTGAAATACTCCAGGAAATTTTTACCTCAAAACACATTGAGTAAAATGTATTCGGGTGTCTTCCAGCCCCATTTTCGGTTCTGTTGTTCAGTATGGGGGTGTTGCGGGGTGACCAAGCTGCAGACCTTACAAAAGTTGCAAAATCGAGTGGCTAGAATCGTTACGAAAAGCAATTTTGATACCCCTTCTATAGGTTTGATACAAGTTTAAATTGGCCTACTGTAAGCGACATCATTAGAGGTGAAACCGCAACTACAGTGTATAAATCGCTAAACAGTCTCGTCCCGGAGTACCTTTCCAGCTTGTTTGAAAAAAGGTCGACTCGAAATGTCAGGGAACTCAGAAACACCGAAACTGATCTTTCGATACCTTTACGAAAAACTAACAATTGGCAGGAGGCTATATCTTTTCGTGTACCTAAGCTTTGGAATAGCCTTGAACTTGATGTTAAACAGGCACCATCTCTTGCCACCTTTAAGAGAATAATAATAATGATAATAATAATAATAATGATAATAATAATAATAATGATTATAATTAAAAGGCGGGGGCTACTCTGTCTCATGGGTAATGATAATGATAATAATAATAATAATGATTATAATAATAATAATGATAATAATAATAATAATAATAATAATAATAATAATAATAATGATAATGATAATAATAATACTAATAATAATAATAATAATGTCCTGGGTATGACTTGAAACTGCATCAGGTTATGGAGTTTCGACGTGGGCGAATGAGGTTACCCTTTGCTGCAACTACCTCCAGGTCACCCTTGAGCAAGGTTTAGTACCTGTCAGCTCTCCCCGAGGCCTTGAAATACCGGGTTGGCGTCCGGCGGGGGCTAGTCTGTCTCATGGGTAGGGGGGCCCCTTCAGCCTTGGTTGGCAAGCCCCCTAGTGATGGTGTCACGATAAAAATACTGGTGGTTGTGGCACCTTATCACCACAGTCCTCATTATCATTATGAGTGTAATGTCTACAATAGATTTATCAAACAACGGCGTAAATGGGACTGGATCCAGAAATGAGGAAGGTTCCTCGCCCGGCAGGTGTCTCATGGAAGAGCAGCGTGGGCCCGGTCGTAATCCTGTGACTGCCAGAATGAAATGGAATAAGGCGATTGATATTGCTGTCATGGAGTGTTATTATCTCAGTAACCCAATGGATGAAAATAATAAACCAGTAAAAGGATATAGGCAAACGATGCATCGGATATGGAATGAAAGGGAAATTTTTAAATGTAGTGAACAACGTTTGTGTGATCAGGCAAGAGCAATCAGAAAGAATGAATGGCTGACGTTGGTTGAACTTGAGGAGATTAAGAGGAGAGTGCTGCAAGAGGAAGAACAGGAGGTTGATTTAACTGAAGAGAGAAATGTTAATGATGCAGACAATGTAGAGGAAGTAGAACCGGAAGAGGTTGAGATTGAGGTAGCAGGGGGAGAAGTGGACATGAATGAAGAACAAACAGAGATTGTAGATAGCATCGTCAACATGATGAAAGAAAGCAACGTGGAAGCTCCTAAGGGGTTTAAGAAAATCGAAAGAAGTAAATTAGATCAAGAAATAAAAAAGGTGAACCAGGTGATTGACTTCATTCAAACTTCAACGATTTCGGACACAAATAGGTTGATTGCTGCAGTGGCTACATATGTGGGACAGAAAGTGGGACTTAAGGTCAAAGAGAACAGACCAGAGAGAAACAAGGAACCATTCTGGAGAAGAAGAATAAGAAAGAAAATAAATGAAATAAGAAAAAATATCAACATCTTGGAGAGATACAAAAGAAACGAAATAAGAAATAAGGAGAAATATAACAACCTGGAACATAAGTATCACATCAAGAAAAAAGGATTAAATACTGTAATAGAGGAACTCAAGCAAAGACTTAGTGCAAAGGCTGCTAAGATCAGGAGGTATGAACAACAAATAGAACAATATAAGCAAAATAGAATGTTTCGCTACGACCAGAAAAAGGTTTACCAAGATCTTAATGGAGAGAATCGAAAACAAGAAGTGAAACCCGATGCCCAACAAAGTACAGCATTTTGGAAAGATATTTGGGGCAATGAAAAACATCATAATAAAAATGCAGAATGGTTAAATGACCTGAGAGTAGAACAACAAGGTGAACAGCAGGAAAATATAGAAATCACAGAAAATTTGATAAGACAACAGTGCAAAAAGATACCAAACTGGAAGGCCCCAGGCCCTGACGGCGTTCAGGGTTATTGGATAAAGAAACTGACATCATTACATGGTAGAATTGCCAGTCAAATGGATGATATGATTAATATCTATGTACAGAATACCTGTACCAAGCTGGATGACTCAAGGAAGAACTGTTTTGTGCCAGAAAGATCATTCAAAGGGTAACGCAGTTGACAATTACAGACCTATATCTTGTTTGCCATTGATGTGGAAACTGTTGACTGGAGTAATAGCTGAGAGTATGTATGAGTACTTAGAAAGAAACAACATACTGCCGGAAGAACAGAAAGGATGTAGAAGGAAAAGCAGAGGAACGAAAGATCAACTCCTCATAGACAAAGTGATCTTGCAGGACTGCAAAAAAGGACATGAAAATTTAGCCATGGCATGGGTAGACTATCGCAAGGCATATGACCTAGTTCCGCACTCGTGGATTTTGGAATGCTTAGAGCTGAGCCAAATTTCTGAGAACATCAAGAAATTTATAGAAAATACCATGAAGAATTGGGCAACAGAGCTAACATCATGTGGGGAGAATCTGGGAAAAGTTGACATCAGAAGGGGAATCTTTCAAGGTGATAGCCTTTCACCATTGCTATTTGTAATTTGCATGATACCATTAACTAAAGTTCTGCGAAAGATAAGGGCAGGTTATGTTATCAAGGAGGGAAATTTGAAGGTGAACCATCTACTGTTTATGGATGACTTGAAACTCTTTGGGAAAAATGAAAGGGAGATTGACAGTTTGGTTAAGACAGTGCAAGTGATCAGTAAAGATATAGGAATGGAATTCGGGATAAAGAAGTGTGGTGTAGTGATTATGAAAAGAGGAAAATTAAACAAAACGGATGGTATAGTACTACCAAATGGTGAGACGATTAAGGAAGTAGAGAAGGATGGCTACAAGTACCTTGGGATATTGGAACTGGACAACATCAAGGAAAAAGAAATGAAAGACAAATTTAAATATGAATATCTGAGAAGGACAAGATTGATAGTGAAGTCGAAATTGAATGGAAACAATATAGTAAAGGCAATCAATGTGTGGGCTATTTCTCTCTTAAGATATGGAAATTGGGGGGATCAAATGGACAAGGGAAGATTTTGAATGGATGGATAGAAAAACTAGGAAATTGATGACAATGTATAAAACGCTTCACCCAAAGAGTGACGTTGCACGGTTGTATGTACCAAGGCGCAAAGGAGGAAGGGGACTAATTAGTTGCGACTGGTGTATAAAGTGTGAAGAGAACAGCTTGGGTTGGTATGTGAAGCAAAGTAATGAATCAATGCTGAAAGTGGCAAGTATGAAAACGACCATCAAAACAGAGGAGACAGTAAGACCGGAAGAATTCAAAAGAATGCAGATCAACGCAACTGAACAAGCGTGGAAAGAGAAAAGAATGCACGGACAATACATTAGAGACATGGATGAAAACATTGATAAAGATAAGACCTGGGGATGGCTCAAAAATGGTGATTTAAAAGCTGGTACGGAAGCATTAATATGTGCTGCACAAGATCAGGCATTAAGAACAAACTATGTGAAACATCATATTGATAAAACGTTGGAGTCACCTCTGTGCAGGTTATGTGGTGAAAAAGGAGAGACTATCAACCACATTGTGAGCGAATGTAAGATGCTAGCCCAGCGAGAATACAAGAGAAGGCATGATAACATTGCAAGGAATATACATTGGGAGTTATGTGGCGAGCTTGACATTGACAGGGCAAATAAGTGGTACGAACATCAACCGGAGGGTGTTTCAAGAAAGGGAAATACCAAGATATTGTGGGATTTCAGCATCCAGTGCGATCACGAAATTGAAGCAAGAAGACCGGACATTGTGGTGGTAAATGAAGATGCAAAGGAATGCCAGATCATTGATGTAGCAGTGCCGTGGGATTCTCGAGTAAGAACGAAAGAGCAAGAAAAAATTGAAAAGTATGGGGACTTGAAAAGAGAAGTAGCAACTATGTGGGGCATGAAGAAAGTGATTGTCATTCCTGTTGTTATTGGCGCATTGGGATCAGTATCGAAAGAATTTGATAAATGGATAGAGAAGATTGGGATTGATTTGAGAACTGGACATGTCCAAAAAACAGCATTATTAGGCACAGCGAGAATATTGAGGAAGGTGTTAGAAACCTGAAGAAGCTGGAGATTGACTTTGAAACCTTTAGTTGCTTGTTGCAACTTGCTTTCAAAGCATAAACCGGAACACATCTAACCCGAGAATGTACAATATAATAATAATTATAATAATGATAATAATAATAATAATAATAATAATAATAATAATAATAATAATAATGATAATAATAATAATAATAATATAAAAACAAACTGTTAAAATTGTACGTTTCGATTAAAAATCTTCATCAGCCTAACTTTGCAAACAAGCAACCGAGCATTTATAACCTAAGATAAACAACCTAAATTAAGATACAATAAAGAAGAGCCAAACAATTAAATCTACACCAAGCCTGACAAGAACGCCCAACTTCCATAGAAATAAAAGCCCAAACGGGAATTTAAAATGAAAGTTTAGAAAATAAATAATCGCAGTGGGTAAACCAATAACCTACCGAACCCCTGAGAGACCCAAAACCTCACCCTTCCAAGCCTGACTTACATTGAAATAAAAGCCCAAACGGGAATTAAAAGTAAAAGGTTCTAATAACTGACCAAACCCCCACGAGACCCAAAAACCCACCCTTGGAAAATACCTTCATCAAAATCCCCTAGGAGAAGTCTGGACACACCGAGGAGGCAAACAACAAGAATGAGTGGGAAAAGCCCCGCGGTCCTCCCCATAACCTTTCCATAACTCGCTATTTGCTGAGTAAGGAATGGCCTGATAGGGGATTCCACCCTAACACCACGTGTATCCGCACACGAAGCTATAGAAGAAAACCGCAAAACCACACCCACCATGCACATCCACCGGATACAAATGCAACAGCAGGAATTAGGCCATCCCGCACGCAAACATGTCCAACTCCACATCTGCAGCCCGTTCATTAAGTCCCCTTGGCAAAAATGTTCCCAGCCTGTATTGCCAAAACAATTCCTTTCAGCGCAGTGAAAATACGTTTTCTGCCCCATCGATGATTTTTATGGTAACATCAAATTTCCCGTTGTGACCCGCTTCGAAAAAATGGCTAAAAAAGTTCGCCTGCGGAATTATTTTGCCCCTGTCCAGTGTACCCTGGTCACGTCTGCGTGCGTATGACCTAAAATAAGATTTGTAAACATTAAATCTCTGCCGAAACTTGGTTTTAGTGCTACCCACATACTTTTTGCGGCAGCATTCACACTGCAACAAGTAAACAACATTTTCTGAATTGCAGTTGTACCTACCCGAAAAAATAGTAAAACATCTGTTTTCATCAGAATTTTCAAAACTGTCCCCTTCTTTGATCAAACCACAAATCTGACAACTTTTCCTGCCATTGCATTTGTAACAGCCCTTAACCGACAAACCTCCATCATCCGAATTAGGTAATTTTGCCCTCACCAGTTTGTCTTTAAGGTTCTTCGCCCTACGAAATGACAAAAATGTTTTGTTTTGGAACAACTTCTTATGTTCCGGACCCGCCAAAAGAATGTTCGAAATATCCCTCAAAATATCATAAACCCTATTAAGAGCTGGATGGTACGTAAGTACTAACGGTATCCTACCGTCACTCTGGTCTTTAATTTGTCTATCAAGAAGCTCCAAACGATCCAAAGAACGAACTTTATCAATTTGCTGATCAACCTCTTCTTCCTTATATCCCCTATTAAAAAGCCACCCCCTAAGTTCTCCCACCCGCTTATCAAAAAACTGATCTTCCGAACAGATTCTCCTAATTCTTAAAGCCTGGCTATAAGGAATACCCCTCTTAGTATGACCAGGGTGACAGGAGGAGTGGTGCAACAGTTGATGGGTGTCTGTCGGTTTTGTAAACAAATCTGTAATGATTTCCTTGCCCTCTTTGACCACCCGAACATGGGATTGGATTGAGGTTTTAGTTTATATAATAATAATAATAATAATAATAATAATAATAATAATAATAATAATAATAATAATAATAATAATAATAATAATAATAATAATAATAATAATAATAATAATAATAATAATAATAATAATAATAATAATAATAATAATAACAATAATGGAATTTGGAATAAGGAATGACATCAGAATGGAATTTGGAATCAGCAAATGTGCGATCTTCATCATGAAGAGAGGAAAGATTGTGAAATGTGATGGTATTGTTATGCCAGGTAATGAAGTTATGAAGGGTCTTGAAGAAGAGGGGTACAAATATTTAGGAATTTTAGAGATCGACAAGGTAAAACACGAAGAAATGAAGGAGAAACTGAAGAGGGAATATATCAGGCGGGTTAGATCAATACTGAAATCCAAACTGAATGGTGGAAACATCATGGTGGAGACAAGGAGATAATCTTATCGGGTGACATAAATTATGATCTCTTGCGGAAAGAGAGCCCCATACACAACAGACCGGATCCATTTGCTTCTGATTATGGGGACCAGGGAGCAACATGTAGTGAAAATAGCTCGGCTAATAATGTTTTAGAACTTTATAATGCATATGGGCTAGAACAATTAATTAACCAGCCTACCAGGGAAACCCTCAGCACTTCAACCTTGATTCATCATGTTGCAGTAAGCGATCATAGAAACATTGTTGAATCTGGAGTTCTAAACATAGCACTCAGTGACCATTACATGATCTATTGCGTTCGTAAGTACCGAGGGGCTTTAAAAGGGCAACACAAGAAGATAACAACTCGTCAAATGAAACATTTTGATGAGACCAGTTTCCTTGCCGAAATTTCTTCCATTGATTGGAATTTAGTTCTCCAAAGCAGCACGGATCTCGATTCAGCAGTGGAGAACTGGACCAACCTATTGTCATTGATAATTGAAAAGCACGCACCTATGCGACAACGTAGAGTCTCTGAAAAATACTGTCCTTGGATCACTTCTAACCTCAAGGCCCTGGCAAGATCTAGGGACAAACTGATAAAGTCTGCTATGAAAACGGGCTCAGCGATCCTAATGGAAGTGTACAGACGCCTTAGAAATAAGGTCAACAGCCTAAACATCAGACTTAAAAGGACGTACTTTTCTAATAAGATCAGCGAAAGTGAAGGCAACTTGAAAGAAACTTGGAATGGTATCAATCAACTAATCAATAAACGTTCCAAAACCACCAATATTAGCTCTCTGACAGTTGAAGATAAGAGTATCACTAAAAATAATGAAATTGCTGATACCATGAATGACTTTTTCTGCAACATTGGAGAAAAGCTAAGTTCTAATATACCGGACACAGTTAATCCCCTTATGAATGGAGATTATTCGGCTAACAGTGATTCTACACGTTTTGAATTTAGAATGATCAGCCCTGACGATCTGGTCAATGTGATGGCAAAGTTTAAAAAATCCAATGGCTTTGGTGTTGATGGCATCTCAAGTTTCTTTCTCAAGATTGGGATGCCTATTCTTGCACCAGTATTATGTGATATATTTAATTGGTCGCTAGCATCAGGAACTTTTCCACAAAACTGGAAAATTGCAAGGGTTTCGCCTAGCTACAAGGATGGCAATATAGAAGATAGATCTAACTATAGGCCTATTTCTGTACTTCCTGTTATCTCACGTTTTTTTGAGAAGATTATCTTTGATCAAATGTATAAGTACTTTGTTGCAAATAAATTATTCTTCTCAGACCAATCGGGATTCAGGGCTTTGCACTCTGTACTGACGTGCTTGCTGAAATGTACCAATGATTGGTACATGAACTTTGACAAAGGCCTCTATACAGGGGTTATATTTATTGACTTGAAGAAAGCGTTCGACACTGTTGATCATGATATTCTGATTGCGAAGCTATGTCATTATGGAGTTGCCGGCAAGGAGCTCGATTGGTTGAAATCACATATGAGTAATAGAAAACAATGTTGCAAGGTAAACGGCCATGTTTCTAAACCACAAGGTATCAAATGTGGAGTACCTCAGGGCTCTTGCCTTGGTTCACTCCTATTTTTGATATACGTTAATGACTTGCCGTTTGCCTTGGACAGAACTAAGGCCACAATGTATGCTGATGATACGAGCATTTCTTACTCCTCGAGATCTGTTACTGATCTGACCCAAGTCATAAATACTGATCTTGATAGCATTCGCTTATGGTTAGAAGGTAATAAACTTTCTCTAAATGTTACCAAAACACAAAGCATGATTCTGTGCTCTGGAGTACGATTGCAGAGTCTTGGACTTAACGATGATATGGCTAGTCCCGACTTTCAAATCAATGAGGATAGGATAGCCTATAAAAGTAATGTGAAATATCTTGGCGTACAAATTGATTCCCAACTAAGCTGGAAAGAACATATCATTGTCGCACTCAGTAAGATATCACGAGGAGTAGGAATGCTGAAGTATTCCAAGAAATTTCTGTCTTTAGAGACTGTCCAGAAAATGTATTTAAGCATAGTAGAACCACATATTAGATATTGTTGCTCGGTCTAGGGTTGCTCTGGCGATACAACCCTTCAAAAGCTCCAAAGATACAGAATCGAGCTGCTCGCATCGTTACAAACAGTCCTTTTGACAAAGCATCACTGCCCTTGATTTCTCAACTTGGGTGGCTTAACATAAGAGAAATGATTGATTTCGAAACTGCTACCATGGTCTATAAATCGCTCCATGGACTAGTTCCTCCTTACATGCAGGATATGTTTCACAAACTGTCTGATTGTAGGAAACGAGTCCTACGGAGTACTGAAACAGATCTTGATTCCACGATATAAGACATCTAATGGACAACGTAGCTTTTCGTATCGCGGAGTTACTGTTTGGAACCAATTGAGCCCCGAAATCAAAACTGCCCCATCACTGGCGATTTTCAAAAACAGACTCAAGACCTTTTTGAAAAATCATAGGTGTATCCCCGGATGAGGGCTATTACATCGAAACCAGTATTTTTTTGGTCAATTTTCTTTTTCTTTTCCCTTCAAATTGAGATTTGTTTTCCTTTGATCTTTTTTTAGAGTTTGTATCATAGATACATCCTGTAATTAGGTTAGATTTTATCTTTTTCTTTAAGCAGGGCACATTGTAAAACAGTTTTCTTAAACACAAACTGAATGTATTACCCTGGATAAATAATTAAAAATGAAATTAAAAATGAAAATGAAAATGAATCCAAGCAATAAATGCCAGGGCTGTATCAATCATCAGATATGGCGCAGGAATAATTAACTGGAGGGTAGATGAGCTGAAAGCCGTCGATAGGAATACCAGAAATTAGCTAACAATCTATATAGCATTGCACCCACAGGCGGATGTTGACAGACTCTATTACAAAAGAGCAGACGGTGGCAGGTGTTTAATCAGTGTTGAGGATTGCGTTGAGATTGAGGTAAACAGTTTGTATAGCTATGTAGAGCGGAGCAAAGAGCCTTTTTTAAAAGCAGTAAAGGAAGAAAACTTGTTGGGCTCTGGAATGCCAAAGGAAGCAATCAGGGTAAAAAGAATGGAATCTTGTAAAGAGAAGGTTGTACATGGCCAGTATGAGAAGTTGACTGCAGGCATAAGAAGTCTGATTCATGGGAATGGCTGAGGAAAGGTACGCTGAAGAAGGAGACAGCGGGGATGTTAATGGCAGCCCAGGATCAGGCTTTGAGGACGAAGTTTGAGAGCAGGAACACCGCAATTCGACGAAGAACAACAGCAAATATGTGCGAGATTAAGAATATATATAAAATACCAATATTTCGTCCTGCCCTGCAGGACTTCTTCAGGGCTGTTATGTAGTAGTTACATTGACGATATGAATATGTACAACGATTTGAAATGGAGAGGTTACATGTGATTGGCTAGATATGATGGCTACGCAGAGGCTATATCGGTTAACTTTACAAGGGTTACGTGATGTCATAATGGTGATGATATGACGTGGGTAGTACGACATGATGATGATGATGATGATGATGATGATGATGATGATGATGATGATGATGATGATGATGATGATGATAATGATGATGATGATGATGATGATGATGATGATGATGATGATGGTGGTATTGGTGGTGGGTGGTGATGATGATGATGGTGATCATGATGTTGTGATTATGATGGTGGTGATGATGGTGATGATGGTGGTGATAATGAGTAGGTTAGGCAAGGTAAGAGAGTGTGCTAGTAGGTACAATTGAAGTGGCATTATGTTTATTAGCGGTCTGTGGTTCTGTTTAGTCCGTTGGGCGAGAGAGTGTTAGCCAAGCCAATGAAGTATGTTTCTTTGGCTCGTCTCACACTCTCTCTGGTGTCATGTACTGGAGTAATGGCAGTAGCTGTAAGTCTTGTAAGGAGTGTCCGGGTTTACAGAAGTGCTCTGCAACCCCAGATGTGTCAGTGCGTTTATTTATAATGTCTCGTCGGTGCTCGTTGAATCTGTCTCTTATGCGTCGTCCCGTTTGTCCCTTGTATTGGCAGTCAATCTTTTCGTTGTGTAGACATTGTTTGTGATTTCAGAGAAGAGAAAGAAGACGCAAAAATTGCACAGAACATTTACGCATTGGTGCGAACGCTGAAAACCGAGGATAACACAGTTTTTGTATCCGGCATTATCAGCAGAGAAGATGAATTTATAAATGAAAGAACCGCAAATGTTAACAGGATTCTTGAAGAACTCTGCAAGAAAAACAAGTTTCCTTTTATTGATAACAGTAACATTAACATTCGCACACATTTGAATCGCAGTGGCCTGCACTTGAATCACACTGGAGATGGTAAGCTTGCTTTAAATATTATATCTGCGTTGCGGGATTGACCTACAGCCAGTAGTAGCTGTGAATCGAATGAGAACTTTAATGGACAAAACAAAAAATTTCAAAAAAGAGCTTTGCAGCCTAATGAAGTAGTTACTAATACTGTATTAGATAGCCCTCATGATGAGGAGGAGGATGTAGATGCCAGTGTGATTCTAAAAAAGCTGCGACTATCTAATAAAAACAGTTTACTAATTGCACACCTGAATATCAATTCAATTAGAAACAAATTAGAAGCATTGAAATGCCTGATTTCTAAAAATATCGATATTTTGATAATAGCAGAGACGAAATAGACGAAACTCTCCCAACGAATCAATTTCTCATTGATGGCTATATGCCACCCCTAAGAGCAGATAGAAATCGACATGGGGGAGGTCTTCTGATATATATAAAAGAGGGTGTTCCTGCAAAAGAAGTTTCAACGAGAAGTTTAACGTCCAAAGAAATTGAAATTAAAGTCATTGAAATAAATCTTCACAAAATAAAATGGCTTCTAATTGGCATTTACCGTCCTCCATCTCAATCAGAGAAATTTTTCTTTGAAGAAATCAGCAAAAACATGGAGCATTATTTCACCAACTATGAAAATTTTCTCGTCGTAGGGGATTTTAACCTTGGCGAGGAAAATTCAATTTTGAAAGACTTCATGAACAGCTGGAATTTAGAAAATGTCGTTAAGAAACCTACTTGTTTTAAATCCGACAGTCCAACTTGTATTGATTTGATACTTACTAGTGATACCACAAGACTTAAAAATGCTACAACAATCGAAACTGGACTGTCGGACTTCCACGTTATGATAGCTACCGCTTTGAAAGGAAGCTTTCGTAAAAGAGGCCCTAGAATTATAACATACAGGGATTATGATAAATTTAATAACTCAGTTTTTAGAGCGGAACTGCAGGAAGAGCTTACCTCTAATTCTGATGGCAATCAAGATTTTACGAATGTTAATAGAATTACTAAAAAAGTGCTAGATAAGCATGCTCCATGCAAGAAGAAGTACGTTCGAGCCAATGATGGCCCTTTTATGACCAAAGAACTTAGAAAAGCAAACATGAAGCGTACTAGACTAAAGAATAGGTTTAACAAAAATAGGACAAAGGAGAACTGGACTACTTTTAAAAAGCAAAGAAATTTTTGCGTCAAATTGCTCCGTCAAAACAAAAGGTCATATTATAATCGACTGGACCCAAAAGTTGTGAGTGACAACAAAAAGTTTTGGAAAACAGTAAAGCCCCTTTTTTCGAACAAGATTCAAGGAAGTGCTAGTATTACACTTCTTGAGAACGATGTCGTTGAATCAGACGATACTAGGGTTGCGGAAATCTTGAATGACTATTTTGTTGATATTACCAAAACTCTGGGTGTAGCCTGTGAAGAGGACTCTACAAACCTGGATATTCCTTCGCAGGATACCTTACAAACGACTATTCAACGTTTCCAGTGCCACCCTAGTATTGTTAAGATTAGGGCTAGTGTGAATAGCGCTCAAAGTTTCTCATTCCACCAAATTTCAGTCCAGGAAATGTTCAACCAGCTGATGAAATTGGATCCTAAAAAAGCGTCGCCGCAAGAAGCCATTCCAGCAAAAATACTTCAAACAAACGCGGATCTGTTTTCATCACCACTGACTGAAATTTTCAACAACCTCGTCATTGACTGTGCTTTCCCAGATGATCTAAAACTTGCTGACATTTCTTCGCTTTACAAGAAAGACGATAACATGAGAAAACAAAATTACAGGCCTATAAGTCTACTTCCAGCTGTTTCAAAGGTTTTTGAACGCATTATGTATAATCAGCTTTTTGATTACATAGGCACTTTTTTCTCTCCACTTTTGGGTGGCTTTCGAAAAGGATATAACACGCAGCACGTTTTGTTGAATTTTCTGCAAAAATGTAAAGCAAGTCTTGACAATAAGGAACTAGCCGGGGCAATCCTGATGGACCTTTCTAAAGCATTCGATTGTATAAATCATGATCTTTTGATTGCAAAATTAGCTGCGTATGGTCTTGGCTGGGATGCTCTCAAGCTTATCAAAAACTATTTATCAAAGAGGAAACAAAGAGTCAAAATAAATGGCTCATATAGTAGTTGGAGAGATGTTACGATAGGGGTACCGCAAGGATCAGTTCTGGGGCCTCTTTTATTCAATATTTTCATAAATGACATTTCCTTCTTTGTAAATAATACTGACATTTGTAACTATGCTGACGACACCACTATCTATGCATGCAATTCAGATCTCAATACCATAATCAATAGATTAGAAATAGACAGTGCTGTACTCGTAAGGTGGTTTTCAAAGAACTACATGAAACTTAACGAAGACAAATGTCACCTTATGATATTTGGTAACAAATGTAAAGACTCAGTAGTCAACATTGGTAACTCCATAATTAAAGAAAGTGATTATGAAAAACTCTTGGGAGTTACTTTTGACAAAAAATTAAATTTCACAAAACATGTCGAAGACCTATGCAAAAAGGCAAACCAAAAATTGCATGCACTTGCTCGCCTCTCTAACTATATGGACCCTGTCAAATTAAAATTGCTGATGGATGCATTCATCAAATCGCAGTTCAATTACTGTCCACTAGTATGGATGTTCCATGACAGGACAATCAATTCTAAGGTGAACAAAATTCGTGAAAGAGCATTGCGAATTGTATGCAAAGATAGTGGGAATGATTTTGTAAATACTGTATATAACTCTGTGACCACACACCAACGCAATCTGCAGTTGCTTATGATAGAGATTTTCAAAACAAAGAAGGATCTTAACCCAACTTTTATGAAAGACATTTTTGCAGAAAGAGACAACTATTATAGCCTACGGAATACAAATCATTTGCAACTGCCGAAAGTAAGGACGACAATATATGGTACAGAGAATATTCAGTATAGGGGTTGCCTTTTATGGTCCTCACTTCCAAGTTTTTTGAAAGACAGTAGCACAATTCAAGAATTCAAAAGACAAATAAAACAGTGGAATGGCGATTCATGCACCTGCAGATTGTGTAGAGTTTTTATAAAAGATTTGGGGTTTCTAGAATAATTAATTTTGTCTTCTTTTAGTGTCCTTTTCCTTGTAAATTATAATTATTTTCTTTTAGTTATAGTTGGCCTCAATTAGCTGCTATTTGAGCTATTTTATATAGAAAGCCAACTTTAAATAAATCGATAATAATAATAATAATAATAATAATAATAATAATAATAATAATAATAATAATGATAATAATAATAATAATAATAATAATAATAATAATAATAATAATAATAATAATAATAATAATAATAATAATAATAATAATAATAATGATAATAATAATAATAATAATAATAATAATAATAATAATAATAATAATAATAATTGTATTGCAGTAGGTATATGACGCTAGTAGAGTTGTAGTCAAGGCTTTGTCGTATGTCAAAGGTTTTGTTAGTGTTTAAAAATGTGACTGTGTGTGTTCCATCTTGTATGTGTTGGCATGTGTGGCAGTTACGTTTTGATGGACATTTGGATATGCCTCTGGGAGTTGTGGTGGCATCATTTTTTATTTTGGCGCGCACCAGGTACTCCCTGAGGTTTTTTGGTATGCGGTTGCTAAGTATCGGTGAGTCAGGGAAGACTTCCTTGCAGTTTGTTGAACTTTGCAGTATGTGGAAGTTGTTGTGGATTATGGACGTAAGTTGTGGTATGCTAGGGTGATAGGTAACTACGAATGGTGTTCTGTTGTTGTGTTTTTTCTGTTTCGTTTGTAGACTTGACTGTTGCGTTATTTTGGAAGCCTTCAGTATTTCGTTACGTACGCGTTTGCGTTTGTAGCCTCGGTTGGTAAGGTATGTGAGCAGTTGGCTCGTTCGTCTATTAAATGTGTCGTCGTTGGAGCAGATTCGTCGTAATCGTAGTGCGAGGCTGTACGGTATTGACTGTTTCGTGTGTTTGGGATGGGCGGACGTGCTGAGGAGATATTGGTGTGTGTCTGTCGGTTTGACGTAGAAGTCTGTGGAGATGGTGTTGTCTTCGTTGAGTATAACTGTGACGTCGAGGAAGTGTGTGCTGATAGATGATATGTCACTGGTGAATTTGATGTTAGGGTGGATGTTGTTCAATGTGGATATGAATTCTGCGAGTTTGTCGTGTCCATGAGTCCAAATTAAAAGAATATCGTCGATGTAACGCCACCAAACAAGGGGCTTGTGTGGTGCGCTATTTAGGGCATTTTCCTCAAAGGCCCCTATAAAAAGATTTGCATATGGGGGTGCCATTCGAGTACCCATGGCTGTGCCGTGTTTCTGTAAATAAAATTGGTCGTTAAACTCAAAATTGTTATTGCGTAAAATGATGTATATGAGGTCGCATATGGTTTGGGTGGGTGGGTTTTGTGTGGTACGTTTGTCGAGGTACTCCCTGGCAGCCTGAACGCCTTCAGAGTGAGGTATGTTAGTGTAAAGTGAGGATACATCTAAAGTTACGAGGAGAGAGTTAGCAGGAAGAGTGCCAATGATAGAGAGCTTGTTAAGAAAGTGAGTAGTATCTTTGAGGACGAATGCTATTAAGAGCCGCATAGATAAACAAGATGTTTCACCTGTTTGTAGAATGTGTGGAAAACGAGAGGAATCTATTGCGCATGTAGTGGCTGAATGTGAAAAGTTGGCCCAGAACCAGTACAAGAATTGGCGGCATGATAGAGTTGGGAAAGTAATTCACTGGGAGCTTTGCAGGAAATATGGGTTCGATCGTACAGAGAAAAGCCATGATCATATTCCAGAAAGTGTTTTAGAGAATGAAAAGGCAAAGATCTTCTGGGATTTTAGAATTCAAACGGATCAGCAGTTGAATCACAACCGACCTGACATCGTAATACACGATAAAGAGAAAAATGAATGCAAAATCATTGACGTTTCATGCCCGTTTGATGGAAGAGTGATTGAAAGAGAAGAGGAGAAGAGGGAAAAGTACGAAGATCTTAGAAGGGAAGTGGCAAAACTATGGAATGTCAGGAAAGTGGTGATAATACCAATCATCATCGGAGCTCTTGGTACGCTGAGCAAAAGCTTTAAGAGATATGTTGAGCAACTTCAAATGAGGCAGATGACATCTTTATTACAAAAGACTCGTGTATTTGGCACGGCGAAGATAATTAGAAGGACTCTGGACACCTAAGATTGAGGGATTCAATCCGCTGCCCAGAAAAAGCCGCCAAACAACAAAAAGGCGCGAAGAAAGGACAATAATAATAATAATAATGATAATAATAATAATAATAATAATAATAATAATAATAATAATAATAATAATAGTAATGGAAACTTTTCATGATAAAATCCAACTAATTACATACAACTTAACAACAGTAACAGAATCAGGCTACTCACTACGGTGTAGGCATAGTCTGCCTGCATTCGCATAGGTGCTTCAAAATAGTTAACAAAAGTAAGGTAAGGTTCAACTTAATAATAATATTAATAATAATAATAATAATAATAATAATAATAATAATAATAATAATAATAATAATAATAATAATAATAATAATAATAATGATAATAATAATAATGTTAATAATAATAATAACAATAATAATAATAATAATAATAATAATAATAATAATAATAATAATAATAATAATAATACTAATAACGTTGAAGTGCATATCAATGTTAGCATGCAAGTAACAAACCCTCTTGCTGCCTCAGGTATCGGGATGATCCCCGGCAGCTAGATTGTATACAGCCGAAATCAAAAGAAAGTAACAATTCATAATAATGATAATGATAATAATAATAGTAATAATAGTAATAATAATAAATTCTGATATGATTTGACTAACGAGAGCTAACTAAGATGTCTCAACGTCAAATGTTTGTCCAGCATACTCATAAAATCAAATTTCATTCTGTCCGTGAATCCCTTTGCATCGGTTTCGCCATATCATGTTTCCACATATCATATTAGATACACTGCACCATTTCATCGCAGACTTTGCCTCCTCACTCGACAGTCCTAATCCTCTTAAGTTCTTTCTTACGTCTTCATGAACAGTTCCAAGCGATTCAAAGCACTATATTCTTATATTTGTCTTTATCCCATTCCGATTTAAAATGTTTTTTGAGTTGTTGGTACTTCCTAGCTTTTCTTTCATATGACTCTGGCATGTACAAATCGAAGCATACAGTTACTTCTATGATCTCGCATTCTTTTTCCTTAGACTTTATCTCTAGCAAATCAGGCTTGCGGTTATTGATTTGCTGCAGTTCTGTTCGGAAATGTGGAAATGCTGTTTCTGCCATCCTGTTAACAAACTTGACTGACGTTTCACTGTACCGACGAATCTTTCGATAAATGGCTTGTGCTCCTGGTGGTGAGGCTGACGCCCTTTGGGTCATAAAATGAAGGAACATATAAAACATAGTGTATCTCTAAGCTTCTAATAAAGAAGTCCAACAAAAGTGCATAGTTATTTTTGCACCAGACTCTTTTTCAATTATTCAAAAATCAGTTGTACTTTGAAATACAGTGCCTGATAGTCTTCTTTTGGCTAAATAGTTTTTTTGTTTGAGTTTCCCTTTCATGGTTAGATTTTTAATACCTCTGAAGATCTTCCATCGATAAACCTTAAAATGCATGTCAGTCTTTTGTGGTACCACAAAGTAAGGAAGCTGATGCATGAAATCTGTGCTCAGTCTGGCTCCAGTTTGTTCAGGGATTTTGTAACTGTCCACTCTGCATTGTAAAGTATCATGTGATCCAGAAAATATTTGTAACTGATTTGATCGCCACAAGATAAGAGTAGTTTGCACAATATGCCCTTGATTTCGAGGGCATCTAGGCTGATCTGGTCTGTTCAATGTACCACTTCTAAATCCTTGTTTAACTCGCAAAAGTTCTGGCTTATTACTTTAGGCCACCATTTTGTCGGTTCAGCTTCAACGCGAGAAATCAGCCATCTCTTGCAGTAAATAGTGACACTCCAGCGATTGTGGTTCTTCCATACGGCAGCTGTTGACTAGGCCAAAATCGATGCCTTCAGAAAATATTGAATTTCTTGAAATCAGGAAGATGAATAAAAGATCCAGGCGACAGATTTCAACTTCAATTTTAGAATGTACCACATGAATGCCCCAGTGGGAGTTAGCCCTGCACCCCTCGGCCGCAGCTTTCTCCATCTTATGGCGCGAGGCTAATTTACATAAAATCAACAGGGCGCCACTTCCGGTAATTTCAGCCAATCAAAAGATTGTTCCGCCCTGTTACTCAGTGCAATCACACTTTTTTGAACGATGATACGAAAAGAAACGCGAACATTTGGGTCTTCTTTGTAACATTTGCGAACACGTCCGTGGAGTGGAGAAGTTGTTGGGCTGGCCAGTTCTCAGCATTCAGGGGATTAGCGGAGGGTTACTCTGGTATGAAAAGAATAGGGTTGGCAGGCTAGTGCATAGAAAATCAACACAAAAAACAGTTGTCAGCATAAAAATTGACCTAAGGAATTAATTGTCAAATGATTGACCCAAAAAATAACCTTGGCCAAAATTTTAGACCCAAAAAATAACTTGGGCGTCCCCATCCTATAAATACCAGAACATTGCCCTTGGAGGAAAGCAGTCATGGAGAGGGAGGGTGCTCATTCAAGAAAATGCTGTCACAAAATATGATTTCTTTTCGATAATACTATGAAAATATCAAGTTGCCTTTCTGAAAGATGCACTTTTTTGTGACTCTACATATACTTTCAGAAATTTTTGTTCATAACTAAAACCAATGAACAATTAAAAATGCCAACATGGTCCACAGAAAAATGTAAAAATTTAATAGTGTTTGACTCTTGAAATCTAGAACACCCATTCAAGAACCATCCCCTTTGGAAGCTGCATACAGTCTTCTCTCACAATTTGTTCTCGAACAGACAGATCTAATCACCCATCACAGTCAACAGAATGCAGCATATTGTTGCTGTCTACAATCAAAAAGATGAAAACCCTGAAAACCACATAGATATACAGTTTAATATAACTGCCCCCCATTATTTACCTATGGGGATGTCATAAGATGTCATCCAATTAGTGCAACCGGAAAATTCTAGTTTTTTTAAAAAACGCTGAGCACTAAAAATACTTTCATGAATGATTTCTAATTAAAATCCTGTACTGAAGATACTTTTTAGGGAGGATGTGCTCAAGTGAAGGAATTAGGTTCTCCCTTTCGCAATTCATTTGCATTCATAAAGATAAAGGTAATCCTACAGGATATAATATTTTTATGTAAGTAAATCAAATTGAATGAAAATTGGCTTGGTATCTTGTGGTTCTTGAATGAATGTTGCTTGATTTAAAGACAAAGCAAGTTAAGTACAAAAAATAATACTTAAAAGTTTGAAGCTGTGCACGGAAGCTTCACCAAGAACAATTATATCAGTGTTTTGATTGAAATTATTGTTTTCGTTTAAAATTAGCAGAAAACGTTATTTTTATTCATATCATATGATGTGATCATCAGTTGCTCCCCTTCAACAGTCTTTTTATCTCTCCGAAGTACAAAACAAGCCAGAACCAGCACAAGTGTTAAGTTCAAAACACAGCAATATCTAGGCCCATAAGCCATTGTTTGATAGAGAAATTGCAGCCAGAAATGTAGTTTTTCAAGAACGAAAATAACGCATTTTGCAAATTTTGCCGGATAATCGCAATACACTGCCATGTTAAGCAACATGTTAACTGCAAAATTAGGAAGTTTCTCCGTGGGGCCAGGAGTGAATTTGTTTTTACAACAATTTCCCCGGGGCTTGTTGAGGGGCTAGAATTTCAGGCACAAAATGTTTATCGCCGTTATTCCTACAAATACTCCGAACAGGAGTGACATTATTAAATCCAGGAACAAAATCGAATTGATTGTCTTTCCACTGACTTCTCAAACCTATTCTCAGCCTTTAATTCCCAAAACTGAAGGAGTAATGCTGATTTTATGAGGCAGTGGTATTGTAGAAAAATCAAGATATCGCAATCTGAGCAAAGTAACGGGAATTCACAAACATTTGGCAAACTTTCCCAGATATCCTACCTGGTCCGCCATGTCTGTTGTATCCTGAAGTTTTATTCCACCAAGTTAGATTGTAGGGCCAGGACCAGTTTTGAAGTTATTTCACTTTGAATAAATTGCTGTTATTGGACAAAATTGCACCTTTTTGGTAGCAGCAACTGATGCGTTTCCTAAAGCTTGTTTGATCAATCTTTGGAGATCTTCTACTCTGGCAGCTTCGTTAACCTCCCACGAGGCTGTTTGATTTGAATCAGGTGCAAATTTTGGCGCGGAAGCACCGATCGGGTGCCAAGACCACAGAATGGCACCCGGCGGCTCTATTCCGGCCCACCATATCTTTTCCTTTGCGAAGGGTTCGCTCCCAGCCTCGTTTTGCATTTTTTCCAAATGTTGCGAAACATACTTTTTTTGTCTTCAGCTTTTAATTTTACACTTGATTTTCGAAGACAAGAAATTTTTAGAAAAGTAACATTATGAAATTGTCTAAAAAGGCAAAATATTTTAGCATACTTTACATTGCAAGGAATTGTAATTTACTGTCAAAATAGTGCCATGCATGCCTCCTCCGGTCATGCAAACAAAGATCTGATTTAGGCCCAACTTCAAAAATCAATATCTTCGCTTTCGGTTGATTGATCTCGAGAGTTCTTGCAGCACATGAACCCCTAGCTTATAGTGCCTAGCTCACAAGTTGCTTTCAGAGATGGGCAAGATACTCTAAGAAATATCTTATTGCAAGATACTGTTATTTGGAAAATTGAGTATCTTATTACAAGATACTGTTATTCACAAAAAAGAGTATCTTATTACAAGATACTAGATACTTAAGAAAAAAGTATCTAAGATAATGTTTCAAGATACTAGTTACAAGATACTTTGCAAAAGGGAGCATGAGCAATCTTCTACCATTATCCTTTATAGGTGGCACATATTTCCATTCTTTGTGAATACGTATTGCAGTAATGCCTAACTGAGTGCATTTGATCATTCTTGTTCCTAAATCATGTGAAAATTCCCTCATGACCGATGGAGTTTATTTGTGGAGACACGACTCCTATGGAGCATATTCGTTGAATATATAAAAAATATTCCATTTTGGTTCACTAGCTTCTGAATTTTCCTTACAATTTCGCTGCATTTTATCTTTTTTCCTAAAGCATCCACGAATTTTAGGAGATAGAGCAAAATAAAGTCTTCATAAAATGAACCGAAGGTGGTTTTAAAGTTTTCAAGAAAAGTCCTTATTTGCCTTAAAGATCAGGAGTCTCTTAAAGTGCCTACCTTCCAGCTTTCTTTGTTTTGGATGCGTAATTATGCCTCCAAAGCTGAAAATTCTTTCAGTTTTATTCACGAAAATTGATTGATACAAGTATGTTGTAACTTCAAATTGTTTTTTGAAAATATCTTATTAGAAGATACTATTATTCAGCCAAATTATCATATTATTACAAGATACAGTTACTGGGTACGGGATGTATCTTATTACAAGATACTGTTACCGTTTTCTGTATCTAATTACCATCTTCAAGATAAAAAGATAAGATACTGCCCATCTCTGGTTGCTTTATGTTTAATGTAATGAATAAAACTGCACCAACATATCTAGTAGAAATGTTTACATAGTCAAGATCAATTCATACTCAAAACACTCGATCACCAAGCAGGAAGAACTTATTTATTGAAATAGAGAATGGACGTGAGTACGTAAAAACATTTAGATTTTATGGAAGCAAATTATGTAACTCTTTGCCATCAGAAATAAGGCAAGCGTTCTCAAAAGAACTGTTCAAGAAAAGGTACCTTTAGCCACTTGATGTACATTGTTAAGTGTGAAGATTAAACTGATATAAATGGTCAATGTGGTACTTTTTCACCGATTTCATCACTGGTACAATATAAGATATGTATAAACTAAGCATTTTATTGCAAGTGTAACATTTTCTATATTTCTTTTCAAGTGACTCTTTGTCAAGAAATAGTAAATGGACTTTTTTTATACATTCCATTAAAAATTTACAATACATATTACTGACTACACTACTTACATGATACACTACCCTACTACTAAGACAATACCATTAGGAGCAAAAAACTATGTCTACCTAAATGGCAATCCACCTTTTCATGGCCCCCCGCGAAGCAGTCACGTGGCGACAAAATCCGCAAGTCTGGTTGGTTCAGTACCCTTGGTTACTAGAATAACCCGGCACGCGACACGTCGCGGAAGGCCCCGAAAAGGCGGATTAACATAAAACATAAAACAGAAGAACGAAAAGAACATAAAGCTACACAAAACTACTAGAAAAAGAAAAGAAAAGAAATAGGATCATGGTGGTTGTGTGACTTATAACTGAGTTAACGATTTCCTAATCAAACCGGCCAGTTCTGTGGATAAAACGTAGAGTTAAAAGTAGTATATTTTTATTTAGATCGTCTGGAAAATCTTTATCACCATATAGTAAAATCTGCAGTAGGGCATCATTTGAAAGATTGGTATATCCAAATGGTTGTAATAAAAAGGAAACATCAGCGAGAAGATCTCTTCGTGATTCTTCGAAAGAAGGGCAGAGCAACAAAAAGTGCTCCGTATCCTCAATGCCATCGTTGGATGGGCACATTGGGTTTATGGTATCTCTGAAATTATGCTTGAATTTATGAAAGTTTAATTTACTGAGGCCTACCCTAAGTTGTGTAAGATAAGATAGACCTGTTGGATCGTGTATCCTAAAGACAGATTTTGGCACGGGGCGAATTTTGGATAGCAGCTTTTTCTTAAATGCAGCAACAGAAGGAGCAAGTCTAATTTCTGGATCCAGCTTGTTCCATTCTGACAGGCAGTGAGGATAAAAGCTAGATTGGAATTTTTCTGTCCTTGCCCTTATTCGCCCAATAACATCCTGATTGCGAAGAGAGTAACGAGACTGCCGTTGTGGTGGGATTGGATCCGCAGTGTATTCAGGAGTTAGACTGTTTATAAACTTGTAAAACAAAATTAGGCGTCTGCTCCACCTACGGGAACTTAGCGATTCCCAGCCAAGCTCTGCATAAAGCTTCTCTCTTGACGTACCCTTCCATGTGCCTGATACAGCTCGGGCAGCAGAATACTGAACGGACTCTAATTTCTCCATAAGATTTGGCAAGATTGTATTGCCACTAAATTCACATACCTTTGCAGGAATGTGGTAAATTACATCTCCATAGTCGAGATGGGGTCGCACATACAGCTTATATAATTCGTTTAGTGTATGTCTAGGGAGATATTTGGAGAGATATTTCAGCAGACCAATACCCTTACGCGTTTTAGAGATAGCTGCATTGATCTGAGCAGAAAAAGACAGCTTTGAATCAAGAAAAAGTCCCAAATGCTTATGTTCGTCTACGTTCTTCACGGGTGTGTTATTAAAAAGGATCACTGGATGATCAACTTTATTTCTTTTCCTTGAAAAAATTAGTTCCACAGCTTGCTTTAGTGGGTCAGGATTAAACGACATCCTCCAGTTATGAGCCCACTGCTTTATCAACTCCAAGTCATGGTTCATGTCATTGGCAGCTGCATTTGTGTTATGTACGACCGTGAACAAGGACGTATCGTCGGCGAAAAGTTTGACATTGCATTTCAGATTTTCAGTTAGGTCGTTTATGTACACAAGGAAAAACAAGGGCCCTAAAATGGAACCCTGAGGTACTCCGGCTGATATATCTCCCCAAATAGAACATTTACCGTTCAAAACAGTTCGCTGCTTTCGATCTTTAAGAAAACTCTGGATAAGAGCAAGGAGTTGACCTGAAACACCACATCGTTTTAGTTTATAAACAAGGCCGTCATGCCACACCCTGTCAAATGCTTTGGAAATGTCAAGATAGACAGAACGAACATCAAGAGGTGGATTACAATCAAAAGCTTTAAAAATCGTGTGCGTTATGGAAATTAGCTGATTAATTGTCGAATCACCTGGACGAAACCCAGACTGATTTGGGTTAAGTAGCTCACATGAAACAAGATGTGTGTACAAAGAATCGTATATTAGCTTTTCAAGAATTTTCCCAAAAATGGGAAGAAGAGAAATTGGACGGTAGTTTCCTTTTAAATTTTTCTCATTCTTTTTGTGAACAGGTACAACATTTGCACATTTCCAAATTTGGGGAAAGATACCACACCTCAAACAGTTTGTGAAAATTATCTTTAGCGGAATAACTAATGCAGCATCACTCAATTTTATCATTCTCACAGATATTTCATCCCAGCCATGAGCCTTATGAGAATTTAGTGATCGGATAATATTCAGTATCTTTTCATCAGGAATAACAAAATCATTTATCAGAGTGGTAGCTACCGGAATATGCTGGGGGACTTCACTACCGGTGTCGATTGTCGTACACTGAAGTATGAAATAATCATTGAAAATTTGAGCCTTTTCAGTGAAATCAGTAACAAATAATCCATTCTCTAAAAGAGGTGGTATTATGGGGACTTTAGCCTTATTTAGGACGGTATTGATTAAAGACCAATAGGTCCTACTGGAAGTCCCTGGGTTTGCCAAGGTATTCCCAACCTTAAGAAAGTAATTGCGCTTAGCATCTTCAATCAGTTTCGAACCTTCAGTTATCATTTTTTGAATTCCTTCAAGCCTGTCGTCTGGCTGACCCCTCCTCACGAAGCTCTTATAAGCACGATTCTTTTTCCTCAAAAAGTTCTTAATAGTTTGTGTTATCCAGGGTGTTTGGCAAGGCCGGATCGTTTTAACCTTGTTCGGTATGAAATTGGAATAGATATTCAAGAGAACTTCATTGAGAAATTTGACTTGTTCATTGGGGCATGATATTTTGTCAAGGTGCTCGTGCCAACGGAACATTTCAATACTTCTCCTAATCGCCACAAAATCCGCCTTGTCATAATACCAAACCTTACGGGTGTAAGGAGGCAATGCTATGTTTGACACAGACAATTTTCCATAAACAATTTGATGATGACATTGCTCATGTAGTGACGGATGAACACCTGATTCGATAATGAGGTTGGGCTGATCAGTAAAAATTAAATCAATACAAGATTTAGAGTCACCCATAAAGTGAGTTGGTTCTGAGATTAATTGATGTAGGCCAAGTTCAGAAACGAATGGCTCAAACACTCTTCCCTCGTTATTTTCAATATCATTTTCCCACCATTGTGTTGATCTGCAGTTAAAATCACCAGTAATAACAACGCAAAAAGGATTTTCAGCATGCAACTTTGAAAGCAACAGCTCAAAGTTAATGGTGAAATCATCAAATTCACTCTGGTCCTGACTTGGACTTCTATAAATTACTGCAAAAAAGTACTTTTTCCTATTTAGTTGGATTTCACATACAACGCATTCAGGGAGAGTCACGAGGTCAGAACGATTTTGTGAAGGAAGGGATTCTTTGATATAAAGCCCAACACCACCCCTTTTGATATCGTGTGGATGGTTACTTTGGATGAAAGTATAGCCATCTAGTGCCAGTCTACTTTCCTCAATCGTGCTATCAAGGTGGGTCTCAACAACTCCAATCATGTCGTAGTTATAAACCGAGTTGTATGCCTCGATAAGGGACACTCGTAGAAAGTCATACGCAGTTATGCTATTCAGATTCCAAGTACAAAAATCAAGTGTTTCGGGGCCGGGGCTCATTTCTATATCACCGCTGAGCAGAATTGTCCTAAGAACCAACCATTTTATATGCAGTGCGTAAAATGCCAGGCATGCAATGTGAAAATAGGCATACTTGGAGTGAAAGTATTTGTAACGAATAATAACCAGGATACCAAGTGGGATTCGCTTGACAAGTTCTACAGTCACATAAAGTACAATCTTCACAAAGTGATGCACGCGGGCGAACAAGGGCAAGAAACATGATTGTGTTGGCACGGAGTGCACTGCAAGAAACTGTATTGTTAATGTGAAGGGTAATGCAATAACAGCAAGTGCAACGAAAAACAAACAAAACCAATATAACTTAAAGATTTGAACAACGAGGGATAATAGCCTAACACTTTTGCTCACAGGGGAGAACTTTTGCATGGATACACTGAAGCACCCTATTGTTACTCGCCATTGGCTGATGTCAACCGGCATCATCATGAGGAAATCTTCTCGCTGATCCTAAGGGGCAATAAGTCACAATGAACCCACCATTAAAGACTCCTAAAGAAAAATAACACGGATAATCTAAGCGAATAAACACACAACTACAAAGAAACATAAGATAAACAACAAGCATGGCGAGGGAAGTCGTCATCACGGGTTCTGCAATTGCAATGGGGCTGCTGCTGTTTGATAACAAGTGTCCAGAAATACACATGGGATGGTGAAATTTGAACAGGGAGTTGTTTTGCAGTAAAATTTGAAGTCAGATAAAACAAATTTGAAGGGCTATTTGGATAAGGTTTTAAAGCCTGATTCACACTAGGCCGCCCGGGCCACCAAGGCCGCGCAGAAAGACCCAAAAGACAAAGGACTCAAACTGTGAGTCTTTGCCCCCTGGCTCCCTCCGCACGACCCCAACGACCCAAAAGACCCAGCGCGAACCAGGCTTAACTTTGATAATTCACGCATTACGTGAGCACATTGACCTTGTCAAATGTTTCACATATTCATTGATTCCAAACAAATACAAATGAACTTAACAAACTTGAAAGGGACAATAATTTAGACAAAAGAAAGGGCTTGTTATTACTGGCAAAGACGTTGTTTGAAAACAAAAGCAGATTCGAGGAAAAACAAACCAGCAGCTTTTGAAACATGGGGGTTACCGAAAAAGTGTCCCAAAATAGGTTTCAATGCAATCACCAAAAGTAAGTCCTAGATAAGGTAGCAAACTACCTATAAAATAAAAAGATACTCATAGGCAGAGGGAAAAAAATTTCAATAAACGTTCTGAAAAAAAAACAACGGGTCTAGCAGAATAACGAACGTTGTCGGCCAGTGCTGCACGTTTGCTCTTTATATTAGAAAATCAGGTCAAGTTATACCAATAGTAAACGGGCCGGAATTTAAGACACTGATTGACAGTCCAAAGGGAGACTTAGACAGTTTTTTCCAACCTGGTGTTTTTAACAAAATATACATCAGTAACGGGTAACAGAAATAAGAATTCCACGATAATTATGCTCCAGAAAACAAGGGGCACAAGTTTGTCAAAATTTGAAGCTACACAGTGAAGTTCATTGTGTCAAATTTAGAAAAAGATATTGGAACTTGGGCTGCACCGAGATTCTTGTGTAAAGAGAAAACGTGCAGTGGGGGGTAACAAATCAAGGTAAAAAACTCAATATCCTATAGCAAAGTTATACGGCACCATACGATGTAGAAAAAAAAAGCAGTTATTCGGATTCAGCAACTGGCAGCTCATCGTCATTCAGAATTGATTCAAGCTCGGAATCATTGTTGAAAAATTTGAAGGTACCATCCAATTTCTTTAGCCCTAATCTGCAATTAATATCTACAAAGATGAAGTCAATATTTTCATATACTTCAGCTTTCTTCTTAGCATCTTTCAGGAGACCAGCTCTTCTCGCAGTCAAATCAAGCTGGATATACTTCTTGTTTGCTTTCTTCCTAGCTCGATAGACTGCTGTACGATACTTCCAGGATGTAAATTTTACAATCATCGCCTGCTCATTCTTTCCATTTTCTCTGTACTTCTTGCCTATGCGGTGCGCTCTATCAATTCCATCCTCTGGTACATCAACTTCGATTTCCTCGAAAACTTGTTTCACCTTGGCTATGCAGTCATCGCTGCTTTCACTACCGGAAGATAATGGTATCCCAAAAATTCTAATGCAAGATCTTCGACTATATTGTTCAGCGTCGTCGAGTTTTTCTTCATAATTTTCCATACGCTTTTCTAGCCCTTGGAAGTGTGCTTCATACACAGCGAGCTTGCGTTCACAGATTTCTAATTTGTTTACCAGTGGCTTCACTGTTTTTTGAATTTCAGCCTCAATCACTTTGTTCACTTTAATCTCGATTTTGTCAACCAAATCCTTAACATAATCTTTATCGGGTAAGTCTGAAATTGCTTCCATCACAATTTTCTTCATTGTTTCCTCATCCATTTTCCGAGTGGTTGTGACGCCTCGTGTTTACCAGTCAAGATTTAGGCCACGAGCACTATTCCATGCAAATATTGACAAACCCAGAAAACATTGAAAAACATCCAACTAGTGACTTGAATCAATTACAATTGGTTTCGAATTCCTTCGAATGGACAATTAGTACATTTTTGAATCTTAAAAAGCCCAGAGCACGTGCAGTGAGACGATATTTTACATCGCTCTAAAAACGACCGTCCGCCATTGACTGACTCTAGTAATAATCAAGTAAAGTAAATGGACTCTTTATTTTTAAAAGTATTATAAACTGCCTTTACTTGATATATTCCCCCCTTGTTACTTCCTTACATGGATACAAGTCTGTCAAATTATAGTGAGAGTGATGCGACTGAGCTCACAGCCAATGAAGAGGACTTGCCACTTAATGAGGAGTTAAAAACATTGGAGACAGACCACACTGCTAATCGTTTGGATGAGATTGAGAGAAAATTGGAAAGAATTGAAGCAAGGTTAAATGAGAAGGAAAATGAGCAGGATAGTGAAAGGAGAAATATCGATAGGATAAGGGTGTCGGACGAACAGTATGTTCAGTTGATGGTCAAGACAGATAGGTTAGAGACAGAAAATAAAACGTTAAAAGATGAAAATTATGGATTAAAAACAAAAATTTTAGACTTACAGAAAATGCTTGAAAACACTGGAAACGAATCTTGTATCGAAAATTCTTCGCAGGCTTCCATGATGAGGCCCCAACAGGTATCCCGTAGTCAAAATTTTTTGGGGATTCCCAGAGAAAAACAACGTTTTACTACAAATAATCCAAAAAGAGATATTCAGCTAGGCACGAGAAATGATGACGAACATTCAAATTTTAAAGAAAATCAGGATGAGAGAAACCAACCTTGGGAAGTCCCAACGGAGAAAAATAATGATCAGCAAGGCATCTGGCAATTGAGAAATGATTCTGAAATTTCAAGTTTTAAAGAAAGTCAAATAAAGAAAAGTCAGCCTTGGGGTGTCCCAATTGGAAAAACCAGTTCTTTATCTGAACAGAAAGAAATAGGAACTCACAGTCAACAAACTATCTGGCAATTCCCAAAACGATCTGTAAAAACGCGACGAGAGATACCGACACAGGTCTTATCCAGAAATCGATTCCAAATACTCGCAGATACAAAGTTTGAAGAGAAAAACTGCATGCCCACAGGACACATGTTTGAGAATGAAAGTCTCCTTCGAGATCAAACCTCGCGCACGTTGGTAGGAACAAAAACAACAACACCAAAGAAAAGAATGCCAAACGATGAACTGTTTCATAGATCGCAAACAAAAATACCGAAGAACCCAAAGCCAAGCGATAACAGGCCGGGATTAGCTAACCAAGAAAAACGAGATCAACATGGGATGCAAATAGAAACGACAAAGGCTCAAAGCTTTGGAAGAAGAAAACCAACAGTCGCCTTTATCGGAGACTCTATATTGAGAGGGATAAGGAAACAAGAAATCAATAAAAGCGTAAGAAATTACTATGCAGTTGTGAAGACGTTCTCGGGGGCAACGGTGGAAGACATGGAATCATACATGGTGCCTACGTTGAGCAAAAAGCCTGATGGCCTAATAATTCACTGCGGGACAAACAATCTAAGAAGCGATGAACCAGAAGAAACTGCCAAGAAAATAGTCAATGTTGCACTGGAGGCAAGTCGAACAGTGAGAAGTGTTGCGGTATCAAGCATTTTGGCTCGAGGAGACTCTGATCTGATGGAATCGAAACGAGTACAGGTTAACCATCTATTAGAAAGATCACTTGATAATTATGGTATAGATTTCATAAAACATGAAAATTTTGATGAGAACTGGCAAGAACTTTTGTATGATGATGGGATCCATTTAAATCAAAGAGGAACAAATGTCTTAGGAGGTAACATCGTTAAATTTTTAAATTCGGCTTGACTGTCTTTAGAACATGCTCTAATGTTAAGAAATACGCTACCAAATGCGGATACTATCAGCAGTTCTGTAATTTCCGATGACATGATACCAGCATCTCTGACACCAAATATTGGTGACGTTAGTACGACCATTTCAGAGGTATCAGTTCCATCCTCATCTCATCTAATCGGGTGTTCCAGTTTAGAATTATCGAGGGCTAGTATACTTGCTGAATCTTCGAAAGAATTTGCGACTGATGTATCTTTTCAGTCGGCTGCGTCAAATGACATTGACAAAATTTTTGGTTTGAGAGTTAAGTACCCTAACAATCCTATTGTTGGATTTTTGAATATAAATAGTCTCAGGAACAAAATTATAGATTTACGAAATGTTGCTGAAAAATGCCTTCCCGACGTTTTGCTAATAGAAGAGACGAAACTGAGTGCTGAATTTAAGACTGAAATATTTCTATTGAATAACTACCAACCTCCAATGCGCCGTGATAGGAATGAACATGGAGGTGGTCTCATGCAATATGCTAGAAAAGGAGTTGTATGCAATAGACTAACTTTATACGAGACTAACTCATTGGAGCTGCTATGTTCCGAACTAATAGTTTGTAAGAAGAAGTGGATTATCTTTAGTGTCTATAGGCCCCCTGACTCTAACCTAGATAGTTTCTTTGCTACTTTATCGGTTTCTTTGAACCAGGCGCTAGATAGATATGATAATGTTATTGTGATGGGAGATATCAATATCGACACACAAGACTCGCAGCACCCTGGATACAATAAGCTGTCATCCTTTTGTGATGTATTCGGATTATCAAATTTGGTCACAACTAAAACATGTTTCACGAAAAGTCATAGTTCTTCTATCGACGTTATTCTTACAAACAAACCAAGGAGCTTCCTAAACACCTCTGTATTTGAGACCGGTCTTAGTGATTGTCATGGTCTTGTCATTACCTTAATGAAAGCAGTGGTTGCTAGGCTCAAGCCTAAAATAATTAGATACCGTAGTTATAAAAAGTTTGACCCCAAAAAGTTTCTTCAAGATGTCAAGAAAGCCCCTTTTGAATACCATACGAATAATCCTGATAAAACCTACGATAACATAACTAGTACTTTTCGAAATTTGGTTGAAAAACATGCGCCGTTAAAATCAAAAGTTCAGAGAGGAAATTCAGCGCCTTTTATGACACCAGAATTGAATAGAGCCATTTACACTCGATCTAGATTGAAAAAGAAGTTTAACAAAAATCCTACAAATGAAAATAAGACAAAGTTTAAAAAGCAGCGTAATAAATGTGTTTCAGTACGGAGAAAAGCAATCAAAAATCATTTCAAAAAAGCTACTGAAAATGGGCTGTTATCTAATCAAGCTTTTTGGGATCTCGTCAAGCCATTTTTATCAAACAAAGGTGCTCTAGTTGGATCAGACATATCAATTGTAAAAAATGACACAATCATAACTGATGATCAAGAATTGAGTGAACTTTTTAATGAATACTATGTAAATATTGCAGAGAACACTAGTGGTAAGAAACCTTGTGGTGTTGCTGATACAACAGACATTGATGATGATAGGCATATAGTTAAATTGATCTTAGAAAAGTATAAGAACCATCCAAGTGTTCTAGCCATAGTACAAAACCCAAATTGCAATTTTGAAACCTTTTCTGCCAACGAAGTGGAAGCTCGTGAGGTTGCATTATTGTTAAAAAGTTTGGATGGAAAAAAATCTACAGGTGTTGATCAAATACCACCAAAACTAGTATCTCTTGCTGCCAATGAGCTTACAGTTCCATTAACTAATGCTATCAACTGCAGTATACGTAATTTCAGATTTCCAGAAAATGCGAAAAATGCGGCGGTATGCCCCTTGGACAAAGGGGAATCAAATCGCACTGCTGAAAGAAATTTCCGTCCAGTTAGTGTGCTAAATACTTTTTCAAAAATATACGAAAAAGCCCTAAAACAGCAGCTTATCTCGCATCTAGATAAAACGCTCTCTATATTTATCTCGGCTTACAGAAAATCATACAGCACACAACATGTGTTGATAAATCTGGTAGAAGACTGGAGGGAAAAACTTGACAAAGATTTCGTGGTAGGTGCTATCTTCATGGATCTCTCAAAGGCTTTTGATTGCATTCCACATGATCTAATCATAGCAAAATTACATGCATACGGTTTTGATGAAAACGCTTTAGTTCTTATTTATTCCTATTTAAAACGTCGAAAACAGTGTGTCCGGATAAATAATTCAAATAGTTCCTTTAAAGATGTTGTATCAGGAGTTCCACAGGGTTCTGTACTTGGTCCAATTTTATTTAACTTCTTCATAAATGACCTCTTTCTTTTTATAAAGCAGGCAACCCTTCATAATTATGCTGATGATAATACACTTTCATATTTTTCCAAAACTATGCCCGATCTCGTCAGGGTTTTGGAGAATGAAACCAATGTCGCTTTAACTTGGCTAGACCGAAACGAAATGATTGCAAACCCTGATAAATTTCATGCTCTGCTGGTCAGAAAAGATCGGGAAAATACTACTGGACAAAATATAAGCCTTCAAGATCATGCCATCAAGTCAGAAGCAACTGTAAAACTTTTGGGCGTAACCCTGGATAATAAATTGAATTTTGATACACACATATCAAACCTTTGTAAAAAAGCTGCGACACAACTAAACGTTCTGAAAAGGTTAAGATCATTTATTGGATTTGAACAAAAAAAGGTACTTGTACAGAGCTTTGTTTACTCTAACTTCAATTATTGTCCATTGGTTTGGTATTTTTCTTCTATGAAGTCGCTTCAAAAAATTGAAAAGTTACAAGAACGTGCACTAAGGTTTCTTTATAATGATCGTAAGAGCTCATATAAGGACTTGCTCCAAAAATCAGGAAGATGTACTATGCAAGTTTCACGTCAAAGAACTCTTTGCATTGAAATTTACAAAACAATGAATAATCTAAATCCGCCATTTATGCAAAATTTCTTCAAACTCAGATCTTCGCATTATTCCTCCAGAAAGCCTTATGACTTAAAGCATGTTAGACCAAATCAAGTAACTTTCGGTTCAAATAGTCTTGAGTCCGTTGGACCTCAAATATGGAATGGCTTACCAAACAAAATGAAATCTGCAGAAAACTTGAAAAACTTCAAACTTATGATAAAGGAATGGAATGGCCCAGAATGCAAATGTAGTGCCTGCTGTAGTTTTACTTTTACTGAACAATAACTTTTTTTAACATTTTAATTTCATTCGATTTAGATTAGTTAACTTTGTATATATTGTATATATTGTTAGCTATGTAAGTATCGAATTAAAATAAATGAACAACAACAACAACAACAACAACATACATACATACGTACATACATACATAAATGCAAACTTACATACTTACATACATACAGCCATACATTCGTACGTACGATACTTGCCGATGAGAAGACGGAGAACGAGTAATAAGCTTGATTTACTTGCGGATCTGCCTTTATGACTTTCACGAGGGACCCTCATGGGAACGATTCTGTGGCCATACTGGGCGCTTCTCTTCTATTAACTGGAGATGAAGTCGTGGTTTTAGTGCCAATCACTGGAATCGCAGAAGTAGAGGAGACATAATTATGTTCGCGACCTCTTGTCATGACGCTCAAGAGATATGGCTATACTGCGCGGCAAGCTCTATCTTAGCTGTGTCCAAATCTATGCTCCATTTATTTGTTAGCTAAGTAGATTTTTGTCCATATGCGAAGAAATGGCCAAGTATTAGCAGACTTTGGAAAAGTTGGTTTCCCCAAAATCGGGGGAAGCAACAAGTCGCTACTGCAACGAATAACATGGACTGTGTCACAGCAAAACTGTATCGAGCATGGCAAGTTTTCTTAAGGGAGTTTAACCGAAAGTCACTTTCTCGTGATCATTGATGCTTTTTTTGAAAAAATATTCTATTTGAAGTTTAAGTTGTTGGGCACGGTCAATCATCTTAGATAACAATTATTTCTTGAAAAAGTACATGAAATTTATCGATTGTAATCTCTCAAGCGGCTAGATTCGCAAGCAAGAAACACTGTGCTACTGCAAAGGTACTTTCAAAAACTATAAGCGTACCAATTTTAATTGTTTAGAATCGAAGCAAAATATTCCTTGAAAGAAATCAACAACATTAAGGAAGAAACAGTGAATTTCGACTAAACTCTATTGAGAAAATCTTTCATGCTCGATACAGTCTTTTGTGATAAAGTCCCTGTTATTTGTTGTTGTAGTGACTTAGTGCTTCCCCCGTTATTGAGAAACCAGATTTTCCAATATCTGCTAACCCTTTGCCATTTCTTCGTATGTAGACAGAAACCTATTGGGTTGACAAGTAAACAGAGCGCAGATTTGGATACAGCTAAGGAAGAGCTTTTCAGCCATATATTTTTCAACCTTGATGGCTGCGTTTTTCAAGAGTTGCCGCTTTTGAGGCTTGATTTAAAGCACCTTCCGTTAGTTAAAATTTCAAAAATGCTGTTTAAGAATATTACGCTTCTCTTCCTCTTTCGAAAGAGACCTTAACTTTTACTATTAAGCAAATAGAGCCAAAATGGCATCGAAAAACGTTTTAACTCTACATAGTTTTTGGTCGTACTTTAGAGGATCACACCATGGCGCCACTTTACCTTCAACTGCCACTAGCGCACTGAAAATAGTATTTTTAGCTTTTATGTCGCTATGAATACAAATCCTAGTCTCGCTTATCAGTTGTCCTTCAACAACACGAGAGGCGGTCATCAAATCCCTTTTTTCCCTACTATGCAAAATTACACCTTATTGAATCCATTGCCACCGGGTAATAGGTCAGAACTTGCAGAGAATTTCTCAATCTACTTTGGGACCAAAATTGAGAGGATAAGAAGTGAGTTAGATAAGTTTGGACAGTATGAGCCAATAGTGGTTTCAGTTGACAAGTTTGAAAAATTCCCAGAGATTAGTGAAGATCAAATCAGAAAGCTGATTATTGATGCAAATACAACTGACTGCGCAGTGGATCCTTTCGCCACCAGGTTATTCAAAGACTACATTGATGTTTTACTGCCTCTCATCACCAAAATGGTGAATCTGTCCCTTGCAAATGGAATTTTCCCAAGTAATTGGAAAGAGGCAATACTGATACCTCTTCTGAAGAAATTATCTTTAAAGTTGATCAACAAAAATTACAGACCAGTCAGCAACTTGCAGTCAGCAACTAAAGTTACTGAAGAAGCTGCACTGGCTGGTTTTATACCACGCTTAGAAGAGCATAACTTACTTCCTAGCTACCAATCTACTTATAGAGAACATTATAGTACTGACACTGCCCTTGTCAAAGTGCAAAATGACTTGCTCAATGCAGCGGATAACCACAAAGTGTCACTTTTTGCATCTATAGATCTGTCTGCAGCTTTTGATACTGTTGATGATTCAATCTTAATGAAAGTCCTTGAGTCAAATTTTGGAGTGACAGGCACAGCTTTGAAATGGTTTGATTCCTACTTAGAGTCTAAAAGTCGACGTATTAAGATAGATAACGTTTTATCAGACAAATCAGAATTGAGAGTTGGAGTACCACAAGGATCATGTGCTGGTCCCATCTTGTACTCGGTATATGCAAGTACCTTATCGAATGTCATTGACAATAATATTTCTGTAATGGGTTACGCAGATGATCATGCGCTGTATTCAATATCATCTACTGACAAAGAGTCAGTATCACTCACACTTGCTAACATTGAACTATGTCTTGAAAAAGTCGGTGTATGGATGGTAGAAAATCGCCTGAAGATCAACCAGGAGAAAACAGAATTTATTGCTTTTTGGATCAAGTCATACCATAGAACAATTACAGGTTGAATCAATCAGAGTTTGAAATGATCCGGTTGAAATTTCTTCTCATGTTAAATATTTAGGTGTATGGTTGGACAGCACTCTCAACATGAAAAAACACATATCAGAAAAGTGTCGGATAGCGTCTCTAAAACTATATAACATAAAAGAAGATTCGCAAGTATCTGACCAATGACTCCCTCGTCAGGATTGTAAATCCCTTGGTGTTATCACACTTGGATTATTGTAACGCATTGTTGATTGGCCTTCCGGATTCCACTATAAGGCCACTGCAGAACGTCCAGAATTCTGCTGCCAGGGTCATCCTTGGCCTTTCAAAATGCGAGCATATATCTCCTGGATTAAAGATATTGCATTAGTTGCCAATTAAATACAGAATTGAATTCAAAGTTTTGACCATTGTTTTTAAATCATTACACGAAGAAGCACCAACTTATATTAGTGATTTGCTCGAGCTGAAGAAATCAAGCTATTCATTACGATCAGCGAATGGCATCAACCTGCAAGAACAACGATCAAAATTGAAGTATTATGGAGACAGAGCCTTCTCAGTCTGTGCTCCTAGACTTTGGAACATGCTGCCTAACAATGTTAAAACATCTCCAAATTTGGATATTTTTATGAAAAATTTGAAAACCTATTTCTTTAAAATTGCTTTTAGTTAAACAAATCTTCTCGAGACTCATTTCATAAACATTCGTCTTAGCCGTTTTTAAGATTTTAACAAGTAGAGGACCTCTTATTACTTATCTAAATTTTAAACCAGTTGTAAACGTGTTTCATTGTAAAGCGCCATGATAGATAACTTGTTATTTGTATGTGCGCTCTAAAAGTGTACATTTTATTATTATCATTATCATCATTATGTGTCTTTTTCACAGGAGTGATCTTACTTCCTGGTTCATTAGTGGCCTCGGTGGCACAGTGGTAAGGCGTCGGGCTCATGATCCAAGGGAACCATTTATCAAAATTCTTTGTCACTGTCCCCAAGGCTCCAATAACTACTGGTATAACATCAACCTTTTTCATTTTCCATATTCTTGCGATTTCATATTTCAAGTCATTGTAATTTGTGCATTTCTCTTCTTCTTTCTTTTCGATACTAGTATCGAATGGGCAAGATGGGTCTATCAGTTTACAACTTTTATCTTTCTTTTCAATTACAGTAATGTCAGGTCTATTATGCTCCAACTGTTTATCAGTCTGTATAGGGAAGTCCCATAGTATTTTGCAATGCTCTGACTCAAGTACTCTCTCAGGCTGATGCATGTACCAGTTCTCGGCCTTTTCAAACCCCCACTTTTCACAAAGCTTCCAGTGAATTACTTTGGCAACATTGTCATGCCTCACATTCTTGTACTCCTTCTGTGCAAGCTTGGGACATTCTGAGACAATGTGTGCTACTGTCTCATCTTCCGTGCCACACATTCGACATAGTGGAGATATATCTTCTCCATACACTACTTTCCTCATGTTGTTTGTGCATAATGCCTGATCTTGAGCTGCTATAATTGTACTCTCTGTCTCTTTTTTCAAATATCCTTTCTTTAACCAATCCCACGATTTACCTCCTCTTATATCATCGGTCCCTTTTTCTAAACTGCCCGTGTAATGGCTTCTCTTTGTAAGCGGTTTCGTGTTCCTTTTGTACTTCTTCTTTGCCTTTTCCACAACTGTTGACCCCAAATGCATCATTTCTATTCACTGCCATTAGTAGCTCCTCCGTAGAATTCTGTAGATATTTCTCCAAACTGTCAACTTCTATTCTTACACAATCTTCCACTCCAATTAAACCTCGTCCTCCTTCAGCTCGCCTCAAGTACATTCTATCTACATCTACATCTTCTATCATCATCATCATCATCATCATCATCATCATTATCATCATCATCATCATCATCATCATCATCATCATCATCATCATCATCATCATCATCATCATCATCATCATCATCATCATCATCATCATCATCATCATCATCATCATCATCATTATTATTATTATTATTATTATTATTATTATTATTATTATTATTATTATTATCATCATTTTGATTTTGATCCAGCGGTATCGCACATTTGCACTGCCAATGGAATTTATGTTCTTTGATTTGGTGGCAACAAGCCTCCTCAAACTTCAAGAACCTTCCTGAGGATTCTAGCCGTGTGTATTATTGCGCTCTTTTGGAGTTCTACTATCTTCGTCTCAATTCCAAGGTCCTGTAATCCTTCTTTAAGTTCTTAGGTATTGCTCCTAATGCTCCAATAACCACTGGTGTTACTTTTGCCTTCATATTCCAGATCTTTTTCAGCTCTCTCGCTAGGTCCTGATATTTTCTTTCTTTTCTAGTTCTTTTTGCTCCACTCTACTGTCATATGGTACCGCAAAATCTATTATTTGACAATGATTTTTTGCTTTGTCAATAACCACCATATCTAGCCGACGTGCCTCAATGATGTGGTCTGTCTGTATATTCATATCCCGCAGGATCTTGCTCTTTTCATTTTCAACTACTGTTTCCGGCTCATGCTGATACCATTTCTTTGATACTTCTATTCCAAATTTTCTGCAGACCTCCCATTGGATCTTTTTGCCAACTAAATCGTGCCTTCTTTTGTATTCCATCTGTGCCACTTTTGCACATTCATTGGTTAAATGGTTGATTGTCTCTTTTGCGTTCCCAGACATACTACATTTATCATCTGCTTGTGATTTGTCAATTTTTGCTTTTGTTTGATTTGTTCTTAAGGCTTGTTCCTGTGCTGCAAAGATTAAGCTTTCAGTTTCTCTCTTGATGTTACCTTCCTTCAACCATCTCCATGACTCTTTTGATACTGCATCCTTTGTTTGTCTTGGGTACTGGCCATGTAGTACCTTCTCACACCATCTTCCTTTTCTTTCGCAATGTTTTCGTTGCTTGAACTCTTGTTCTGTTACGAGATCTTCGTTGCTATCCTCCCTAGCAGCTGTCATCAACTTTTCATGGCTATTCCTCACGTAATTGTCTAATCCAAGAATGGCCAACTCAATCGTATCCTGCGCACTTTGTAGTCCCCTTCCACCTTCATTTCTAGGTAGATATAGCCTATCCACATCGCTCTTAGGATGTAATGCCTTGTGCATAGTCAATAGCTTTCGGTTGTCCCTGTCAAGCTCTTCCTTCTCAAGTCTTGTCCATTCGAGAAAAGCTGCCGAGTACCTTAACAATGCAATAGCCCAGGTGTTGATACCTTTAATCATATTATTGCCATTTGACTTTGTTTCCAAGATCTTTCTCACTCTCCTTTTATACTCGGTCTTCACTTTATCCTTCATCTCAGCATATTTGACTTTGTCAGCTTGTTGAATACCTACAATCAGTTGCAAAATTGTTGAGCCATTCTAAAAAAATAAGGTTTTTTGCCACTGTGCCCCCCTTTCTTCCTTTGCAATGTTGAAATCACTCGGAAAAATCGTCAATCGTTAGTTGCCAACAGAAAAGTCACATTTATTTCCAATCAACATTGCAGTGGGGGGGGGAGGGGGGCCAAAAAACCTTATTTTTCCTCAATGGCTCAACAATTTTGCAACTGATTGTAGGTATTTATACGTGTCTCCTTCGTTCAATCCCTTGATAGTCTGTTCATCGGACAATTTAACCCCTTCTGTTCTGTGTACTGATCCTCTTTCCACAACTAGCATCGCACATTTATGAATGCCAAATTCCATACCAATGTCTGCACTGAAAACCTTTACTTATAAGAGAATCTAGTCCTTTTTCAGTCTTAGCGTATAACTTTAGATCGTCCATGTATAAAAGATGGTTGATTCTCTCTCTATTCTTGGCGAATTGATATGATGGTTCAGATTTTCTTAAGATCATCGTTAATGGTATTAAACACATTACAAACAGCAAAGGTGACAATGAGTCTCCTTGGAAGATGCTCCGTTTTATTGCAACCTCTCCTATACTAGCTGATCCACATTCTAACTTAACTTTCCATGTTTTCATACTTTGACCAAGGAATCTCTGTACACTTCATGAATTTTAAAATTTTTCAAGCATTCCAGAATCCAAGAATGTGGTATCATGTCGTATGCTTTTTTATAGTCGATCCATGTAATTGCAAGATTCTTTCTCCTTCGTTTAACTTCTCGGAAAATCATGTTGTCAATGTACAGTAAGTCATTAGTTCCTCGCGCCTTTCTCCTGCAACCTTTCTGATCTTCTGGCAAAACATCGTTCTCGTCAAGGTGTCTATAAATCTCATCTGCCACAATGCCTGTCATAAGTTTCCACACTAGGGGTAGGCAAGTGATTGGTCGGTAGTTACTTGCTACATTTCCTTTTTATTTTTCCTTTTGAATTAGCACGGTTCTTCCATTTGTCATCCAATCTGGTCTGGTATTATTATTATTATCATTATTATTATTATTATTATTATTATTATTATTATTATTTATTATTATTATTGTTATTATTATTGACTTCAAAGGGAAACCACACCAGTCTCCATGATCGCCCTCTGCACATAAGTCACAGAACTTAATAAATGTCTGCCACTAGTCTTATATAGCGACATAAAAGCTTTAACCTTCAGCAGAGAAGGGTAGGAGAGCTGATAGATTGCTTTAAACCAGTTTTTATTTAAAGATTCCGAATTCCATTGAAGTCCATTGCAGTGCAAATTCCATTGCCAGCAAGTATCTTGGTGATGATTACTTGATCTAATGCTTTGAAGATGAAGTAAGGTTTTGGTACCAAGTTCAAATTTGATCCTTTAAAGGACGATTAGTTTTTGCCTCACCTGGGAAATGAGATGGTCAGATATTTTCAATTTCTTAGGACTTTATTGCAGAGCAATGGTGTAATTCTATTTCTCCTTGTTTAGGGTAATGATATTCCAAGACTTCCTGCGCTTCATCAGTCCCGATAAAGTGATAAATCGAGTTGTTTACGATCTTGATGATTTGGTATCTCAACTTTCAAATATGTCAAGCGGTCAGTCCATTACAACTAACTACATGTCGACACCAAAGAAGTCCAGTTTTATGAACAACAAATCATCTAACAGGTAAGCCCTTTTTGGGTATCACCTTAACTTGCAAACCTGCAAAATGCTTAGCAGTGCCGGGCAATATTGAAGATGTATCATCTGCTTGAAAACTCATTTTACTGAAATTAATTGGCGATTCTGTTGCCTGACTGAGGCTTTGCATTTATGTTTTCAAGAATCTATTTGTAATTTTCATTGCGTTATTTTCCTGTGAAATGAAGAATATGAGATAACAATTTCTGATCCCAATTATTGCTATTTAATGAATGAAAATTTACAAATTGAAATATGCAATGCTTTTTTACTCACCTGGTATTGTAACGTTTTCATCCATCTTTAAGTATGTCGAGCAATGTGATTTTTGGCTAAAAATGCTGAGTTTAGAATGAAACAACGCATCAAAATTTTATCGAGGTATCTTGATTCATTATCGAGATTCAAATATTTAGCTGAAGCCTTATTGACGCCATAAATGTTTTATTTAACAAATTGTGTTTTGCAATACAATTTTTGATATGTTGATACAGTCGCTTACTTAACCGGTATGAAAATAATAATAAATGTGCCATCCAAAATCAAGTGCCAGTTCGACAGGTTGCTCGCAATCTATCAGCTGAGAGCACATTTTGAAACATTACAGCTAAATACGGCTTACTTCTTATTTTCATCCTCCTTGGAGCCGTTTATAAAGCAAAGCATGAGCAGTAATTTGAGGAAAATGAAATCATTGGTATTATTATTTTTTAGTTTATCAGGTGCATGTGATGAAATCTTGAAAGCCCCAACCCTGCAGTTCGAGTCTCGCTTTGAATCTGGAAACCTTCGTAAGGCAATTCAGGTAGGCATCATACCGCCTTTATTTGCTTTTCGACTGCCGAGGGAGCAATTGGTGTAGGTGACCCAATGAAATGTGAATTTTTTTCAAAAATTACCCGAACTTGATTACGTTAACTATTTTCATTTTTCGTTTTGTGTTTTGTATATTTGTTGTCGATGACCAAATGACTTGAATGGATGTGGAAAATACGGGGTGACCCAAAAAAGTGACCCAGCAAAATCTGTTATTGAAAAATAAGTAAGAAGCCGATGGGAATTCTTAAAACGGTGTTCTATTGCTAAAAGACTAGCCTACATTATGAATCTTTTTTGCAATGTTTTTCGGCTCGGTAAATTTTGCAAATCGAGGATTTTGTGGAAAGGGCATACCAGAAATCCCCAATAAGTTGTAAAAAACAGGGGATCGATTTACAACCACTTCTAGTCTTCAAAACAATGTGGAGCGTGTTTTATTTCAGGCTGGGAATAGGCAACTCAGTCAAAAGTTCCTAGAGAAAGTTTATAGTCCCCAGGTACCTAAGAAATGGGAATAAACGTTCCCCTTAAACTCATTGAATTTCAAAGGAATTCGCCTTTTCATGCAATTCAAGAATTCTTTACAGAAAAGCTGAATTATCCGAGTCCCTTGAGACAAGAGTATTTTAGGTATCTAGGGACTATAAACTTGCACTGAAAACTTTTGACTGAGTTGCCTATTCCTAGCCTGAAATAAAGGACGCTCCTCATTGTTTTGAAGATCTGAAATGGCTGTAATTTTATCCTCGGTTTTTGACGACTTTATGAGTATTTCAGGCGTGCGATTTTCCTCAAAATCTTTAATTTGGAGAATTTACTGTGCCGACAAAATTGGAAGAAATAATCCTAATGTAGGGTGGTCTTTAAGCGACCAAACAAAGTTTAAAGCATTTCAATCGGCCTCTTACTCATTTTTCTATGACAGATTCTGCCGGGTCAATTTTTTTTGGGTCACGCGGTTTGTTAAGAACAATAGTATTTTATGAAGTATTGAATATTTTGCCAAAAGCTATATCTTGCGAGTTTCAAGTTTCACACGATGAAAGGGCTTAGTCAAGGATGTAGGTAACAAAGTTGATATTGAAAATAGTTCGTGTTATTTCAGAGTATACGTCAAAGCTGGATGACTTGTAATAGCAGCGATTTCCATAGATTCAAAGCAATTGCACAATCAAAGATATTAAAAATGCTATACGAGTAACTTATTACGAAATGATGCTGCTGCAAAAATCTCTTTACGAGATACTTTTACTCACAAAAAGAAGTATCTTATTGCAAGAAAGTACAATATTGGTCAAAATTCTGCGGACAAGTCACAATGTTGCAGAACTTCGGTCTTTGATTACTTAATCCTTTCTCCCCGCGTCAATGTTGCTTAAATTAAAACGCCATTCGACCTTCTGAACGTGGAATTAGGTGCAGGAGCGATCAGAATGGCCTAAACGTATCTTTGGTCGCAGTGATCTTTAACGAAACATCTCAAAACACTGAATAGACCATTTCGACAATTCAAATCGGAGACTGGGGAGAGGGGTTTGTTCTGGTAAATGGTGGATGCAGTTCTGGTAAATGTCCGCCGCGGAGTGAGCCCGTTGAAGGGAATAATGTAAGCATGGCAATCGCTACTGCATAAAAACGCAGCCATGGAGTTGTCTTAGGATTTAGTCAAATAGCTGTCCATGCAAAATACAGGCAAACATGTAATTTACCTCTAGTCGTAACTGATTTCCTTTTCAGCCTTTATTTCAGTGCCAACAATGCTGGCTTCGAGGGGCTTCGAGTTTAGGCCCTTTCCGCATAACTTGACGAAATACATGATGCATTTGAAGTATTCAAAGTAAGACAGCTTTCTCTGACTTCGATTTTCAACTGAATGGAATGCAACTGAAGATTTTAGCTTCGAATATCCTTGTTGAATTCGATTAAAATTGACGCGAGAAAAAAGTTTTCTTAATCTGACGGTTGAACGTATGTCAAACTGATGTTTCAAAATTGAAATTCTAAAGCAGTGCCGATGCTGTAGCGATCGTTGCCACAGCTTGCAAAACTCAATGTTGACATCATATTCACTTCAACGGCCCAGCTATGCGGCAGCTATTTACTAGAACCGCACCCGCCATTTACCGGAACAAACCGCTCTCCCCAATCTCCGATTTTAGTTGTCGAAATGGTCTATTCTGCCAAGCTTGTTTTGGCCAGGGTTGTAATTAGTCTCGAAAAGTATCCATGACAACGTTTTAAAGATTCTAGTTGCAAGATACCTTGGCAAAGGAAGCACGGGCAATGCCTCTTTACATTATGCTGTATAGGTAGCGGATTTTCAATTCCTTGCACTTAAATACTGCAAAGCTTAATTGGCCAATCCTGAGGCTTGTAAAAAGCTCCAGGATACTGTGTCTGCTTTTACTGAATGGGATATTTCATCTCTGATATTGATTTATTGGCAGCAAACCTCAGCTTCAGAATGAATTTTAAAGTAGAACCGCGACCGTGATACTCATTTTCGAGCCAGTCGAGTAAGAATGCAGCGATGACTCGAGTATCCTCTGCACTCCGGCACAGCATATATGTAGTTAGATGACTTTTGAGCAATGGCAAAATGCTGTGGACTTAGGCTTGCGTATTCACCAAAAAGAGAGGTGAAATATTGTAAAAGTAAAACCGGACAATGATACTCATTTTTGAATTAGTCGAGTAGGGAGACACAGAGAAAATTCAAATATTTTGCCATTTTTGAATATGACATATAGCATAGCCTCCAGATCTTTTCTTTTGTCCGTATTTCTCCTGGGGCGCTGACTCATCCTCTGATCAGATGGGTTTTCTCTCAAAATTAACCAATAAGATGCCGTCATTTCATTGCTTCCGCGTCGTGCAGCTAGATTTGTCCGTAACTCCCCTGGGGCCTTGATTCATCCTCTGATCAACAGGGCGGAATAATCTTCTGATTGGCTGAAACAACCGGAAGTGGTGCCATGTTGATTTCATGTAAATCAGCCTCACGTCATTACAAGTCAATGGAGGAAGCTGTGGCCAAGGAGTGCAGGGCCATTTGTCGTGGCGGCGTTCACGAGGTGCGTTCCGATGCTACGGCGACAGTTGGAAGCTTCGCAGAGACGGTCAATGTACAAATCTGTCGCTTGGATTTCTTGTTTTTCTTCTTGATCGAAAGAAATCGATGTTTGAAAACGTTAGTTATTATGGGCCAAGCTTCTATTTGAGTAATAGACGTCTTCATAATGAAGGTTATGTCAATGTAAGAAGGGAAGAAAGATTGTTTGTTTGTTTCAATTTGTTTTGAGTGGGCTTGTCAGGATTTCTAGCTACTGAAAGTTTATTTAGGCCCACTGTGCATGCCGCATCTAGGCACGGAATCCCTAGTTTAAATTCCCTTCCGAAGGACGGCGAGGTGAGTTGCGAGGTCAGGCCTCAGTGGTCACCCATCCGAAATCTGACCTCAATCGACCAAGCTTAACTTCAGTCACCGGACGAAGACTGTATAAGCCACTCGGCCACTCTCCCCACTAATGATAAGACTTTTCTTGACCAGCAAAGACTCATGGGTTCCAAAGCTAGCAAATTCAAACAAATGGCTTAGAATTTCCTCAAATTCAAGCTAATGGGCTCGAAATTCTTCAAAGTTCTGCATAATAGCACAGTTTGATGAGACTGGAAAGTTTGTGTCAACTTCAAAGGAATTCAGACCGCATATACACTTTACCGGTACAGTTTTGCATTGCTACAAAAGTTGCTACTGTTCCAAAGATTAAAATATAAAAAAAGAAAAGGGGTAACGCAAAGGATAACAGCGCATGCCACGATGAAATTTGGTGATGAAAATTAGATGCGTATGGCATATCAAAGCTCATCATAACCTATCATTACAAGCTCTCACTGCGGCTGGTGTAAAACGCAGGCCATGCAGGTCAAAACAGGTCAATAAAACGCAGGTCAAATCGTGCCGGTCAAAACTAGCGACCATGGGCGTACGCGCTTTAGGCTTGCAGCCTATTGATGTTGCCAGTGCGTCAGTGCAGAGGTCACAATCTCAAATTTGCTCAATAACAAAGATGCCCATCAATGTTGTGTATTATGAAATCCAATGCTTTTTCGAAATCTTTGAAAGCTGGAAGAACAGTATCATCGCGGGCATTTGTAATGTTTTTATTTTCCTAAAGCTCCGACTGAAGAGCAGTTTCCATTATAAATTATGTGAAAACCGACGACGAGTTTTGGGCAAGGAACTACTGTATGCGCGTATTTTGTATAACAAATCGCTTAAAAGAAACTTAGACTCTCAGATCGCTAAATATTTAGATTGTCCACATTTTTTATCTTTATTCTCGTTTGTTTCCTATATCACATTACTTGCAAATTACTCCATAATAGTTATGTCTAAAGTTCTGGCCAGAATGCTTAGCTTCGTACAAAAATACGTGCATAATTTGTATATCACTCGAGTATCAACTTTGATTTATGAAATTTGCTTTACACTGTTCAAGGACGTTAGCGTGTGAATAATCTTTTAAGAAACTTAGTACTCAGATACTGAAGGTAAACATTTTGGGACACTGAGTAGGAAGCAGCCGATTCTGAAAAACTTTCCCCACGATAGGCCCACGAAAAGGAAAGGAGAAGCCCTTTGAAAATCAAGCATACAAAGTTTCTTTATACCTGGTGCTGAGATTAAATGAGGGGATCTGGGTGTGAAGCCCCTCAGAAAATTTTTTGGGGTGCCATGCCCTCTACTTTGCTGGAAATGATGACCACTCCCTTTTGACTTCCTTTTAAAAGATTCCAGTTACTAACCATGTAATTTGATACTTGGATAACCAATATAAAGTAAACTATAAAATCATGAAAAACATTCACAAGAATTTCCTTGTCCACAGATTTTCTTTTTCTGTGCCTTGCCTGTATTGATCTTCCTCTCAAATAACAACTAGCTCGATTTTGAGCAGAGAAAGCACCGTCTTTCGTGGCGCTTTCTCCTCCTGAGTGAAATAAGTTTAAAAGAAACTTGATGCATGGAGAAAATTACACGTTTTTTTTAAATAAGAAACTTGGATCAGGCCAAAGTACTAAAAGTTTCTTAATTTCACATGAAATTATGTCCATTTTAGTACTAAAAGTTTCTTAATTGGTTTCTTATTTTTTGAATGCAGAATTATCAATGTGGTCGCTAACACTATGGCAGATATGATTCTTGACATTTAAAACATCATAAAGGAATAAACAGTGTTCTGTTATATTGAAAGCACAAATTTTTAGATAGTATTGCTCAAGAATAAGGTTCCACGATCTATTTGCTACAATATCCATACCTTTAACTTAGAAAGGTTTCTTAGTACTTCTTTGACATAGTACTAGAGTTTCTTAAGATTTTGGCTATCTTAGTACTAGTTTCTTATAAACCAGTTACTTATAAAAAAACGTGTATGCAATCTTTGACTTGTGGCCACTAATGGAAATTGAATAACTCTTGTCGCCATTCAGCATGCTTCTTTGTTCCATTTGAATCGAAACTTTCAATCACATATGAACATTGTTTTATGACCACAACTGACAATACACCAAAATACATATTGCACAAAGCAACAGACAACAGAACAGATTAAGAAGGCCTTTGACTCGCCTTTGACCTTTGATCCCGGCAAACACTTGTCTGTCGTTTGCAGCTGAAACATATGTCAAAATCCATGAAAAATCCCGATTCAACTCGATAGGAAATGTGGTTTTTCGCTGCAAATGTGAAATATAAGAAATGTTTAGAATTCCAGCCAGAAAGATTTTGTGCTGTGCATACTTGAGAGGAAGAAATTCTCCTGCTCTTGTTCCCTTCTTGGCTGGGAACTGCGATGTGACTGACGAGAAACTTTGCAAACGGATAGGCCCAAATCTTCAAACTTGGTGAAAGCTTCCTTTTCCTTGTTTCTACTTTCAAACAAACTACGTATTCTTTCCAAACATACACCTTGGAAAGCGAAGGCCTTACGTTTCTTCTCATCGCAAGATATAGCACTGCTTGCGAATAGAGTTTTTAGCGCGGAAAGAACATCGTTGTCCAGCGCCAAACATTGAATCTATTGGTCCACCGAGCATCCCTGAGGCAGTTCTGGATCAAAGCTAGAACTCTTTGATCAAGCCGAGAACCCCTCAAAAGCAGTTTTGATTGGCTTAGCCTTGAAAATTTGAATCTCGGACGCTCCCGCTAAAACTGAGCATCCATCAATGTATGATCTTATTGGTCAAGCATCTGATCATGTGAGCTGAGGGACGCTCAGCGCGACAAGGAAACTGCGCTGAAAGAAACTGTGGACCACCTTGCAGTAAAGTACAGACTCGTGGAATGCATAACTGATCCTCTGCGATGTTGAGACTTTGAGACCGCCTTGTGTTTTAACGTCAACAAATTCCTGTTTGGAGCCGGTGCTGAGTTTACAGTTGAGGAGTTGTGGTGATGTTGCGGGGGAGAGGGGGTGGAGGGATCGCTTTATCACTTTATGTATTCATGTAGTTATAATATTCAGTGCTTCATCCAAATCAGCTAATATGCAGGCAAACCATATATTTTGATTTTTGACGGGTGCCTGAGCACCCGTAGCGCCCCCTTGGATCAGCCCCTGCCCTAGCAGGCTTCAAACCGAATTTACAGACAGCAACAAAAATTTTTTGATGGGAAATATGGGAGGTGGTCAATGTCGGAACATGGAAAGGAACATCATTGGGAACTGCATTGCCTGGATCGATAACGGTACATTGGAGTATGAAGTAGTCATTAAATATTTCCGCCTTAGTCGTAAAATCTGAGATAATTATGTTATTTTCCAACAGAGGTGGAATAACGTAATTTTAACTTTGTGGATAATTTTGTTTATTGCTGACCAATATGTTTTTTGACATGTGCTCGGGTTTGAAGTTGTTGCTTGGATGGTTGAATGGTTGCTGTGGCATGGCTGCTTGCTTTATAAAAGAGGAAGGATCATTTATCTAGAAATTGAAAGGAATATGACTTAAAGGCAGTCTGTCACGTATCTGATTGGCCGCTATAATCAGAGCTAAACAGAACGGATTTCTTTGTGAATGTGTGCATTTGAAACAAAAAAGGGCTAATCTTCTTGACTTTCTACGGCCGTAGAAAGTCAGAGGATCATCAGCCATTCAAATTTCCTATTCTTTGTGTTGTCATTATCATCCAATCAAATACGTGACAGACTGCCTTTAACAGTGATCCCTGTGGTACTACCCATACAATTTCTTGAATAGAACTGTAGACGTTATTCATTCGGACACTCTGCTTCGGTTTTTTAAAACAGGAATGAACAAGAATCAGGGCATTTTCTTAAAAATCATATGAATGAAGTTTAGCTATAATCAAGTCATGCGAGATGCAATCAAAAGCTTTTGACAGATCCATCAAATCAGACAATAAAGTTGTCGTCAAGTTTAGATTTCCACTCTTCGACAAGTTTAATCTAAACATGCTTTGTACTGTAAGCTGTCCTATAAGCTGCAATAAAGCTTGAAGGAGTCTTATCAAGGAAGTATGATGGCCGAAATGGGCCATCGCTAAAGTTTTTTCAAAATCAAAAGTGTTCAAGTCAAGAAAAAAAGTTTTCAAATGAAGAAAAAAGTTTTCAAATCAAGAAAAAAGTTTTCAAATCAAGGAAAAAGTTTTCAAAATCAAGAACACGCTAACACGATCAAGAACACGCGAACACGATCAAGAACACGTGAACACGATCAAGAACACGCAAACACGATCAAAAACACGTAATAGGACGATCGAAACTTTGTTTCAAAATCGTGAAAGGAGTTTCGAAGACAAGAAAGAACATACTCAGTTGACAACTAAAGAAAATTACAATTCAAGACTTTGTAAGTCAATTTGTAGAGAGATCGCCAAAAGAACATTTGAAATGCTTTATTAACGTACCGGGGGTTACTCATCAAATATTTTATGTGTGAAGTTAAAAAGAAAAACATTAAAGAAACCTCGCCGAGGAGAGTACCTCCTACAAATGACACTACGAATACAATTACAGTTGCAAATAACAATGAATTGCAATTAAATTATTCAGCGAAAGTGATACAAAATGTGGCTGTGTCTGAAATGATCCTGAAAGTCAGGGCCTCTTTTATGGAATCATGACTTGGGGGCAAGTTTCAAAACGGGGACCTCATTTTCGATACAAGAAATATTTCTCTTTATGAACTCCTTAGGAAAGCCTGTTATTTTTTACAAGGCATAAATTGTGGTAGAAGGGCTATCACTACTACTATACCGTTCATGTTCGGGGAGAGGATAATGGATGGCCCAGGGTCAGAAAAAACATGGGCCTTTTGCAAAGTGAGTTTTGAAAGGTACGCCAAAGGCGCGTCCATCTAGTGGGGTCCGGGAGCATGCTCCCCTGGGAAAATTTTTAAAATTTTGGATTCGCCTCTAGCCCAGTTATCGTATCAAAATGGCCATCCAATATGCACTGACTGTAGTAACAGTCAATCTATTGTCACATATAGGCCAAGAAAGGCATTTCTTGAATAGAAACATGATCCAGCGAAACGGGTGAGCCAGAAAAGATTCCCCACATTTGAAAACTCATAGCACCAAGAGTTTCTGATGAATCGATATTTGCTTGATAGCCGAGAGCTAAGAAATTGAAGCATTTCTGTAAGTTTCTTCTATATTTATTAGCACTGCATTCGAAAGATATGCAAATTCGACTCATTCGACTGCACACAAATGTCGCGAAAGGCCTGAGGAGGGACCTAAGAACAGCAAAAAGAAAACAGGGACCATATACTAGGGGGGCGAAACACTGTGAAAAACTGCAACTGGGGGCAAGGCAGCAGGACTGGGGGCTTTTGACCTCTAGTTTGTATGTTAAAAGAGGCCCTGCTGAAAGTTTGGGCTCGGCTAAAATTCAGATTGCTAGTCTTTTCCAAAAATAAGTGGTACAAAAATAAAGTAGTTTAATCTCAGTAGTTTAATTGCAATTCATTGTCATTTTTAACTGTAATTGCATTTCTAGTATCATGTCAAGGAGGTACTCTCCTCAGCGAGGCTTCTTTAATGTTTTTCTTTATGACTTCACAAATAGAATATTTGATGAGTAACCCCCGGTACGTTAATAAAGCATTTCAAATCTTCTTTTTGGTGATCTCTCTAAGAATTGAGTTACAAAATCTTGATTTGTAATTTTCTTTAATTGTCAACTGAGTATATTCTTTCTTGTCTTCGAAAATCTTTCCACGATTTTGAAACAAAAATTCCGATCGTGCTCTTGCGTGTTTTTGATCGTGTTTGCGTGTTCTTGATCATGTTCGCGTGTTCTTGATTTTGAAAACTTTTTTCTTGACTTGAAAACTTTTTTCTTAACTTGAAAACTTTTTTCTTGATTTGAAAACTTTGTTCTTGATTAGAAAACATTGTTCTTGATTATAAAATTTTTTTCTTGACTTTGAAAAAACTTTAGCGATGGCCCATTTCGGCCACCGTAAGAAAGGACTGCGCTGTTCCTTTAGAATGTTTTCAAAAAGTTTGAAAACGTGCTTAGTATACTGATAAGACGATAATTTCTCTTCACAGTACGAACGGGTACACCCTTTGTTTGGTTACTGAAAGGGACGTATTGTATCATACTGTAGCTGTTTTTTCATTGCCTTATTGCTATCTTCAAGATAAAAGATAAGATGTTGCCCATGTTTGTTTAAGACTTTACAATATGTTTAATATCAATTTGATCCTTAAACTGAATAGACAAAGCATGCTTTTATAGTTTGTTTTATGATAAGATTCTTATGATTTTTCAAGATGTTCACTTTTTTGGGTCTCCTGGTATGAAATCTTACAGGCATGTGTATTAAATGTTTTGTCTCGATGGTGTAGGTATTCATTTGGATTATACATTTTGGTCATGCGAAACATGAATCTAATCAATTTTGCGAGGGAGCGCGTTTAAAAACCATTGATCAGTTTCTCTACCAGCTTTCAGTGCAAAAACAAATCTCGAACGAAACCTCATCTGCAGATTCAATGGCTTTGAAACGCCTTGCAAATGATGGTCATACATCACAAAAGAAGGAAACATTTTCTCAGGAATCAGTACTCTGCCTACAAAAGGATGGTTGAGGGTATTACGAAAGAAGGAAAGAAAAATATCAAGTAAGGGCTATTTCTGGCAGACTCAGTTACCTGTAGCACGCTCCTCGACAACTGTTCATTCCACCTTTCGATGAAATTTCGCAAGTAACTTGAAATTCCAAGCTACTGAATGTATCATCCAGTCAACGTTGAAGGCGGGAAAACGTAGCTCACCCCTGTCCAATCAGTCATCAGGGCGGGAAAAGTTGGCCAATCAGAGCCTCCATTCTTCCTCACAATGCATCACTTATCAGATTTCGAGAAGGTTCAAATGTTGAAGCAAGCAAACCAAATTCGCTCTTGCTTCGAATTTGCAAAACATGCCGCCAATCCGAAGAAGCAGAGGCGATTCGACGAGAGCGAACACTCTCGCCAGCGATATCGCCAATGACGGAAATCCCAAATCCCTCCCACCCGATCAATAAATGTGAAGGTTATAGTATTTGATTCGTGTAATCGCATTTAGTTTTTCAAGGACATTCATAAACGATGTATAAGTAATACTTTTGGATCTTAAAATTGATGTTCAGACTTGTTATGTTGCGTCGTAGATATGCTTGAGGCCGGCTTGGGTGGCAATTGTCCTAAAATAGACCTAATTATTGAGACTGTTTTCTGAAACCCCATCGAATATACCCATACCTCGACGATGGGGCAGGCCCACTGTGAGTGGACCCTTACCCATTCCGGACTCCGCCTGAGGAATATTGAGACTGTTTTCTGAAACCCCATCGGAGAGACCCATACCTTGACGATGGGGCAGGCCCACCGTCAATGGACCCTTACCAATTCTGGACTCCGCCTGAAAAATTTTTGCTGCGATGTATAGACAGACCCGAACCTGTCCTGCATCGTCAGTAACCTATGGGACAATTGCCGCCTTCGTTGCGTCTCCAATACCGCCATTTAACTAAAATGTAGACTTAGTGCAAAAAGTAGTAAAAAGTAGGATTGTAGAATGTTAGTTAAAGTTGAGAAAGAAAGTACTTATCCTTTGGCTTGTTCTGCTTGAAATACACATTGGAAAACCCTTGGAGTAGAAAAATTCAAAAATTAGACTCGGGCCATTCTGCAAGTTTTTGCGACCAAGACCAAATTAATGAATGCATAAAAACTGTTCTTGACAGCGGATCTTTTACTAAGTATGGACGAGGTCAATTTGTTTTTCCTGATTTTAAGATTTAACAACTGCTTGCTTTGGTCGACAGTATTTTTTGTCGAATTTGCCGTGACAGGGAAGTTGGAATACTTAGATTATTTGCAAGTGCATTTTGCATGTGGCCATTGTATTTTTGACAAAGCCAGAATTGGTAGATGCATCAAAGGAAATTGTGTTGCCGTCATCAACACCTTGTGACTTTCAACATATTTTCGTTTGTAGATTAGACAGTACGAATACGACTTGCTGCTGAATCCGGACATTAATTCTAATCATCATTGTCAATGGTTTTATTTCGAGGTTTGTTGTATTTATAACTATGATCGTACGTTGAACTTTCCTTGCTGTTTTAAAACATACCTTGTTCGTTCTTTGTTATTCGTTAGAAAGACAATATGATGCAATAATACTGTATGGTTCTGCCAATGTTGTGAAAATGTTCTTTATATGTTCTTTCTTCTCAGCTTCTCAGAAGTGTAGGAACCAAGGAGCACTAGTGCACATGCCCCATTTAAGATTTTACTATATTCATAATGGTGCCCTTTTTAAGAAGTGCCCCTTCAACTTAATAAAGAACGTCCTCGAAGTGTCATGACTCCATGTTTAAAATGCTTCCTACAGCTCTGAAACCTGGTATATGCAACTGTTACATATACTGTATATTTCAGTGCTGCTGTCATGTCTCGTTGGCATCTTTGCGTGAATTATCAAAAAAGCTAGTGAAATTGGATGAGCCAAAGATATTTTGATCCAGTGCAAGTGAAATCTCATCTCTATTTGTTGAATGCATTGAGCATTGAAGGTGCATAGATCTGCAAGACAAAAATAATACACCATTTCGCAAACACTTGTCACTCATTTCAGATTGAACCCCTGTCAGGGATGCAACAGTTGAAACAGGCAAAGCATTAGAAAATAACATGTTCAGGTCATTTTTATGGGGTCAAAAGGAGTAGTCACCCCCATGCCCCCTCTCCCGCATTTCTGGCTTTCTTCATGTAAAGTGGAACTAAAAACTAACTTGACACATTGTTCTGACAATGCAACAAATAACTCGCCCGAGGCCAGACTTCAACTGAGCTGGTTTCTGCCATATACCATAAAAGTGCTATTAAGTCCCTCTCTAATTAGTCCCTTCCCTCTGAGTGAAAATTTGAAATAAGTTCCCTCTCTATTTTAGGCCCCCTCCACTTAAACAAAATTCTAGAATTTACGAAATATTCTCCATTTATTTACCTACGCAACCTTACGTGTTAAATCAAATATGGTTTGGGATAAAAACTGTGTCAAATTCATATACTTAAGCTGTAAAATTGTATTTTGATTCTGCAAAATATGGGATAAAAGAAATGAAAAGCTACCAAAAATATCTTTGTCACTTGATTTTGTGAATAAATCATAAATCCCCCCCCCCCCTTTGGAATGTCCAAAATTAAATAACCCCGCAGGTGCTTAATCGAGTTTCACATTATATATGGTGGACAGGACCTTGCATTTTGGCATACACCGGTTTACATAAAGCTTCAAACCTTGAAATCTTGTAGTCTATGTGCTATTTTTGGCATAGTCTAGATACGCGAATTTTCCATGGTGGACACATATGGCAGGTGGTTCTACCTCAACTCTATTGTGGGCACAAGGCTCTTTGAATCAAAAAAGAAAAGAGTGAATTTCTGACCTTTGATCCATTAATTTATTACTCCTGGCATTCTCTGTCAGACAAATCTTTGAAGTAAATAATTGTAAATCATGTGACTTTTTGTATGAAACTCCCTTGGCTCTCGATGTATCAGGACTGAAGAATTTGCTTCTCATGACACATGGCACAAGGTTCTTGCCCTGTCTGTGATTGTTCACGGACAAAGCTTTTCCTTCCCCAAATCGTTGTCAATGTAAACAAAACCTTCCCTCAAAAGATGAATATCTATGTTGAACGCAAAGAAAAGGAAACATACCGACGCTACCACACTTTTGTTGAAGCTCTTGTAAGTGCATTAGCGAAGTTTTGTGATGTGGCACGGTGCCGATTTGGAGAAATGAGCATCAGAAAATTGGCAATTTCAGCTGACGAGTGTTAATAACGACTTGCCTGCCTTGTCAACCACTGACGAATATAGGCTTCTGGGTATTCCATGTCAAGAAGCAGTTCTATCAACACAAACAAATGCCAGACTTCCAGCTGGAATATTTCGATGGAAAAATGATATGGCAGGAATGGCTCCCTCTTCTGCTGGGCTAACATGGTCCTAGAGTAGTGTCCACAAAATCTGAAATAGCTTTCCAACGCAAAAAACAGTGAAAACCCCACAGTGAAATTAGTGGATAAAATATTTACAAGTCATCATAATTTATACAGCATAAAAACATTGTCTAAAAATATGTGTTATAAAAGCCCAAGTTCGGAATAAAGACGCGGCATAACTTGGATGGACAATTTTCTCCGTTCCATCTTTGTATCTTTCTTTTAAACTGGCAAAGGGATTGTGAATTTCGTGTCGTTGGTGGTAACATTTGCCATAGCTGTGGTCCTTTGAATCGGACGCTTTCTGTCCCGTTTTTGACAGACCTCACTCTTGGTTGAAAAAATTCGTTATTGTTACGCAAATTGTAGTAAGTTGTATTATCACAGAATATTTCGTGCATGAATGAAGGATTCAGACCATTTCTAGTTTTGTACATCTCAGTCATAAGTGTTTGCAAATTCTTTGTATGAATAGTAACTGCACTGTCCTTCTGTAATAGCTCACTAAAAGTAGATTCACTATCCTTTTAAGTAATTCTTAATGCCCTTTCCTGTATTTTGTTGATTTTTTGAGCAAGAGGCAAATTTATTTTGATTCCGCTGACCATGCGCACTTTGAGTCTGCACTGCAACAGAATGTTTTGGAGCGCGGCTACGGGCCTAAACTTCGGGGTCGCGGTTATTTGCCCCGATTGCACTCAGTTTGTCTCCATCCTTATTTTCAACGACTTTGGACGTACCACGATGGTGAAGTAGAAGCTTTTTCATGGACGTCAATGCCTGGAAATCAATTTCTTTACCTACGAGATTCATGCAGGAATTCGTGGAAATAATTGGAATAGGAAAATCTGATTTTCTAGGAAATGAGACCATGCCTCATCACCATTTCATCTGGAGTTGCAGCCCTGCATGTGGTCAACATGGCGGTGTTGGTGAGTTGTTTTGCAAAAATTGCGTCTGATTGCTGTTCCTACGAAAGTGCATCCTACTCTTGGCTTTGAGAAAATGTGCTCACATTTGCGGGTCAAACGTAATCAACGATCAGAGTGTCAAATGGTTTTGAAACAGGAAAAAAACCTTTAAAACCTGTATTAGCTTGTACAGGAAAAAAAAACATTCACTGGCCTCTACACTGATTTCGCCAGCCTTTCTCCCGATAAATACAAGACAAACTTGATTAGTTTTCTAGTTTATCGAGCATTTCATATTTGCTCATCGTATCAAAACTTTCACGAAGAAATTGTCCGAATAAAGGAGATCCTATGTAAAAATTGTTTCCAAAGGGCGCTGGCAGATCGTATTATCAAATCCTTTCTTGATAAAAGGTTTGCACCTTGGACCCCTGCCCCTCAAGAAGCCAAAACAGCCTTATTATTTTGTATACCATATCTAGGCAGGTATAGTTTGCAGATTAAAACTAGAATATGTAAAGTAATTAAGCAATGCTATCCGGGTATTAAACTTCAGGTTATTTTTCGATCTCCAAAACGCATCCAATCAATTTTTCCATTTAAAGACCGCATTCCAACTCTCATACGCTCCTCAGTTGTTTACAAGTTTCAGTGTCCTGGCTGCAATGCCTCGTACTTTGGAAAAACATCTCGTAATTTGATTACACGCTGCAGAGAGCATTTGGGAATCAATAAAGCAGGTCAGAAAATTAAAGTGAGTCCTTCTGCTATTTGGGACCACATCAACCAATCGGGTCATGCCGCGTCGTTGGAAGATCTCTTGGTGTTGCACAGAGCAAATAATGATTTTGATTTACTCATTCACGAAAGTCTACTAATATTACGCGATCGTCTTTCACTTAATTTCCAGCAGTCCACCATTCCGTTAGTTCTATTTTAGATATTGTCCTTTGGGCTTGCCCCTCACTTTACTTTTCACGTAGGAATTGTAATCACGCATTTTAGTTTGTTGTTTGTCTCTTTATGCATATAAATATAGCCTCGTGCTGTCGAAATTTTGTATTCTGATGATGAAGCACAGCGTTTGCTTCGAAACGTAAAAAACATGGCTTAGTCGAAATTAATAATTTTTTATCACTGGATTTATTGAAGAAATGTCAACAACCTAAATGAATTTGTCTCAGTCTCTGCTCTTTGAATCATGATATGGAAGGACTGAAAATAAAAATGATTATCGTCGCAATCCTGGCTCTTCGATTTTTAGTGAAATTACGGTTTCCTGTCAACTCTTCAATTTCGGTTTTGAAACATCTTTCCATTTGTTTTACTTGAAACTTCATCATACTGATTATATAATTCCTTGACGATGAGACTATCCGTGCCATTCTACCTTGCTAGATGGTTATTTTCCGATCTTCGGTGAAATTTTGACAAAAACAGATCGCCCAAAATACCGTCATTTCAAGAAAAATTTACGTAAAATCAGGACCATGCCTCATCACGAAACTTTAATCATTTGTTTGTACCAGATTTAGGATAAAGAATATTTTGTCGTTATGCTTCGGAAAAATTGCGTTCAAGCAGGATAATCAAGTTCTCCTCCAAGGGTACAATCCAGTGTTTCCTTCGCATACTCTACAAAGGAAAGGGTGGTGCTAGTACTCAGTATCGCACACTATGCCTTTATTGATCCCAACTGAAACCCTACCACAAAACCCTGTCAAGGGTGTACAATTCTAGACAAGCTAGTTCCTATGTTAGAAGAATCGCTTACTAATTTACTTATTTTTGATAATAATGTAAGGTCTGGGGCTAGCAGGCAGTTTCTTAATTTTTTAAGCTATGTGGCTGCCAAAACTTTCTCAAGTGTTTCTTATTCTTTAAATGCCAAAGTGTAGAGTTCATTTAGTTTTGTTAGGAGGTCTCAATTTAGAAGATCTCAAAGCAAGTAATCAAGCCCGCAAAATAATGTCAAAACAGCTGCTACTACTGTTCAGTGTCAAAATATCTTTGAATTGCCTGGGAAAATTAAAACTGTGAGCTACAAAAGTTTCTTAGCTTTCTACATTCAGGTAGGGTTGTTTCTTAACTTTCATAAATTGAGCTTGCCATTTCTTATAAGGTGTTTCTCAGAAAGAGTTATGTGTAACTGACTGAGATTTGCTGCCTGAGCACCTTCAGCATAACATGATATAGGAAAAAAGTGTACATGTAAAGGAAAGTTTTGGTTTATTTTTGCATAGGGAATTTGTGTGGATTCTTTAGTTCATAAACAGTAGACTATTTTTACTTAAAGATATCACAGGGAGTGTGTTCCCCCATGGGAGGTAAATTTTCTATCTGCAAGATATTCATATACACATATCCAAGATCCCTTGCTAATGCAGCTGGTAGGATGTACATGACTACTGCAGTATCTATCAGAAAACATAACCCTAAATTTTTGTGAGAACTATTCATCTAAATTTTTGTGAGAACTATTTAAGTGAGCAAACTTGGCTAGGTCAAAAGTGGGTTGTTGGAGGTAGAACTTTAGTATATCTTGCTTCCTCTTTTCTTCTCTTCTAGATGATGAAATCAATCAACCAATGCTCAGCATTTAATGGTGGCTGTTCTTGACTGTGTCTGATGCCCCCTAATCTGGACTAAGTTTACAAACTTTCTATTAAATATGGAGCTACATTTCTTAGTAGAATAAATGTTTATAAATATCTTATGAATTCAAGAATTGGTTGTTAAGCTCTACATTGAGACACAATTTGCTGTATGCTGAGAATAACATCAGTATCTAAGCAACAACACATTTGGTTTTCTGACTCAACTCTTTTCTTGTTGTGTTTAAACATTTGATTATATACTGTAAAAGGTCATTCCTTCTATTTTAAATGGGGGGGGGGATACTTTTATCTCTCTGGTCATCTGCAACAGAATTCTCATCATCTGCATCCAGTGCCAATTCATGTGTTTCAAGAAGGAGAGTATCCTAGAAGTACTACAATTCTGACCAAAACTTGCAACATATGCATTTCATGTTGAGAGATACTTTCCCTGCCTGCTGTAAACCACTAATTTCTACAGCTAAAACCCCCACCCTTTTTCAATGATGATCTATTGAAAACAGATTTGTGAACTCATCTATGACATTTTTTCAGGGTCCCTGCAATATGGGCAAGAGGGCTTCACTTGACTCTAACCCTAACCCTAGATGTCTGAAAAGAGTTTTGGTTGGGATTATTAGAGTATTTATGGAACTGTTTTCATTACAAGGGCTTCCATCTACTCAAGCAAAGTCTCAAAGCAAGTAATAACATAATTCAGACTCCAAATATTTTTGAAGTATTTGCCATCCTTACTGCACAATGTCAAAGCATTTTAGAATGACCTGGGAAAAGAGAAGCTCCAAGCTACAAAGTTACTTATCTTCTCAATCTGGTTAACAAGGGTTTCTCATTTTTTGAATATTGAGCAAACAATTTCCTATAAATGGCTTCTATAAAAAATAAGTGTATCAAAAAGAGGAAGTGGCCCGAACGTTATTGCTATTGGTCCTTGGACAAACACTTTTCGTAGGTTTAATGGATGGATCAGTTCTCAAAACGGCTAAATATACACTCACTGTATATTTGCCTGTAACAAACATACTGTATAAATCAGAAACGCATAAGAAACTTTTGGCAGCAAGTGTCTCAAAAGTCGAGAAGCCACCTGCCAGCCCTAGACCCAAGACTCTCTGGAAATGAGTGTAGCTGCATATCAGTAAGTTAGGTATGACTGGTAAAAATACTGTAGAACTGAACATTGTTGCTTTTCCCCTGGTAACTGCAAAGTATCAGTTTCTTTTCGAAATTCTCGCTCTTCGTAAGGGGCCTAAAACTTTGTGCGCTTCTCGGAAACCGAGTACACTTACTCAGAGCGAAATGAAACGGCCAATATGCAAGAAAGAGTAAAAAAGAAGAATACAAATTACTTTTATTTCTATATTTCTATTCAAAATATATCCGAAGCTGTCTCCGATTCAAAATACATTTATTTGTTTACACCGCGGCTGAGAGTCGGCAGTATTTCGTTTCCTGGAAATGTAGAGTTACGTTTCATGGCGTTCGAGAAGATATCGCATTTGTATCCGTTGATTTAAGATATGACATATAAGCCCTTTCACCGGCTGTGGCAACATGCGCGCGCATGAAAAACATTCCTGCCTCTTGCTGATTTTTTGGTTGAGCTGTCTGCTGTGAAACATCAAAATCAAAGGAGAGTATTGAAACTGACTAGTAATGAATGCCCTCATGAATGCTCTTAGTTTGCTCTGATCCATTCTTGGCGATATGCGAGCGAGTGTATACAGTTTATTGCTAGCCTTTTGGCACAGTTTGGAAACATGATTACCGAAGGAAAGTCTGCTATCAATTTGAGCTCCAAGTAGCTTCTCTTCAGAGCTATTTACAACATCAGCATTTCCAATCGTAAAAGTAACAGGATCATCAAACCTCTGCCCAAGCACCAAAAGATGGCATTTATCTGCAAACAGTTTCATAAAGTTGTCGGCAAACCATTCTAAGGCTACACTGCTGTCAGTTTCAAGCCTATGAGAAATATTGTACAGGTTCTTATTGCAGGCATAGATTGTAGCATCATCTGCAGCATACAGATCAAATCCTTACTGGTTGCTGAAGCACGTGGAAATCATCCAATTTCACGGTAGTCAGCCAATCAAATAACCCCTTTCCACCCATGTGATACAAAATTGGCCGTTCGAAGTCAATTCTTGAATACCCCCACGAAAGTTGAAATGGCTACTAAGTTACAATAATTACATGGAATTTTCTTTGATAAATCAGTAGAAGGGATGCCCCTCTACAGTTTGTAGCGTGCGTGGAAAAAATATCTCATTTTGAGCCGAAATTACAGTCATTTTCCGGTCGAAGAATGTTGACTTTCGTTCAAACATCGATAAAAGTCGCTGCAAATGAGATATAAGGATAAAAATCTCAGCGATTATGGATATTTCCCTAAGCAATAACCCGAGCACTTCCCTTCAATTACATCTCAAAATTGCAGGTGATATTCAGCAATTTCTGCCAGAAATGTGATCTGGGCCTAAGCTTCTTGCCCATTAAAACTCATTCGTTGACCCCACAAGGGCTTAGTTTGTATTCTTGAGCTAAATAATTCACTTACCAACGACTCAATGATCTATTTGACTTCATTTTCCATTTAGATGTCTCCAAATTTCGTTTAAAACATCCAGTCTAAAACATCCAGATTGATAAACATCTAGCTTGGGACGAGCATATCCGTTTTGTAAGATCTAAGGTCTCTCGTGCAATTGGATTCCTTAAATATGCCATGAAGTTACTGCCACAGGACACTCTCTGTAAAATGTATCGTGGTATCGTTGAACCGCAACTCCGCTACTGCTGTTCAGTCTTTTTTATTTATCCATTATTGTAATTAGCTAGGGTTTTATATGATGTAATTTATTTAAGTTAAGATTTTAAGCACGGCCCCCTGAAAAGCAGTCTTTCTTGATTTACGGGGTAACCGTGGGTAAAGAATTTAAAATGAAATGAAAATGAGAAGTCTTTCGCAAATTCTTGCAAATTTGTCGCGTTCCGTATTTCTCTGCAAGTGCCCGTAGTCTCCTCAAAAACGTCGCATCGATTGGCTTTGTGCTATAGATCATGCGATTCGATACAGTTCATACACTCGTAAATAGATATGGCATGCCTGATTTTGCTCAATTCATTCAAATGGAAACAAAAAGGATCAAATATTTCTTGGGGCTGATTGGTTGTTTGGTTCACAAAATGAATGGATCTAACACAAAACAACAAAGCAACAAAAAGTTTGTGCAAGAAATGTGTCAAATCTATTCATGAGTCAATACAATTAAACAAAAGGAAGACAGCGGTTAACTTTCAACACACGCCACAAAACATTTATTTCTGCTGTTTTGTGTACGATCTATTCTTTGGTGAACCAAACAGCCAAGAAATATTTTATCATTTTTATTTCCATTTGAGTGCTTCAGCAACCAGCAAGGATTTAATCTGTATGCTATCATCTGCATAATTTTATATATCCGAGTTTTGGACAAAGAGTAAAAGATTATTTATTTAGAGGTTGAATAGCAGAGGCCCTAATACTCACCGGATAGTTCTGGGATACTGGAAAGTATTAAAAATCAGTGATTTACAACATGTGACAACTGACACACTCATTTAAATCTCATCACCTGTGAGAACCCTGCATTTTCACATCTCCTGTTCACTAGCCTAATGTTAGCAACAATAACTGCAAAGTCTAATAATAAGGCCATTCCATTCCAGTATTCCATGTCATTCAAGCATTCCAGTTCAGTAAATCCCTGCATATAATAACGTACCAAAATAAGAGGCTCGAGGCTGTATTTCCAAAATTATGCACCTTGCAGTTAAGAACTTGTGTCAGTTTTTTTTACATTCAGATAAAAAATTTACAATGTTAGTTACGTTCTACTTTACTTTCTAATTATGATTCTACGACACTACAGGAACAATTCCAAGAGGAGCGAGATTACACGGCTACCCCTTGGTTACATGAAACAAAACGAGGACAATACAAGAAACTTTACGCAAAGAAACAACGAGGGAACGAAAAACATAAACGGACAACATACAATTAAATAGTTTGTCAGTTTGATGAAAGATAGGTTCTTATTGCAGGGGTAGCAAAGTTGATTTTGTTTGTTGTTATGTGGTTCATGTTTGCTCCCAATTGACTGCTAAAGTTTGATTCTCCTCCCCAATTAGTTATTATCTCTATAAAAACCCTTCCGAAAAATAATGCGGCTGAACATCTTTTGTGAGGCTTTAGAAGGGCCTACACAAGGCACTCTTCAAATAAGAGCCTCTATACCTTGAAATTAGTGTTAGTACCTTTGAATTAAGACCATATTTCGGCCTCTCTCTCGAAAAAGTAGGTTCTTATATTGGGGGATTTACTATATCCCATGTCATTCCCGTATTCCAGTATTCTATTCCATTGCATTTGCACTCAGTTCCATTCCATTCCAGTACAGTTATCCATTCCATTCCATTCCATTGCAGTCCAGTATTCCACATTCGATGGTTTCAAGATAGCTAAATTTGATATACAAAAGACGTACGAAGTAAAGACTGTTTGGAGGAAATTCTAAAGAACAATTTTTTTGATATGCCAAGAATTTTTCTGCAATCATTCATCTAGTTAAATACACAGTACATAACTACGGGAAGCCCAGGCAGTTAACTGAACAATAAGAATTTTTAAGTCTTTGAATTGTTATTAATTGTATTAATTGTTATTAATTTGTTGCACCTCTCCACGACTTTGTTATGTCTCATTGACTTCCGCACTGCCTGGGTTTCCTGTGATGTAGCTGCTGCAAAGAAGATTGACAAAATAAACTAGCAATAGTATAAACTAAATGCGCCACTAGCTGCAGCCATTTTACAGTTGTTCCTGACTTGAAAAAATAGTTTACTGCTGGGCCTATTGTGCAGATGCATTGACTTGGGGCAGTGAAATTCAGGCCTAAGTTACCAAGACAGGTTTGTTTGGAAATGGGTTTTGTTTGACTGATTCCGTTTCTGCAGACAAGAGTTTTCCAGATTTGATCTTCCTTACTTTTCATGCAAGGAATTCCTATTTGTTTAAACTCATAAGTCACAAAATATTTGCCAATTACTGTTGACAATAAGACACAGAAAGGCTTGCCATTCAATCACATGATAACTTGTGGAACAAATTTTTTTTGTTCTGATCTCACAGTACGAGCAGCAACAACAACCTGATCGCGCAAGGCTAGAAGGCCCCACTTCGTGGGGCAACAAACTATTGATATGGGAACTGAGAATGGAAGAAACTGGGATAATACGAAAAATTTGCAATCAAAACGTTTTTTCTTGAAGGTATGTGCAATCGTCAACTTTGACACCTGAAAGAGGGAAAACATGGCGGTAGAAAGTTTGTATCTCGATGATATTTAGGCGGCTCGAGTTTTTCTTAATTTCATAGGGAATTTGGTGTTATTGAGTGAGATGCATGTCTATATGTTTTTTTTCTTGAAAAATTTTATATTCTCAAAGTGATTACTCTTTAAAAGCAGATTCCTAAATTCTTCCTCTTTTATTCAAAGGTTTCGAACATGGAAGCAGACGTCCCTTACAGATTCAACATTATCAACTGCGAGAAATTCAATAGTCAGTTCAATTTTGGTAAGAACTATTTCCTGAAGTTCTTTCACTTATGCTTAGGCGATTTTAACCTAGTTTTGCATGAAGTGCTGTGCCTCTGCATTTGAGTAGTAACCAAAATATTTTCATCTCCTCTAATTGAGTTGCTTTATATTTGTTCAGTGTTATTGTTGGCTGGACCGATAGTCATTCTGAAGCAAACATCGCCTTAATATTCTTTACAAGGTGTCCCGTTTTGAAATTCAATTATTTCTCGATCTGTTTATCCTCGCAAAGTAAATCAAAACGTATTCTTGTTGTAAAGCGTATTAATGCGGTCATTAAATGAGCACTGGTTTGATAAAATTGAGCTACGGGAGTAAAAATTTGGGAGTGGTCAAATTTGAATCAACTGTTTGATATTGATAAGATGTGTTTTACGATTTCAAATGTGTAATTGGCCACACCATGTTGTGTGCCCAAATTATTTAATGCATTTCAAGATCTGCGACGTCCCTACGAGTAACGATACCTTAAGCGTACCAAATTCCATTTTTCAAGCAGGATAGGGGTTGCTGTAATGAAAATATCAAGTGTGTCAATCGTATTTTGGACTTTTGAATCTTCAAGAAGTCAAACAGATATTTAAATACTTGATAGGAACAGTTTTGACGTGTGCTATCAATACCAGATCATTTTCATCGAAAATGAAATTATATACCTGATGTCCCAGAAAAAAGATAACAGATTTGATCAGGGCTAGTGCTAAGAATTTAGCTTAAATCGGTCGGAAATAGTCTTTAAACTAATCCTCGATGGTTAGCTTGAAGATTGACACCTTGATTTTTATATTGGAGCACTGAGAGTGGGCGTTTTTATCCTGAAAGTCTAGTTTTGCCTCCTCTTCCAAACCAGAGGCTTTAGGTTTTGGCCTAAACTTTAAATGCACCGTTTTGGGGAATCACCTCCAGGATAGGCATAGCGTAGGCAATGGTGGCCTGGCTGGGCGGCTAAGAGGTCACAGCCCCCCAGCGGACTTTTTGAAGGGGAGCTGAAGTTTAAGAAGGGCACCAAAATCTCTATGAAGTTTGATGGTTCGATCACGTTTTTTCCAGCACCTCGTAGCAGGTCACACGGGCTGTCCGTATCTGATGTAATTGCATCAGTCATTGTCATAGACAAACCATTTCGGGGAGGTTTGGGTCCACGTTTATTTTCGTAAAACTGACAGAAACTGTTATTCCATTAGCCACAACTTTCACGCAAAAAGAGAAATTATGAGAGGTAAGAAACTCCGATGGAAACTAGGGATGTCGGAGCATTTTTTCTCCGACAATTATCGACTCCTACTTTTCTACTTAGCCCCATTTGTTCTGCTAAATGTCATCTTTTGAATTGATGATGATACTTATTCATAAATCAGTTAAAAATAAATACTTACTGATTAGTACATCCTAGAAAAAGCACTGCTTATCTAGTTTAGGCCGCTTACATAAAACAACAACAACAAGAAACATAACTAAACATTTAGCTATTCTAAATTGACAAAGTTAAAAGAATGGAAATGGAAAAACGTTCCGATTATACAAAGCAGCTATAAATCCAACTAAAACTAAATTACAAAGCACAATCAGCTTTCAATGCAACGATGGAGAGCTATCTAAAAAACGGAAGAAGAATGCAAAATATATGGCAAAAAGCACTTTGATGGAGTTTGGTTGACATATTTTTTTATGTAGGTAGTAGCTGTGAGTATTGGATAGATATCCTTTCTTAGGAAAAATATTCTTGTAGTTTCAATTCTTTCAAGGTTTTTCTGAAAGAATTTTGACTATCAATTGCTTTTTCAGAAAGTGCTAGCCTGTTCCAAAGTAAAGGTCCCTTGTTAGAAAAAGCTCTGTCTCCCCATTTGGAGCTCGTTTTAGTCCTGTTAAAAAGCAACTTGTCACGGAGATTTCGAGTTGCTGTCAGACTACTTAGTTGACAGATGTTTCTTATTGATTGTGGCAAGGTTTCCGGTCTATAAACTAGATGATGCATTATTTTAAGGTTCTTTAGTTCGTACTGGTCACATATTTTTAAGAGTCCTCCTTCTCTGTGTAAGGCATTCGTTCGGTATGAAAAATCTTTGAATAGAAGAATTTTGAGTATTCGATTTTGATAAGTTAGTAATGTCGTCAAATCTTTAGCTGCAGCATCACCCCAGATTTCAAGACCGCAGTCAATTTTTGATTGTACAAAAGAATGGTAGATTGCTAAAAGACATTCTTTAGGAAGTAGATGGCGGAGTTTTGAAAACAGGGAGGCATGGGAGACGATTCTACTTCCAAGGTCTTTGATGTGAGGGGTCCATGAAAGATTTTCGTCTATAGTTAGACCAATGTAGTTTATGCTAGCTGTACGGCTGATATCTCCTCCAATCTGGATTTTTGTTTTGTTACAGTCCATGTTGCGTTTTGGTGAAAAGACACAATAGTTAGTTTTTTCAATGCTTAGCATGAGTTTGTTTGACTTCAGCCAAGAGTCTATTTTAGAAAGCTCTGCATTTGTAGTTTCTGTAAGTGGCTTTAAATCACTGCCGAAGGAGAAGATATTGATGTCATCTGCAAAGAGCCTAGGACGAAGGTAGTTGCTTGGTGCATATCATTGACATGAGGATAAAAAAGAATGGGATCAAGGACAGAGCCTTGAGGAACCCCTACTTCAATGACGTCGGTACTGGATTTTGTTCCATTTACAAGAACATATTGTTGTCGGTTTTGTAAGTAGGATTGGAACCATTGGTTGATAATTCCTCTAAAGCCATGTATATTCGAGCTTCTGGAGAAGGATTTTGTGGTCAATCGTATCAAAGGCTTTCTTTAAGTCAAGGAATACACCAATGACAAAATTGTTACCGTCCAAGTTTTGGTGCACTTCGTTCATAACCTCGATTAGTGCGTGGAGAGTTGAATGCCCTTCACTAAAGCCAAATTGCAGGCGATACAGCAGGTTGTTTTTTGCAAAAAAGACATTTATTCTGTTTGCCATAAGTCGTTCAAAGATTTTTTCAAAGCAAGAGAGCAGTGAGATTTGTTTGTAATTACCCCGATCTGAACGATCGCATTTTTTGAATAACTTGATACTAAAAATGGTTACTCAAGCTTGGATACTGTAGAGAAGGCGGACGCAAAGAAAAAGACAGAATTTTGGCACACTGAGGCCTTTCGAGCCTACGTTCTCATCAGAGTGCGACCTTTATATTTCAGGTTAGAGTAGTGATTATTGGTATAGAAGGCGAAAAAGGATTAAAATGATTGACAGATTGATTTATGTTGTCTTTCGTTGATGGGGGCTCTACTTAATTCAGTTCATCAAGGCGTGTCCGTGTTTGAATAGTCTGTTTTCATGATCTATCAACAAATTTGAGTCGCTTAATTTCATGAAAGCATAAACTTTGAAAAATGGTTCTTTTAGGTTCTTGTTCGTTTTTCCGCAATTAAATACGTGTCTAGGAAAGTTCCAGGTCGATATTCCACTTCTGGATTCTGAGATATGGTTGTTCATTCGCTGTCTCAAGTTCGTTGTTTGACCAATATAATTCATGTTGCCGGCACAAAGGTTGCATGAAAGAAAATACACAACGTTCTTGCTATTGCATGTGATTCGCGATTTTATGTTCCAAATGCTACCGTTTGCTGTCGTGAAGTTTTTGACTAGCTGCAAATACAATTTACATAATTTTCATCGAGTTTTGTTGCATAGGAAGATTCCGGGATCTTGTATATCGAGTTGTCTAGGATCAGCAGTAGATGTGAATGTGGCTTTTGTTAATAAAGAAGTGAGGTTAGGGGGCTGCTTTAATGCTGCACTGCTTTGGTGTCTTTGGATTTTCTTTTCGTGTCTGGGTCGCTGATGGTTCTGAACAGGTTTGCAATTGTTTTCATGACGTGTCCGTAGTTTAAGCTTGGGTAAAAGGTATTTACGAGAGGGATAATGTTGTTTTCTGGATTTTGTGCCGGGCCCTGTAATCTTGCTTTTGTGGAATGCTTGGTCTATCAGATCGTTTGGGTGGTTACATTTTAATAACCAGTTTTTTAGCTCTTTGAGTCGAAATTTCATTCTATCTTCTTTTGTGACAAATACTATCACTCTTTTTGCCAGATTGAAGGGTATGGTGTTTTTGATATGTGTCGGGTGAGCACTATGGAAGTTAAGGTAATCATGTGGGTTGGTATCTTTGTAGTAAATGTCGGTGTGAATTTCTTTTCCTTTTGTTAGAATGATTTCAATGTCGAGAAAATGTAACGATTCTTCATGTTCAGATATTGATTTTCCTTCTTCCATTGTGAATTTAATTGCGGGGTGTAATTCGTTCAAAGCGTTCTTAAATATTTCCGAATTAATGTTTTCTGGCAAGGCTATAAATCCGTCGTCCATGTATCGAAGGTAATTGTGTTTTATGTAATCACACAATTGATTATCAAAGTATTTCTTTAAAGTAATGGGGAATAGCATTGTTTCCTCTAAGTAACCCATAGTTAAGCAGGCATAGGGTGGTGCGAATTTTGTTCCCATTGCAGTTCCCGAGATTTGTCGAAACATTTTTTGTCGAATAAAAAATTATTGTTTTCAAGTACAAATTTAACGGCTTCGAGGATAAATGACTTCCGAAAAACGTTCTGGAATCAGATCTGAAAGCAATAATTTTTTATTCGACAACAAAATGTTTCGACAAATCTCGGGAACTGCAATGGGAACAAAATTCGCACCACCCTATGCCTGCTTAACTATGGGTTACTTAGAGGAAACAATGCTATTCCCCATTACTTTAAAAGAAATACTTTGATAATCAATTGTGTGATTACATAAAACACAATTACCTTCGATACATGGACGACGGATTTATAGCCTTGCCAGAAAACATTAATTCGGAAATATTTAAGAACGCTTTGAACGAATTACTCCCAGCAATTGAATTCACAATGGAAGAAGGAAAATCAATATCTGAACATGAAGAATCGTTACATTTTCTCGACATTGAAATCATTCTAACAAAAGGAAAAGAAATTCACACCGACATTTACTACAAAGATACCAACCCACATGATTACCTTAACTTCCATAGTGCTCACCCGACACATATCAAAAACACCATACCCTTCAATCTGGCAAAAAGAGTGATAGTATTTGTCACAAAAGAAGATCGACTCAAAGAGGTAAAAAACTGGTCATTAAAATGTAACTACCCAAACGATCTGATAGACCAAGCATTCCACAAAAGCAAGATTACAGGGCCCGGCACAAAATCCAGAAAACAACATTATCCCTCTCGTAAATACCTTTTACCCAAGCTTAAACTACGGACACGTCATGAAAACAATTGCAAACCTGTTCAGAACCATCAGCGACCCAGACACGAAAGGAAAATTCAAAGACACCAAAGCAGTGCAGCATTAAAGCAGCCCCCTAACCTCACTTCTTTATTAACAAAAGCCACATTCACATCTACTGCTGATCCTAGACAACCCGATATACAAGATCCCGGAATCTTCCTATGCAACAAAACTCGATGAAAATTATGTAAATTGTATTTGCAGCTAGTCAAAAACTTCACGACAGCAAACGGTAGCATTTGGAACATAAAATCGCGAATCACATGCAATTGCAAGAACGTTGTGTATTTTCTTTCATGCAATCTTTGTGCCGGCAAAATGAATTATATTTGTCAAACAACGAACTTGAGACAGCGAATGAACAACCATATCTCAGAATCCAGAAGTGGAATATCGACCTGTAACTTTCCTAGAAACGTATTTAATTGCGGAAAAACGAACAAGAACCTAAAAGAACCATTTTTCAAAGTTTATGCTTTCATGAAATTAAGTGACTCAAATTTGTTGATAGATCATGAAAACAGACTATTCAAACACGGACACGCCTTGATGAACTGAATTAAGTAGAGCCCCCATCAACGAAAGACAACATAAATCAATCTGTCAATCATTTTAATCCTTTTTCGCCTTCTATACCAATAATCACTACTCTAACCTGAAATATAAAGGTCGCACTCTGATGAGAACGTAGGTTCCAAAGGCCTCAGTGTGCCAAAATTCTGTCTTTATCTTTGCGCCCGCTTTCTCTATAGTATCCATGTTTTTTGAATACAGGGATAACTTTTGCAATTTTCCAGATATCGGGAAAAATTCCGGTCCTAATGGAACAGTTGTAAATATTGGTAAGAGGTTGTGATAAGATGTCTGCGCAAAGTTTTATAAGATCTGGTCTAACGTTATCGTCTTCTGGTGCTTTCTTGGTTTTTAACTGTGAGATTTCAAGCAATACCTCGTTAATGGTTTCTAGATTTGCCGAGAAAGAGTGACTATTTGGGCTCTTTAGAAAGGAAGCAAAGGAGGTGTGTGTAGATTTAACATTTTGTCCTACTTTTTTGCCAATGGAGCAGAAAAATTGGTTCAAAGAGTTGACAATTTCGACATCTTGTTTCAATTTAGTTTTATTCTCTCCGTAAATACTACTTATTGCAGTAGGTGATTTGCTCTTTTTTGGGTTGAGAATTGAGTTTAAAGTTACCCACATTGAAGTTATTCTTGATTTCTGCTCATTAAACGTATTATGATAGTAATTCTTCTCAGCTTGCCTAAGGCAAGATGCTAGTATATTTTTTGAATTTTTCTAGCAAGATTTGCAATTTTTGCAGATAGTATTTTTCAAAAAGATCATTTTTCTTCGTATGCATTTTCTTAGGGAGTTGGTGATCCAAGGTTTTTCTTTGGCGCCCTTTTTTGGCAGGTTTTGTTGAGGAAAAGCACTTTCGAAATATTTGGCTACTTTTGCTGTGAATTTTATAGTGCATTCGCTGGCATCATAGGATGAGAGTACATTAGACCAATCTTCCTTGCTAAGTTGGTCTTTGAACATAGCTTTGTTTTCTTCACTGAAGATTCAACTCATTGGTCGTTCGTATTGGTGAGACTCATTGTTCTTGATAATTAGAATTGAAGCAAAATGGTCACTAGTGTCCGTCAGTAAGCTGCCTGAAATCTTTTCTAGGTCCCCTTTATTTTCTTTTAGAAATGCATGATCTATTAGGGTTGCTGTATGAGACTTCACTCGAGAGGGCAGAATGGTACAGGGCAAAAATCCCATGCTAAGTAGTCTGTCAAGGTAGGCCTTGGTGTCCGAGCACTTATCGTTGTCAAATTTTAGGAGTTCAATGTTCATATCGCCAAGTAACACGCATTGATCAAATTTGTCAAGACCCGCTGAAGATAAAGATTCCTCAAGATTTTTAGTAAAGATCTTTGCACTTGTGTTGGGATGTCTGTACATCAGAACTAACAAGACTTTCCTTTTTCCCACTTGAAATGAAATCCATTTGCTTTCACGATGATTTTTACGGTCCAGCTCAAGGGTATCGTGAAAATCAATTTTGATATCGCTTCTTATGTAGAAAGCGACGCCACCAAAGTTACCAGAAAACGGAGGACTGTAATGAAACTTATACCCCGGTAAAAGATTAACATACATCGTCAAATTGGTGTTTCCAATCTCAGAAGACAGATCACTTCGAAATTTGTTTTAAGTTCATTGATACTATTGTGAAGCTCATTTGCGTATTTATTTAAAGGTCAGATAAAGGCAAATGCAATTTTCTTATATTCATAATTTTAAGCTATGGGGAATCCGATGGCAATAATATTTTTTTTATCTTTGCGATGCAAAAGGATAGGTTTGGGGGTTTTGAAAAAGGGCACTCCTTCAAAAAACCGTGTGATGATAGAGGCCTGGAATTAGCTAAGTCGTTACATTGAATGAGTCATAAGAAATTCATCTCTTGAGAGGCCCAAAGCACTTGAAGAATTAACCGTGAAGAACACACGCCGCATTGCAGATACACATCGAACAGTAAACATAAAAAATCGGATGATGGCCAATAGCTTCTCTGATGTTTTCAAAGATCGAGTATTGAGTGGCACACCCTCATAATTTTCCCTCGATGCAGAAGAGTGATTTCAACTTAGTCAGGCCAAGCTTCCTGTGTTCTGCTCTCCTCAAGTGGGACCAACTCTGTAATGGAAACATAAAAACATTATTTGAATTATTTTGATACAAATAAGCAGTTAAAAATGTTGATTGTCTTTAGCTGTGAATGGCTGGATCATGCCATGGTCTTGATCAAACAGTTAACTATTGTGTTATTTGCAAAGACTACAGAAAACACGCCTTGATCTCCCCAGGGTTTTATTGTTACTATCAGGATTCATTCTCTTAGAGCGACGAGCGCCTATCGAAGGTACATTTGCATTTGCATGGCTTCACGAAGGATCTGTAAATACAAATTATATTGTGTGAGGCAATACTTTGGCCACCTAAAAAGTTCGCAAGGAGCCAGAGCGTTATCGAAGAAAAGGAAACATGAATGTGGAGAAAGAACTTGCACTTACCTATCCATGATGAGTGTGATAACATGGCCTAATCCTGATATGGCAAAATCCGGTGTCATCATGCTCGAAGAGTGGGTGAGTGTATCATTCGATTTCAACTATAATTCTATGTTTTGCACGTCGAAGAGTTCTCAGAAGAGTGCTCTGGAAGCCAGCTAATACACTTGCAGCAGCCAATGAATGTTTAAAGTCGTTAGGATTGAAATATCTTGTGTAGACCCGCCATGTTTTCGTTGTTGCAAGTCTGAAGGGTTCGCTCTCCAAGTCAGTCCACAGCTCACTGCTGCAACAAGTCGGTCGGCGCCAAAGTTCGGAATAATATGCACATAAATTCTTCTCTGCATAAGCTGACTAGCCACGACGATAAACTACCTATTTTCTCGGCGTTTTGGTTTGAGATAGGTAAAGTAAGTAGTCGTTTCTAACTTTCGTGACTTGTCAATCAGTGAGTGCAAACAGGCTCCTCGATTCCCTCACTGCTTTGCAATGACTCCTTCGACTCATTCCACGTCACGCCTCTGCTAGTTCCTGGCTCTTTTGCTTGCACTGTTTTTTTTTTGGAAAATTTGGCCAAAGAACGGAATTCGACGTTCGATTTCGATAAGTTCCTGAACTCATATTGAAATTTCTTTTGAAATTTTGAAATCTCCAGGTCGTAAATGATTGAAATCAATGAAAATGTCTTTTGCCTTTATCTGATCTTTAAGCTCCTGATGTTCATGTGAAAGAAGGATACGGTGTTTTTAAAGTCGCGAACTCTTTTGTTGAGTGTATCAATACTTAAGTAACTACCATGTTCACTAATGGATGTATTTCTGAGATATAACCACTAAGGCTCTCTGATAAGTGATTTAATGACTCCAGGTCCTTAGAATCAGCTGCATTCGCCATAGCATGTATGTAATGAGAGGGGGGAGGGGGTTCTTAACGTCGATGCTACTAAAATCGAATGATATGAGCTACGAAAGTCGAAGAATATGAGTTAAGGATGATAATAATAATAATAAATAAAAAGAAAGAAACTTGTGATATATCAAAAAACTTACAAGCTTCCCTAAGTGGGAAGAAAAAAGAAACGTAGGTCCAAGCCTAAAATATTCGGAAATTAACGATAAGCTGAAGCCAGTTAATTGTTGTCTCTTCTCGGGCCGCGGTAAGGAAGATTATTCCTAGCGTTCTGTTTCCTTGGTGCAGACGGTATTGTACCAAATAATGCCAAACGAATATTGGCCAGGAAGATGAAAAAACCACTCATGTTCAGATGCTTGTCATCTCGCAGCAAATTGGTGTCTGGTATGTTATTGTGATTGATGACGATGCCATGTTTTAAGGATTCGATGTGATGAAGGATGAAGTCAGTCAGTGCCACAACACAAGGCTGCAATTGATCTTTTCTTGGCAGGAGAGTTGAGAAATAAACCTTAGTTGCTGGAAACTTTTGCTCAAGAGATTTCGAAAACTCTTCAATTTTATTCGAGACTGTCACAATGTCATAACTATCTAGATAATTTGTACCACAGTGGATGAAGATTTTCTTTGGAACCACTTTAACGTCAACCTCGCTTAATAACGTCATAACAGACTGCAGTGTTGGGCAGAAATGCTTCTGAAATTTGTGCTTGTTATTGAGGATTTCGGCCTTATTTTCCCACCATTTGAATCTGTGATAAGAATAACTTCACTTTCGAAAACAGAATGCGCAGTTTGGCTGTTATCTGCTGTTGTTGTTGATGTTCTGTTGCTGTTGAGATTTTTTCAATTTTACTTTCGAGAGCTGCAAGTTTCTTTTCCAGTGCTGCAACCTTTCCATTGACATTGGTTGCATCTGCTTTAGCTGCTTCTTCGCTGTTGATTTTACGGCAAGGTTGGTAATTTTGGCGCTAATTTCGCCAATTTTTGGTTTGTGGTTAGGGACTTGGTTGAGGAGGTCTCTTAGTCGTTTATTTCATGCTCCAATGTAGTTAACCTTCGTTCGCTGGATTGAAGTTTGGATTGAAATTTGGTTTGAATTGCCTGAAAATTATTTTATTTTTGATGACCTGAGAGTTGTGTATCTTTATATCGGCTGTCTTTAAAACACGGAATATGGAATGACAAAATCAGGGATAAATATTAGGTATGCGAAACGCAATGGTTTTGCGCGAACGAGCATAAATGCAGTCTCGTTTCAATGAAGCCCTTAGCAACCGATGTGAACTGTAGCAAGCCCGTTGGCAAAGAACCGAAGCTGCGAAGAGAAATGGAGTTCATCAAGATCAAGACAGGAAATAGATTTGTCGTGGATCTTTGGTGGACCTTCGTGAAGGACTGATGGTGCTAGGTGAGAATTTAGCCGATGAAGATTCAGATTGTAGTGAAGAATAACTAGAGGAGAGTAGTAGTAATGTTGGTGCAGTAGCAGTGATGTTGGTGCTAGTTTCTAGTGGGTGGTGGAAAGTGTACACAACAAGTCTAATCTCACTCACCGGTCGTTCACCCACCCGTGGAAAACTGTATTTTCGTTATTTTTTATATATAAGACACAGTATCTAATGATACATGGTCAACTAAACTACAGTCTACTTTTTTAGAAGAACGAAACAGTAAAATATATATATATATATATATATATATATATATATATATATATATATATATATATATATATATATATATATATATATATATATATATATATATATATATATATATATATATATATATATATATATATACTATTGCACTGAATAGTAATAACATCTTATTTCAACTTTTAATCTAAACTTTATGGGTGGGTTAGACTTGCTCTATTGTTTACTTGGTTTGTTTGACGTTTCTTGTAAATGGTAGTCAAATACTGTGAAAAGAGGGATAAGAAGTTTCCATCTTCGTTAGTTGAAAGAAAAATCGTTTTTTTGATTCTCAGTAGGGATGCTGGAGAAGTTTGGATAAAGCACTTGCATGGATTCAAGAAAGGTATTTCGTTCGCTACTGAAAGATGGGCATGATAGGATGAAGTGGGTTTCATCTTCAATCTTATTTGGGCATTCTTTGCAAAAGCGCCTTTCTCTTGGGGTTTGTGGTTATGTGTGGCGGCCAGATTCTATAGCAAGGCAGTGGTCACTCAATCGCAGTTTCGTAATTATTCTCCTATCGAATCTATTTTGCACCATGGAAAGGTACTTATTAAGTTTCTCCATGACTTGATCAAGGTAACTTAGGTACCCAGTTGATCTTAGCCACATTTCCATAGAGCTAATGAAAACGTGAGAAGAATGGAAACTTTAACCATTCAAATCAAGTCCCCTTTTGTGCAATGAAGTGTCAAAAGTGGGAACCATTTTCTGCTCTGGCTCACCTAGTGGTCATTTCCTGCCATAGTCACAGTTACTATTTTTCATGTGTTTGTATTTTTCATTTGTTACAGTACCTTGTTAGGGTCTGGTGTATTTTCAAGTGGAAAGATTGAATTCTGTTGTAACCAGCATACTTTTGGAGTGTTACCCCTTTATTATTGTGCCCCCTATGAAAATTTGAGAGTGTTGCCCCTTTATGAATGATTTGATCTGCCAAATTAGTTTAATTTAAAATCATTTACCAGAAAGAATCATTAGTGCTTACATAGTAAAAGGAATGCAGTCAAGGAGACAATCAGTTTGGCCTTTATATTCTGATATGATCACAGAACAAACGATGGTTAGTATCTCATCAATGCATATCTGCAGTTTTAACAGTTCTCATTTAGTGTAACTTGTTTGCAGTGCATAAAAGTTCGTTAAAGTTATGCAGTGCTTACAATATACTGAGCCTTTTGAAGTAAAATGGCCCAATCATAACTTAATCACAAATTTTTATTAATATTTTAGCTTCAAAACTGAAGGGTACGAACAGTGATAGATTCCTGGATTTAAAGACCTATGTTGGAGTCAAGTTGAAATGAACATGTCAGAGTCATGTATTTAACATGACTTTTTAAAGTTCTACCCTGATTATCCCCCAGGTTATCCCTGGGTCTTTGCACATAAGATATTCCTGGTTCCTGGACGTTTGACTGTAAAGTTTTTCCCAGCCCCAGGACGTTTGACAAGACGAAGCTCTGACGTTTCTGGGGATATGACATGTTCTAAGTGAAATATCCCATCCATTATCCAAAAATTTGTGCAACAAATGTTTGCCCCCAGCTTGCCTGAGGAGTGGTCAGGGTACTAATTGAACAGACATTACTGTAACTGGATGGAATAAACGTCTTACTGATAACTGTGTACTAGGATGTATTTCTATGCATTAAATTGAATTGAATTGAATGTTACAGCACACAACACAAAGGACATGTTAGTTATCTGGCTGACCAAATCTTATCATAAGTGGACATTTTAACACATACCGGATGAGTAAAAAAAAGACCAGTGTTTCAAAGGCTACTGCTCCCTCAGTATATATGTAATGATAATTTGCAATATCAGATTGAAAAGCTAACATTTTCAATTATGTTTAGAATTTTTCCTGGCTAAAATCGGTCAAAATAAATAGAAAAAGAAAGGACACAATACCAATGTCGCTCGTCAGATCCGAGGATGCTTGCAGTGATAATACATGAATAAATTTGAGAGCAGGAACACCGCATTGAGACGAACAACAGCAAATATGTGCAAAATTAAGAAATATATACGTTAGGTACCAATATTTCGTCCTGCCATGCAGCTGCGATGTATCCTTCGGCCTAAATGCGATCCAAACAAATAGTTATACAAAGAATGATATGAGCATCAAAACATATCAAAAGTAGGCAATAATGAGCAAACAGCCCTAAAGGACTTAATCAGCAAAAAAATAGAACACTCTCTTACCTTTAGATACGGATCCGTGAGCATACTACCAATGCTCCTGCTACGATCTTGCCGATCCATCCATCTTGAAATGCGCTATCAATACCATAGGGGAACAAAGGGTGCGCATTCATGATCGCGCAATGCAGCTCACTGGGCGTTTCGCATCCCTACTATTTATCCCTGGATAGAATGGAATGACGAATTGATGGAATGGATGACGGAATGACGGAGTAACTGTTAGATACTTTGAATTTGCAACTGAAACATCCATAGGATGGTAATTTTGCTTTTAAGTAACACTTTGCGAGCCAAAAATCAAGAAATCGAGCAAAGAATTCGTTTTCAACCACCATTTCGTGTTTTCTAAAATCATTCCGTGTTTTCTAAAATAGTTCCGTGTTTTCTGAAATCATTCCGTGCTCTCTAAAATAGTTCCGTGTTTTCTAAAATCATTCCGTGTTTTCGAAAATAGTTCCGTGTTTTTTAAAATCATTCCGTGTTTTCACAAATCATTCCATTTTCATTTTCTTCATTTTATCAATATTTACTCACGAGATCCTTTCAGCAAATTAATGACGTACTGACAATATTTCTTCAAAGATGATATGAGAAAGAGAAAAAAGAATTGTACTATTTATTGCTATCTACCAAGGGGTCGTGTTTGGGTCCTATGAAAGGTTCAAAAGATGATCTCTTAGACCTGTTCTAAAACGAGCGATTGAATCTCTTTCTCGAACGTTGTCCGGGATATCATTCCAGTCTTTGACACCAGAGCAGTAGAAACTGCGCTTTGCATATTCTAACCTAACTTTAGGAATTTCAAGATCTCCACGGTTTCTGGTTCTATACTCTGAAATCATGGATCTTTCATTGAACTTATGGTGAAGATTTTCGGGACAGAGGCCATGCAAGATTTTATATGTCATCACTCCTTGGTCAAAGGAGATCAATGACTTTACAGAGAGCAATTTGCAAATCCATCCGTCCTTATACTTGGCATTCGCTATTAGCTTCTTTGACCTTGTCTGTAGTCGTTGCAATTGGGATAGTTTGGTGTTGGACAAAGCACTCTTCGCAATGTTGCCATAGCGAAGATGGCTTTCAAAGAGTGCTTTGTAAATTTGATCAAGTTTCCTTTGCGGAAGGATGTTTTCAGCTTTCTTCATTCAACTATGAAGAAAGTTTCGGTTTGTCAGTTTTTCAACTATGAAACGTAAAGAAAAGCATCAAAAAATTGGAATGTGATGGCCAGAAAATCGAGCGAATTGGACGATTTATTATTAAGGTACAATATGAAGGGTAATGGGCCTAGACAGGAACCCTGTGGTATTCCACATGTAACTGGCTGGAAGCTCGATTTGTTACCGTTTAAAGAGCAGTATTGTTGACGGTTTTTAAGGTATGATCTAAACAATTCTACTTCAATATCCTTTATTCCATATACTTGCATCTTTCTGATAAGTATTTCATGGTCTACTGTGTCGAACGCTTTCTTTAAATCAAGGAATAGCGGAAAGTTGACATTGTTTTTGTCGATATTCTCATACCAGTAGTCTGAAACACTTATCAGAGAGGTGATGGTCAAATGCAGTTTGCGATATGCATATCGGCTCATAGTCAATTTTTTCTGGTGGAGAGAAGGAAGTCCGATGATTGATCGTGCACAACTTTTTCAAATAATTTTGAAAAAACCGAGAGGTCTGAAATGGGTCTATAATCATTTTCCTCATTTCGAGCACCGGATTTGTAAATTGGTGTGATTTGTGCGAGTTTCCAGATGTTTGGAAAGATTCCTTGTTTCAAAGATGCATTGAATATCATCATCCATGGCTTAGCAATAAAATTTGCAGCATCTTCTACAAGATTTGTTGGAACTCCATCTGGACTGGGAGCCTTTCCATTTTTCAGCATATGCAGAGAAGTAAGCATTGCTTCTTCGCTCATCATTTTACATGAAAATTTCTGATCGGCATCACTAGTGTGCAAATATTTTATCGGATCATCGCCAGGCTTAGTCTTTAGTTTACTGGCAAGTTTTGGGCCCACACTGACAAAGTGGTCATTAAGCTTTTCTAAAATCTGATTTTGGCTCTTAGCGATCGAGTCTCCATTTTTTATTTCAGAGGTCGTTGTGGTCCTCGAAATTCTGTGTAATATTTTATTGATAGTTTTCCACATGTTTTTGGCGTTATTCTGTTTGTAGAGACAAGGTCCTGATAATATTTTGTGACTGAAAGTCTTTTGTTACCTTATGACGAAGAATCTTGCATCTAGGCCATAAGTTTGGGTCCTTCAATGCTAGTTTTGTCATTTTATCACGCTTTTCCATGCTCCTTATGATATCTCAAGTAATACATGGAGCGTACTCATTTTTTACCTTCCTCTTCTTTAGAGGGCATGGAAATTTAGCAGATGCTCAAAGATTTGTTGAAATGTTGAGGCCATTTCACTGGGGTTGTCACTCAATGGTTCTAAAATGGAAGCCCAGTTAATTAGTTGTAGGTCGTTTTTTCCACTAAAATACCAGTCAAAGTCCGGCATTGTCTGGCACGATTTCAACGGAATTCCGCCCGTATTTTAGCGGTATCCATCCGCAAATTTTACGGAAAAACAGAGGAATACTTGTGGGACTTTCCTGGGAATCTGAAGGTATTCCCGCGGATATCCACTAGAAAGCCGGCGGATTTCCACCAGAAACCCACCTTTATTGCTCTATTACTCTTTATTTGCCCCTTTTCTTCAATATGGAATTGTTGTTTGGGGACTTACTTATGATACTTACATCAAACCAATATTCACCCTTCAAAAAAAAAGTGGTACGAGCCATTACTTTTAACAATTTTTCTGCACCTTCTGCTCCTATTTTTCTCACTCTTCGACTTCTCAAGCTGCAGGATCTTTTTGAAATGAAACTACTGACATTCGTTTACGAAGCTGTTAATAAGTTTTCCCCGTCTTGTTTTCATGAGTTTTTTAATGTGCTTTCGCAAGTTCATCAGCATGATACCAGGCAGGCACGTAAAGGTGACATTCTTCTGACACGCAAAAACACGTTGCAATATGGTTTGAAATCCATAAGATATGCAGGTGCAAAATCTTGGAACAGCATTTCGCATGTAATAAACCAAGCTCCCACAGTAATGAGTTTCCGGCATCAACTTAAGCTCCATTTCCTCGCAACCAACTACAAGTCCTAGAATTTCAAACAACCACCCAACACAAGCAGTCTCATTTGAGAATATGACATTGTTGAATTAATAGAATCTTTATTTATAATCAATCAAACTCCAAAATTTTGTTTTTAGCCAAGGGGGTCCTCTCTCCTCGATTAGTTTACCTATGGAGAGAGCTCCTCCGTTTAAGAAATTCCCTGCATAAAAATTTCCTTATGAATTTTTGTTATTTTGTTGATTTGTATTTCTTATTGTAATCTGTTGCTTTGTAGTATGTTGTAATTATTTTAATGGCATTTGTATGTAGTGGAATTTTAAAATGAAATTAACTGAACTGAACTGGTGTTCATGTTGCTTTTGTCATAATGGTCAGACGTATTTTACGTTTCTATATAGAAATGCTTCAAATGACATTCAATGCAAAGACTGATAAGTTGCGTTGCTAATCCTGCGAATGATCTAATGGGGAGAATAATTTAATAACTAAGCAATTATCCTTGAAGACATTAAACAGCAACAAACTAGCTTGAGACAACCAAGCAACTCATGAAAATTCTGGTTCCCATAAATGTTTAAACACAAGATTTTACTGAATTGTGTTCAATTCTTCAACCACCATTATGCTTTATGATTTCCATTGCATAAGGAGCCGTCGACAGTTAGTATTCATCAAGCATCAAGGCCTTTGGATAGTGCTCATTGACCCCCTATGATCAAGGACTAGAATTTTTGTGCTTGTTTTATAAGTTCAAATCCTGCTGTAGCCTCACTACCATAAGGACCCTCAAGTTACGCTCATCTCATTGAGTTGAATTTTTGTTGTTGTTATCGCTCCACTGAGGGCCTTATGGACATTGGGCTGTAAAGACGGCAAAAAAAATCAATCGGCGACAGGATTCTGTCGCCCCGTCGCCTACCGATTAGCATGTGGCTTAGAGCAAGGCGGTTTTTGCTTTTGTGGCAAGAATGATCCCTTATCGAACTACTGATACCTAATTTGATGGTACAGCAGTTCTAGAAAAGTGTAGGCATTGTAGATCCAGTGGTTGTGAGGAAAAAGTAGCAGATGATTTAGGCCCACAGCTACATTCTAAAAAAGAATGTGAATCGAGCGACATATTGATCCATTTTATAGAATGTTCGAATGTATACAATAGTGATAGAGAATCCAACACTGCTCAATCGAACTTTTTTTGTGGAGCAGCGGACAGGTTTCAAATAGAATCAGTACGGAGCTTTACCGTTTCTGCAAGCGAATGGGAATAAGTCGTAGTTGTAGCGATATCAGTTCAGGCAAAGAGCGAAACTACGGCATTTAATCGAGTCGAAGCCTGTTGCCCAATGCGTTTGTAATTAAGTCCAAATATCATCCAGTTGAGCATCAACATCAACCAAGCAAAACGACAATAAACTTGTTCTATCCTTTGCCAGCTCTTGCTGTTCCTATCATTGAATATTTCATTTTTCAAAATAGAAAAAAGTGACTTCCTCATCTCAAGGATGACACATTTTGGTGCAAAACAAATTCAAGTTAATGCAAGTCAAAGTGGCTTTGGCCAAAATGGGACACTGTTTAAAGCATGTTCAGCACACCTTATGACATCTCCAATACTCTAATAAAGACAACTAACCCCTTCACCCCTATCTTGGCCAAAGGCCATGGCGTGTGATAAAACAGGATGCAGGAAACAAATGAAATAAAGTAAAGATACGTTATAATATGTAAAGAGTTTTTCATCTAGCATTCCTTGCACATGTTGTCTCTGGGCTAGTGTTTGTTTGCCGACATTTTCATGGATTTTCTTTGTCAAAAATGAATAGTTTCTCAAGCTTTACTTACCCAGTACTGGAGTATCTTCATTTTTCGGGATCAGAGGGTTAAGTTTCTTCTAAGCAGTTTCCTATGAAAAGAAAACATGTGTAGCTTTCTCTGAGGATTTCATAGTCTTTTTCTCACTTACTGACATAACTGATTCTTTGATAAATAAAGGAAGGTCAGTATTTTATAATGTAGTCCAAAATATGCATTGCAATCAATCACCACGTTAGTGCACCCATTACGCATAAGTAATAATTTCCTAGTTCAAAACTGTACATGCACAGAAACATTGCAACTTTGTTCATGTATGCTTTCTGTGCACCATTTGGAAATTTATTGCCATCACTGTCTAAGATCCTTCATTTAGATCTAGGCTTTGATAATTTTTTGTTAAAATAGGCTACTGTTGACATATCTGACATGTCAAAACTCAAGATCCCATGAAAACATATCTTATCTTATATACGAAACTGAATTATATATGAAACTGAAACTGAAACTGAAACTGATCTTTATCAATCCGCTTTGTGTGTAGGGGGATGGTCTTCCAAGTGGGTTACATTTTTGTAAGACTGTGACAAGAAATCTTGTGACTGCTAACTCAAAAATTTGATTTCAACACATTCATCAATGGCCAAAAATGTACACAAAAATATATGCCCTATCTAGGCCAAATTCACTGCAGTGTGCCAGGCGATCACATTTTACAATCTACTGCTGAAAGTTACAAATTTGTCTGCAATTATGGTCCATGGTCCAATTTTCATTCAGTGATGGATGGAATAGAATACCTAGCAAATCAAGTCACTCTGCCTTTGGTTAGGAAACTAAACACTGGCAGATTTCTAACTGAAATTCTTCTGATGACGGACTTTTATCCTCTTGAACTTTGTTTTGAATTAGGCCTACCTAGTTAGGCCTACTAAAGCTTTTCAAGCCTGCTTTTGCTCCCACTTCTAGACAAGGCCTGGCTAGGGACCTTTTTTATACTCAATATAAAAGTTACAATAACAAAATTACCTACTACACTACCTACGAACTACTATACAACACTACAAAAGCGGTGCCAGGGGGAGCACTAGATCCTGACTACCCCCTGGCATTTAACAAGGACCTCAAAATTGCAACTAAATATTAAATACCAAGTGCTAAATATAAAGAAAAACAAAAGATTTTTTTACGAATAAATACTTGAGCTAGTTCCACAATGGATGTCAGGCCAACATGGGTAATGATAGTGCAAATTTTCCCAAAATTATTTGTAATCAGAATGGATAATTGTTTACACTACGTAAGCCTTACATCAAATGTGAAACTGACGCACAGAAGAAAAGAGCGGACGAGACTCTGCAACAAGATACTTTACGAAAAAGGATTTGGTGGTTAAGTGACGGTTTACTGGCTTTACGGTGATATTAATCGAATCGACCAGTTGCTCGAGTACATTTCTCTTGAGGTCATGTGGGAGATGTTTGTCACCATATAATTAAAGCTGCATCAAAACCTCATTTGAGAGATCGATATGTCTATATGGTCGTAGCAATTCGAATACTCTAGCGAGAAGATTTCGAAGTTCACCCTCAAAGGAAGTGCTCCGTGGTCTCAATACCATCATTTGAAGGGCACATTGGGTTTATGGAATCTCTAAAATTGTGCTTGAATTTATGAAAGCATAGTTTGCTAAGACCCACTGTTAGTTGAGTCAGATGAGATAATCCTATTGGGTCGTGAATCCCAAAGATAGATTTAGTAGGGGGACAGATTATGGAAATCAGCTTTTTCTTAAAGATACCAACCTACGGTGCAAGTCTAATCTCTGGATCTAGCTCATTCCATTCAGCCAGGCAGTTAGGATAGAAACTAGATTTAAATTTTCTGTTCTTGCCCTTATTCGCCCAATGACATTCTGATTGCGAAGAGAGTAATGTGGCTGCTGAAGTTGAGGCACTGGATCCATAGTATATTCGGGCAACAGGTTATTCATTATTTTGTAAAACAATATAAGACGTCTACTCCACTTTCGGTAACTCAGTGACTCCCAACCTAGCTCTGCGTACAGCTTCTCTCGCGATGTGCCCCTCCATGTTCCCGTAACAGCTAGAGCAGTAGAATATTGAACAGACTCCAATTTTTCCGTCAAACTTGGCAAAATAGTGTCTCCACTAAATTCACATACTTTGGCCGGAATATGGAAAATAACATCTCCGTATTCCAGGTGGGGTCGCATACAGAGTTTGAATAGTTCGTTTAAGGAATTTCTGGGAAGGTACTTGGAGAGATATTTCAGCAAGCCGATACCTTTTCTCGCCTTGGAGACAGCTGCTTTGATATGAGCCGAAAAAGAAAGCTTAGAGTCCAGAATGATTCCTAAGTGTTTATGTTCATCTACTTTCATCACTGGTATGTTATTAAAACGAGTTTCTGGATGACTTATTTCACTTCTTTTCGTAGAAAATATCAATTCGACTGCTTGTTTTCGCGGATCAGGATTAAAGGACATTCTCCAATCATACCGGGTTACCCAGAAAAACTTCACGAGCTAGATCATAAATAGCTCTTTGAAGTGAAAAGCTATTGCCAAATGCTTTCCATCTCAGTTTAGTTGAAAGGCTTAGCTATCTTTTGAGATGCTGCATGGTCATCTTAAGCAATGATTACCATCCGAAAAAACCAGATTCAATGAAAATGTCGAATACAGGATTCCTAATTTTGAATGAAATAATCGCCATCATTTTCAACTCAACATTTTGTGAAAACTCGACATAGCGATGGATTAGAAGTCGTCTGGGGAAATTTTTTATTTGCAAAATCAGTGACATGACTTCTTCATTCAAATTTCATGCACCAAAGTAAAGTTTGAATTCAGGTTTTGTCACACTTTCCAAAAAATGGACTGAAAAGTAAGGAAATGGTCCGAGAAATGAATAAATTTCCCCATTTTTGAAACTGTTTTTTCGGACAGTACGCATGTCTTAAGCTGACCAAGCAATATCTCAAAAGATAGTGCAGCCTTTCAGCTACATGCTGATACCTTGTTTGTCTTCATAACGTTTGCTTTCAGGAAAACATGTGCGCTGTAGCTCGTGAAGTATTTTTTGGGTCACCCGGTAGGCCCTTTGTTTTATTAATACAAGGTCATGGTTCATATCAGTGACTGCAGTGTTCGAGTCTTCTACTACGGTGAATAATGATGTGTCATCAGCGAAGAGCTTAACATTACACCTTACGTCAGCAGCTAGATCATTAATATATACGAGGAAGAACAAAGGTCCTAGAGCCCTGGGGTACTCCTGCTGAAATATCTCCCAATGAGAATTCTTTCCATTTAGAACTGTTCGCTGTTTTCTATCCTTGAGAAAACTTAGAATAAGTGGAAGAAACTCTCCAGACACGCCACAGCGTTTCAATTTGTAAGTCAGACCATCGTGCCATACTCTGTCGAACGCTTTAGAAATATCAAGATACACAGAACGAACATCAAGCGGTTACAATCGAAGGCTTTAAAGATCGTATGCGTTATGGAAATCAGTTGATTTACCGTTGAGTAACCGGGACGAAAACCTGATTGATTTGGATTGAGTAACTTGCATGAAACGAGATGCGAGTATAGAGAATCATACATAAGTTTTGCAAGTATTTTCCCAAAAATTAGTAGAAGAGAAATCGGTCGATAGTTCCCCTTCAAATTTTTCTCATTATTCTTATGAACCGGCACTACATTTGCATATTTCCATACATCGGGAAATACACCACACCTCAAGCAGTTTTCGAATGTTATCTTCAGAGGGACAAAAAGTGCAGCACCACTCAATTTTATCATCCTGACAGATAATCCATCCCAACCGTGTGCTTTATTAGGATTTAATGACCGAATAATGTTGAGAATCTTTTCGTCAGAAATAGGATAGTCACTTATGAGGGAACAAGGTACATAGGGTGGAATTACACTACCTGTATCGATTTTCGTACACTGGAGTAAGAAGTAATCATTGAATATATGTTTCTTTTCAGTGAAATCCGTGTTAAACAGCCCGTTTTCTAAAAGAGGTGGTATTATTGGAATTTTAGCCTTGCTTAGGACGGTATCGATTAAAGACCAATGTTATGTTTTACAAGATGTTCCAGGGTTGGCCAAAGTGTTACCTGCCTTAAAAAAGTAATTCCTTCTGACATCCTCAATCAGTTTAGAACCTTCTGATATCATCTTTTGTATTCCCTCTTGCTTGTCACTAGGCTGGCCATTCCTCATGAATTTTCTGTAGGCACTTTTTTTCCTCAGAAACTTTTTGACCTTTTCTGTTATCCAGGGTGCTTGATGAGGTCGTATAGTTTTAACTTTGTTTGGTACGAAGTTAGAGAAAATGTTTAGCAGAACTTCATTTAGTAATTCTACTTGCTCATTAGGACATGTCAGGTTATCAAGGTGCTCTTTCCAGCAAAACAGTTCTATACTTTTCATGATGGCAACGAGATCTGCCTTATCATAGAACCAAATCCTGCGCGCATAATGAGGTAGTTTTATGTTTGAAGCAGATAATTTTCCAAAGACTATTTGGTGATGACACTGCTCATGGAGTGAAGGATGAACACCAGACTCGATAACGAGGTTAGGCTGATCAGTGAAAATCAAATCAATACAGGATTTAGCATCGTCCATCAAATGTGTTGGTTCTGAGATCAACCGGTGTAGGCCTAGATGCGATGTTAAAGGCTCAAATAGCTTTCCCTCGTTGTTCTCTATATCATCTTCCCACTGATATTTGATATATTTTGATATTTAATTTTATTAAGGAGGGTTGCCCTTCAACAGAGTTGATTTACAAGGGGCCCTCCACTTAAAAAAGACTACTCACAATGTACAATGTACAATTACCGAATAAAAAAGCAAAATTACAATATAAAAACCATAATATAAAAACCTAATGCAAAATTTACAAAATCTAGTATAAAAGAAAAAGGAAAAGTCCTAAATAGATTTTTTAAAACTATTCAGGGAAGATGCCTGTTTGGCATCGGCAGGCAGATTGCTCCAAGCTTTTGCTCCTCGATAGGAAAAACATTTTTGCCCATTACTTGACTTTTTCATGGGTAGTCTTAAATCTGTCTCTGAATTGCGCAAGATATAGGAAGAGCACCGTGAGTTTCGGGTGAAAAGGTCACACAAGTATTGGGGAGCTAGTTCATGCAGGGACTTGAAGACCATTGTTTTAAATTCACTAGCTACGAGTTCTTCAATGGTCTTCCAGCCCAGCTTGTCGATGAGTGGTCTGCTTGGAGTGTCAAAGCTGCTGCTGGTTATAATTCTTGCAGCTCGTTTTTGAAGTTTTTGCAACTGAGTAAGCTCAGTCGAACCGGCGCAACCCCAGACAGAGCAACAATATCGAAAGTGTGGCTCTACAATACCTGTGTAAAGAGTCTTCAATGTCTCCTGTCGCAAGAACGTCTTGGCATGTTTTAAAAAGCTAATAGCTCTTGAAGCTTTGGTAGAGACAGTCTTGATGTGTTCCTTCCAGTTTAGAGAGTTGTCGATCTGCACACCAAGGTGCTTTGTTTTTTGGATTATTTCGAGCTCATTATCGCGAATTTTCAAATCCAAATCATCATTTCGACTTTTAAGGATCTTGTGCTTTTGCTTGGTGGAAACAAGCATGGAATTTGTTTTTGCAACATTTAAGGAGAGTTTGTTGCCTTGAAGCCAAATGTCCAGTTTCTTGAGATCGATATTAATGGCCTCGTTTAGCTCATTTATATCCGAAGACTGGTAGCACAGACTTGTGTCATCAGCATACATGGAAACGGTTGAATTTTGGACAGCTTGCGGTAGATCATTAATATAAATAAAAAAAGGAGGGGACCCAGACATGAGCCTTGGGGAGCACCAACATCTATACCCTCAGTTTTTGAGCTGACACCGTTAACCCGACAGAATTGCTTTCGATTGCACAGGTATGATCTAAACCATGCGAGTTCCCGCTTTTGGACACCGTAGTGCACCAACTTCTGGCAGAGAATCTCATGGTCCACAGTATCAAAAGCTTTTTTAAGACCAATGAAAACTAATCCTACAAGCCTACCAAGATCCAACCCATTGTACCAGTCATCTGTGTTTTTAAGTAGGTGTGTTACAGTAGAATGAAGGCGTAAGTAGGCAGATTGCCCGGATGAAAATAAACCGTTATCTTCCATATGCTGGTACACCTGATCGGTTACAAGTTTTTCAAAGAGCCTTGAAATGACAGGTAAGACTGATATGGGGCGATAGTTTGACTTATCAGCCTTATCTCCATTTTTGTAAATAGGAGTGACTCTGGAAATTTTCCATGAATCTGAATACATACTTGTTTCAATTGATGTATTAAACATGAAAGCCAGGGAATTTTCAATGACGGGTAAAGCAAGCTTCAAGAAGTAGCTGGAGATATTGTCAGTTCCAAAGCTCTTTGCAGTTTTAACCTTGGCAAATGTATCTCTGATTTCCTGCACCTCAATAGTCCTGAAGTGGAACTTTGCTTTAGTTTTATTCATTTCAAATTCACCTGATAAGAGGGGATTTGCAACTGGACTGATTTTATCTGCCAGATCCTTACCTACTGAGCAGAAGTAACTATTCATTGCATCAGGAATGTCTTTCCTGTGAACAGTTTCTGGGCTAGAATCTTTAAGGCAATCAATGTTACACGACTTAGACCTCTCATTGAGAAGTTCATTGATTGTTTTCCATGATTCTTTCATGTTACCCTTGCATGCAGAAATCTTATTATCGTAGTATTCCTTCTTTAGCTGGGTATTTAGAGCATTGACCTTATTGCGAACATGTCTATATGAGTCCAACAGTGGTGCAGACTTACTCTTGACAGCAAATCTTTTTAGTTTATCTCCTCCGCATAAGATCCCTTAGGTCTCTATCAATCTAAGGACAGTACTTTTCTGAGACACGCATTTCACATAGTGGGGCATGCTTGTCAATGATAAGAGAGAATGTGTTAGTCCAATGGTTGACAAGCACATTGATATCATCAGTTTTAGAAAGCATTTGTTCCCAGTTTATGCCAGCAACATCAGACAGGAATGCTTGCTCATTAAAATTTTTCATTTTGTGAGTTTGATCATTTTATGGCCTTTTCTACTGCTCCATTAAACTTACGGATGCTGTAAACCATATAATGAACACTCATAGAAATATCATGCACTCCAGATGTGCTGATATTCCTGGCACAAGTTGTAGCTATATGAGTTGATCGGCAGTTGACAATCATCGGCGATCAACCCACCATTGAGTTAATCGGCAGTTGAAATCACCAGTTACGATAACGCAAAATTGATTTTCAGCATGCATTTTGGATAGCATCAGCTCAAAATATATTGTGAAATTATCAAATTCAGTCTGATTCTGACTTGGAATTCTATAAGCTACGACGAAAAAGTACTTTTCCTATTTAATTGAATCTCATATGCAATACACTCCAGGAGGGGACCTTTTTCTCAAGTCAATGAATTTCTTACAAACAAAATATGATTGGTTATTTCCCTGAAAGCTGGTAGCGTCGTTTTCCAGTTATGGGTCCTCCTGTACTGCTGCAGTTTAGCCTATGGTGGGCCTGCGCTCAGTACGCTACAGAACTCAAAAAAGCTTCAATCAAGAAACAACACGAAAGTTTAGAATCATACGATTCTTATGTCTTGCTGCATATTTCCTTTCTCGCCACCAGTCCTGTTATCAACTTGTAAATTCGCATCTTTTCGGCTTCGGAATGCCATCCTTCACTTCACTGCCCCACAGTGATCCAGAATGGGAAATAATGTAATAAATGCCGAAAAATGAAGTTCTCATAATTAATCAAATTATAGCTCATTTGAAAGAGCAATGATAGACAATCAACATAAAGAAGAATTATCAAAATCGGATCGGTGAGAGCCAAGAAGCTGATTTTTGAAGTTTCAAGATATCACAAGTTTACAAATTTCGCATCAAAAAGCAATGAACACTCAATTTAGGCTAACTTCAAAGTTCAATTTCTCTGCCTACACTAATCCGATTCTTGAAATTCTTTTTTTATTTTGATTGTATACATTTCAGTATCATTTCTGATTCATACAATCGAGAGAAAAATGAGAAATTTCACGGATTTCGCGAATTACGAGATAGTACTATACTGGAGGATAAAAACCGATATTTTGATTATTAAAACAGTTGAAAATCTAAAAGACAGGGTCAAGCGATGTCTTAGCAAAAAATTTGATGATTAACTAAAACATATCTCGAGCGCAATTGCCAAAGGATATGCTCAGGAAATTTATGCGAACATTTTTATGACCATTTCAGAATGTGTGGTCATTTCTTGAAAACGACATGTGTTCGCATGTGAAACAAGTATTGTTTATGTTGACTGAATTACTGATTCGTTTCACCTTAAACTCGTTTCAAATCAAAGCAAAGTCAATCAACTGAGTTGTAAAAAATTCGCAATAGTCGGAAAAATTGAAAATCGAGATACTTTAACGTACAATGGATTGAAGGAACAACACTTCTTTTTTTCGTTATAATATCTGAATTGAATATCACATTAAGTCGTATCAATAATTTCTGTTCTCTAGCACAACATTCTGTCTTATCAGTATTAAGAGTATAAAAGTTTGACGTAATACTTCCCCTTAAGTTCCAGTGTCATTATTGTCTGTTCAAACCTTTTCCGCTTGGTTCTCTAGAAGCAGCAAAGAGAAGACATGGTTGACATTTTAGACACACATCTTCTGCATCATCGATCTACAACTACTCTACTCTCCATCAACAATCTACCATCTGAACAAAAAAAACTCTAGATCAAGGCGTAGTCTTTCAGTTTTTCAATACCTCAGAGTAATTAGTTTCATTCTCTTAAAAAGCAATAAACTTTGCAGACAACGATACAAATGACGTATGAAGTTTTACAAAAAAGAAAAGAAGCAAACTTTCCTACAGCAAAATTCTATAGTTTTTCCGCCCTTTGAATTTTGACCAAAGTATGAAGTGCGCAGCGGATGAAATATGCAGCGGTTAATCAGTCAACATTTCACAACATTCTCTCCCCCCCCCCCTTGACTCAGTTTGAGTCAAGAACCAAGCGAGTGCGCCAAATCGCGTCTGCAGCAGCAGCTCGGCGCGGCCTAACGTTCCTTCTCTCATTCCTTTCTCTGTCCTCCCCTTCTTTCCTCACATCTTGATTCTCATTCATCTTGGCTATATTTTCAGGACCTTCCTCCTCATCATTCTTCTTTGTAACTTCCAATGGGTACAACTTGGATAATGGTCTGCTAAGAGATTGAGGTTTACCTTTAGGAGTAATAGTAATCAAAGTTGCTCCTCTTACCCTTCAATCTTTACCAATAACCAATTTGACAACTTTACTCATTTTCCATTGATTTCTCTTGACATTGTCTTCTGCAATTAGCACGATGTCTCCTTCACTTATCTGTTCTTGCTCTTCACCTGATGAATCATGTGTTTCTCTCAAATTGCATAGATATTGCTTCCTCCACCTATTCCAGAAATGAGACAACTTTTTAGTCAAGTACACAAATCTCTTACTGAAAAGAGTTTCATCATCACTGTCAATTGATGAAGTATCAATGTTGTCCGCAATAGGTGACAATCTGTGACCATATATCAAATATGAAGGTGTTAGAATTTCGACATTACAATCATCCTCATACATATAAGTGAGAGGTCTCGTATTAAGAATTCCTTCAATTTCTACCAAAGCAGTATGCATCTCATCAAAATTTAACCTTGCATTTCCAAGCACTTTCTTCAGAGTCCGTTTAACAGAGCCTACCATCCGTTCATACATTCCGCCCCATGACGGACTCCGCTGTAGGATGAATTTCCAAGTAATCTTCCTCGCTCTAAGCTCAGCTTGCACAATCTTATCTTTGAAAAGTCGTTTCAAAATCTTGGATGTGGATTTGAATGTTTTTGCGTTATCCGAAACAATAAGATCTGGTGTACCTCTCCTTGCAGTGAATCTACGCAGACATCTAACAAAAGTTATGAGCTGCTAAGTCTTCTACCAACTCTAAATGCAAAGCACGTGTCATACAACATGAAAATAAAGCAATGTACGTATTCCGCATACTACCTTTCTGATCTTTCACGTACAAGGGACCAGCAAAGTCAACTTCAACTTTGCTGAAGGGTGGAGCTGCTTGGACCCTAAAACTTGGTAACGGTGCCATCGGAGGTGCTTTATAAGCCTTACCTTCAAGCTTCTTGCAAACAACACATGGCTTTATCACCTTTTTTACGAACTGTCTTCCTTTTGTGATCCAATACTTTGATCTAACTTCAGCTAAGGTAACACGAAGACCTTCATGACCTACCTTGGCATGCATTTTCCTAACAAGAAGTTCTGTAAATCTGTGTTTCCGTGGCAAAATGATAGGAAACTTACCTTCCATTTCTAGATCCGCATTTTCAAGTCTGCCTCTACACCTAAGAATTCCTTGATCTTCCTCAATGCCTAATTGCTGAACAAGCAGGTTGTATTTTGACTCATTCTGCAACTCTGCTTGCACATCCATAATCCAGAATCTTTCTGCTAACATAATTTCTGGCACTGTCAGTGGCTCTACAATTATTTTCTCACCTGTTCGTTTGGCCTTAAGATTCCTGATAAACCTGCAAACATAAGCACTGGTACGCAAAAGTTTGTCAAGTGAACTGTACTTACCAATTTCAATGACTTGGCTTACACCTGGTTTCTGATTTTCTGTCACAAGTAATACATTTGTCTTTCCTTTTTCTTCTTGAGCTTCGGATGGCTCATCTAACACAAGGGTCTGCGGCCACAACGATTTATCCTTAATCAACCAGTGGGGACCATGCCACCACAACTTACTGTTCTTTAACACATCTGCAGTGATTCCACGTGATCCTAACCGTCAGCCGGGTTATCCGTTCCAGGACAGTGTCTCCACTCAGCCTTGTTAGACAAAGTGAGCACTTCGTTCACACGATGTTGGACAAATTGTTTCCATTCTTTCTTGTTGTTTATCCAGAACAAGGCTGTTTTACTATCCAACCAGTAAAACTTTTCCTCAATTCTCACTTGGGAACTCAATGCAACATAAACAGTATTCATTAGCATGGCAAGTATACGGGCTGACATCAACTCAAGTCTAGGTATCGATAATTGCTTCAAAGGAGCAACCCTGGTCTTGGTACACACAAGTTGACTGTGAGTACCAGATTCAGTCTAATAAACAAGGAAGATAACAGCTGAATAGCCCTTTAGAGAAGCATCTCCAAAACAATGCAAAGTACAACGCATAACCTTACCTGTACCTTTGTTATACAAACACCTTGGAACAATAATTTTACCAATTTCTTGCAATTCTTTTGACCATTGATCCCATTTCTCTCGTTTTTCAGTGGGCAACTCATCGTCCCATCCAACATTTTCCAGACAGAGTTCCTGGAAAAGAATTTTTGCAGATATCATAACTGGTGATACAAGGCCTAAAGGATCAAACAGTTTTAACAGAGAACTCAAAATTGCACGTTTAGTGACCTTGGCATCTTGAGGAATACATGCAACTTTGCTCAGATCAAATTCTAGATTGTCTTCACTTTGATCCCACACAATACCCAAGACCTTGTTTCTTACCTGACTTGTTTCTGAACCATCAAGAACTGTCTTAGCATATGACAAGTCATACTCCTTGCTCAGACCTGACTCTTTTTCTGGACATCTGGACATCTTCCTCTTTCTGTATCATTTGAGCAAGTTCTGGTCCATTAGTCTTCCACTTTCTGAGGTTAAAACCTCCTTACAACATTCTCAATTTGACTTTGTGATACAAATTCATGGCAGTCTCAATGTCTTGCGCTCCAGATGCCCAGTCATCTACATAGAATTCCTTACTCACCTTGGACACAAAATCTGGGTCAATTTCCTGGTACTGCTCAGTTTGGTGACGCAAGATAGCATGAAGCAAAACCGGGCTCGAATTTACGCCGAAGACAACAGTCCGGAACCGGTACGTTAAGATAGACGTATTCTGAGCATAAACATCATCAACCCAGAGAAAATGCAAACTATCTCTGTCTTCTGGATGGATTTCTATATTGAGAAAGGCCTTCTCAATATCCGCGACCATAGCTACTCTGTGTTCTCTCCAAGAAACAAGAAGATCAAAAAAATCATAGGCGTTAATGATGGCCCGACATGAAGACAATCGTTTAATGATACACCACCTGGTCAATCTTTGCATGATGCGTCATAGACGATACTTACCTTTGTAGTCTCTGCTTCCCTCCGAACAACTGGTCTATGAGGCAAATAATGCGGTGAATTTGAACTTTCTAAATTTATAACTTTCTCAACAATACCTTTCTCTACTTGTTCCTGGATAATACTGTCACATTCTTGTAACACTTCTGGGTCTTTCCTGAGTTTAGTAAGCTGGCCTTTCAATCTAGAGACACAGGTTCCATAATTGCTAGGTAATGGTTTGTGACCTACCTTCCATGGTAACTTAATGCTGTAACGATCTCCTGTGAACTCAATACTATCAATGGCTTCAGTGTAAACATCATTTGTAGGCCTAATTCCTACACTATCCAAGTCCCATATTCTGTGGAAATCTTCTTCTGATGTAGGTGGCTCTGGGACAAAGATATTTTGAGAATTCCAAGAAACATGGTTAACAGTAACAGTTTCAACATGATCAACAAAGTTAAATTTCTCACCTTCTATTGGGCCTGACAAAACCCACCTCAACTTTGTTTTCACTGCAAACCGGCTCATCATATTTTCCTCTTCTTACTTCATCTTCTTGAGATCTTCATACATAATCCGATCCAACCAACACTGAAATCTCCTTTGTCTCTTCCCTTGTACTGACATCCGAAAACCAAAGGTCACGCAAGTGGTCATATTCCCTCTTCAAAATCTCCACATGTTCATTTCTCGCTTCTGAAATTGAATCAACTACATAGGCATTAACCCTATTTTGGTTGGGGGGGGGCAAATTTCCCCCCCCCCTAGTAGATTTTGTTTAGTAACTCTGCTAGGAAGATATTTATAGCCATGAAACTTCTTGACTTTTTGCAACTACTTATTGTACAACTTCTCATAAAGTGTCATTAAAATATTTTGAAAAATGAGGGGGCGGGAGACAATTTTCTGGGACTGACCCTGGAAAAATCGCAAATTCTCAAATCTCAATTATCGCGAAAAAAGGAACGTAAGTTGAATATTTTGCAAATTTCTTTTGTAGTGTAGTGTTATTTGATGCATTCTATCACAATTATCATGTTTGGGTGGAAAATGTGCTCCAAATTTAATTTTAGCGCGATTTTCCTGATCTTAGTCAATTTTGCCGCTTTTCTTGACCACACAAAGGAAAATGCTGACGTGAGCAAAAGTGAGGGCCAATCTTAGGTTAATTTTTACATTTTCAGAAAGTACATGCCTGAGGCTATTAGCACACAAAATTTGGTCACTCTACCTATTACCAGTCAAGAGTTAGGTAGGGGGGGGGGCTTTTTTGCCCCCCCAACCAAAATAGGACTATCAAATAGCCCAACCACTATAGGGTTAATTGACACACCCTGCCCCCCACCTACAGGCATAAGATTCAACTTGACAACATCACTTGAAGAAACAATGGCTTCTTTATCTCCAAATCTACAAATGCTCAATGATTCCTGCTTGAAAGGAGAAATATTTGCATTAGAAACCACATTGGAAGTGACAAAAGATTTGTGGCTTCCATTGTCAAAAAGCACTCTCACTCTGATATTCCTCTTTCCCTGCGCAAAAGCCTGAGCAGTCTGGAGGGCCACCCTCCCTCCACATTAAACACTCTCTACGCAAGAATTCGCATTTGCACTTACTGGAGCAACGGGAGCACTAGTCAAAACTTCCTTATTCGCAGGGGCAATCTGAGTATCCTTATCGCAAAGGGAAATGTGGTGCTTCTCATTACAAACTGTGCACGAAAGCCCTGACCTACATTCGAAAGATTGATTACCTTTCTTTAAACAAACATAACAACGTCCAAATTTTCTAACAATATTCTTACGTTCCTCTTTGTTCTTAACTGCTCCACAAGCGATCTCCTCATGCTTCCCCAGACAGAATGCACATCTTCTCTCTTTAACAATGCTGTGCAAGGCGCTTGCTGTCTTCTGTTGACCGTTCGATTGTTTATTGTTGGGCCTAGCCATCGACACTTGATCTTTCCCTCCTTGGCCTGGTGCAAAGTTTGTCCTGAATAATGGTGCATGCGACTCACGTATTTCCAATTCCTTCTTCAAGGCTTCCAGAAAATCCGATAAATTCCATTCGTCGTGACAGTCAGATGCTCTGACCAGGCTGATTCTCAAGCTTTCAGGCAATTTATCCATCAATTCAGGAACGATAATAAGAGAATAATTTGTCGCATCCACGTCTAATGAAACTAGCCCGCGAAAATGAGTCTCGGCTCTGTCGTAAAAGCCTCGCAATCGTGTAATGTCTCGTTCGTTATGAACTGGCTTCAAACTCCTCAGCTCGTTAATGTGCGCTTGTCTAATAATCGAAGGTTTGGCTTATCTCTGTTTCAAAAGGTTCACTGCTGCGACATAATTAGCTTCGGTGAGTCAAAATCCAGCGACAACTCCTTTTGCAGGGTCTTCCAAAAGATGTCGAAGATACGTAAATTTATCCACTTCAGCTAATTCTTCGTTTTCGTCAATAGAACTCCGGAAAGCGTCCCAAAATTCCTGCCAATCGTAAGGCTTGCCGCTAAACTTTTTCAATTCCAACTTTGGCAATCTTGCTCGCACTCGTTTCGTCTGGAGACTGGCAGTCGAACTCAAACTTTCTTGTGAGTCTGCTCTATTCAAAGGATGCGCTAATAATTCGACATCTTGCAACGACTGTTCGACTTTCACTAAAGTTTCTTGTATTTTCACTTTAAACTATCCGGCTTCGTTTACTTCTGCGATATATTCTTCAGCCGATCCGTGCTCTCCCACTAAGTCTAAAATGTCTTCATCGAGTTTATCAAGTTTCTTTTGTCTATCTTTGAGTTGCGATTGCAACGTTTTCAATTTCAGCTTCTCGTTCTTCGCGTTTTCGTACGTTAATATCAACTGGCTTACAAATTCGCGATGTCCGGTTCTCATTCTTACTTTCTTGTCCATCTGCTCTGCCATGTCGACTTCTCTTTGTGTATATCTATCCGGCTCGGTGGACCAACAATGTTCAAACCTTTTCCGCTCGGTTTTTTAGAAGCAGCAAAGAGAAGACATGGTTGACATTTTAGACACACATCTTCTGCATCATCGATCTACAACTACTCTACTCTCCATCAACAATCTACCATCTGAACAAAAAAAAACTCTAGATCAAGGCGTAGTCTTTCAGTTTTTCAATACCTCAGAGTAATTAGTTTCATTCTCTTAAAAAGCAATAAACTTTGCAGACAACAATACAAATGACGTATGAAGTTTTACGAAGAACAAGGGAAGCAAACTTTCCCACAGCAAAATTCTATAGTTTTTCCGCCCTTTGAATTTTGACCGAAGTATGAAGTGCGCAGCGGATGAAATATGCAGCGGTTAATCAGTCAACATTTCACAACATTGTCTGACTTGAGCAGAACTTTTTCAGAATGTGGCTCGCTTTTGCTACAGCTGGGCAGCCGATATGAGCATTCTGACGACGAGTCATATAAATCGTGTTGCACAGACGTTTGTCTTGCTCTTCATGCTAGGCCAGGTCCAAACATTTTAGTTTCAGGCTTTGGTTTGGACTGCTTTCAAACCAATCAGCTATCGCAGAGCCTTTTTGAGAACTTAATGAGAAATCCAAACAGCTCCTAGTTTAACAGCTAAAGACGGAAATCTTTACGCAGGGAAAATTGATTACTATGTCAGCATCATAAAGCATGTGAATTTCTTCAGTTCATCGACGTTGACAGTTAAGTATTGTGTACATTTTCGGAATTGTGAGGCAAACATCAAAGTAGCACAACAGAATAAAAGATTTTGTCTGGTTCTTATAATCATCAATCAGATCAATGACCATCTGTTCTTGTGCTGAAGAGAGAACGGCTAACAACAGTCAACTAGGATACTAAAGCTCAAGAGCAAGCAGTAAGTCAAATTTTCACACTCTTAATAGTGACGAGAAAGAGCTTTGTGGTACGGAACTGAACTTGATATGACTTGATATGATATTCAGTTCTGACATCATCATGCCCGACAACACCTTTCTCGAGGAGTTTTGCCTCGTTTGATGCCCCTATACAAATGTATAGGAAAATGACCAGAAGTGAATATGTTTCACGACTTTTAACGTTTCTTGCGGGAATGAGATGTTACTTTTCCGTGTCGCTCCAATTCTAAAAGATAGTGTATTTTTCTAAGAAACATTTACAGCCAAATTTTTTTTGATTTAAACTCCTTGGTAAGCTCCACAAATTTGGACAAGCGTGGTGCTCTTATTTTGGGAGAATTTCCATTGTCTTTGAGCATAATCACTCGAACTCATTGTCTTTCATGATGGAGGCAGCACCTCCAAGACCATGACATTCAGAAAATAAAGTAGAGCGAAGAGATTGTTTTGAAAACGGCGTGGTCTTCGCCGGACGGCTGCGGTTTTTCGGCTGCATTTCAACCGGACGGCTGCATTTCAACCGGACGGCTCGCGTGGCTGCGGTCGACCTCCTCAGTTTTCTGAGGAGGGAACGCCTAAATTTTAACAATTCGTTTACATATAGCTGATGGACACAGAGCCTAAGTTGAAGAAAAAGCTGTCAGTAGGATCTCTCAATGTACGTGGAATCAGGAGCGAAGCAGAACAAAAAACATTGGTGAAAGATGCACTGACCTACAATCTCGACATCATAACACTCGCGGAGACACACATTGGTGACCAACACTTTTTGGAGGAATTGAAAGAGCAAAACAAGGATGGAAGTATCGAAGAGTATGTCATATTCTCGACTAACAAAGAGAACTCAAATTTGCATGGTACCGGGCTACTCGTCAAGAAAAACCTAAAACCGGTCTTTGAAAGAATAAACGACAGAATTTGTAAGGCCGTAATAAAGCTACGAGGCCATAGAGCAACGATCATATCAGCCTATGCGCACACTTTATAAGTCTCAAAGGGAAATCCTGAATTGCGAGAAGAATTCTATGAGACCATTGAATCCATTATCGATAAAACACCCAAGAGGGATGCAATAATACTGGCTGGGGACTTTAACGCCAAAACAGATAGCGGTTGGAACGAATTTAGGGAAAACATTGGGAAATACGGTAAAGGCCTAATGAATAGCTCTGGCAGGAGACTACTAGAAATGTGCAAAAAAATAACTTGTACATCACAAATACAACGTTTAAGCATAAGAAAAGTCATAGAACAACATGGTCTGCCCCGTACAGAAGTTTCGAAACATGGAATGGGGAATTAAGACGGAACCCAGTGAGAAATCAAATAGACTACATCATAATGAGAAATGAAAATAGAAGGTTTGTAACAAACTCGAGATCGTATGGAGGAATTGCAACCGAAACTGACCATAAGCTAGTGAAAGCAGAAATTAACTTTGAGTGGTACAGGATTAAGATGAAAAATGAGAAAGCACAAAGAAAAATAGATATTAAAGGATTTGCAGACAAAAACAAACAGATGGAATATTATGAGGAAGTTAGAAATAATGTAAACAGAATAGCATGTCAAAAGAGAAGCCAAGAGAAGTGGAATGAAATTTGCAAAGTATGCACCGAAGCTGGCGAAAGAGTGCTAGGAAGAGTACGGCATACGAAAAGATATCATGACAATGAACTTGAGCAAAAATCAAAAGTCCTAAGGGAACTAAGGTTAGATATAGAATCATGCCAAAATAGTCAGAAAAGAGAAATGATGACCAAGAAGAAAAAAGATTTGAAAAGTGGCATTAAGAAAAAGATTAAGCAGATAGAAGAACAGCAACTAGAAAGAAGGCTCAAAAGAATAGAAGATATGAAAAATGACTCTGCTAGATGTTTTGAGGCAACGAAGGAAATGAATAACAGCAAGAAACAGAAACCTCTTATTATAAAAAATGATAAAGGAGAAATGGCAAGCTCAGAAGAGGAGCAAATTAAGATCATATCTGACCATTTCAACAAAATGTTAGCACCAAAAAGCCAAGAAGGGAATTTCAAAGAGTATGCACCACAAAGAATGAGGCAACCTTTCACCGAAGGGGAAATAAATAAAGCTGCCAGGTCGCTAAAGAATGGGAAAAGTGCTGGGCCAGATGATATCCATGCTGAGCTCAGTAAGTATGCACCACTAGAAATACACAGAGAAATTGCTGAAATCTTTAACAAAGTAGCTGAATCAGGAGAAAATATCATGGCGCTCACACTAGGTTTTTTAAGACCACTACAAAAGCCCGGGAAGCAAAGAGGTCCCGTCGTAAACCTAAGACCTATCATCCTACTCTCTATCTTAGGAAAAATCCTTACAATATGCTTTATTAGAAGAACATGGAACAGACTAGAAAAGCATATCCCATCAGAACAATCGGCTTACCAACCTGGAAGGAGCACCACCGAGCAAGTGTTCGCCGTAAAAACATTACCAGAAAAAGCTATAATATCAAATGATTATAAGGTATATCTTCTACTATTAGACATGTCTAAAGCCTTCGACACCGTTGACCGCAAGAAACTCTTTGAAGAGCTAGACGATATGTTAGAAGGCGATGAGCTACATCTCTTGAGTAAAATAACAAACCAACCAGAACTAAAAGTAAAGCTACGAAACACCCTTGGTGAAAGTTTCAAAACGAACACTGGTATTATGTAAGGAGATTGCCTGAGTGCTGTACTCTTTATACTATACTTAGCAAAATGTTTACGACTACCAACAAAAACGAAAATGAAAGGGTTCTGCATTAAACCTAAGTACGCTGATGACTTAACTTTCATAGGCACATCAAAGATAGAAATAGATGAAATAGAAGCTAAGATACCAGTTCAGCTAAGAAAATATAATCTAGAAATAAACACATCAAAAACAGAGCGATATGAAATACCGAGACCTGAGATGCCTCCACCACCACCAACTACAGAAACACTAAAGAAGCTAAGGGAAGATACCATATGCTGGTCAGCACTTGATTGGATTACTAAATATAAACCACCAAAAGTAGAAAATAAGAAGCCGGATTGGAAAGAATGCAAACTGTTAGGGAGTAAGTTGGACACTCAGAAAGATATACAAAGGAGAAAAGGACTAACCATACCCAGCTTAGCCACTTACCATCCGATTTTCAAATAAAAAAATATATCTCTTCAACTGAAACTTCGAACTTTCAATGCATTTTGTGCATCTACTTTCCTGTATAACTCCGAGTTGTGGGCAGTTACAAAAACGTTAGAAAACCAAATTGATTCTTTCCAGAGGAGGTTACTAAGGCAAGTGATCGATATCAGATGGCCGAAAAAGATCAACAATGATGAGCTATATAGAAAAACAGGATCAGAGCCATGGAGTAAGACAATCAGAAGGAGACGACTTAATTGGCTGGGCCATCTTATGCGACTGAAAAATGACACTCCCGCAAAAATAGCTCCAAACGAAAGCCTGAGACAAAGAAAAAATAACATTGGAAGACCGCCCTTAACATGGATAAAATTGATAGAAAAAGACCTATCCCATAAGGACTGTGTTTTTCGACAAAGATCTCCTTCATGAAACTAGGATTAAGCTCCCATTTTGTTTTATAAATTTCAGTCATTAACAACTGTAAATTCCTAATGTGGATTGGGACAGCATTGTCTCTGAGTAACATTGTATCAAAATCTGATCTCATATCTTTGTAAGTTATCCGCAATGCCCGTTCGTGAATACGATTAATTTTATTGTTCAGTTTTCTATCGCAGAACATCCAAACAAGCGGACAGTAGTTGAACTGGGACAAGATAAATGCTTTCATTACTCGCTTTAGTTGTTCAGTTTCAAGAAAGTGAGAAATTCTTGAGAGAGCATGTAGCTTTTGACCAGCTTTTTTGCAAATAGATCTTACTTGCTGTTTAAAGCATAATTTTTTGTCAAAAATCACTCCAAGCAACTTTTCTTCCGTGCTCTCTTTTATGGTTACCCTTCCGATATTGAAAGTAATTTCATTACTTTTATCCCCAAATACCATTAGGTGGCATTTGTCCTCATTCAACTTCATGCAGTTGTTTGGAAACCAGCTTGCAATTTTAAGGGCATCACTTTCTAATGTTTTAACGACACTTTCGACATTACTATCGCAAGCATATATAGTTGTGTCATTTGCATAGTTACATATTTCAGCATCTTTCACAAACATGAAGAGATCATTGAGGTATATGTTAAACAGAAGAGGTCCCAAGACCGAACCCTGCGGTACACCTATCGTTGTTTCTCTCCATGTGCTGAATGACCCAATTATCTTTACCCTCTGCTTCCTCTCATTGAGATAGCTATGGATCAACCGCAATGCACTCATACTGAAACCGTAAGCACTTAATTTTGCAATCAAAAGCTCATGATTTAAGCAATCAAAAGCCTTCGAGAGATCCATGAGTAGTACTCCAGCAAGACCCCTTTATCTAAGGTCTTTTTGCAGGTTTCCATGAGTCGTACAAGTGCATGTTGGGTTCCATAGCCCTCTCGTAATCCACAAAGAAGAGGAGACAGGAAACTAAGGGCATGAGATTTTATTTGACTCTCCAGAACTCTCTCGTAAATTTTGGACACAGACGACAAAACCGTTATAGGTCTATAATTTTTCTTGAGGAAAGCATCGAGACATACTCAACATCAAATTAGACATTGAGACGAACACTGCTGAAAAAACAATGAATAGTTTAGGAAAGTTAACAGCAAGCAGAAAGGACTGGAAACGAATTGTTAAAGACATAATGGCGGAAAACCGCTGAACATGTAGTTTAGTTTAGTTAGTTAGTTAGTGGTCTTCGTGCTGCTTGCTTCAAGAAAGTTTTTGGACGAAGCAATAAATCGCTACGCAGAGCACTAATGATCCATTTTACCACTAGTAAAGGACAATATCTGGGTTTCTTGTGCGAGATGCGTTCATGTTTTGCAACAAACTGCCCAAAAAGAAAGACACGAAAGAAGCAGAACATGCATTGGCTTGTTTAGGCCACAGCTTCGAAAGGAGAAATTTCGCATGTTTATGGATCAAGAACTAAATTTCGTTTGTGAAGGCAAATGTCTTTAATGGACAGATAAAAAAAATGATAGACAATATCTTATTTGTACTGGACAGTGAGTTCCACTTGTTGGACATATGGGTAAACAATTCAACGAAGAGAGTTTATAGACTTCTGAAACTTTTCTAGAAACTTCCTCTGGTACTGAAAATATTGGCTCTAAAATGCCAGACAAAGTACAGGGTGGATGCTGTCTATTTACATTGAAATGATTACTTCCGATGGACAGCTGCAATGACTGCTATTTTGATGATTTTCAGAAACTTACAAAAAAACATAGAGATAGGGTGTGCAAGGTAAAATGGGCACACTCACGGTAAAATCGGATGACAAAAATGTTGATCCACATAATTTTCTCTGAACAGGTAGAAGTTCAATGTTTTCCAGGTGTCAAATTCAACTGTTTCACACCTTCCTTACCCATATTACCCCTGTGCAGTGCAAAATGATGTATTATCAATCTTCATTTCTGCTGATTTGGAAGGCACAATAAAGCTTTGTTGATTTAAGCATATTCTTCATGAGGCGCAGCTCTTGGAGGGAGAAGTCTTTGCAATGTTTTTTTTTGACTTTATTCTTTGATATGGCATCACTTGAAATGGCATTATTTGATATCAACCTTCAAAATTACTAGAAAGAGATATCAAGCAGCTTTGGGCAAAGAAAATTTTTGTGGTAGGCGTGTAGTTATTCTTCGTCATTTTCATGAATCATTAACGTATCCAAACTTCCAACCTTTGCAGATTAAATTTAGAAGAAGTTTCAGGTTTCCTCAGAATTTGAAAGAATTAAAATCAGTTTTGTGATTACTATGTTATGTTAACATCTTAACATCACAAACAAAATCATCAGTATCAATTACTACAGCACAGTAAAAGTTTCTTGTAGGTTGTAATGGTTTCTTCATTCAATGATTAATTTGCAACAATGATGTTGGACCGGAATCCACCTTTTCAAGATAAGAGGTGCGAAAACGGAAGTCTTTTGTTGTTTGAAATTTCGCATTTTTGAAACTAAAATCTTGCTCTGCGTAAAAAGTTTAGCATAGAAGCGAACTTTTATTTTCATATCTGTCTTCGTTTGGAAATTACGATGATATAAAGAATTAGAAATCATAATGGCTTTGACCGTAAAATCAGATATTTGGACAAAATTTGTCCAAGCATCTGATTTCACGGTCAAAGCCCTTATAACGTTAAATTCTTGAAATCGCTGTTATTTCTAAACGAAGATAGATATGAGAGTAAAAATTTGCTTCTATGCTAAACTTTGTTCGCAGAACAAGGTTTTAGCCTAAAAAATGCAATACCTCAAACAACAAAAGACTTCCGCTTTCGCACCTATTATCTTGAAAAGGTGGATTGCATCAGTCTTCAGCCGTTGTGACAACAAGCATTCCCGTCTTCGTCGTTTTCACTTATGCTACATCAGGTTCTTTTTGATAACGATACACTTGCTCTTTTTGAGAATCCTGAAGTGGAAGAGACGGAAATGTCCTACAAATGTTTGTGCTGCACAACAAATCTTATCCAGTCTCATATGGAATTTCATGTGCAAAAGAAGTAAAACGAGTCTAGCTGCAGTAAGCTTCGCATTTATAGGCAAGATGATAAAAGATATTGAGTTTTGCGTACAAGACAGTCTTCATAAACATTTTTCCATATGTAAACCTCCATTTCTAAGCCAGAACTCCCCAATTGGTCGATTGGTGCGAAGTTCATCGGCAAAATAGAAACTTTATGATTGTTTACATTTAGGCCGAACCCAAAGAAAGTTATCAGAACGTGAAGTCAGAGCGTTTGTTATTATTCTTCTTGCCATTGTGCCGAAACGGCTCGCAGAGTACTCCAAAATAATTCTATTTCCATGAACTTCAAATAAACTTTGAATGCAGTAAATTTAGTAAGGGCAAACGTTTGTTTTCCGACTAAAAAGCAAACATGTTTGCGAAAGGAAGCTCGTAAAGTTAACGAAGAAAAAACGGTCATGGCTCTCGAGCAACAATTGCCTTTGAAAACTATGGGAAAATGGTAAAGACTACAGCAAAACTGTGAACATTTTTAGAAACTAGATGCATACACCTATTGCGTTATATCTCTATATTGAGGATATCTGCCTTAGCTAAGAAAATATTGCACTTTGAAAAAATTTTGGGTAAATTTAGGCCAAGAAACTTTTTTTTCTTGAAACAGCCAGGCCAAGTTCAAGGGGAGAAAAATATAACCTTATTTGGCCAAGATTTCTCAAAGTGTGGTAACCTAGGTCAAAAAAGTATCGAGGATTTCAAAATTTTGAACGAAATTACCATAAAATGAAGGAAAAACTTTAAATTTGCCAAAATGTTTGCTCATCTGCTGTGCTGCATCCGAAGTTTGTAAACAGAGTTGTTCACGGCCTTTGAAAAGTTTGCAAAACTAAGAACCTTTGAGTCCAAAGCTCTTACAGAAGTTGAAAGAGCGAAGATACAGCTATTGCGTTGTATCTCCATATTTCACTTTGCGACACTTGCGGCGCCTGCTGATGCCATTTATCACAAAATTTTACTTTCGCGCCACAGCTTTCTTGCAAAGAGGCCGGAAATGACGTCAGATTCTAGGCTTGGTGTTGTCGGGCGTGTCATATCGAGAATGAAGAAGTGTTGTTCCTTCAATCTACTGTACGTTAAAGTGTCTTGATTTTCAATTTTTCCCACTATTGCGAATTTTTACAACTCAGTTGATTGACTTTGACTTGAAATGAGTTTGTTTAAAGGTATTATTTAGATCTGTAATTCAGTCAACATAAACAGTACTTGTTTCATATGCGAACACATGTCGTTTTCAAGAAATGACCAAACATTCTGAAGCGGTCATAAAATTTTTCGCAGAAGTTTCCTGAGCATATCCTTTGGCAGTTGCGCTCGAGACATGTTTTAGTTAATTATCATATTTTTGCTAAGACATCGTTTGACCCCGTCTTTTAGATTTTTTTTCAACTGTTTTAATATTCAAAATATCGGTTTTTATCCTACAGTATAGTACTATCTCGTAATTCGCGAAATCTGTGAAATTTCTCATTTTTCTCTCGATTGTATGAATCAGAACTGATACTGAGATGTATACTGAGATGTATGTATATGTCAAGAATCGGATTAGTGTAGGCAGAGAAATTGAATTTTGAAGTTAGCCAAAATTGAGTGTTCATTGCCTTTTTGATGTGAAATTTGTAATCTTCAAACTTCAATAATCAGTTTCTTGGCTCTCACCTGTCCGATTTTGATAATTCTCCCTTTATGTTGATCTGTGTGCTTGACTCCATCTCTCATCCCTTGAAACTGAAAATGGTGTCACTTTTGACATAAAGGTTTTTGGAATGAAAAGTGTCCGAGAGTGCGCGGACATCCTTGCTCCTGATGAATAGCTGAATAGGACCTACATTCCTTCCCTGGGTCAGAGTACTTTTAGTACTTTTTGACACTTCTGAAATTAATTTCAGATTTTTTGAAAAGTACTAAGAAATACTCTGATCCAGGGTACTGGGACGTAAGAAGCATCTCAATCTTGGGGGGACAATACTTCATGGGCACCTCTTCCCTAAGAAAAAGGGGGCACTTTCTAAAAATAAAAGCGCCACTTCTTTCGTTATTGCAGAATTTTGAAGGACACATGCCCCCAGTGTCCCGTCTGTACATATACGCCAAAGTCGTTGACTCCCAATGTACCCAAAATAATAGGTACCATACCTTTCCAACCGAAAATACTAACCTCTACGAGAATTATCTGACGGTAAGGAGCAAATAGAATTGTTGTTTTTTTGTTCAATTGAAAGGAATTTTTTACCCTCTAATGTATATATTTTTTGAATTTCAAGCAATCATTCAGAGGGATGACCGTTTATTAAAAATGTTCTCTGGCAGTACCTACCCTTCTTACAAAAAGTACCTACCTTTCTCTTAGAGTGATATTTGAAGCATTTTATGTCAAGAAGCTATCAAAATTGTTTACTTTGTTAAATTTGCTGATGAATAGGCATATCTTTACCCTTTGATGTATATATTTTTTTCAAATTCAAGCAATCGTTGGGACGGATGGCCTTTAATTCAAAATTTACTCTGGCAGTGCCTACCTTTCTCACGAAAAGTACCTTCCTTTCTTTTGAAGTGACAACTGAAGCATTTTATGTTAAAGAAACTATGAAAATTGTTCATTTTGTTGAATTGGCTGATGAATACGCATATGTTTACCCTTTAATGTATAAATTTTTTGAAATTCAAACACTTGTTCGGACTTTGGTAGTACCTACCTTTCTTACAATAAGACCTACTTTTCTCTCGGAGTGATAATTGAAGCATTTTGTGTCAAAAAACTATCAAAGTTGTTTATTTTATTAAATTTGCTGACGAACAGGCATATTTGTACCCATTAATGTAGGTATTTTTCGAAGTTCAGACAATCGTTCGGACGGACGGCCGTTTTTCAAAGTGTACTCTGGCAGTATACCTATCTTTCTTGCGGAAAGTACCTACCTTTCTTGCGGATTAATAATTGAAGCATTTTGTTTCAAGAAGCTACCAAAATTGTTCAATAAGTTAAATTTGTTGATGAAGCGGCATATTTTTACCCTTTTCTGTATATATATCTTAGAAACGAGGGAGAAATTTGCATTGCACATGCGCAGCAAAGCCACAGGGATCCAAGGCACAAAACCGATAAAATTCGCGATTCTTGATGTTGCGTGTTAGCGTGTTGCGGTGGTAAATCATGGTGCTGACTGTTGGCAAATGGTCTCTCTGGTTGTTTGTTCATGCTTCTACATATTGGAATTGCATTGCCTAAGCTAAGAATTGTAAAGTTCCACTGCAACAATGGCAATGACATGGTCACAACGTTGGGATTTCACACATCTAAGACTTAAATTTTAGGCCAACGAATAATTTCAACTTTGTCGATATAAACACTTGCAGTCTTGCCAGAGAAATTTTTACATTGTAAAAAAGTCACATTTTCAACTTTTCTGGAAAAATTTCATTTTCAAAGCTTCGTTTGTAATTGAAAGGTAGTTAAAAGTCAGCTACAGACTCATCTCATCATCACGTCGGTAATAATTTGAAACCTTGATATGACCCTTCCCACAAATGACAATTTTCTTTGTTGGTTCATTCGAATAAGGAATCTTAGCTACAGTTTTACCAGATAAATGCTATACATCATAAATAAAACGGCCAAGTTTTCTACTTTCATGATTCTGTTAACGTTTTATGCTGCCAGCTTTGATTGTAATGAAAATCAACAACGTACGCCTCTCATCAAAGTAAAGCTAAAAAAGAGAAGACAGCAACAAGCGCAAGCTAGATTTGATTTAACAAAGATACCACCAAACTTTACAATCGAGCTATCAAGTCGTTTCTCGTGTCTAGAATCACAGGACACTAACGTTGAACAATTATGGCAGACAACAAAAGATATCATCGTTGATACTGCAGAAAAAAACATTCCTAAGAAAGAGAGAAAAAGAAAATCACATTGGTTATCACAGAAAGCTATAGAGATTGCCGAAGAACGACGAAACGCTAAAAAACAAAAAGATTTCTCCACATTTAATATCTTGAACAGAGTATTTCAAAATCAGGCAAGGAAAGATAAAGAAATATACTTGAATGATATTTGCAGGAATATGGAAGAAAATCAAGCAAAAGGAAAATCAAGAAATGTATTCCAGGCTATTAAACAGATTACAGGAAAGTTTACACCTCGCATGGCAACAGTGAAAGACCAAGATGGTAAAGTACTCACAGAAGGAAAAGAGATACAGGAGAGATGGAAACAATACACACAACGCTTGTACAGCAGGGATGAAAAAATATCCAATGATTTCACAGAAGAAGAATTTACAGAAGAGCCGGAACCAACTCTAGCAGAAATAGAACATGCTATTAGGGAACTTGCGTGCAATAAAGCTCCAGGTATCGACAACATCCCCATTGAACTAGTAAAAAATGCTGGCAAAGAAACACTCAACATCATATCCAAGCTGTGCCAGCTAATCTGGAAAACCACAGAATGGCCAGTAGATTGGAAAAGATCCGTCTTCTTGTCGCTACCAAAGAAAGGCGATGTCAGAGAATGTTCAAATAATCGAACAATATCCTTAATTGCTCACATGAGCAAAATACTTCTGAAAATAATCCAGAAAAGACTAACACCCTATATCGACAGAGAAATATCAATTGAGCAAGCTGGATTTATTAAAGGAAGGGGGAAAAGAGACCAAATTGCAAACATCAGATGGATATTGGAAAAGGTACGCGAAGTAAAGAAAGAAATTTATTTTTGTTTTATTGATTACAGCAAGGCATTTGACTGTGTGGACCACAACACCATGTGGCTTGTGATGAGAAAGATTGGAATTCCAGAACATCTAATAATCTTGATTAAGAATCTTTACCATAAACAAGAAGCACAGGTGCGAACAATGTATGGACCAACAGATTGGTTTGAAATTAGCAAAGGAGTGAGACAAGGCTGTATTCTATCTCCGTACCTGTTTAATTTATATGGTGAAATTATCATGAGAAACGCAGGGCTATATGATAACAGCATCGGAATCAAAGTACATGGTAGAACCATTAATAACTTAAGGTATGCAGATGACACGACCCTGATTGCCGAAACAAAAGAAGATCTGGGAGAACTTATCAGAAATGTTAAGAAGGCAAGCAAGGAAGCAGGGCTACTACTAAATTTAAAGAAAACAAAAGTAATGACGACGGCAGAACTTAACAACTTTGAAGTTGACGGGGAATCCATAAAGGTAGTACAGGAATTCAATTTTCTTGGCTGTACATTAACCCGAACCTCTGATTACACCAAAGAAATTAGAAGGAGGCTAATGCTTGGTAGGAAGGCTATGATCAATTTAACAACGATAATGAAAGACAAAAACATCACACTAAATACTAAGATAAGAATAACCGAAGCATTGGTATTTCCTGTTGTTACATATGGAAGTGAGACATGGGTAATAAGAAAAACAGAAATGAAAAAGATTGAAGCCTTTGAACTTTGGGTATGGAGAAGACTACTAAGGGTGCCGTGGACAACGAGAAGAACGAATGAATGGGTATTAGGCCAAATAAAAACTGAAAGATCGTTATTGAACACCATCAGAAAGAGGCAATCGACCTATTATGGCCACATAAATAGAGCAGACAACAGTTTAGAAAAATTGATAATGCAAGGTAAAATTGAAGGGAAAAGAGGTAGAGGAAGACCTGCAACAAAGTGGTTTGACAACATCAAGACAATGACAACAAGAAGTGTTTATCAGCTCAACAAAGACACTAAAGATAGAGCTGGATGGAGACGGCAGATTCATAACATCACCAGGGGTCGAATGACCTGAAGGACAACTACTACTACTACTACGCCTCTCATCATCACGTCTGTAACAAATTGAAACCATAATATGCCCTTACAAATCAACTACAAACTCCTCATATCTTCACCCCTTCACGTCTAACAAGTGAAACCTTGATATGAATGCCCAAAGGGACAATTTTCCGTGGCTCAGACGAACAAGGAATCATTACTGCAATTTTGCGAAAGAAACCTTATACATCAATGAAAAGGTCCAGTTCTCCTCTTCTTTCCCATGCAAATGGCTTTGTGTACCAGGGCTATAATAATTTACCGTAATAGCTCCAATTAAGCCCCTGGAGAGCAAAAATTTTACTTCAGAGGGTGGCTTCAAAAACAGGGGGGCTTTTTACAGAGGGGGGTGCTTATTTATAAAGTCAAATACCAAGGATGTAATGATTGCTTTGATATTCGGCGGAATCAACATCAAATTTTACGAGTCAAACTCGTAAATTTGACACAGTTTTATCACAAACCATTCCAACATTTGTATGCAGCCAGGTTTGGCAAAGTAAATGTAAAATATACGGTAGGCGGTGAGGACACATTTTTTATTTCGGTTCAGAAGTGGGAGGCTTTTTAACCCTATAGTGGTTGGGCTATTTAATAGTCCTATTTTGGTTGGGGGGCAAAAAAGCCCCCCCCCCTACCTAACTCTTGACTGGTAATAGGTAGAGTGACCAAATTTTGTGTGCTAATAGCCTCAGGCATGTACGTTTTGAAAATGTAAAAATTAACCTAAGATTGGCTCTCATTTTTGCTCACGTCAGCATTTTCCTTTGTGTGGTCAAGAAAAGCGGCAAAATTGACTAAAATCAGGAAAATCGCGATAATATTAAATTTGGAGCACATTTTCCACCCAAACATGATAATTGTGATAGAATGCATCAAATAACACTACACTACGAAAGAAATTTGCAAAATATTCAACTTACGTTCCTTTTTTCGCGATAATTGAGATTTGAGAATGTGCGATTTTTCCAGGGTCAGTCCCAGAAAATTGTCTCCCGCCCTTTCATTTTTCAAAATATTTTAATGAAACTTTTTGAGAAGTTGTACAATAAGTAGTTGCAAAAAGTCAAGAAGTTTCATGGCTATAAATATCTTCCTAGCAGAGTTATTAAACAAAATGTACTAGGGGGGGGGGCAAATTTGCCCCCCGCCAACCAAAATAGGGTTAATGAAAGGGGCTTAATAGAGAGGGAGCTAAAAAGAGTTTTGTCGAGTGAAAGTAGGATTTTTCAAAACCACATATCAAATTCTAACACCACTTGATTGGCCCTGCTACACATTCCTAGGTACAAGTACATGTATTCTCTTATAAGAAGCTAAAAATTTGGGCCAATAGGTTCTTAAAATTATCAAATTTTCATTTATCAGAATTTCTTACGAGTTTCTTAAAGATACTAAAACACTATCTGTGCCCTTGTGAATGTTTCAAAACAAGATCTTATGAAGCTTTTCCAATGATAAGGCAGTACTCAGCTACCTTCCAAGTAATAAAAAGGCAGTAAGCAAGTGAACATATCAAAAAATACGTTTAGGATTTCCAAAGCAAGGTGTTTATTAACCGACCCTATTTGCACTGGGCAGTATTTAGTTCTTATATACTGGGGGCACAGTGATCCAGATTTCGATTATTAGGGAATAAATTGAAAAAAATGAACCTTCGAAAATGCAAGTCTGGTGTCATTTTCTTAAAAAAAGGATACACTGAGGGTTAACACAAAGCAAACCGTTTGAAAATCGGGCTAATATGAGCGGAGAAACATGCTTCCAAAGTTAACCGAAGTGGCAGTTGTTTGTTTACATTGAGACTTCCGGTCAGAATGCCACTACAACAACAATTTTCAAACTCCCATAGCGCAGCTTTCCGTTGTCCGATTTTCAAAACTTTTTTTTCAGTTGATAGCCTATTCTATCTACCTTAAGATCATGTAATTGCTGAATCGCTACAGCAAATGGTTTCCCCATTTTAAAGCATCATTTCTTTTACATATTTTCTCAAAAAAATTCCCTGTAAAAATTCAAGATCTCAATTTCAAAGCTGAAACAAAAAAAGCAAGCGTTTGCAAGCGTTAAAATCCATTTTTGCATTAAACTTCAATATCTTGGCAACGTATCTTTTAAATATTTCGTTTTAATTCCTTTTAAAAAGTTGCAAAAAAATTTTTTTCAAAAGTACTACTACTTTGTCTGAAAAATATGATGATTATGATGAACATGCTAATTACCCATGTCATCCGGTTAAAGATCCAAAAATCACTAACAAAGTGCAAGTAAATATTTTACAGGGCTTTTTAAGGCCTGGGCCGAGCTCACACACCCTTGAGAAACCTACTTTTAAACAATTTTCATTGTTCTCTGTTAATAACAGTTTCAAACCTACGCACATTCTGTCGCCATTCATCGGTTTTGTGACGAACCCTGTATACTTGTTTTAAAACATCCTGTAGTTTGTTAACTGGAGTGGAAAGATTGTTTTCAAACTTTAGCTTCTCTGCTACAACTCGTAATTTTGCTGCCACTGGAAGGTTTCTGTCCGAGAAATTTTCCTCTTCAACAGTCTGATCAAGAAAATCGCCATTGGCTATTTCCACAGCCATTTAAGTATCCATCAGAATTTTGAGAGTGAAAGGCGATGATGATAGTTACCGACTAAGGTTCGTCTCCTTGACTTTCTCCTCAAAAAGAAAATTTTGGTTTGTTCCATTTGTTTTCCCCAGAGACTTGAGGAAATTTACAACGGTTAAGAACTACGTCAATGTTAATAATCAATATCAGTTCCAAGAAAAATATGAAGCATGAACAACTGTAGTTGATCAAGATCTTGAAATAGGATGTATCTTATCAAGGGGTACTTTACACGTTGGAAGGACAAGTGCAATGTTTAGTGTCAGATATCTAAAAATAGTTGGAAAAAGTACGGTTGATGGTAGGAGTTGTCATTTGCTATTATGTGAATTTTGTGTGGCTTGTAATGGCAAAGCAGATATGTCACATTGGATGAAATATAAAAAAATCATACAGTGTGTTACCTCGGCCCAAGCCTTAAAAAGCCGTGTAAAGTAATTACTTTCACTTTGTTAGTGATATTTTTGGATCTTTAACCGGATGACATGGGTATATTCATCATAATCATCATATTTTTCAGACAAAGTGGTAGTAATTTTGAAAAAAATTTTTGCAAGTCTTTAAAACGAATTAAAACGAAATATTTGAAAGATACGTTGCCAAGATGTTGAAGTTTAATGCAAAAATGGATTTTAACGCTTGCAAACGCTTGCTTTTTTTGTTTCAGCTTTGAAATTGAGATATTAAATTTTTACAGGGAATTTTTTTGAGAAAATATGTAAAAGAAATGATGCTTTAAAATGGGGAAACCATTTGCTGTATCGATTCAGCAATTACATGATCTTAAAGTAGATAGAATAGGCTATCAACTGAAAAAAAGTTTTGAAAATCGGACAACGGAAAGCTGCGCTATGGGAGTTTGAAAATTGTTGTTGTAGTGGCAGTCTGACCGGAAGTCTCAATGTAAAAAAACAACTGCCACTTCGGTTAACTTTGGAAGCATGTTTCTCCGCTCATATTAGTCCGATTTTCAAACGGTTTGCTTTGTGTTAACCCTCAGTGTATCCTTTTTTAAGAAAATGACACCAGACTTTCATTTTCGAAATTTCATTGTTTTCAATTTATTCCATGGTCTGGATCACTGTGGGGGGGGGGGATTCTCCTTTGCCTCCAAAACTACAAAGGATATAACAAAAAGACTTTTGATCTACTCGGCTATTTTATCAGAAATTGCCTTTTGACTTGAGCAAAACTTTCTGCAAGTTAGACCCAGTTGCAAAAATTTTCAAGAAGACCAAGCAAGAAGTGATCTAATGCAATCTGTAGCCAATCGAAATGCTTCAAATACTCCTCTGTCGGGGAAAGGCTACCCTACGTTACAACGATCGTTTGCAATATTTTTCAGCTCAGTAAATTTCCCGAATTAGCGATTTCAAGGAAAAGGGCATGCTCAACTCATTAACAATTCATCAAAAACATTGTCAGAGAGGGAAAGAATCTTCGCATTGCAACAAACGACTTTAAAATCTAAGTATTTCATAAACGGAAGGAAAAGAATCTTCGCAACACTTGAAAACCATCGAAACCTTGCGCAATAAAAACATTTCGCAGCACCACATATACATTTTTACAAAGAAGCCATTTATACCAAAAGAAAGCTGAAGGAAAACTATATTTGCCATTTTTCGCTTACCAATGTGGCCAAGCCTTGATTTTGTGCTACAAGCGATTTTAAAATCCAAGTTTTCCGCTGACAGAGGGGAAAGAATCTTCGCAACACTTGAAAACCATCGAAACCTTGCACAATAAAAACATTTCGCAGCACCACATATTCATTTGTGCAAAGAAGCCATTTATACCAAAAGAAAGCTGAAGGAAAACTATATTTGCCATTTTTCGCTTACCCATGTGGCCAAGCCTTGATTTTCTGCTACAAGCGATTTTAAAATCCAAGTTCTCCACTGACGGAGGGGAAAAAATCTTCGCAACACTTGAAAACCATCGAAACCTTGCGCAATAAAAACATTTCGCAGCACCACATGTGCGAGTTATGACGTTTGAGACATTTTAGTTTAACCTCGTACTGAAGTAGAGGAAAAGACATTTTAGATTCGTAGTTGTAGTGTTGTCGTGAGGATTTTAGGCCGGTCTTGTGTACAGGGAGTTGTGTGTGTTCTATGTACTACACAATTTGGTACATACGTGGCGATCCTGCAAGGACCTGTTGGTAAGACTTTACAGTGATTACATACATTCATTTGTAACATTTTGTGAGTACTTTCTGCCCAACTTAGGTGAAGGGAAATTGATATTAAACATATAAGCAAGAAGTTTAGGGGCCCCAGTAAGTTTAGTTAGGATTATGCCTTCTGATAACAATGCTCAGGGAGAGGCTGAGGACCCCATGGGAGTAGTAGAGGTACCCAAGAATGACGAAAAACAGAAGTATGAGAGAGAAATTGAAAAAGAGATAGCAAAATCGCAGCTTTATTCAGAGCAAATAGATGAATTAATTCATGACAATGAGATATACAAGCTAGTATCTGAGACATACAGGAGATAAAGCTAGTATCTGAGAGAATAAATCAGCTACAAAATAAGATCTTAGCTTTAAGTTCACAGATACAGGAACTCAAGATTAGTGAAGGAGAAACAAGCAGAGATGTGAGACAATGGAAAAAGAATTTAAAGGATAGGTATATGCCATTGGTTGACCAGAAAGAAACACTAACAAGGGTTTTAACAGAACAACAAAACAGAGTAGCACAAGAAAAGGAGAGAGAGATTTTCAGTGAGTCACAGCTCAGATCTCAAATTGAGCAACAAAGATTAGCAGATGTTCAAGAGCAGCAAGCACGGTTTGAGGAAGAAACTAGGAAACAAAGATACCAACTAGAGAAAGTATTATGGGAGCAAAAAATGAGAGCAGAACTAGAAATGGTAGAGAAGAAATTGGAAGCAGAGAAAAATCATCAACTTGATCAAGCAAAACTACCAAAGTTGAAAATAATACCCTTTAATGGTACTGCATGTGATTGGGTGAGATTTGAGAACATGTTTATCACCCAAGTGCATAACAAAAAGGTAACAGATGGAGTCAAATTTGGCTATCTTCTAGAAATGGTGTGCCCAAAAGTTAGGGACAAAATTTCTAACCTGAGACCTGGTACAGTTGGGTACAAAACAGCCTGGGAAAGATTAGCAAAAGAGTATTGGCAAGCACAAATGGTAGTCAATGCACATGTCAGTAAAATTATCAATTTATCTACAATAAGGGGAACAAATCATGGAAAAGTTTCAACCTTTTATGAGAAGCTCAGCAAGAGTTATGATGCCTTGCAAACATTAGAAAAAGGAGACACGCTTGGAGGTCTTGTGATGACCACAATCAATAAACTGCCTCATGTGAAACCTGATATTGTCCGCATTGATGATGAGTGGGAGCAGTGGGGTATGGGAGATCTCATTGACAATCTGGGAAAATGGCTGAAGAGAAATAAGCCTGAAGAAACAGATACTGTAACAGAACCCACAAAGAAAGAGAAACACTGGTTTTCCAAGGGAGAGGGGGGAGCTTCTACTGCAAATCCAATAAGACAAAGACCCCTTTGTATTTTCTGTAAGGAAAGCCATTGGGGAGATGTATGCCCAACATATGAAACTCTGGAAAAAAGGAAGAAATCCTTTGTTGATGGAAGATTATGATTCAACTGTGGAAAACATGGCATATGGAAAATAAATGCCACAGCAGAGGATGCTTTAACTGCAAAGTGAGACATCACACAAGTCTTTGTGACAAGAAAGAGCAAGCTAATCTCACAGGGTACACAAAACAACCCCAGCCAGTTGAAGAGAAGACATTGCCAGCCATTATTCCATTAAAAGTGCAGGGTGAAACCTTCTGGGCACATTTAGACACAGGTGCTGGAAGAGATTTCATATCCAAAGATGCTGCAGAGAAAGTGAATTTAATGCCAATCAGATATGAGTCAATGCATCTTGTGACAGTGAATGGAACAAAGAAACAATCATTACCAATTTACCAGATAATAATCAACTCACTGGATGGGATATCTAGAGAGAGAATACAAGTAACAGGAGTAAATTTAGCAGACTTCACTACAGTTAAAAGACCAAACATCACAGAGTTGAAAGAAAAGTTTGAGCACACAAAAGACAAAAGATTTTACACACAATCAGGAAATAGATACACCATCCATCTGATCTTGGGAGGCAATACATATTGTAGAATCAAAACAGAAGAAGCTTACAAAGGCAAGAGTGGAGAGCCAATAGTAGAGGGTACAACATTTGGGTATATCATTCACGGTGGGGACAACACTAGCAGTACATGAATGTATACAAAAGACAGCAAAGATTATGAGAGACTTTACAGTCTAGATATTCTTGGTGTCGAAGACAGGGGAGAGAATGACCTGTCTGATATTCATAGATAATTCAATGAGAACATTTCCAGACAAAGTGACGGAAGATACGAAATCAACATCCCATTGATTCCAGGAAGCAAACTGGAAGAAACAAATGAGATACAAAGCCGAAAGAGACTGAAAAATGTAGAGCGCAAACTGAGGCGTGATGAAAAGCTACAGAAAGAATACGCAGAAATTGTTGAGAATCAGTTAAGAGAGGGGATAGTAGAGAGGGTGCCAGAAGGAGAAGCCAAGGGGGAGAGAGTATTTTATATACCTCACAAACCAGTTGTAAGAGAGAGCGCTACTACCACAAAGGTACGAATGGTATTTGATGCTAGTGCACGTCCGACGCCAACAGCAAACGGCATCAATGAGTGCATGTACACTGGCCCAGCGTTGCAACCACAGTTATGGGATATCATGGTGAGAGCAAGGATGTCTGCAAATTTGCTTATAGGGGATCTGCAGAAAGCCTTCTTGCAGATAGGCATAGCTCATGAGGATAGAGGTGCATTCAGATTTCTATTTAACATCAACGGCAGAGAGGAACACCTACAATTTGCAAGGGTTCCATTTGGGGCGGAAGCCAGCCAATTCATTTTAGGAGCGACCCCGAAGTATCATTTTGATCAATATGCAGACATCTATAAGGAGACAACCAAAGAGTTAAGAGACAACGCTTATGTAGACAATCTAATGACCACAGGAAGCAGCAGAGAACAGTTAGAGAGATTCAAACTAGAAGCAACAGATATCCTGGAAGAGGGAAAGTTCCCAGTCCACAAATGGGAATCGAACATCAAAGAAAGAGAGTGAAGGGATGCAAAATCCGAGCAAAGTCTTAGGCCATATATGGGATAAGGAAAATGATACATTTGAAGTGCAGATTCAAAAACTAGCAGAAGAACAGACAGTAACAAAGAGATCAATCCTGAGTAAGTTGGGGAGTGTCTATGATCCATTAGGACTTATGTCACCCACACTAGTTGAAGGAAAACGCATATATAGAGAGGCATGTGAAGAAAATAATCAATGGAACACAGAAGTATCTCCACGGGTAAAAAGAGAGTGGCTGAAGTGGACCAATCAGCTTAGAAACATAGTAGTTCCAAGAAGTTTGATCAAGACAGGGAAGAGAGTCAAAGCAGTTCACATACATCAATTTGCTGATGCAAGCGAGATCGCTTGTTCCACAGTCACAATAGCCATTGTTGAGGATGAAACAAACAGAGTTATGGGGCTCCTAACCTCGAAGTCAAGAATTGCAAAGAAAAATACAACCATTGCAAGATTACAGTTAATCAGTGGTCATATGGCTGCCAATATGGTGAGAAATCTGTGTAAAGCATTACAAGGACATCCCATTCAGTCAGTCACTGTCTGGATGGACAGCACGGTGGCGTTGTACTGGATAAGAAATCCAGGCAAAACATGGAAGACCTTTGTATCTAACAGAGTACGAAAGATATCGGAGATCACGGAAGAGAATAACATTGCGTGGAAACATTGCCCAACGGACAAGAACATTGCCGATCTAGGAAGTAGAGGAGCTTCCATAGAGAGAACAGAAAAGGGGGACTGGTTTGATGGACCGAGTTGGCTGTTGAATGAGGAAGACTGGCCCACCCAACCAGTTTTAGAGAGTTCAAAGAAAGCAAACGATGAAGCTAAACCTATCAAAGAAATCGTAGCGTATTCTAAGGAGACAGAAGTTATACCAGACGAGTGGGATAGTTTACTAGAACGCAAATCCTACTGGACCACCCTCAGAGTGACAGCTTGGGCCCTGAGATTCGTAAACAATTGCAAAGCGAAAGTCAACAAGACAAAGAGTATAGGTGGACCACTGACAACAGAGGAAATCCAACAATCTAGGAAGTATTGGATTGTAAGAGCACAGAGAAACATACCAGAGAAACTAGAGAGATCTGGATGGAAGCTGGAACGGGAGTCAGAGACAGGGATCCTTAGGTGTGTTGGTAGAATACAAGAATACCAGCCAGTTTACCTTGAAAATGGAACATTCACACAGAAGTTAATTCAACACGAGCATGAAAAGGTGAAGCATCTTGGTCTGGTAAGCACAATGGCAGCAATTAGAGAGAACTGGCACATTTTACATCTGAGAACGCTTGCCAAGAGACATATACGTAATTGCAACATATGCAAGGTGTTTTCAACCAAACCCTATGGAGCAACTTTGACAGCACCATTGCCGAAATTCCGCACAGAAGTAAGTCGACCATTTGAATTCACCGGAGTAGACTTCGCGGGACCCATACTTTACAAATTTGGGAAGAAAGAAGAAGCAAAAGCTTATATGGTCATTTTCACATGTTCTACCACAAGAGCCGTACATTTGGAAGTGACCAAGTCACAGGCAACAGAAGAATTTATATGGAAGCTGAACGCATTTATGGCAAGGAAAACAAGACCAGCAGTCATTGTTTCAGACAATGGGGGGAGCGTTTAAAACTACAGCAGAGTGGATCAAGAAGTTGCGGAGAAGTGAAGCCTTACATGACTATCTTGCAAGGCAGGAAATCAAGTGGAATTTCAATTTGAGTAGATCTCCGTGGTGGGGCTCGATATACGAACGGCTTATCAAGGACATCAAGGGTACTTTTTACAAAACCTTGGGTCGTTCTCACCTCTCCTTTGAGCAACTAGAATCCGTAATTATAGGTATTGAACGCCACTTAAACAATCGCCCTTTGACATACATTGAAAGTGAGGTTAGGGAGGGTAAAGTTCTCACCCCTAATAGTATAATGTGGGGTCAAAATGCTCACAGTTTGGAAGATCTGGAAGTAGATATGGACAGTGTGACGAAGTTTCAGAGAGGACTCGAGCATGCAAGAGCACATGTTTGGCCAAGATGGTCACGAGAGTATGTGAGAAGTTTGATGGACTATCACCGAATCAACAGAACGGAAGCAGTTGTACCAGAAGTTGGTGCAGTAGTTCTGATCGTCGGAGAGGAGAAGAATTGTGGATTATGGATGAAGGGTAGAGTTTTGCAACACGTAAAAGGAAAGGACGGCGTCATTCGGGGAGTTATTGTGCTGCACAAGGGAAATCGTCTGGAGAGACCCCTTCAGTTGTTATGTCCGCTGGAAATCAGAAGTGAGGTGCCTACAGAAACACCATCAATGGAGAACAAAGAAAGAGTTCACTCAAGAGAGCGCAGAGCCGGTGCAAAGAATGCAGATGCTAAAACACAGCTGATGTTGGACGATGAGTGAGTTTTGGACACTGTAAGTAAAACTTTAGTACCATTTACTAAACATTTAGGGGAGCGTGTGCGAGTTATGACGTTTGAGACATTTTAGTTTAACCTCGTACTGAAGCAGAGGAAAAGACACGTTTTAGATTCGTAGTTGTAGTGTTGTCGTGAGGATTTTAGGCCGGTCTTGGGTAAAGGGAGTTCTATGTACCACACAATTTGTTACACACATATACATTTTTACAAAGAAGCCATTTATACCAAAAGAAAGCTGAAGAAAAACTGTATTTGCCATTTTTCGCTTACCCATGTGGCCAAGCCTTGATTCTTCGGTATGATTTTTTTAACGATACCTTGTTTTGAGTTATAATTTAGGCCGTCTGTGTAGCCTTTCCGCCATAGCAGCAAGATTTTGTTTTTCTGGCAGTTGTCTGTACTCCATCCGGATACATTTTTCTTTGTGAAAAGGTAAATAATTCATGATTGTGGTAATTCTTTCTCAATGCTCTCCATGATCAGTGAACCCCATACTACTAAAGTCTATCGGTAAGCTTTCTGATGCGAGTTGGCCATTACTTTTCCCACCCCAGCGCAGCAACACGTTGCACGTGACTTTTGGCGGCCATGTTTGTTATTTGCAAATTTCTCCCTTGTTTATTTTAGATTTAATCAATCCTTCGAACGGACGGAAGTTAATTCAAAAATGTATTCGGGCAATACCTACCTTTCTTACTAAAAGTACGTTTCTTCCTCTTTGAGTGATAATTGAAGCATTTTGTGTCAAGAAACTATCAAAGTTGTTCATTTTATTAAATTTGCTGATGAATAGGCATATTTATGCCCTTTAACCCTATTAGTACCGGGCTGTTTGGACCCTTGCTGTACCGAGGAGGGGGAGGGGCACAAAGAGGCAAATTTCTGGTTTCGTGATATAGAGCAAAAACACCCCTCCCGCTCGAATACTTATCAGCAACTGAAACCGCCGCGTCTATCATCAACTGATATGACACACAACTCTCAGACCTGTGTTGGCCCGAGGAGGTTAAGGGTTTGTGGGGTCAGCTCAAATAGCTACAAAAATTGGGAAATTTTCAATTCATTTCCAGATATCTAAAAATTAAGTAACAGTAACTATATATTTACCAATGTATTTCTGGGAATTTTCATCAATTGTAAAGTTCGTAAAGACATTTACAACTTGTAAAGTCCTCCAGAAATCAAATACCATATTTTTAGGATATTTATAGTGTGTGAGTTCTCATTCATTTTTCATTTCATTGTCATTTTCAATTTTTTAGGCATGGTTGCCCCTCAGCTAAAGAGAAACTGTTTTACAGGGGGGGCCATTTATTTAAATACTCTAAAAGCTCCCTCTGGTAGACACCCTTTGTCTCCTCCCGGGAGACAACCTCTGTCTCCCTCCGGGAGACAACCTCTGTCTTTCGATAAAAAGAAAGAGTTCATGGTTACTGTAAAAGCATAGCATCCAGTTTAAACCTTGCGCGATTTCATCAGCCCTTCCTGGAATTTCCTTAGTGTTGGCGCTCCTTTAATTCATTCTGCAACCCATTCCAGAGACTGGCCCCTCTGAATAAAAAACATCCTTGACCAGCTGATGTCCTTAGCATTGGAGTCTTAAGGTTCATGTCCGAATTACGCTGACCGCGAGAAGTTGTTTTGCTCACTCTAGTGAACATGTCGCTCATATAGGATGGTGCATCACCATTTAGGGACTTGAAAACCATTTTGAGTGTTTCAAGATCAAGTATATCCCCAACTGTGGGCCATCCAAGGGCACAAATGAGTGGCAAGGCTGACTGATCATATCGGCTTTCGGTGACTATTCTGGCAGCACGATTTTGTAGTTTTTGGAGTTTAGTTAAAGAGGTCTCGCCAACATTACCCCAAAACCGGGAAGCAATATCTAAAGTGAGGTTCTACGAGGCTTTTGTACATCGGCTTAAGAGTGGATGCAGGCACGTACCTTACAGAGTACCGTGATATGCCAATACCTCTGGAAATCTTACTTGTCAAAGATGCAAGTCGGGAAGACCATTTAAATTGCTGATCTACCTGAACTCCTAGGTACTTGGTATCCTCAGCCATTTTGATATCATCGTTCTCCACATTAAACCGTGTTTTAACTGAGTCAGATGAAGCTAATCTTTTTAATTTGCCTCGGCTTCCGATAATCATGCCGTCAGTTTTTGCAACATTTAATGATAGCTTGTTTCCTTGTAGCCACAGTTTCAACGCAGCTAAATTGGCGTTAATAGTTTCATTGAGCTCAGAAATAGAATTAAAAGGAAAATCGATACTAGTATCATCAGCATACATAGATAGATGAGAATGCTTCAAACACTTTGGTAAATCATTAATGTAGGCCAAGAAGAGAAGAGGCCCAGAGCAGGATCCCTGAGGAACACTGCAATTTATATAGGCTCGGTACTAGATATTTGTCCGTTGACCCTGCAAAATTGGCTTCTGTTGGCAAGGTAGGAATAGAACCATCTAAATTCCTTGCCTCTAACACCATAGTATTCGAGTTTACTCAATTGAATCTCGTGATCAACTGTGTCAAAGACTTTCTTGAGATCAATATAGACTGCTGCCGTATATAAGCCCTTATCGATATTAAAGTACCAATCATTCGTGCACCTGAGCAGACTTGTAAGAGTTGAATCGAGCACCTGACTGATCCGAAAATATCAGTTTGTTGTCGTTGAAATATGAGTACAACTGGTCAAAGGCTAATTTCTCAAAAACAGACGTGAAACAACAGGGAGTACTGAAATGTGTCTATGATTTGACTTGTCTTGAGTGAACCCTTTTTTGAAGATGGGCGCGACCCGGGCAGTCTTCCAGTTGTCTGGAAAGTGTCAAACAGATAGGGACCAATTGGACAGCTGCATAAGGGAAGGGGCCAAAATTTCAATCCCAGTTTTCAAGAAAAAGCTGGAGATCATATCAGTACCGAACCCATTGGATGTTTTTACTTTCGAAAAAGCTTTGAAAACTTTTTCTTTGTTACGCGAGGAGAACGAAAGCTAAGTTGAAACAAGTCTATCTCCAAAGTCTCCATTGAGAAGAGGATTTTTTTTAGCAGCTATCTTATCACTGAGATCTTTTCCAATGTTGCAAAAAAGTAATACATGGTTTCCGCTATATCTTGCGGATTAGATCTCACTTTCTCGTTCTCTTTAATAGAGAGGATATAAGTGGTTTTAGAAACAGGGGAAAATTTGGTTCTGAGCCAATCAGCGACTTTGTTTATGTCCGAAACAACCAATCATATTGCTTCATTAAACAATGAGAACAATAGAGGTCTTGACGTCAAATGTGACGAACACAGATGTAAACAAATCTCCTCGCAGCTTCTCGCTACAAACCACTGACTCTAAAATCGATACGATGCACTACATATTAGCATACTGCAAAGAGTATCATGACTTCTTCGCATTACTTATGAGTTGATCTAAGTTCTTACCGAGAACATTTTTGTTATCTTTCCCAAGAGCAGAGAAAGCGTCAAGATTAAAATAGGCACTTTCAACTGTATTTGCTTAGCCCCATGGTCGCGCCTCTGGTGGCTATGGTCATTTTGAAATGCGTTCCTCTTACATATCTACATGAAACTTTCCACGTTAAACACCATTCATACCGAGAAGCATCCCCTTTGAAACAGAGCATGGTATTGCATTCTTGAGCACCACAGTTACACTTAATATAGCGAAATGTTTGGAGGCAAAGTCGATGAGAACCCGTAGCCCTACTGGAAAACTCACAAATCGATTTTGGTACGCTAAACGTCAATCTGACGTTTGGGATTCAACCCCGTGCCCCCTCTTCTTAACATCAAGTCAACTTTCCTTTAAATTCTAGATGAATGCGCTTTTACGGTTTTGAGTTTTATCGGCTTCTGCTTCAGAATATGTGCATATTGGCAATCGCTAGCCTATTTGAATGCTGTTGAGGTTCACATCGTGTTTCATGACTTAGTTTTTTCAGTTTTCGAGCAGCAATTGCTGTTGCTCTTTTAGTCAAGTTTTCAAGAATAGTTTGCGATTACAAAATTCATATAATTTACCCTCTACTCTGCCTTTTTCTTGTCAAGAAATTCTAGTTCACTTGAGTCACACCAGCTCTGTTTGTGCCGACCTTCGATCGAGAAATGCCAGGTTATCATTAGAATGTGAAAAATGATAGAACATGTAAAGACTAAAGTAGTTTTTATCTAATTTCTTATTTTTTCTGAACGTTATGGGTTGAACCTCCCCCCTGCCAATACGTTAAATTTACGTTTGGCGTACCAAAATCGATTGTGAGTCTTCCCTAATGTCACAAATAGGTCGTAAATATCGGAAGGTATTCACCGGATCTCCATTTGCGATGATTAGCCAAAACTGGAGCAGTCGACAAATCTACGCGCTACACGTAATGAATTAAACTATTTCCACAAGTTTCATCAGTGCAGTCTTTACTGCACTATCGTGTTGAAGGTCTATGACATTCAAAGTCTGAACTGAAATGGCGGGAAATTCATTATATTACGTTACGAAAATAGTATTTCTTTGCAAAACAAGTCGAGGTCAGATGAAATGTACAACTCATTTATCCTCCTGGTGCGTTAAGATATCTTGCGATCAAGGACCTTTACAGTGAAGAGAGTATGAGGCCGGACAGGGCTATCATTCCGTACTTGGTTCTCTTTGAAAACAGCCAGCTTCTTCATTTGTTCCAATCTCGTTACGTCTTAGAGCAGTGGCAGAAATTCAGGTTTCAAGTGGGGGGAGGGGGAGGGGGGAGGGGGGAGGGGGCAGCAATCACAAGAATGGCAAAATTTTCAGACTTTGCTTTGGGTGATAAGGGCCTTGAGCAGAGACAACCACCTCAAGCTTGCATTCCAACGAATCCACGGTTTTGATGTTTCTGCATTTTAGAAAGAACTGGGGGCATGTGCTCTCCCAATCCGTTATAATTTCTGCTTTGCTGTTTCTCCCTTGCTCCCAAATCCATGTTAGAACCTCAAATAGTTCACATTGCATACCACTTTCCACAGGAGTCTTTCTTGCAAAAAGGTCGCCTACGAGAACAAATCATCATCCAAATAGAAAAAATTATCATCCTTTTTGGATAATGGGTCTACAGTGGCTAGCACTGTCTTTTCTAGAAATTGAGAGAGTCTATTTCAAGAGCGAAGGACTGGATCTCTCCTTTAATCGACCGTTCTGAGGTAAGGTTTTGCGATGCTGACCTGGACTTGCCCAGGTCGTCTAGTAAGAAAGAAAGAAGGGATAAACTACCTAGTTCCTCTTTTACAAGACAGCTTGGGCAAGCCCTGAATGTCTGTTGAACCCTCTTGGGGAAATGTCCCTTTATTTATAAGAAATCGCTTGGGAGTAAATTTGGCCTCTCCTAGAAAAGTCGTTCCCTAAAAGTTACCAGAGTTTAATTAACAAAGTTAAGAAACGGCTTCAATTTTAGCTCATGAATTGCAAAGTTTTCTCAACAATAAATGCATTGTCAAGCAATTAATACTAAAGGGCGATCTAATTGTCATTTATGATTTGCTTCTTCACTGATGTGAGCTCAAAATATAGCATGTGATGAATTGTTAAATTCAGTTTATGAAAATGAAGAAACTTTGCAAGAAACTTTCACCATAAAAATTGGGCGCAAACAAAGTTAAGGGACCCTCCCACAATATTCCAATCCAAATTTCTTGCAAAAATCAAGCAAACAAGATGTAACAAGTTTAGGATGTGGGACAATAAAACATGCCAACTGTCAGCAGCTGCAGACTCCTCAATCATATCTGACCTGACCCCTCTCGTCAGAAGTTACCTTGTCGTCTATTTCCCAACATTTAATACAAAATACTTAAAAGAATTATCTCAAGACCAGAAATCGATTTGTTTTGCAAACAAATACTATTTTGGTAGACGTAATCAATATCCCGCCATTCAGTTCAGGTTTTGTATGGCATAGACCTCACATCAACGCCATGGTGCAGTAAAGACTGCACTGGTAAATTTGTAGAAATAGTTTAATTCATCCTTGCTAAATTCGTTTATTTCACATGGGGCGTGTAGATTTGTAGACTTCTCCAATTTTGGCTAATCATCGCAAATGGAGCACAGGTGAGTACCTTCCGACATTTACGACCTATTTATTGTGACATTAGGGCTTTGGGGTTCTCATCGACTTTGCCTCCAAACATTTCGCTGTTTTAAGTGTAATTGTGGTGCTCAAGAATGCAATACGACGCTCTGTTTCAAGGGGGAGGCTTTTCGGTTTGAATGGTGCTTAAATTTTATGTAGATATGTTGAGGAATGTCTTTCAAAATGACCATAACCAACAGAGGCGCGACCATGGGGCTAAGCAAATACAGTCGAAAGTGCCTATTTTAATCTTGACGCTTTCTTTGCTCTTGGGGCAGATAACAAAAATGTTCTCGGTAAGAACTTAGATCAACTCATAAGTAATGCGAAGAAGTCATAATACTCTTTGTAGTACGCTAAAATGTAGTGCATCGTATCGATTTTAGAGTCATTGGTTTTGTAGCGAGAAGCTGCGACGAGATTTGTTTGCATCTGTGTTCGTCATATTTGACGTCAAGACCTCTATCGTTCCCATTGTTTAATGAAGCAATATGATTGGTTGTTTCCGACAGGAACAAAGTCGCTGATTGGATCAGAACCAAATTATTCCCTGTTGTGTTTAGATCTTTTATTTCTTAGCTGATTTACAGTTTTCCAAGTTTCCTTTATGTTCCCCTCACAGGATTCGAGCTTATTGGAAAAAATATTCCCTTTTCATTTTGCGGTTCAAATTGTTAGCTTTACAGCGAACTTGCTTATATGCGCTCATTAGTATCTCAGACCTCATTTTACTGCGTTAACCTTAAAGGGTCTCTTTCATCCAACATTCCTTGCATGTGTCATCTCTTAGCTTGCCTTTGTTCGTCACCATTTTCGTGGGCCATGAAAGTGGCGGCAACAAAGAGACGACACGTGCAAGGCATTCATTTTTCATTCATTCATTTTATCATATTTAAACACAAAACCCTATCAGCTACGAAAAGAAAAAAATAAAACTGTACAAATATCTATTTACATATATATATATATAAAATCTTAAGTTTGCTGGTCTTCCTAGGGATCGTGCTTCGGGAAGGATGCTAATTTCGTAGGAATTCTTTCAGTTTCCTCTTGAATGTGGTAATCGTGGAACTCATTCTGATTTCTAATGGGATTTGATTCCACGCTTTTGCACCAGAATAGAAAAAACTGCCTTTGGAGAATTCTAGGTTCTGCCTTGGAGTGTCAAGACCTAATTGATTTCTTGTTAGATAGTTAGATATTTGAGATCTGGTAACCAGTCTCCCTCTCAAGTTGTCCGGGCAGAGACCATTCATTATTTTATAGATCATCACGGCCCTGTCAAATATTATTAAGTTAGAGACTGAAAGCCAGTTGCAACTCCACCCATCCTTTAATCTAGAGCTTTCTATCAGTGTTCTTGCTCTAGTTTGCAGACGTTGAAGATGATCAAGCTATGTGTTTGAGAAACTGCCCCAAAGTTCATCACTGTATCTCAAATGAATCTCGAGCAGTGCCTTATACACCTGACTCAATTTTGATTGCGGTAGTTTGTTCTTTGATTTCCGCAGGGACGAAAGGGCATTTTTGATTTTACCTTTGAGGCTCTTATATTGCTCATTCCATGAAAGGTTTTCGTCCACTGTAACTCCAAGGTATTTAACTTTTTTGACTCGTTTAATTGGCCCTCCATTTATGTTTACCTCTAATGGACCATTGATACGGTTAGTTTGTCTTTTGTGACCGACAACCATGTACTCAGTTTTATCAGTGTCAAAACTAAGCTTATTCTGCCGTAACCATTCTGCAATATTGTCCACCTCAGTTCTTAGATCATTGCAGAGTTCGTCAATATCTTCGGCAGAGCAAGTTACGCTAGTATCATCTGCATACATGTTTGAGGTGCATTTATAGAGGCACTGCTCAAAGTCGTTGACATACAGGATGAAGAGGAGAGGCCCCAAGCACGAGCCCTGAGGAATACCGCAGTGAACAGTTTTTAGGCTTGATTTGTGGCCGTTCACTTGACAGTATTGTTTTCTATTCGTCAAGTACGATGTGAACCACCGAAGAGGTGTTCCTACTACGCCGTATTTGGTAAGCTTGGAGAGGAGAATTTCGTGGTCCACCGTGTCGAAAGCCTTCTTGAGGTCGAGAAATACGCTTATGTTAATTTTGCGTTTGTCGATGTTAGAAAACCACGCATCTGTTACGTTAAGTAGTGACGTTAAGGTACTGTGCATTTTCAAAAATGCGTGTTGATTTTTTGAAAATTTCTTGTGCACTTTCAAGTAATTTGATACTTGGTCGTGCCCTAGTTTTTCGAGCAACCTCGAGAAGACAGATAACACGGACATAGGCCTGTAATTGCCCATGTCGTTTTTCGACCCAGACTCGAAAATAGAAGTCACTTTTGCTATTTTCCACTTGTCAGGAAAGATACCCTTTTCAAATGAAGAGTTGAATGTGGCAGCTAGCGGCTTACATAAAATTTCTGCTGCATCTTTAACTAACTTTACAGAAACTTTGTCATATCTAGCAGATTTGGAGCATTTCAACGTTTTGATTTCTTTTTCGATAGTGCTTGGATCAATCGCGTGAAATTCGAAAAGAGGTGTTGCTGAAGGTCCTTCATCAATCAGGTATCTTAGTGGGTCATCGGATTCTTTAGTTTCAACTCTTTCCGCAAGTTTTGGGCCTATTGTGGTAAAGTGGTTGTTGAATGCTTCCGCAATTTCCTTTTGCTTTTCAATCAGTTTACCCTCGTACATAACGGATGCGGGAGCCGTGGAACATTGATTTTTGTTTAGGACTTTGTTAATCGTTTTCCACATCTCCTTGGGGTTACTGGAATTCTCATCTATCAAGCTGCGATAGTAGCCTTCGACAGCTCTTCGGAGTTCACTGGTAACCCTGTTTCTAAGGCGTTTGTATTCAGGCCATATTGAACGGTCTTTTTCAGCTTTCCTCTTAGCCCGGTCTCTCTCACGTATCAAGTTTTTGATACGGGGAGTTATCCAGATTCCTTTCCGTGTCTTTAACGGTGCATGCACATCTAAGATTGGGTGAAAAAGATCGTAGAAATTACTTGCCATTACATTAGGGTCATCCCCAGGCGGTGGATGCAGCCATTTCCCAATCAACGCTTTGCAGGTCGAACAGAAAAGCTTCTTTATCGTAATTTCTCATGCTGCGAAATTCGGTTTTAAATTGCTTCCTTGTTACCTGCAGCTTGGCATTAAGTTTTCTGATTCCTAAGATCATATAATGATCTGTCATGCCAAGTTTTATGACGCCAGAGTATGAAATAAATTTGGTCTGTTCGTGGAGAAATGATCAATAATTGTTTTGGATGTACTAATCTCTCCATTTTTAGAGCTTGTTGTAGCTGCTACCCTTGTAAAATCTGTGATCAACTGTTCAAACTGAAATTCTGAATAAATAAGTTTCAGCTTCCTTGTGTTACAGTCCTTTGGCTTTTTATAATCACAATTTGTGTCACCAACAAGAATAATTTCCTTACCTTCTGCATCTAGCTTTTTTATGATTTTTGTTAAAGCCTCAAAGGTGGAAGCGTCTGTACCCTCCGTTGGCGGACGATACCAACATAGCACAATGTAACTCTTAGCGTGCTTGGGGGTCATTTCAATCCCTATGATCTCTAAATTGGGATCCCTAATGTCCTCTCTTTTGTTATGAGAAAGGGTATCTTTCACATATATAGCTACACCACCTCCTGAGGTGTCCCTGTCGTGTCTATAGATATCATATCCCTCAACTGAAACCTCACAGTCGCGTATGTCTTTTGACAGTCTGGTTTCATTGAGGCCGAGAACATCTAATTCATGGTCGTGCATTAATTTAGCTACTTCTACCTTGTGCTTTCTAAGAGACACTACGTTCATCTGCGATATTCTTACTCCTTTTCTGCGTTTTTTCGTTACATTGGCGGAGTAATTAGCATTTCCCTGAAGTCCCGAAGTCCCACATGCTGGATGAAAGAGACCCTTTAAGTTTATCTCTCGTTTTGAAGAGTTTTTTTCAGGGATGGTGTAATCCAAGGACAAAAGCGTTCTGTTCTCTAATTGGCGCATGCTTTTCAATTACGAGAGAAACCAGTTCAGACCATTTATTGACTGCCTCGTCAACACTATCGGCACTATTTACTACAATTCATGAGCAAGTGAATTTTACTAGAGAAAATTCTCCCAGTAAATTCAAGCAGATCTTGTATATGCTGGAGAGAAAGAGATTCTGGATCTATTGATGAAGATTGCAGCCTCTTACTATTTTTCTGTCATTATGTAATTGCTGATCAGACAACTACCGGGTGAGCCAGAAAAAGTTTCCACTTTGAAAAATTCGTATCACCAAGAGTCCTTAACAGATTTGAATGATTCAAATTCCAGATAAAAGGCAAAAGATTGAAGTATTTTTGTGTGATTTTTGCGCTGCTTTACCAGCACTAGAAGTATCGGTAAATTTAACATTATGAAATTTAGATGGTTGCTTAATGACTCAAAAAAAGGACTAAAACATTGATGAAACTGTAAGGACTCTCCCTACACAGAACGAGGCTCAATGGACGTTCCACTTCTCGAGAGTTCTAAGACATCAGCTTTCCAAAAAGTGGTATTGATTTTCAGTCCCAGAGCAATACATGGCCAGTGGATACCTCTCACCCGTGAAGCATTTAATTTAATTTATTGAGCTTTGTGTCCTTTGTGTCCTTTGTGTCCTTTGTGACGAGTCCTTTGTGATTTGATTGATTATAATAAGAACAAAAATAATGGATCTAGAGTTACGATGGATTACAATTAGGCGCAGCAGTTGCACGCAGTATTCTTATACCAAAAACATTATCAGATCGCCAGTGGTTCGATTGATACGAGCAAGGGAGTCAAATAAATAATACTATGATTTATATGCTTCGCCTCAAATCATGTTGTCAATGAAAAAGATACTTTTTGACTTGACAAAACTTTCCCGGAACTTCCAATTAAATCTCTTTCATTTACAGTTGTTTACCCTCCTATTCTTTTCAACATTTACCGATTTACTTTTTCACCATGTGTAAGTTTCCTATATTGAGCATATTCCTAACTGCGTTAATTTCTCTTTGCAGAGGAAAATTTTTTCTGTTGCTCGTTATTATAGTGTGCACTGTTTTTCCAATTCAGGGATGCAACCGGTATTGTATTCTTCGAAAGATGCAGAAGATGGTCGGCCTTGCTGGGAAAGGACTGGCAGCAATATTTGTTATTATAAAAACTTTTATCAAAGAAAAGGCAATGGTCACTGTGCTAATAAATATTTCTACACGACAACATTCTCCATCAAATTCCCGTATGCAAATGACAGCTGTTATGTGGCTTATCATTATCCATATACTTACAGTATGATGAAGGTAAGGAGTGCTATCTGGTTTTATTATCATTTTTTTCATTTTCATTTTTTCATTTAATCCTTTTTATACATGATACTCCTTCAGCTAAAAATGTAAATAAAGATAAAATAAAGATAAAGATGAATGTATATCTAATCACACTGTTCTTCCAGGAGGTTATGTTTCAAGGGGTCTTCGATGTCTTATTGGCCCTAAAAATAGTTTCTAACCTGCTTTTTGAAAAGTGCAGCAGATTTCACATTTCTAATATTGTTTGGGATATCATTCCACACCTTGGCACCTTTGTACGAAAAGCTCTTTTTAGTTATCTCTGGCCTAGGTCGTGGTATCTGCAGGTCATTCGCTCTCCTTGTTTCATATTTTGAAACATGACATCTTTTTGTGAACTTTTGCTGAAGAATTTCTGGACATTGTTCATTTAGAATTTTATGCACCATCATCGCTTGGTTAAGCTTCATTAGTTCATTTACACTTAGTGTTGCAGATGGTATTCTGTCTTTACTAGGCGCAGATTGGATCAGAGCCATTGCCCTATCATGTAACTTTTGCAAGTTATTGAGTTTAGTTGTAGAAAGGTGACCCCATACCAGATTACCATATCTGAGGTGACTTTCCACCAATGCGCGGTATACTTGAAGAACTTGTGATTGGAGGAGCAATTGTCGAAGTTGTCTGATGGAATCAAGACCTCCCTTTAATTGTTCTTTTATACTGTTGATTCCATGACAACTTGATCGTAAATATAAAATTGATCGTAAATATCAAAGTATGCAGTAGAGCCGGTAAAATGTGCCAGTGGTAATTTGCAAGAAGCTATCTACAGTAGACCTCATATTATGATGACGTCACACGTCTTTTAAAAAGGAGTCGTTTTGAAACAAATTGTACTGCTTTGTTCAACCATTCAATTTACTTTAGCACTGTAATCAACAAACCCTGGATATTCTTAAAAGCTGAATTAAAGTTGCCATAAGTTTAAAGCAACCAATTGTATAACTGAATGAAGCACGTGCCTTTGATGGTCGATAATTAAAATGATGAAATAACGGGCTAGCCAGAAAAAAGTTTCCATTTTTGAAAATTCATAGCACCAAGAGTACTTCACAGATTTGAATAATTCAAGTTTTAGTTAAAAGCGAAAGAATAAATCATTTTTGTGATTTTTCTCGCTATTTTACCAGTACTAGAAGCATCGGCAAAGTCAACTTTGTAAAAATTTCGTGCTTGGAAAATGACGGAAAGAGGGCCTAAAACTCAAACTGTAAGGACTCTCTGTACAGAGAACAAATATGCTATTGGCGTTTCGCCTCTTTCAAGAGTTCCAAGACCTCATTTTGCAAACAAATAAAAAAGATTTTCAGTCCCATGGTAGTAAATCTGCAGTGGATATCTCTCAACCATGAGCAATGGCGTTTTCTTAACTGCTCTGCGTGAGGAGTCCATTATAATTTGATCAATGATTTAGGCCCTTTTTCAGTCAATTTGCAACATTGAAATTTTTGTTAAGTTTAATTTACCTATATCTCCAGTGCTTCGCAAAAAGCTTTGATCTTTTGGCTTTTAACTTGAATTTGAATCATCCAGTTCTGTGAAGTTCTCTTTATGCTGTCTCTTTGTTCTCTTTATGTTCTAAAGAGGTCTTTATGTGAAATTTTTAAAGGTGGGAATTTTTTTCTGGCTCACCCGGTAGACTCTTTAAAGTTAATTCAGAAAAACTACGCACTTCGTTGCTTCAAGCTAAGAGGCAGGAGTCATTCTCAAGTTTATGGCCACAGCTACCGGGTGACTCAAAAAATGTCCCCTGTTTGAAGAATCATCACAAAAAAATTACTAAATTATTCCTAATGCTAGATAAATATGTATTTTTCTTGTTCTTAATCAAGTATCAAGTTTATTTTCAATCAAGTTGCAGTAGGCTTGAATTGGCTTTTATTCTTTAGGTATCATTATACGCCAGCTTTAGATAGATAGATCATGATGGAAACTTTCATTCAAACTATTTAAAATACAATAGAAGCTATTTTATCATTCATTTCATCTTATTATATTTATACACGTAAAAGTTCCAGTATAAGCTATAAATACTGTTTTCCAAACTGACGTGTTAAAAACAAATTAATAGATATGATATAACAAAGTAGCCCTAATACAAAGAAAACGAGACTAAAGAAACATTAGCTCTGGCTCAGTGCGTTGATATCGTTTTTGATAGCCGTCTGAAGGCACTGAGGGAGGGTGCCACTTTATGTTCCCTACAAAGCTGCTCCAACGTCTGGCCCCTCGATACGACAACGAACGTTGATCAGCGCTAGTTTTTAAAAGTAGCAATGTTAGATCTGTATCAGTTGCTCAACTGATACAGATTTAACATTGCTACTTCGTTCAGAAGTACACAACCATTTCTATTTCAAATGATGATTGAGCATCAGGCTAGCTTTGGATCTTACGGATAGTTTGGCCTGAACCAACAATGAGTGACTGGGATTTAACAACATTTAATGAAAGCTTACTTCCATGCAACCAGTCGTGCAAGTTAGAAAGATCACAGTTTAAGTCATGTTGTAGATCACCAAAAATTTTAGAGAATTGTGATATCGTAGCGTCATCTGCGTACATACTGACATGCGCTTTTTCAAGCGAAAATGGTAAATCATTTATGTAGATCAGGAATAAAAGTATGCCAAGACAAGTGCCTTATGGGACACCACAATCTATATCACTTGTACCAGATGATACACCATTGACCTTGCAAAACTGCTTGGTCAAGATAAGAGGCGAACCAGTCGTGCTGAAGAGCATTTACACCATATTTTTCATGTTTTGGCAGAAGGATTTTGTGGTCCACCGTATCAAATACTTTTTTAGGTGAATGAAAATTAGACCATTATATTCTCCTTTTTCGATGTTAAAGTACTAGTTGTTAGTGCTTTTCATAAGACAGTTAACAATGGTGTGTAAGGATCTAAAGCCAGGCTGATGCCGGCATATAAGCTTACTCATTTTCATTTTAAAAATTATCATTCACCCAGGGTACAATTCAGTCTAAATACTGTTTTAAAATTGGCCCTGCAAAAGCTACTTACAAAATTAAAGAGTTATATAATACAAAATTTATAACAAAAATAGAAAATGTATAAGATTATTTTTCCTTGAGTTTGGACTTGAAGGCATTGATTGAGGGAGCCATCTTTGTTTCCAAATCAAGACTGTGCCAAAGACTGGCCCCGCGATACGCAAAGGATTTTTGGCCGTTGCCAGTTCTCAACATGGGTATTGCAAGGTCTGTTTTTGAGTTTCTTAATTGTCTTGGATGTACCCCGGATAATCTCACGAATAGATCACTGAGATAGTGAGGTGCAAGAGAGCTATTGGTGTTTAAATAATCATAAAACTGACTTTACAGAAGTACCTCAAGAAGACACAAGATAAACGGATAAAGACCCGTGACTGACCAGCATCCTTTGCAAGCCCCGATCACTCTTCCCCACAGCTTCCATTAGTTTCTGTATACAGAAAATAGCCTCGTTCGTAATCCGTTTTAATCCTCGATTAAAATAACTTAAATGGACAAAAAATTACATCAATGGCTTCTTTAGTCCATTAACAATACATTTTAGCATGTATTTTCGCTCTGGAAAGTCAGGGCTACGCAAATAGGAGGAAATAATTATAGGCCTCAGTAGACAGGAAGAAACCCGAGAAAAAGAGAGGAAATTTTGCTTATCTGCAGACAAACAGATATTAGAGACTGAATTACCTTTACGGTCAAACATTAAACTCAATAACGAATAGCATGTAAAAGCCCAAAAATCACAATGCGAGGAAATAATGAAGGAACTGTACCTCATGTTTTTGGACGAGCTGGAGCCGTAGCCTGTAGAAGAAGAGATTCTTTAGGCCAAAATTTACGGATTTAAACTGGTCTGCTGGTCTTCTTCGTCGAAAGATCCAAGAAACAAAGCCCTGTAGTTATTCCTTCGATGTCCACTCAGAGCTGTGCCGATCTTGGAGCGAGATCTAGAGGTAGTTCTTGATCTTCTCTGCCTTGCGATTTCATGTTTTCCATCAAAGCATAGAAGGCAGGAGAACACTGGAAGTAAGCATCTTCCTACGTCCTGAACCTCAAGTGCAATAACTGCGTAGTTGTTGTATCCAGTGTCAGTTCAATAGTGTTCAGGACATTAAAGGTGCTTACATGTAGCATGATAAATGACCGTTTGGGGGTTGCAAGAATGGCAGACTTACCACATCGTCGTAGTTATCAATATTGACAATTCTGTGTGGGTCTGGCTTGATGAATGATAAATTAGGGTAATTGTTAACCCTATTAGTACTGGGGGGGGGCGTTTTTCGCCCCTACCATACTTTTCTACATTGCACGAAAAATGGCATGTAATTTAACCACCAAACTTTGTGGCTTTTAGTCAAATTCAATTGGCAATTAGATTTTTAACATTTCATTGGTCTAACTATGATGACGTGACCACAGCGATACCATATTTGGAGAGTGGTCAACAAAAAAATTCTTAAAACCTCCATAGATTTTGTCTCGTTTGTCCGATTGATCTCAAACATGCACCCTTCGATCGCATTTGATGAGTAGTTTCATTTGATATATGCATGTTTCATATTTGCTGACATCAGCAAGATTTAATATCTATGACGTCATTGCTCTAATTAAGAAATGTAAGATATGAAAAATTGTTGTCTCTTTTGCTTCAACTTCTTCATTTGATTACTTCCGAGTCCATATTTACTAGATAAAAGGACAAGACTTAGAATTAACTGCAAAGAAAATCAGTACATGGATCAAAAAGCTAATTAAAGCCTAATTGCGCTAAAGATAGAAACTGAAAATTTCTCAAAAGTATGTATTTTAAATCTGCAACATGTGTCCTGCAATTTGAGACAGATTTGGAGAAAATTGGATGAGAGGTAAATTAAATAGAACTTTTCTTGTTAAGGAGGTAAAAAATTGCCAATTTTCCTTTGTTTTTGGTTACCCAGCAACGAAACACGTGACTAATTAATTTTCATTGTTATATTCCAATAGCCAATTGTTCAAATAACAATAGGAGTAAATCTTATTGTTATATCTCTTGCAGTTTCGGAGAAAAAGAGGGGGCCAAAAACGCCCCCAGTACAATTTAAGCAACAAATCGCCCAGTACTAATAGGGTTAATAGTCCATCAGTTTTTGTAAAAAAAAACCAAAAGCGCGCTAAGGCTGCTGGTCAGTCATGGGTCTTTAAGGAGAGGTATGCCTATAGTTAGATCTGCCATACTTTAACCAGTCTTAAAGATAGGGGCAACACGAGCTATCTTTCAACTATCTAGGGACTCCCCCGAAAATAGCGATAAATCTCACTAATCACGCAAATGTCCGTTAATCATGGGAAACACTATCTGTTTGGAAGACCGTCCGGGAGTTTCGATCCTATCAGCCCGAAGGCTAAAAACCGACAACCAAACTACGAATTACTTATATTATCTATACCTATCTATATCTATATCTACCGGGTGAGTCAGAAAAAACGTGGGGCGTTTGGCGGACCGTGACATCGCATTTAGTCACCCGATTGTCGTGAACTAAAGTTTCGCGTGTAGCCAAGAGTCTAACTTAGATCGTAAACCTTTTTCCATCGAAATCGGCCATTTGATGAATTTTTGAAAAAAGATTTTCTTCGCAAGAGCTTGTATGGGAGTCTTGCAAGCTGGTGAAATCTTTTGCCAAGCCCCTTCCGCATTTTATTTTAGCAAGAGTTACAGGTACACGTGGTATTAGCAGGGGAGAATCAAATTGTTAGGGGATAGTATTTTCTCCCCTGGGATGTCTTAGCATAACTTGTCCTTCGTGAAGAATATGTTTGAAAGACATTGAGAATGCGTACTTGTTTGTCTTGCGAAGAGGTCCCTTTCAAGCAGATCAGCGCTCTGTCAATCGCAATGGGACTTTTTGCCTACAATGCATTTCCTAAGGCTTGGTCCACAATAGGTCTTTTGAGTCGCTTCAGTCGTGCAGAAAGACCCAAAAGACAAAGGATTCAAACTCTGAGTCTCTATCTTTTTGTTCTTTCTGCACGATCTTAGTGACCTAAACGAGCTAGTGTGAACCAGGCTTAACTTTTTCTGTATCCCCTGATAATTCCACGAGTACCTGCAACTCTGGCAAGGCTAAACTGCTGCAGAGGCTTGGTTTAAGATTCCATCAGGTTGCAAGAATCCCATACAAGGCCTTACGAAGGAAATCTTTTTTTAACAAATGCATTAAGAGACCTATTTCAATGGGGAAAGGTTTATGATCTAAGTTAGACTGTTAGCTGCTTGGAAAAAAATAGTTTACGATGATAGAAAGATTCAATGCGACGCCACAGTCCGACAAACGCCCCACGTTTTTCTGACTCACCCGGTATATATATATATATATATATATATATATATATATATATATATATATATATATATATATATATATATATATATATATATATATATATATATATATATATATATATATATATATATATATATATATATATATATATATATATATATATATATATATATATATATATATATATATATATATATATATATTATCTATATCTATGCCTTATTTATACTATCCTAACGTCGTAAACAACTGCGAATATTGCCACTCCCTTTATTGTCCATTACGCACGGGATTAATCAATGTCCTCGAAGGAATCATCAACACTTTCTAATTGTCCAACTTAACGAAAAACAACTAGTATGGCAAAAACTACTTTTTCTGATCTTGCGTAAACAACCTTAATGAAAAGCAACTCTGCGTAAATAACTATTGTTTTCGAAACGCACAAACAACTTGTAGGAAAAACAAGTCTTTTTCCTAACTAACATGTAGAGAATTTACTGTATCTCATATTTGTCTCGTGAACAGTATAGCTTGCAATTCCATCGTTACCAGATTCATGGAAGTTTCTTGATGCTTCTCGTGAATTTTGACAAGGCATGCTTCTCTTAGCCATGGAAGGGTAAGTGAGGACACTTTGGTCCTGCTGTTAACTGCTTCATCAAATTCTTGACCCTGCGATACAAGAGTCTCCCTCAGAAAGATCAGATAGGAAAGATGCTTGGTCAAAATTCTTTAACTGTCTAGATGTTATATATTGGTGCTCCCTTTTCACCCCTCCATGGAGCTTTCTGACGCGATAGACAAGGTAATGATCATTGAAACAGGTTTTATATACCCCAGAACCAGCGATGTTTGTTTCATTTGTGATTGCAATATGATCAATTGGAGTAGATTTTTCAATAGTGACCCTTGCAGGTAGTCTTATAATTTAACTGTTGATTGAGATGGAAAATTGCGACAACTTTTTGTCGCAAAATTATTATCATTATTACAGCAATGCTGCAATTCGATTGGCTAAGAGCGAAATGTTTGCTTATGAAGCAGCAGCGTGAGCCCCCATCTTTTGCGTTTGATTATGGAGGAATGGCGGACCAAATCATCGATGTCGTGTCAAAGTAAGAGCTTCATAGCGCTATTTGTTGAAATGTAGTGCGAGGGAAGGAAAGTTTTGTATGTGCAACAACTGGATGTAGCTTAGGAGACTACCGGGTGAGTCAGGAAAAACGCCCGACCTTTGAAAGGCTACTGCTCCCTGAATATATAAGCAACGATATTTTGCAATATTTGATTAGATAGCTAACATGTTCAATTATTTTTAGAAATTTTGTAGCTAAAACCGGTAACCCCGTTCAGATTCTGTTGGTGATTTCCTAAAGTGAGTCCCTATGAGAAACCTTAAAAAACGTGCTAAAATTACAAACAAAAGTCCCTAATGTGTTTACCTCACAGCGATGACTTTCAGCACGCTTTAGCACGTGCTTTAGTTTTGACGGGTTGAAAAGTCTTCTCCCTTGTGTGAATAACTTATTTGGTGGAATTTCATTATCCCATGAGGACAAAATGCATGAGCAAACCCAAGAGTCATTATTGGTAGCAAGGAGAAAAAATGGAAATTTCCTATTTTGACGAGAAGGAATGACCAATTAAATCCGGGTAAATTACTGATCCTAATTTGACATATCGGGGATAAAACAAGACAGTTTTCAACATCATCATTGTATGGTGATCAATGCAACTGTAGGCTCTGCAAAACATATATTCCGAAAGTTGGGTTCCTAACAGGATATACGTTTGACAGGCCTTCTCGTGGGGGTCGGGGGCGGCTCGCGGCTGTTCTGGGGGTGGCGGGCTCGCGGTGTGGGTTCCTCCTCGTGATGCGGATGCCGGGTGGCGGTTGTGGTGGGGGTTGTCCTCGGTGTTTCGTGCTTGGCGTCCACTGGTGGGCTTATGGGGGACGGGGGGCTTGCAGCATGGAGACATTCATGCTGTGGGCCGTTTTGGTCCTCCGTGTGCCCGCTGGTTGGTGCTGGGTGCGGTGGTTTCATTGGTTGCTTCGCTGCGGCCGCCGTGGTCGGTGTTTGGGTCTTCCGAGGCTGGTCGCCGTCCTGGGCCTCTATGGGGGGCCTTTTCTGCTTTTATCTTGTAAAATATATATATAGTGCTTTTATGTAATCGAAAATTTATTATGGACATTGTAAAAAGTGTTTTATTTCTTTTTTAAGTAGGCCTTAATTAGCTTTAATTTGGCTATTTCTAATCTAAGCCTTCTGTAAATAAATAAATGATGATGATGATGATGATGATGATGATGATGATGATGATGATGATGATGATGATGATGATGATGATGATGATGATGATGATGATGATGATGATGATGATGATGATGATCATTGCTTTGATATTGAGGAATCAGGATTTTTTCAAAAGTCGGGCGATTTTATTGACTCAACCGGTAGAATTACACTCTTCTTCGCTTTTCTCAGGAACTTTTTGAACTCAAAGAAGCTTCGAGCAACAACTTCAAAATGGCATCGGAAATGTCCTATTACTCTTTTGCCTCGTAACAGAACAAACGGTTTTCTTTCCGACCGCGACTTCAAATCAAACAGGTTTTGCGGGTAAATTGTTTGTCATGTTTTTGTCTGATCACCAGAATCCAAAGTTGAGTTGATTTCTGATTTTACGAGATGAAAAACTTCGAAAGGGTGGACTTATTTTGAAGGGAACAAAATTGATGACATGGCTGGCAAAGATCTGGATGGGATAATGTTTCTACTGTTTCTTCTGATGCACTTTGTGTTGGACTTTTTACCTTTGAAAGAAAATTCGAAGGAGAATCTACAAATTTAGAAATTTAGATAAAATGGCCTGGAAACCCAAGTTTCTGAGAAATGGGAGCTTGTAAGTCCTTTAGAATTTTCAATTTTTACTTGCTTTATTTTTGTCGCATAATGGTCTTCAGAGGAAGATCTTAGCACTTTGTCGAATAAAAATCAACATTCATCTTCCCCAAAAAGAATACATTTTGGATTGTTTTAAATTTCTGAGATTGATGCATCAATTTCAAGTGAAAGAAGTTTTTAAAATTGATTGCATTTTGCAAATGGAAAAGACGCCACTTGCCTGCTCGAAGCACATTTTGGTTTCCGAATCTTCTTTCAAAATTACAAAGTAAGACACGAATTGTATAAAATAACACCATTCAGTTAATAATTACTCCGTTCAAAGCTTTAAGGTCTCATTGTTTTTACTTATTTCTTTCAAAATGAAGGATCAAACTCATTGATAAAATGCAGAGCTTCTGTAAACATTGACAATATTTACAGTATTTGTTGTTGCGAAAAATCAAAATAATGAAATTATAATAGAAATTCTACATTGACAAATCTGGAATTGCACGTGATCTCAAATTGAAAGAATCTCCTCCCAATTTTTGGTGTTTGACGAAATTTCATCCAGAACATTTTTATCCTTGTAAAAACATGACCATGAAATCATGGCTGACCATGGTTTGAACATAAGGTCAGTGGTGATTCAAAAGTTTCCTTGACCATGGTCACAGACCACCCTATTGCCAAAGCCCAGCCCCATTGCCTGAAGGTTGTTGAGATTTTATGAAATAACAAAATGTGTTAAGTGGTATATTGCTCTCAAATAAGTGATTTTGAGAAAAGTTCTCTTTCACATGAATTTTCTTCAAACAGAAATGAGTAGTGCAATTATTTCCTTTTTCTGTCATGAAAATGGAGGAATGATTTTTGGCATAACTAATACTTGTATGCCATGTAGTCTTTGCTCATGATCTGGAAAATATACTTCATGGTAAGTTCATCTATCAACTTTTAAAACTTTTAAAAATCAAATCAAGGAAAATTGCTGGAAAATATTTGTTGATCCTTCACAATTCAAAAGCCCATACCGCAGCCCTGACAGCATAAGCCAACAACTTGCGAACAATATTTTTGTACTCTTGTCAGGTTCAAATTGAATTTTAAAAATAATCCTTTTGAATGTCCCCTCATTTCTGCTTCATGATGTCCTTGCAAAATAATTTGTGAAACTTGCCAGTGGCTGATTTTGAAAACCAAATAAGACTTCCAGCGAAAGCTAAATTCTGCATCCTCAAAATAAGTTGAAAGGCAATTAGATAAGTGGCTGGGTGTTTCATGATAATCATTACACGTACTTTTGAATAAGTACCCGCTTATAAGAAGCTCTACTCTCAGATCGCCAAAATATTAAGAAACGCCAGTAATGGGAAAAGAACTTAGAAAACTATTTATTTGTAACAAAGAAAATCCCTGACATATTTCACTCTATTTTCACTTCTTTCCCGTGCAATAGTACTTGGAAGGTACTTAAATAAAGTCTAAACATTGACATGGCTTCAAACTCTTTGTTTTGGAATGTTCAGGAGGGAACAGGTAGTGGACACAGAAATGCTATGGAACCTTTAAGAAACTCGTCAACAACTCTGAATACTGAAAATCTGATAATGTTAAGAAACTTTCAGTACTTGCCCAAATTCTAAGTTTCTTATGAAATGATGCAAATGCTTAGATCCCCTCAAGTCAATAAATGAAATTGATTTCTTGTGAGACGTGTCATGGTCGTGCGACAGAAAGAGACCATTGTAGTGCAGGCCCGACGGAACGAAATTCATTGTGGGCGGGGGCTGGCTGAAACGAGTTGTGAGCGAAGCGAGTAAGAACGGGGGTCAGGGGGCTTGCCCCTGGGGAAATTTTTCATGACCACGCCCTTTAGATCGTTGGAAAACGCCCCATTTTTGGAAAATGTGCTATTGACGGAAGCAAAGGATCACGACTAATGAGAGTCTTTCCATGAAAATTTTGAAATTTTTGACTTGTATGACATCAAAAGACATTGCATTTTTGATGGATTCTGGCAGCTTCCACGAATTCATACGAGTTTGAATCTTCATTCCTACGACCTTGGCTTTTGCAGCTTTTTTCACCTACAAAATCAACAAACTTCACCAAATTATTGGGGGGCTGAAGCCCCCAACCCCCCACTTCTGACGGGCCTGGCAGTACCTAACGAAACGATGTTTCAAATTTGATACAAAAATGATACATCAGAGAATGCGAGAACAACTGAGGATGTTCTGCAGGTTTTGTGGAACTTTTCAAGATCACAGTCTCCTTCCATGTGAAATCACAATCTCCTTTGGTTGGGCTCTCGCTGCTTCGAGCTGCTATCTTGGAATGATCTTCCGATTTGCTTTGTATCTTGGAAACCGTTGTACAAATTTTTCAGGGGGTAATGTCGTTTAAGGACAATGACCAATGATACCAGTATTTCTTACTCTTCATCGAGTTTAGAAGATGTAAATCAAACTCTAAACAGTGAACTAAGCCATCTGAAGAAATGGTTGCTAGGTAATAAACTTTCCTTAAACATCCTAAAAACTCAAGCCCTGGTTGTGGGTTCCCAGCCCAAAATCAAGAAAATTGTTGATGAAACTGTTGATCATCCCCAGTTTTTTATCGGTGACTCCCAAGTTGAAAACGTAGACCAGTTAAAGTATCTGGGTGTGATAATAGACAGGAGTTTAAGTTGGGAAGAACACATTGATATTCTCCGTACCAAAGTTTCTCGAGCAATTGGGTTTTTGAAATATGCCAGAAAATTTTTACCTCAAAACACATTAAGTAAAATGTATCAGGGGATAGTGGAGCCCCATTTTCGGTACTGTTGTTCTGTGTGGGGATGCTGTGGGGCGACCAAACTGCTAACCCTACAAAAGTTGCAAAATCGAGCGGCGAGAATTGTAACCAAAAGTAAATTTGATACGCCTGCTATGGAACTAATACACAATCTAAATTGGCAAACTGTAAGTGATATTATTAGAAGCGAAACAGCTACTACTATGTACAAGTCTCTAAATGGACTGATACCTGAGTATCTATCCAACTTGTTTGTCAAAAATTCAACTCGGAATGTTAGAGAACTTAGAAATACTGAAACTGATCTTTCGCTACCATTGCGGAAGACTAAAAATGGGCAAAACGCAATATCGTTTCGTGGACCTAAACTCTGGAATCAACTCGAAATCGATCTTAAACAAGCACCCTCCCTTGCCACCTTCAAAAAAAGATTAAGAAATTGACTCCCACGTTCTTTTCTTTTTCTTATCAATGTTATTAGAAACCTAGGGTTAGGGTTAGGGTTAGGGTTAGGGTCGCAAAAGTTATTCCACTTCATAAGTCTGGAAATAAAGCATTGCCTGACAATTATCGTCCAATATCAGTGTTACCTGTTTTGTCCAAAATATTAGAAAGAGTTGTCTACGAACAAATAGCTGACTATCTAGAAAATAATAAAATGTTAACATCATGTCAATTCGGCTTCAGGAAGAGATATAACACAGAACTTGCCGTCACACTGTTCACAGACAATATTCGACGAGCAATGGATCATGGGAAATTAACAGGTGCTGTGTTTGTTGATTTGCAAAAAGCTTTCGACACTGTTGAACATTCGGTAATACTGGAAAAACTTCCCTATTATGGTATCAATGGTGCAGAACTTTCCTGGGTAAAAAGCTATCTGAAGGATCGATACCAATTTGTTCAATGCGGCAATTCGAAATCTTCATGCCAGTTAGTCAAATATGGAGTACCTCAGGGCTCAATTCTGGGGCCTCTATTGTTCCTTATACAAATTAATGATCTAACGAAAGTTGTAAAAGTATGTAACATCCAAATGTATGCTGATGACACTGTCATATACGTGTCTCATAAAAGCATCAGCGAGGTGGAGGAAGCTCTGACAGGTGATATGGCAAATATTGCGCAATGGCTAGAGAACAACAGGCTTATCATAAATCTAAAAAAAGGAAAAACGGAAACAATGCTTTTTGGTACTGCTAAAAGACTGCACTCTAAAAATGACTTAAAGATCTGGATCAATGAGCATTTGATACACTTTGTGAATAGTTACAAGTATCTTGGTGTGCTTTTGGACCCTTGCCTAAATATGAAAGAGCATTTACAGAAGACTGTAAAAAGTGCAGCAGCACGAATTAAGCTATTGAAAAGAATGAGACAATCACTAACGAGTCATGCAGCTGAATCAATATACAAAGCAATTGTATTGCCCAAAATGCTTTATTGTTCTACACCGACTCTAAAGATCTCAGACACCATGGGCAAAAAATTCGAAAACCTTCAAACAAGGGCCATTAAAATCATTCATCATCATCCAGAGTTTGATCAAGAACGTCGGTATATGACGATATTAAACCAGAAAAAGTTTAAAGCAGATCTTTTGATCTTCAAGTGTTTGCAAGGAACTACCATTCCAAATTTTGAGTCGTATGGTGAAAGAGTTAGCCACAATTATGGTACAAGAGGCAATAAAGCTACATTACGCGTTCCAAGAGTCAAAACAGAAGCAGCAAAAAAGTCTTTCTGGTTCCAAGGCCCATCTTGCTTTAACGAACTACCCATTGACATTCGAAGTTTAGATTCTATTGTTGTTTTCAAGCATCGACTAAAAGAACATCTGGAAGGATTATAATCATGAACTTAAGGACAGGATTTTTGTTTTTTAACAATAAATATTGAAGGATATTTTAGGTTCTTATATTGTAAATTGATAGCTTATTTTTCTTTATGTTCAAACAGGGCCCTTATTGATAACAATACTCATAGTATTGACAAGGTTACCCTGTATAAATATTGCTCTTATTATTTATTATTATGTTTAAAGAATTAAAAGTTGAATTGAATTGAGAATACGTCCTTGCACGAATAACAGGCTCTTTTGAAAACTTCAAACACAGCATAGAGGTTCTCTTCACAATCTTTCAACGAAGTCAAAGTAACTGATCTATCCTCCACCAATATACTAGGCACACCATTCAACAATCTTGTGAAAGCACGTTTTGCGTTTGCTCTCTTTTTCTTCAGACGAAGTCGATTCTCAATATCCACAAGTTCCCAATCAACGTCTCGTTGGCTTTTCCTTGTCTCCTCATGTGACCCTCCCAAGTTTTCACTAAGAGCTGAGGGGTTTCCAATATTCAACGCAGGATTTTCATCAAATGGTTGGGGCTCATCTGTTTCCATGTCACCAAAACACGTACTACTAGTTTCACACTGTTGTAACGACGCAGGTCCAAAACTCTCGGCTACAAGGGGTAGTTAAACGCACACCGTGAATTTGTACCAAGCACCCCCAACACCAGAAAACACAGCAGAAATAACGACTTGTCTTGACAGTAACGAGGTAAATTCAGCACGGTTTGCTACAATAAACAGTAAACAAATCAATGATTAAACTCAATAAATAGTGATAAGAAACTCTCGAATCACAACAATAACAAACACGAAGTATGGTCTAATGAAGTCCTAAACGAAATAGATAAACAACATGCAACGAGTGAGGAATAGCAGAAATAGTCAAATTTTTAAACTTACAAACTATTTGTCCTTCTAAATACTCAGTTTGGTGTCCATGTCTTGATGTTTTTGTTAGCCAACACAGCCATTACAGCATTTTCTCTGAACTCCGCCTCGGCAACGATAAACTTGATCTTGTTTCTCGACCTGCTACAAACTCACGCCGTATTCAACAACAAAATATTCTAAGCACGGGCACAATAGCCACAGATGAATAAAAGTTCAAGATTCCCAGACACTAACAAGTGTTCTTTTAATGCCAATAGAAAAATCAAAGTTCAAACGCAATAACAGTCCCCAAGGGGCATAGTTCACGAGTCAAAAGTGATAAAAACAGTTTTTGCACGATACAAGTCTTTCCACACGACAAGCCCAGTCCTTCTTCCCTTCACAGTAAGGACCAACCTGGCCTAGCTCCTGTGCCATGCTAATGCAACTTCAGTATGCAAGAAAAAAAAATGGGCCAAAGAAGGCAGGGTTTGTCTTCACAAGTCAACTCATTGAACTGATCTTACCTGCGTTTTCTGTTTCAACAAACCATCGTGGTCTTCCACAACATCTATGTCTGTATCTATTAAAAGATAATGTGAGTATGTGAAACCATTTTTCGTTGCCAGTATGTTATATATCGGGCCGAGTAACACACGAGAGCAGGCTCAAATCACGCTAACAACCAGTTTACATAACTATCTCAAAACGAGGCTATATAAATAGGACTTTTAGCCGAGGCTAATGTACCACAGGAATCACTCAGAGGTATTCTATCCTCATTTTCACCATTGATAGAATTCTCTTCAAGGTAATCAAAACAAGAAACTGGACTACTTGGGGACCTATACCACCCAAGGATGATATTTGAAAATTAGTTTTTAGGCTCCACCGACAGAGCATAAACTGCTACGCATGCGAGAATACTCATAACTTTGAGTGCCCCTAACTCACTGCAACAGGTCCCAAAATTCGGCAACACTTGATATTTTGTTCCTTGGGCCTTAAACTCTTGATTTATCGTTTCAAAAAGCTTATCAATCCAAACACTTCCTTATCTCAGATTGCTCGATGACGTCATTTTACGCGGTTTCTGCTCTGTCGGCTCCACCTCTATAAAATTGAGCTTAACAGATTTAGTGGGAAAATCCTCTCCAGAGTACGACCAAAAACTATGTAGAGTTAAAACGTTTTTCGATGCCATTTCGGCTCTATCTGATTAACAGTAAAAGTTAAGGCCTCTTTCGAAAGAGGAAGAGAAGCGTAATATCTTTAAGCAGCATTTTCGAAATTGAAACTTCAGAAGGGGGTTGAAATCAAGCCTCAAATAAGGCAACTCTTGGCCCACTCTGCGGTCAAGGTTGAAAAATATATGGCTGAAAAGCTCTATTTTAGCTGCATCCAAATCTGTGCTATGTTTATTTGTTAAACCAATAGTTTTGGTCTACATACTAAGAAATGGCTATGGGTTACCAGATTTGGTAAACCTGGCTTTCTCAACAATGGGGGAAGCATTAAGTCGCTACAACGACAAATAACAGGGACTTTAATCACGTTAACCTTTTCAAGCCTAGGGGTGGCTGAATCAACCTGGCTTTCTCAACAATGGGGGAAGCATTAAGTCGCTACAACGACAAATAACAGGGACTTTAATCACGTTAACCTTTTCAAGCCTAGGGGTGGCTGAATCAGCCCCCCTAGCGGTTTTTTGTCTGTAGATTTTTTCCAAGTGCACTTGCAAGGCCGAAACTTTCTGACTTTTAGTTTTTATCTTTGTCACGATCAAACATCAATCTTTTGAAAAAATTGATTTCATTCTGGGGGGTGAACGCGATCAGTTTTCGAGAGATGTATGTGTAAAATTTTGAATAGTTCCTAATAGAATCTACAGCTAATGTGATAAAATGATGAAAGGAAGGGAATACATACTAATTTTGATGCTCTATCCAGCAAATGAACTATTTTTTAATTTGAGCGCATTGTTTTGCGGATTTTGGCAGTACGCATGCGCACATTCTTTGCATCCCTGTGTGATGACATCATCACTTTTTATTAATTTTTTTTCGCGGAACGAATACTATTTAGACATAGAATACAATGAAATCAACCTGATGTCCTTAATGCTTTTCGTTTTCTCACAATCAACGATTAAAAATTTTCAGTACTGAGCCCTATTGACTTTGAAAATCGAACAATGTGACGTCATGGGTAGGTCACGTGACATATCTAAGATAGATTTCATTTTTGGGTTCACCACATGATGCTCTATGCACATGCAAGTTTCAAGGTTCTAGGTTGTCCAGAACAGAAATAAATTAGGGGGGCTGAATCAGCCCCCCTAGGCTTCCTAGAGCATCAAATACCCTAGGCCTGATAGGGTTAAGACTGTATCGAGCATGAAAGGTTGTCTCAAGAGAGTTTAGTCGAAATTTAATTTTTCTTCCTAAATGTCGATGATTTCTTTCAAAGGATATTTTGTTTAGATTCTAAACAATTAAATTTTGTGCGCTTACAGATTTGAAGGAAACTTTCCAGAAATGCATTGTTTCTCATTTGCGAATCTAGCCGCCTGACATATTACAATCGACACATTTCATGTGCTTTTACCAGAAATAATTGTTGTCAGAGATGCTTGACCGAACAACTCAAAATTCAAATTGAATATTTTTTAAAGAATGCATCAATGATCACGAGAAGGTGACTTTCGGTTAAACTCCCTTAAGATAACCTTCCATGCTCGATACAGCTTTACTATGATAAAGGCCGTATTATTCATTGCCGTAGCGACTTAATGCTTCCCCCATTGTTGAGAAAATCAGCTTTTTCAAAATCTTCTAACCCTTGGCCATTTCTTCGTATGTTGACAAGAACTATTGGCTTGACAATATAAACAGAGCACAGATTTGGATACAGCTAAAATAGTGCTTTTCAGCCATATGCTTTTCAACCTCGACGGCTGCCTGGGTCAAGAGTTGCCTTTTTTAAGGCTTGATTTCAACCCCCTTCTATAAGCTTAAATTTCGAAAATGCTGCTTAAGGATATTGTGCTTCTCTTTCTCTTTCGAAAGAGACCTTAACTTTTGCTAGGTATGAAGCAAATAGAGCCGAAATGGCATCGAAAAACGTTTCAAATTCTTTCATGTGGATTTTGCTTTATTCTGAAATCGGGTGGGATTCATTTGATATTAACGTATAGTAACTGCTTGCGAGGGCAAAGCCAGAAAAAATATTAATCCAAATCCGTCAAAACAAGACCGAACTTGAGAGGCTTGACAAGTCGGTAGCGATTAATGATTTTGGCATTACCTGAAGAAAACTGTCAGTACAGGCTGTTTTCAGTAAAAAACGTTGCCCACCGTCATTCGAGATTCTTCAGGAAATAATACGATTTGGATCAATGTGAGGCATTCCATATGAAAATACAACCTACGTTCTTTCCAATGACATTCAAGCTGGGTAGACCAATTGAATTTTTCATTGCCTAATTTACGTTTTCGTAAGTATGGCCTATTTTAGATGATTGAAGGTGATAAGGCAATTGCATAGACAATAATCTAACTTTGTGAGAGCAAATTTCATCATATTCTTCAAATGCATCTCATGAGAATGAAATTGTCTTTTTCCCTCCTCAAGGCATCACCTCAAGTGCTTCTACAATCGCGGACAAAACTCATGAAACACTTTGTATTTTGGAGGAAATTTCGAGTTAAGATGCCCCCCACGCCCCATTGCAATGTTGAAAGCTGATGAAAATGTCATAGATGAGTTGACAAGTATGTCTTCTTCCAGCAACCAACATTGCAATGGGGGGACGGGGGCATTAGCAGTGAAAGGTAGCAGTTTACGCACAGAAAAGGCCTCGTTTAACGCAAAACTCATGTGTCTCAACGGGTTTTGTCCGCGATTGTCTGAAATTGGTGTATCTTTAAATTGCTGTAATCTGCTTGCGCGTGTAAAGATCTTGCTGGGATTTGGTGGGAAGCAAGTCCTTTGTTGAATAAAGACTCGTGTGTGGGTTTATTTATTTTCTTTCCCAAAAGAGGCATTTGAAACATTGTTGAAAATTGATGATTTTACGTCAAAGCAGCTAATTTTAGTGTACAAGTACAAGAGAAGCAAAAGATTCCTAAAATTTGTTTCAATCAGGTAATATTTTCCAAACAACATGGGCACGTGATTAGCAATTACATTGAAGCCATAGAAAGCGATCAGACAGGGGCTACTGGAAATACAGGCGATTTTCACAGAGAGGAGACTCAATCATTGAGTGGTGACCACTTCTGACGGGAGGCCCCAAGTGAATTTAGGCCATAAACGTTTGCATTCAAATGCATGCAGATTTGCATCTAGTCCAACTAATATATCTAAGTTTAGCAAAACACTCAGGAGTGTCGTCACTACCCCAGTATGGATATCAATGAACTGCGCTAGCAATAGTGTGGTGAGATAGCTCAACTGGGAGAGCGTCTGCCTAGATAGCAGAAGGTCCCGAGTTCAATCCTCGGTCTCACCTCAATTTTTCCATTTTCTCCATTTGTCGAACATTTTAGTATGAAATAAATGGTTATATAAATTCTTAGTATCAAAAATATGGGTAAAGACAATGGAGAGGAAAAATTGAGTTGTTAAAGTGTCGTCATCTCCAGAGTTTCAGGGCAAGTAGGCTAGACAAGTCAAGGGCAGTGTGCCAGCATACGTTTGGGGCGTGGGTCAGACAAGTCGAGGGCAGTGCGCCAAGCCTACACATTTAACATCTGAAAAATCATGCCGGCAAAACACTCAGGAGTGTCGTCACTACCCCAGTATGGATATCAATGAACTGCGCTAGCAATAGTGTGGTGAGATAGCTCAACTGGGAGAGCGTCTGCCTAGATAGCAGAAGGTCCCGAGTTCAATCCTCGGTCTCACCTCAGTTTTTCCATTTTCTCCATTTGTCGAACATTTTAGTATGAAATAAATGGTTATATAAATTCTTAGTATCAAAAATATGGGTAAAGACAATGGAGAGGAAAAATTGAGTTGTTAAAGTGTCGTCATCTCCAGAGTTTCAGGGCAAGGAGGCTAGACAAGTCAAGGGCAGTGTGCCAGCCTACGTTTGGGGCGTGGGTCAGACAAGTCGAGGGCAGTGCGCCAAGCCTACACATTTAACATCTGAAAAATCATGCCGGCAAAACACTCAGGAGTGTCGTCACTACCCCAGTATGGATATCAATGAACTGCGCTAGCAATAGTGTGGTGAGATAGCTCAACTGGGAGAGCGTCTGCCTAGATAGCAGAAGGTCCCGAGTTCGATCCTCGGTCTCACCTCAATTTTTCCATTTTCTCCATTTGTCGAACATTTTAGTATGAAATAAATTTAGCATATATTTGTCTAAATGGATTACGTCATTCTCAAATCTGACTTAGGCCAAGCCTTGGGCCGACGAAGGTTATCGAAGCACACTTGAACACTGCATGTTAAAACAGGCGTAGCTTTCATCGCAACGTAGTATTTCTCAGATTTTCATTTTTTACATGAAAACAAAGAGTGATGCAAGGCACTTATCCTTTATCCAGACGGAAAATGCCTACATTTGGCCAGCAAAAAATAATGAACTCCAACGATACTCACGTTGTCGCCTTTAAAAGAGACAAGATAAGCTGTTTATTGATTGAAAAGGTGACCTTCGCAGACGTTCGACTCCACTGTTCTAAATACAACCGTCAGTAGTCTATATTGTGATCCTAATATAGAGCTTGACATCCCTGCCACTGTTTGTGTCCATAACTTCACTTCTAAACGTTATTCTGAATTTATTATGAATTTATTTTGCCACGCAAGTGCTTATGAGGACCGTTGCACAAGAGTGCTTGACTTTCCTTTTGAAATCTATTTTGATTCGTTCTGGGACAATGGGATATTTACAGCGGGCAGTTTGAATAGAAGCATTCAGAGGCCAGACATTATCAAAAACCTGAACTGCAAGGCATTGATTTTTCCATTTCCATCTTTTCATGCATTCTGCAGCAGTTACGTCATATGTGCAATGAAGCAGCTATTTGCGTCAACACTCACAAGTTACACTGCACGCAATAGTAATGTCTCGAATTTTTGGAGTCGCTTTTGTCCTTACGGCTTACAGTAGAAAAATAAAATGAAAATTCCTGGTAGCGGCTGTGGAGACGAAAAAATTCTGAAAATTTCAGCTAGTTGCAGTAACCGGTCTTAGAGTTAGGCGCCCCTTAAGTTTTCAACCCTTTCAGACAATCGCAGACAAAATTCATGCGGCACTTTGTATTTTGGAGGAAATTTCGAGTTAAGATGCCCCCCACCCCCTATTGCAATTTTGAAAGCTGATGAAAATGTCATAGATGAGTTGACAAGTATGTCTTCTTCCAGCAACCAACATTGCAATGGAGGGAAGGGGGCATTAGCAGTGAATGGTAGCAGTTTACGTACATAAAAGTCCTCTTTTAACGCAAAACTCATGTGTCTCAACGAGTTTTGTGCGCGATTGTAGGTCTAAGATATTTTGATTTGATATTTTCATAATTTTTAACGGAAAAGAGGGTTGATTTTCCGTTTGCAGCCAACTGCATTTGGAAATTGCCCATACTTAAGAAAGTATCAACTTAATGATACATAATTCCATTAATGTGTCCAAACGGTATGTCATTAGACAAAAGAAAGATGTAGCTTCAGGTGGTATACATTGCATCTACTCAAATTTCATCATTGTTGGGTTGCGTTTTTTGGGAGTCAGGACAGGTTTAAGCTTTTCATTTTCCAACGAAGTAGGAATATGTTTTTAAAGACAAAATAATCGTTAGCCTAGCATGAAGCCATGGTAGACTTTGCCACTTGTGCTGTCCGAAATTGTTGCTCGACTTATTCCGAACACTGATCTGTGTTTCAAATTCGACGCTGACTTGACACGTAGTTAGCGGGAATTACCGGAAACCACCGCTCTTTCATTACGTCGCATTCAAACTTCTTCAGCCAGTCAGATCGCATAGCAGAGTTGCTGCCCTGATGACTGTCTGATAATTCCTTGTTAAGCGTTAGAAGCAAAAGTAGGTTCCATGCAAAATCGCTAACAGTTTCTGACAAAGGTACAGACATTTATGACGAGGCGGATGCTTCGATTATGTTAACAATTTTTTTTGGAATGAGCTGACAAACTTCTATTTATTGTTGGAACTCTACAAACTTACGGTAACTTATGTCTTAGCTACTTATAATTCTTCGCTGGGTTATCAGATAGAGATTTGGGGCTATTTCAATTCATTAAAAATCCGGCCATTTAGCAGAATCAAAAAATTCTCAATTGTAGGCTCACATCAAGAAGGCTGAAGCAAAGATAACCCCCAACATTTACTACAAACGCCAGAAGCTTTGCTCGACATCATGTGGCAACGATTGTGACATTATCACAGTTACCGAGAGACCGGATTTAGATGATCCGCAAAGTGCCATTGCTTTTCGTAAGTTGATTCATAAATAACCTTTTGAACATTCTTACTATTTTGAGCATTAATTTTTAGCATAAGTCTACGTGCATTTGCTAAAGTCAAAAGCTTCCGATCATTTGATCGGCTTACCAAAAATTTTCTCTTTGCGTTCTCTTCAACCGAATAAGTGGCATGCAGCAATTACATCGATAAGCATTCATTACTTCCTAGAACTGAGGACTACTCATTTTCTGAATTTTTTGAAAGTGATAAGGATGCACTCGGCAAAGCTTACTCGATCTACTTGAACCCAGACCACTACCAAAGGCTTAAGCTTGGCAAAGAAAGATCGCCTTTTTTCTAGGAATTCATGAATAATTCAGACAAAAGCCAGTACTGAGTGTGCAGAGTAAGGGCGTTTTATCAGTTGAAACCCTTGGGTTAACTATGGGCTCTCATTTGCTTAAAGACCCATTGTCAACCGGAATGTTTTCGATGAACAAACAATACCACAATGCCATCCTTGACTGTCAACTGAAAACAAACTCTTTCAAACTTTTGACTGACGAAGCCCTGTGCTTGCAAGTATCACAAAGCCTTTGAGATCAGTTGCCAAGATCAAGCAAATGCAAACAAAAGCCTTTCCGTATCATGATCTAAAACCATTTGCTGCGACGAATTGCTTTCAAATGTTGCACAAAAATTGTATAGCTTCAAAAATACAAATTCTTTAAAATTTAACAGAAAGATAAAGAGAAGCATGATAAAGATCAGATAGTATAATGGTGGCTTGATTCAGCCACCATAATTTATTTCTGTTCTAAACAACCTAGAGCCTTGAAACTTTGCATGTGTATAGAACATCATATGGTGAACCCAAAAATGAAATTTATTTTTAGATATGTCACGGGGCCTTCCCATGACGTCACATTGTTCAATTTTTAAAGTCAATAGGGTTCAGTACTAAAAATTTTCAATCGTTGATTGTGAGAAAACGAAAAGCATTAAGGACATCAGTTTAATTTCATTGTATTCTATGTTTAAATAGTATTCGCTCCGTGAAGAAAAGTTAATAAAAAGTGATGACGTCATCACACAGGAATGCAAAGAATATGCGCATGCGTAGTACCAAAATCCGCAAAACTATACGCTTAAGTTAAACTAGAAATAGCTGTCGCTAACTAATGCCCACGCTTCATCGCTTCAGTGGAAGCCTGAATCACATTAGGAAAACATTGCAACGGCTGCCAAAAACTTTGCTTTGAAATGTTCAGGAGACCACAGACAGCGAAAAATACTCTCGCAGTGTGAAAGACCAAGCTCCTCGTTTGATTCAACAGGGAAATACTAATTCCTAGAATTTTGGTTTGGCCTATGCTCAATTTGCAGCGAGAGCACTGGCTATGCCCTTGCATACTCAAGCGGACTTCCTGCCAGGGCTTTCTCATTGAAGCCAGCACGGTAAACAAATCCCCAATCAAAATGTCAAAGCCATTTACACATCAATCATTTCCAAACAACGAAATCTTTAAGCCTGTGTGGCAGTTCAAGAAAGCGGAAGTTTTGAGAAGACCCAGACAAACGCCCGTTCGTCGACCAGTACAATGTCGATTGTTATGAAATCGATTGTCATTGAGCTCCGGATATCATGAAAACGTTAGAACAAAGACCTGAATTGTTTTACGTCATAATACAAAGTGGTTGCAAAAATTTGCTGACGCATCTTCGTACTGATCTCTCAAACAGGCTTACTTTCCCGCGGCAGACTGCAAACCCACATGGAATCGCTATCGCGATTCCGCGTAGGCAAAAATAGTTCATTTGTTCGATAGAGCATCAAAAGTAGTATGTATTCCCTTCTTTTCATCATTTTATCACATTAGCTGTAGATTTTATTAGTCATTATTCAAAATTTTACACATACATCTCTCGAAAACTGATCGCGTTTACCCCCTGGAATGAAATTGATTTTTTCAAAAAATTAATTTTTGATCGTGACAAGGATAAAGATTAAAAGTCAGAAAGTTTCGGCTTTGTAAGTGCACCTCGTAAAAATCTACAGACAAAAAACCGCTAAGGGGGGGGGGCTAGGCTTGATAGGGTTAAGCCGATTTGACGCAGCAGTAGTTGCTATTCAACTCAGTGCCTTTCCGACGTAAGGTCTTTCTAATCATGTCAAAACAGTGCTGAAACCCTTGCTGTCGATTATTATCTGATGGCTTATACTGCTATGAGTGTAAAGCTCCTGTCAAACGATCCAACAGTCCGCCCAACATTTCATCTAACATTCAACGCAACACTCGAAGACCCCCAAATATCAGTGTTCAAGCGATCCAACAATTGACCCAAGAATTGACCCGAAATCTTCTCGCACCTGATATCAAAATTCCTGGGCTCAAGGTAGCGTTGATGTTGCTTGCTTGTCCTTGCTAACCTTGACTCAAATAACCGAAGACAATAAAATAGCCAGTGGTCCTAACTTCCAGATAATGATGGCTGCAGTTATTTCAAACCATTCGCTAAGATCTCGGAAAAGAGAGGCTCTTGCTGTTTTAGCTTTTTTCCTAACGATGGAAGAAGTTAATGAAAAGCATTGGCAGAGCAATGGAAGAGGTATCATCTTCCTTGCCACAAATTTAATCGAACTCGACCTGTTTATTTGTGACAGTCACTTCGCAACGATAAACAATGACCTTGGCGTCCTCTCAGTTTATCTAACAATGCATGCTTCTAGCCAGCAATGTCTTTGACGTGGACCAACAATCTCACGATTTGAAAATCTCGCACGTTAAGTTTTGTTCATTTGAGGATGAGACAAGCTGTCTCGAAACTTCCGTAAAAATCATGGCCTAGTCAAGTCAACATTATTTTGTATTTATAACATTGATTTGTCTCATTTGTAATTGGATGTAGACTTTACACTGATTTGTTTGTTTTTTTCTGACATGACCCCAAAATGCTCGCCGTGGTACTGATACTTGATTTCATAATAAAGCTGCGTTTTCTAGCTAATTTTTCAATCCTAAAATTGACACAACATGTCAAAGCTAAATGATTTTTGGGGTTCCTCATCCAAAATGTTTGATCTCCATTAAATTTCACTCAGCATCGAACGTGACAAAGTTGCTTGATCCAACATGGTGCTAAAAAAATCCAGCATCTAATGTGATGTTGGGTGAAATGTTGGTAAAATGTTAGATCCTTTGACTGGGGCTTAAGGTGAAGAACGTTTGTGAGTCACATTCTAAATTATGACTCGATAATCAAAACATTAAGTTTTTGCCATATTTCTGTGGTGTCATATTTTTAGGAAAGAGACCATACATTGTTTTGACGTCAAGAGTACATCCTGGAGAGTCATGCTCAAGCTGGTTAACTAAAGGTGACATTTGCTTTTCGATATTTTTTTTTACTGGATGTAATAAATCCAGCGCCTTATGAAGAAAAGGAAAGAGCAAGTGAAGTCTAGACAAAGTATTAGTTTCATTGATCAATGAGAAAATAACAGCACAAGGTGTTCATGTTAATTGCATGTATCTAAGATTATGTAATGCAATGGTATTTCATGGCATATCAGTGCTTTTGCAAAAACAGGGGCTGGTCCAGTCCCGTAGCAGCTATTTGGGCCCGTCGGGTCCGAGCCGCCCCCCAATAATCTCTACAGTTACATCTTCCGTATTCGCGAAGTCAACGTGAAAAGCTAATCGAACTAACAAAAAATTGCAAAAAATTAACTATGAAAAGTTGTGCCATTTTGACAGGAGAAACGCTTCGTTAAATGATACGAAAAGTAACTAAGACTTCTATAATCTAAATAACATCTAAACTACGAGAACTCGCGATGACTTAAATGATTTTTTTATATCAATGTCAATTTAAAAGTAAACAAATACAATACAACATTCTGTGTCGTCCATATCAGAAATAGCATGACGTCATCTGGTTCTGGCTATCAGTGGCATAGCCAGGTCCCTGCTTTTGGGGAGGGGGCAAAGGGTGAGTGTAGCGAGCTTAAATGGGGGTCCGGGGGCAAGCCCTTGAGATGCTCGGAAAAATTTTTGGGGGCCACGCCCTTGAGATGCTCGGAAAACGAGGGAAACGCCCTTTTCAGTTATATTTTGCATAATAAACATCACTGCATTGAACACAAAATAGGCAGGATATTTTGTTCATTTTGATCAAGAGTTTACGCTCATTATAGCAAGTTACCAAGGAAACAAAAGAATTCTTATGCAATTACAAGCGGTCCAACATATCAAGTACGAAAGGCGAAATGGATCTTCTCAGCTCTACTGCCATATGATTTGGTGCTGGTCGTTCGATCTTGGTATTCAAGAAACTGTCTCTTTTTGCATATCATTGTCTTGTCAGTCTAGAGCATCTTTTGCAAGAATCTTTTGCAAAAGAAATTTTCCTTCAGCGTACAGATTCTGCAGATCATCACTTGATGAGATTTTTTTAGAGTGGCAGCAAATAAGTATCCCTACAGCCAACGGCAGGCATGTACAGGCCAAGAGTCAATGGGATATTGAAATGGATGGGTCCAGGGTCAAGTCACCAGGAAAATTCTTGATGAAATGCATTCTACTTTGGCTTAGAATGCCTCTGCCAACATTGTTCAAGAATTTCTTAGGACGCCGCATTCCTTCTTAGTTACGCCACTGGAAAAATAAGAATGTACCCGAACTAAAATGGCAGAGAAAATTTTCTATGCCGTTTTTAAAATGGAAGCGACGATAGCTTTTCTTTTTTCTTTCAGTCATATTTCAATTCTCGACAAGATTTCGCAATGAAGTACCATGGGTACCTGAGACAAAAGAAGTAAAAAAATAGCAATTCAGAAAGTCCCTTGTAACAGGAAACTGGAGAATATTCATGTCACGCTGGGCAGGTCGATAAGAAACATTTTTATGAGGAAGAGCTTGATTTTATGTTTCGTGCCAACTAGACTCATATAATTGCTCTCGAAAATTCGCCCCCTTCCAAAATCAATCTTTGGTGTTCATGACCCAAAAGGATCATCGTATCTTACACAACTTAGGGTTGGTCTTAGCAAATTGAACTTTCACAAATTCAAGCACAATTTTAGGGATACTATAAACCCAATGTGCATCTCAAACGATGGTATTGAGGATACGGAACACTTTTTGTTGCTCTGTCCATCTTTTGACACCCAACGACGAGATCTTCTCGCTGGAGTCCTTGCATTAGTACGACCGTTTGGACTCAGTAACCCCTCAAACGAGGTTTTAACGCAACTTTTAATGTATGGTAATAAGGACTTTCCTGATGAAATCAATAGAAATATCCTTGAGTTAATTAGAAAATTAAACGAGCCTTACCTGTAAGGTGAAGTTTGATTGGAATTCTTCTCTGGCATCAACAGGAACGTAGGAGTCACATGAGAAGCGAGCGCATGCGTTGCCAGTCATCCTTTAACGCGAAGTGATTGCAGGACAAATGGGAATTAGAGAACGCAGGAGTCACAATGGGCGGGAATTATACCCGGGCGGGCATGTGACTCCTACGTTCCTGTTGATGCCAGAGAAGAATTCCAATCAAACTTCACCTTACAGGTAAGGCTCGTTTAACTTTCTAATTCTTCTCTGTCATCAACTACGTCACTACGTAGTCACATGAGATTTTAAAGCCCTGCAAGCACGAGCTTAGGCAGTGAAACTCGATCAAACCAGATATCAGGAAAAAAAAAACATTTTTGAAGAACGTAACAATATATCACCCAATAAGCAAATCTAAATCGTTAGTTAGTTTTTATTTTCAAATAAAAAGTCTCCAAAATTTTGAGGATTAATTTCACGTTCATAATGTTTTGCAAATGTTCTTTCATTTGACCAACCAGCACTTTTAATGATTTCTGATAAATTCAATTATCGAAATGGCCCTGTCTTGAAAACGCTGTAATGATTCCATTTTGGAGTTGGATACACTACCCCATATAACATCAGCGTATCTTATATGACTTTCTACGAGCGCACGATAGACATTGCTTAATTGAGATTGCGAAACAATGTTTTTTAGGGTTTTTAAAGAAGCAAGGCCCCCGCGTACTTTCGCTTTGATAGCTTTAAATTGGTCCTCCCAATTGAGTCCTTGATCGATGATTACCCCCAATGATTTCGTTTTCTTCACTCGTTTTATTTCTGAGCCATTTAATTTTAGTTTTTCTTGCTCGGTTATCTTATTAGTTCTATTTGGTGGCCCATAAACATATATTCTGTTTTTTGTGGATTAGCACTTAATTTATTTAGTCGCATCCACTCAGAAATATTACTTAATTCATCTTGGGCTTTGCGAACCAACTCATCGACACTTGAAGATGCCAACGATACTTGAGTATCATCAGCATACATGCCAGCCTTAGATGCTTTCAAACATTTTTCAAAGTCATTTAGATACACTATGAACGGAAGAGGGCCCAAACAGGATCCTTGAGGAATCCCGCATGTGACAGTCTTAGTCCTAGACTCATAGCAGTTAAGCTTGCAGTATTGTTGTCTGCCTTCCAGATATGATCTGAACCAGTTACCGGCTAATTCTCGGATTCCATACGCTTCTAATTTTTCAAGCAAGATCTCATGGTTAACGGTGTCGAACGCTTTTTTCAGATCAAGGAATATTGCCAAATTGACCTTCCTGTGATCAATATTTTCATACCAAAACTCCGTACTGTCAATCAAAGATGTTACCGTTGAGCAGAGTTTCTGAAAAGCGGATTGGCTAATCGTCAAGATGCCACGTGATCTTAGGTAATCATACATCTGGTCATGCACGATTCTTTCCAGAATTCTAGAAAAACGGAGATGACTGATATAGGTCTATAATTATTTGCATCACTTCTCGAGCCCGATTTGAAGATGGGAGTGACTCTCGCCAATTTCCAGATATCAGGAAAAATGCCATGCCGTAAGGAGGAGTTAAAAATCATCGCTAACGGCTTACATATAGCCTCTCCAGCATCCTTAATTAGCATAGTCGGAACCTTGTCGGGTCCTGGTGCCTTCCCATTTTTTAACTGCTTGATGGAGTTAAGTATGAAGATGTCGCTAACAAGATTAAACTTCATGACACTAGATTGCTTCACTACGTATTTTAGGGGATCATCATTCGTCCGTTGTTCGATTTTACCTGCAAGTTTTGGGCCTACTGTGACAAAATGATGATTTAGTGCCTCTGCTATGTCTGCTTCGTTCGTAATTCTATTGCCCTCAACGTCTAAACATGAGGTTGTTATTGATTGTGAAGATTTATCTAACACTTTGTTAATGGTCTTCCACATCTTCTTTGGGTTATCTTTATTTTCTTCTATTAACCCGCGATGATGTGTTTCTATAGCAACTTTTATCTCTTTTGTTACCTCGTTTCTAAGCTGCTTGTATACTGACCACTTCTCAGGAGATTTTTGGGCAATGCTCTTTGCCAAATCCCTTTCCTTCATCAAGTTTCTTATGGACTGATTGAGCCAGGGTGCATTTTCACTACGGACCCTTCTTTTTTTCAATGGAGCATGTATGTCTAAGATTGACTCAAAAATCTCCTGAAAAGTGGATGCCATTTAATTAGGATTTTCTGCGAGAGGAGAAAGGATGGTTGACCAATTTATCTGGCGTAGGTCATTGATGAATGATATTTTATCGTATTTGGTAAGGCTACGAGTCTCAACAATTTTCTTTTTGTTTTTCCTTTTGAGTCTCCATGCATTAACTTTTCTTATCCCATACACCATATAATGATCAACCATCCCATTTGTTGGCAGATGGGGAAGGGCTCATAGAGCTTTCAAAATCGCCCTTACTCATTTTCAAAGCTTCTGTTTTTTCCTTCTCTAGCTGACGGTATTAAAGCGGCCCATAAAGAATGCCGGGGAAACAAGAGATCATCGTGCCGAGTGCTTTCGCACAACTTCTAATGGTCGGCTTCTTTTGGCTTAGCAATTTTTGACAAACAGCCAATACAGATTCAATCTTTTGCTGGGTGGGTTTTACGGTCATAGTCTTGGAATTCAGAATGAAACCCAACATCTTAATCTTTTGAGACGGAATGAAAGATGATTTTTCCGGGTGAACAGTAAATCCTAATGCCATCAATAGTTTGGTAGCCCTAATGACGTTCGACAGGCAATCATTAAGATTTTCGCCCAGGAGGTATAGGTCGTCTATGTACGCAGTGGCTATTATACCCTCTTTGTGTAATTCCGTCAAAGCCGGTTTTAATAATTTCGTAAAAAGCCGGGGACAACAGGCTAATCCGTTTGGGAGGGCCTGGTATTCCAGTAAAGTGCCATTGAATTCAAATCGGAAATATTTTCCGTGCTCCAATGCGACTTCTACGCTATAATAAGCGTCTTTTATGTCTAATGACGCCATGAAGCAATTACGTTCCATTACGTTCCATCAAACTAGTCATTGTATGCAAAGTTTGCATTTTGAAATGATGATAGGTTACGTGTTCATTAAATTTTTTCAAATTCAAGATCCTGCGATAAGAACCATCGGGTTTTGGTGTCAAAAATATTGGTGATATGACCTGTCCCTTTTCAGGTCTAGCCATTACGAGAACCTCTTTTTTCATTAGTTTTGAATTTCAGTGTAAAGAATCTGCTCCTCCGAAGCACTAAATTTTCCTTCCCGGTGGGATACACAAGGAGGACTGTTCAACTCCACTTTTGCCCCTGACACATATGATAAGATTTCAGGGTCCTTTGTTATGCGTTACCAAGCTTTTATTTGGCTTTTTATTCGACCGGCTTTAAAGTTATCACACTGGTTTGTAAGAAATAGCAATAAAGTTGGAAGAAATTCTTGAAATTCACTTACATGTAACTTGTTCAAGATTTCTAGAATTTCTTTTGCGGTCGGAAGCTGTATCGTTGCTGTTGTTGGCCTCTGGGCTGGAATGTCTGCCCCCACTGCTTTTTCCATACAGATGAGTGGCGATGGTCCTGCCATAAAAAATCACGCCTGGGGCTGTAGCCCTAGCCAAACTGAGGGTTTGAACCCAAAAGGTTTGATTTGAACTGTTGTTCTCTCCCACGAGGGGCAAATCATTCCTGAAAATGGCGTACGAGATTATTAATCACAAGTGATTATTTTGTGATTAATTTGATTTTTTTGTGATTTATGTGATTAATTTGTGATTATTCTGGAATAAATCACACATTCCAAAATGTTCTCAAATTAGCTCCTGTACGATAAAAATTGTATGAAGAGGCAAGACAGAGCAAGATTGATAAACCAAATGATGAAAGATGACAGTAAGCTGTTTCATAAATCAAGTCATAGACTATCATGCCAGTTTGATTTGGCAGAGTTGTTTGTAACACAAGAACGAGGCCTTCCTTTTTGCTCCATCGCAGGGACTCAGAATCTTGCACTGTTGTGCTGTTCATGTTTTCTAGTTTGGGTTTGCATATCTGATAATGTGTTCACATAAATTTGGAAAATAGTGACAAGGACAATCTAATCTTTTCATTTCTTATAAAAGTAAACAAATAAACGTGGTTACAAATTCAAAATTTGTGATTAATATGACTGGTGATTTTTGGTGATTAATGTGATTTCAGTGTGATTAATGTGATTAATTTGTGATTAAAATGTGATTATTTTTGAGAGCGTACGAGATTTTAAGCAGTGATTTGCCCCTCGCTCTCCCATTATTGGGAGTAGGCTTGAAGGCCTTTGTGATTTTATTTCTTTCTTCGACATCTTTTATTTGTTTTCCTATAGCCTCGCCAAATAAGTATGGCGAATGAGCAATTTCTGTAGACGACGAACATAGCGTCTGATACTCGGGTTTTAGGGCATTTTTCATTGTAAGGCGTCTTTGATTTGAGAGGTCGCCGATAAGATGTCCAAGCAGAGCGATTGAATCATAGGACATCGAGATCTGACTGTTAATTTCACTTTTGTCGTCAAAGTTTTTAGCATTTTTCAGCATAAAATCTGCCATTTGCAGAGTAATGCAGCCCACTTTTGTTAGCGTCTGCTGCATGTTGCTCAAACGAAGATCAGCTTGTTTTTTGTCCCATTTCAAATTTTCCCAAGCCCCTTGTTCACTTTTACAGAGTGGAGCTTTTTACAATTCTTTGGTCGTTTGTATTTTTCGACAATGCTTTTGATTTTTTCAGTTTTAAGTTATTTTCCCCAGCGGTTTTCAACAAATTCCGCTAATTTGTCATTTACATTCTCACTGACTTCATCAGCTACATCGAAACCTTCGGCAATTTCATCAAGGAATTCATTGTCCTCATAGTTGTCCGAATTTCGTTGCTCATCTTTATCCAGCTCAATGTCCTCGTTAGCATGGATACTGAGTGTGTCATCATCACCTTTTTCATCTTCTCGAGTAGATTTAGCCGGTGGCTCAGACGAGTTTTGCTCTTTAGCCGTGGCGCCCCGTTTTCTTTCATTTGACGGGCCAGGTTTTTCGCTTTGAGTTAAAGTCGAAAGCATGCCTTGTCATGTGGACTCAATATGCCCGGTGGACACATTCATACTTGACCCGGTGGGCCCTGTTAAAATATTCCCGGTGGGTACATTCATGGCTGGTCCTGTGGACGTTGTTTCAGCATGCCCGGTGGGCCGATTAAAGGAGCTCTCAACCAGCTTTTGTAATAAAATTGTCATAGCCCCCATATTTGAATTTATTTCGACTAACGTTTCATTCAAGTCAGGTTTTTCTGGCTCATCGCCAGGCGTGTTCTCGAATGGCTCAGTCTGTTCGTTGTCGCTTGACATCTTTATCTTAAATACAAAATACGGAACAGGTGAAAAACGTGTTACTGCAGTCGCCCTGCTGTTCACTGATCTAGGTAATGCAAATAACCATTTTTACCGAAAGAAAAGTGTAAAAAGTTCTTACCGTTTGTCTCTAAAACCAGGAGCGATTTTCTTCACGTGCGGATGACCGACAAGATGCCACGCAATGACTGGCAACGCATGCGCTCGCTTCTCATGTGACTACGTAGTGACGTAGTTGATGACAGAGAAGAACTCTACGTTTTATCCATGAAACTGGTCGATTTGATTGAATTCGTTCAAATTTTTGCCACCCGCCAAGCAGCCACCAAGTCCCCTTTCAAGTCCCCTTTCTACTGGATTTTCATTTTGAGTATAGTTCTATGTAGTTTTGCTTTATTATTCTTTTCATCTTGTTTTCTTTCTTAAAGCCACGGGGTAGACATGATATCTTGCTCCTCGTGGTATTGTATTTGTAGTATCGTTTAGTATCATGTAAGTAGTGTAGCAAGTATCTTGTATTGTAAGTTTTTAATTGATGATATTGAAAAAAAGACTCATATACCTACATCAATTTAAAGGGGTGCCTAAGGTGGATTCAAAGAAACTAATGAAGCTGGTTGCCTTGCGGAGATATGATGGCAAGCCAGGCGGTACAGAGACTATAGATTACAGATTAGATTATATAGATTATAAATTAAAGATTACAAAGATAAAAAAAACCTAAAATGGTGCACTATCTGATGCTCGTTTGTTGGTTCGCTCGTGGAAAAGAACGTGTAACTTGACCTTCCAGGACAAGTGGTAAGTTGTTGTATTATTGCGTTTTTAAATAAAATACTCTCAGTTCAGTTATGGTCGTTGTTCAAGTTTTCATTCGCTGAATACCAATCATAGCTGTCATACATTCGCAATGTGTATCTCATTTAATGATACTAAAAGTCAACCAACAATTGAAACCATTTTTAAAATTCATTAGTCATTTTTTAACCAGGAGGTGCTCTCTCCTCGATTAGCCTAGCTACTGAGAGAGCTCCTCCTCAAGAAATTCCCTTGCATACAATTCTCCTTGTTTGCATTTAATTGATTAGCATTGTTGTTGTATGTTAGTTAAGTTAAATCTAGTTCTAATAGTTTTTTTTCTGTGTTCAATGTATTATTTAATCAATATTGTATGTATGTGGATATTGTAAAAAATGGTGAAACTGAACTGAAACTGATTATACAGTGACCTACGTATGTAAGTGCGAGCGAAGCAAGCAGAAAATTTGTGATACTTTTGTTGGCTAAATCGTGCCAAGATGTCATTTATTGTTCCATTCCTGTTTCTTTAATAACATTGACAAACCACGCTGCTACGAGTGTTGGAGAAAAGTGCAGATTACCCCCCCCCCCATCAGTTTCTCAACGGATTTGAAAGAATCACAAAACTCATCTTTGGTGATGATTAGGGGGCGACCGCCCCCTTCCCCCCCCCCTGGGTACGCTACTGCTGGCTATGAACGGCACTTAATGATTCCTTTAACAACAATCGGAAAGAACACAAGGAAACATATGAAAAGAGAAATATATATATATATATAGTTCTTACAACGATATCCCTTCTGTACAAAAAGAAGATTAAAAAGAAGCATCAACAAAGTAGCTAAATTAACCTGATCTTCCTGGAAGTCGTTCTTGAGGGGGCTTGAATGAATCATCAAGGTTCATCAAATGCCTTTTCAGATGTATTTTAAGCAGGCGTAGTGATGGCAGTTCTCTGATATTAACTGGAATATCATTCCAAGCCTTAATGTCCGAGTAATAAAATCATTTCTTGGTTAATGCAAGGTTTAGCTTGGGAATATGGAGATCTCTATAATTCCTCGTATTGTAATTTGATATAGAACATCTCTGCTGGAACATATTACATAAGCTTTCAGGGCATTGTTTGTTTAAAATCTTATAGCGGGTGCCCCAAAAAAAGTTCCGGCGTTTGAGTAAACGCAGAGGAAAAAATTATGAATCTGGAAATTTCTAATCAATCTAGTTAAATGCTAGACATTTTAACTTAAAGTTTGACATATCGTAAGTAGAAATTAGTAACCTGAAAATTAAATTATGAGCTCTGACATTCCATGTTTATGTTCAAAGCAGAACCAGAGATACTGTACGCCTTTCTTCATCGTTGCAATGAACAAACACACAAACACACGTCACAAACAAGAGTTCTGCTCATTGAGCACATTCAAATCAAAGTCTGAAACTCGAATCCAATAGGGAATAGATCTCGAGGGAACATACTAAGTTTGTACTTTTTCTATTTGTACTTTTAGTTTGTACTTTTTACTTGTTGTTTGTGTAAGATCTATTCATTGGTGAACACAACAGCCAAGAAATATTTGATCCTTTTTGTTTCCATTTGAATGAAGTGAGCAAAATCATTCATGTCATATCTATTTACGAGTGTATGAACTGTATCGAATCGCATTATCTGTAGCACAAAGCCTATCGATGCGACGTTTTTGAGGAGACTACTGGCGCTTGCAGAGAAATACGGAACGAGACAAATTTGCGAGAATTTGCTCAAGGCTGGATGTTTTAAACGAAATTTGGAGACAATTAAATGGAAAATGAAGTCAAATAGATCTTGGAGTCGTTGGTAAGTGAATCATTTAGCTCAAGGATACAAACTAAGCCCTTTTGGGGTCAACGAATGAGTTTTAATCGGTAAGAAGTTGAGGCCCAGATCACATTTCTGGTAGAAATCGCTGAAAATGACCTGCGATTTTGAGATTTGATTGAAGGGACAGTGTTTGGGTTATTGCTTAGGGCAATATCCATAATCGCTGAGATTTTTATCCTTATATCTCATTTGCAGCGACTTTATCGATGTTTGAACGAATTTCAATATTCTTCGACCGGAAAATGACTGTAATCTCGGATCCAAATGAGATATTTTTCCAAGCACGCTATAAACTGTAGAGGGGCATCCCTGGTACTGATTTATAAAGAAAATTCCATGTAATTATTGTAACTTAGTAGCCATTTTAACTTACGTGAGGGTACTCAAGAATTCACTTCGAACGGCCAATTTGGTATCACGTGGTTGGAAAGGGGCTATTTGATTGGCTGACTACCGTGAAATTGGATGATTTCAGCGTGCTTCAGCAACCAGTACAGGGCCGATACCAGCCATGACTGCCTAGGGGGGCGAAAAACCAAAATTTTTCGACGACAAAATCATCAACAACAACAGCAGCAACAACACTTGTAGGAACATACGTTCAATTTGTGCATTTTATGACCGATTTAGCTCGAAAATAACTAAGATTTGGCCACATTTTGCAATCCAACCTTGAAATCAATGCAGTTAGTGAATATCAATCTACATCTACATCTACATCGATACTGAGCAGGACCGAGTATCGGTATAATGCTCAGAGTGCAAGAAATAATAAATTAATTAACAAAAAGTGCTGGAAGATGCCACTGATCAATGATCACTCATCAGACCAAATCAAAAAGGGACTGGAAATTTAAGGGAACAAGGGGGCATTGTGGTAATGGATTGGTCAGTAGCATCTATGTTTAATGCAGGTGCAAATTAATGATAAAAGTTACTTGTTAATCAATAAGAAATATGCCGTAAATTCAATGATTTCCGTTGAAATTTATGTTTTAACAGTAATAAATTCATGTTTTATGCATTATTTCTCCTCAAGATCCTCTAGAACTAGTAATTTATACAAAAAAAGCTCTGACAAGAGAGCAAAATTTTCCGACAAATCCTCCAGTCCCCACTCCCCCATTGGCCTCGGCCAGTAAGGATTTGAGCTGTATGCTGGACGAGGCCGGAGAATGAAATGTTGCATTGTATGGCACGTTGAACAAGGAACTGAGAAACAGAACTGTGAAACTGTGGAATAGTAAACTCTCATTTGAAATCCCAGTTGACATAATGCAACAATAAAGCAGTAACCTGTTTGTCCCAAGATAGTCCACAGAATTATTTAGAGCAGGTGTCACTTCACACAATGAAAAGCATTAAAAGCTAACAGTAGAATTTCTGCACGCTCGGCAAATTCCAATGACTGGAAAATAGCCTTTACTTTGAATGTGCTCAGTGATTAAAAACCTTGCCCTTTGTCAAGGTAATGAGAGCATCGTCAACTCAGTGTATGTGTTGGTCTTTGAGGGAGTCCCCTTTACCACCATGAGGCAGGACGCCGTACAAATCTCTCTGGTTTTGTCTTGAGCGTGAACATGAAATGAGCTCATGATTCCATTTTCAAATGACTAATTTCTACCGACGATATGCCCAAACTTTATGTTGAAATGTCTAGCGTGTAACTAGAGTGAATAGAAATCGTCAGGTTTATAAACCTTGTCTCTGTGTTCCATCAAACGTCGGAACTTTTTTTGGGACACCCGGTATACCATAACACAGTGATCAAAACGAACAAGATTCACAACGCTTGGCCATTTTTTAGGCCATGGGTCCTTAAATCTCCCACGCTCTATAAACGATAGGGCTCTGTTTTGGAAATTTTGAAGTGCTGGAAGTTCGGATGAAGAGATGCTACCCCACACTACGTTTTCGTAACGTAGGTGACTCTCAAAGAGAGCATGACATACATCACATAAGTTTGATTGGGGGAGAATGTCTTTAAGTTTTTTTCAAAGATGATAAGCCACCAGCTAACTTTCCCGTCAGTGATTTACATTGATCCTACCATTTCAGCCATTCATCGATAATGGAACCTAGAGACTTGGTTTTTTCAACACGTTTTATTTCGGAATCGTTGAGTTAGAGCGGATGGAGGTCATCAATTTCATTTATTCTTCGTTGATGACAAATAACCATAAATTCAGTTTTCTTCGGGTTTGCACTTAGTTTATTTACCTTCAGCCAGTCACTGATATTTAACAGCTCTTTCTTTGTCATGCATACAAGCTCTTTTATGTCATTTGATGCAGTTGGTGTGTGTATATAATCGGCATACTTTTTTGCTTTGGAGAAGTCCAAACAACCCTCAAAGTCATTGATGTACACAAGCATGATCCCTGAGGAATGCCATACAGAACTCCCTCAGTCTTTGGCCTTTGACCGTTTACAGAGCAAAACTGCTTTCGTCCACTTAAGTATGACTTAACCACTCTCTTTCTTTTCCTTTGATACCATATGCGAAAAGTTTATCTATCAATATCTTGGGATCAGCCGTATCAAAGGATTTTTCAAGTCCAGAAATACTGTCATATTCAGCCTCCGATTATCAGCATTTTCAAGCCAATGTTCAGTACTATCTATCAAGGACATAACCATGGAATAGAGTTTCCGGAATCATATTGGTTATTAGTTAATATACCATTTGCTTAGAGAAACTCGTGTAATTGATCATGCCCAATTTTTTCCAATACTCTTGAGAAAATGGAAATTACTGAGATTGGTCTTTAGATATTGCTATCGCATCTTTTCCCATGCTTGAATATTGCAGTAACCCTAGCTATATTCCAAAGATCGGGGAATATTCCATTTTTTATTGACGAATTATAAATAAGAGTCAATGGGACATGCGACTTTCTTTGTCACTTCTGTATCTTTTCTCATTGAAACACTGAATTTCCTAGACAAGATGTCAGAAAGTCATATCCAACGATAATTGAAAATATTGCAAGAACTCATTGATGAGAGACAACGAAGTCAACTGTCTCGATTTAGTATGTAAAATCACGGCACAAAGCAAACTTACAGGGTGGCGTTTTCGTTTGTTTTTCCCTCTTCAGTTCGTTCATTCCAATCAGATTTTAGACCATTCTACAGTGCAACGAACCAAACAAACACATTTTTCTTGCATCACGCCATCAATTTCCAAAGCGCGGGATACAGTCATATGACCTCCACAGTTTTCCTCTGTATATATAAAGCCATTACTGTGAATATGGCAAGCATAATGTTTGACATAAATTAGCATTCGTTAACCACGAATTGTTAGGTAGGAACCAGGTGCATGATTTATGCTGAAGAAGTGAGGCTGAAGACAATGATAGCCCTGGAATCGATGTTGATCAAGGTATCCTTTTTTGAAACCATGTATTGGAATGTTAACATCTTTCTGGTCTTTCTATCAAGTTCTTTAATCGCATCATCATTCCAGCTGACTATTCCAGCGGAGTTTCTTATGACAGAAATTGCTCGTAAGTTAATAGCACTTATGGCGTTTCTGCAATTGAGGGATGACTTCAATATCAACTTCAATCGTCTTGAATATTCTTTTTTATGTTAATTTCATTTCAGATGATTTGACACCATCATCTTCAAGAATCCCTGTGTATTTTTAACCTTTATCTTTATCAATATCTGCTATCTTTTCACTTGTTGGTACATTTCATTTCATCTCATTTCATTTTATAATATTTATACTGGGTATGTATTCAAGTCATGCTAACGTTGATTTACAAATTGCCCTATTACGAAAGAAAAGCTAAGAAATTACAGTAAAGATAGAAACTATTCAAAATTCGTAAAAGTAAAGGAAAGATGAGACAATGCTCAGTATTTATCATTTTTCAGTGACGATTTGAATTGTGTTAAAGTATTGGCCAGTTTCAGTTTCAGATTCATATTGTTTAAATTCTCTACATACAATCTATAGAGTACCATCGCCCTGAATCGACACCTTTCAGATAAATCACCTAATATGAGCAATATGATAGGGACTTAAAACAATAATTTGCTATCGGAAGATTCTTCAGTTCATGGTGTTTACTGTATCACTTCATCAACTTAGTCTTTCCACCTTTTGAAGTACAGCCAGAACTTAAAGGAACAACGGGAAATATCGGCCTAAATGAATTATATCGCCCTGAACCGGCACCCCTCATTTTACCGCAATCAGCTATCCCGAAAGAAAATTGTACTATACTATCAAAACAGCTATTTTCTAGGGTCACATCCCCTATGTAATTAACATTCATTGCATTTCGATCGGATGGAAAATTAAAGCTTTTCGTTCCTCCCAGTTTTAACCCCCTCACACATACTACTGTTATTACCTTATTCCAAAAATACTCCTCTTCCAACTCCACGAAATGTCACCAAGTCAGAAATGTGTTCCTAATATCAAAATATTATTTACCACCTGTCTTTATTCATAAAGTCTTCCAGCAGAAAGTGATAAGGTCACTGTTCACATCACGAGACCATTTTCACACTTTATGCCGGTTCAGGGCGATTTTTGGCCAATCCACTCGCTTTAGATTAGAAACCACCTGAGCAGAAATAGTCTGGGCTGTTAGCACATGAATTGTGCAAATCGTGATACCAGCATGAAAATTGGTATACTGGGGTAATTTGACATGCTGAAAACGATGCCGAACAGACACAAGCCGAAAAATGCCCCCAAGTGCTATTTTTAGACTGGGGTACTTCACCCCAGTCCTCCCTTGAGGCTTTCTGCAATAAGCAATTAATGATTTGTGATATAAACATGAAAGTGTGACATTCCACACAATTTTGATGCGCTGAAAAAGATTATGAATAGAAAAAATAAAAATTTTGCCCCCAAGATCTATTTTTAGACTGGGGTAGTTGGTCCCAGTCCTCCGTTGGGACTTCCTGCTGTAGGTAATGACTGATTAGTGATATAAGCATGAAAATATGGATTTATACACATTTTGATACGCTGAAAAGCATTATGAAGAGACACAATTAAAAAATTACCCCTAAAGGCTATTTTTAGAAAGGGGTACTTGGCCCCAATCCTCCTTTGGGGCTATCTGCTGTATGCAAATATTGATCAATGATATAAACATGAAAATATGGATTTATACACATTTCGATATGCTGAAAAACATTATGAAGAGACACAATTAAAAACTTACCCCTAAATGCTATTTTTAGACTGGGGTACTTGGCCCCAGTCCCCCATTCAGGCTTTCTGCTATAGGCAATTACTGGTTAGTGATATAAACATGAAAATATGGATTTATACACATTGCAAGTTGTTTGCTTCGCTGTACGTTTCTTGCCAGTCAAGAGATGGGGACTTGGATGACTTCTTTGCTCACGAGAACCACGTCTACCCTCCTTCTCTATCTGAGTATGGAAGGCTGAGAAAAGGCAGCAAGGCAGACTTTCTCCAGTGTTTGGAAGTTCAAGCAGAACCAGAGGCTAACGGCCCTCCGGTAACTGCGAAAGTTGTCGACGGAGCTGCTCTTGTGCAAATGACGCCACCTGGCGATGCTAAAACCTTTGGAGATTATGCGAAGTCTTTTGCGGCCAAAGTCATAAAAAAATTGAGAGGCATCACTTTGGAGAGAATTGATATTGTTTTTGACAGGTATTTCAAGGACAGTCTAAAGTCACAGACGAGAGAAAAGCGCGGTTCTGGTGTACGTTTGTCAGTGAAGGCTTCTACCCCGATATCTAAAAACTGGCGTCAGTTTTTGAGGGTTGATGAAAACAAAGAAGAGCTCTTCTGTCTCCTAGCCAAGCAGCTTGAAATGAACGGAGTTCCTGGCAAGACGGTCGTAGCAACATTGTCTGAAAGCGTGATTTTCAATGGCACCATTAACGAAGGAAGTCTGATCCCATGTAACCACGAAGAAGCGGACACAAGAATTTTCGTTCACGTAAACAGTGCAGCAGAAGCAAATCATCGAAAAATCAGCATACGGACCGTGGACACTGATGTTGTAGTAATTGCTGTAGCATTGTTTAATGCACTAACCGTGGACGAACTCTGGGTAGAATTTGGTGTTGGGAAGAACAAACGTTGGCTACCAGTCCATGCCTACTCTGCCAATATGCGGGAAGGTGTTTGCTCTGGGCTACTCTTCTGGTTCGCATTCACTGGATGTGACACTGTTTCATCTTTCTGTGGTCGTGGCAAAAAGATTGCTTGGGAAGCATGGAAGTCATATCCAGATGCAACAAATGTATTTTCTAGGTGAGTTGTTAGTGCATCAAAGATCATTCTGATTACCATTCTCTCGTTAATTACAAAGAAAGAGTGCTGCCAGCCAGACGAATAGAAAAGAAGATTCATGTATGCACAATCGAACAATTCTGCAATCCTACTAAAAAAACGTTCCCAAGTTCATTTTGCTTCCAAAAATTGGATACAGAATCGACTCGTCTTTTTACGGCCAGGGTACATTTGTTACAAAGTTTTTGTTACAAGCCAGATTTTTAGTTTTTCTTTCTTTTCAGATTATCTCAAGGAGACGCGAGGGATCTGACTGATGAAGACATGAAGTGCTTAGAGAGATTTGTGATTCTAATGTATGATCGTTCAAGCCAGCTGACAGATGTAAATGAATGCAGAAAGATCCTCTTTACCAGGAAAGGGCGTAGCATTGACAGTTTACCTCCAACTAGAGATGCGCTACTACAGCATGCCAAACGAGCTTTACTGCAAGGAGGGTGAGATTTCTTGTTTCGAGTTACTTTCCACTAATTAAGATGTCAATCTTATCAGCTTTGCTTCACAGGATCACTATATTTGCAGTTAAGCGTAAAGGAAACCTGAGCAAAAACTTACAGAAAATGGTAGGTTGTTTCGAATTACCTTGGAAATCCTTCTTGCTGTCATGAGGTGTGTAGCAAAAATTATTTTGTTCAGAATCATTTGGGGCCAGTCATCTGAAAAAATGCAAGAAGTACCTGATGTTTCACAATATGGATGGACAATAGACAACAATTCTGTAATGCCTGTCTGGTCACTACTTCCAGAAGCTGCAAAAGCATGCTACGAACTCGTCAAATGTGGTTGTCGGAAGAACTGTGGCTCAAGATGCAAATGCAAGCGGTATAGCCTCGACTGTACAGAATTGTACCACTGTGGTGGGCAATGCTCAGATTAAGTAAGGTTGTTACCATTTTGAACAGTATTTAGTGGCTGCATATGATAGATCTCCCTGAATATCGGTAGCCCTGAAAGCATAAAATGGCTAAGTATGAGTTCTCCCTCTTTTCTAAAATTCATGCAGGGCTTTTAAATAGTCTTGATGGACAAATTTCAAAATCTAACTGTCAAGTATGCAACTTAAATACACCAGACAAAAAATACATTGAGGAGAAAATTTTGATTGTGTCTCATCATAGAGTTTGTAATGTATTGAAATGCATGGAAACTCAAAAAACATTATTAAAACAAAAGGTCCCGAGGAGAGGCCAAATGGAGGACTGGGGCCAAGTACCTCTTTCTAAAAATAGCATTTCGGGGTAAGTTTTTAGTTGTGTCTCTTCATAACGTTTTTCAGCACATCGAAATGTGTATAAATCCATATTTTCATGTTTATATCACTGATCAGTAATTACTTATAGCAGAAAGCCTCAATGGGGGACTGGGGCCAAGTAGAAACAGCAGTCTAAAAATAGTATTTAGGGGTAAGTTTTTAGTTGTGTCTCTTCATAATGTTTTTCACCGTATCGAAATGTGTATAAATCCATATTTTCATGTTTATATCACTAACCTGTAATTGCCTATAGCAGAAAGCCTGAATGGGGGACTGGGGCCAAGTACCCCAGTCTAAAAATAGCATTTAGGGGTAAGTTTTTAATTGTGTCTCTTCATAATGTTTTTCAGCATATCGAAATGTGTATAAATCCATATTTTCATGTTTATATCATTGATCAATATTTGCATACAGCAGATAGCCCCAAAGGAGGATTGAGGCCAAGTACCCCTTTCTAAAAATAGTCTTTAGGGGTAATTTTTTAATTGTGTCTCTTCATAATGTTTTTCGGCGTATCAAAATGTGTATAAATCCATATTTTCATGCTTATATCACTAATCAGTCATTACCTACAGCAGGAAGTCCCAACGGAGGACTGGGACCAACTACCCCAGTCTAAAAATAGATCTTGGGGGCAAAATTTCTATTTTTCTATTCATAATCTTTTTCAGCCCATCAAATTGTGTGGAATGTCACACTTTCATGTTTATATCACAAATCATTAATTGCTTATTGCAGAAAGCCTCAAGGGAGGACTGGGGTGAAGTACCCCAGTCTAAAAATAGCACTTGGGGGCATTTTTCGGCTTGTGTCTGTTCGGCATTGTTTTCAGCATGTCAAATTACCCCAGTGTACCAATTTTCATGCTGGTATCACGATTTGCACAATTCACCTCAAATTCCGTGCTAACAGCCCTGACTAAAATGGAAATCAACAACTTGAAGGACTTTTCAAATACTTCATTCGAAGGGGTAGAATAAACTATTGAAACAAGTTATTTGGCCTTTACTAGTATTTTTCACAATGAAAATGAATCAAAACAAAAACGTGGCTTGTAAAAATAAAGGGAGAAATGAACGAACGCTTACCGTCACTTTTCAGGTACGTTGAAAACTTCTTCGTAGCATGTAAACAAAGCCAAGGAAGCAAGCAAGAAAAGTCAGAGAGCAAGAATATGGCGTCAGCAAACCATTTTCGCGCTTTATTTTCATTTGCTAGTCCCAGGCTGTTCAATTTTTAAAAGTTTGTAAACAAGCCTAAATTTCAGAGAACGCGCTAGGGTGTCGATTCAGGGCGATGGTACTCTATTTCTAACAATACAAACAAATAACTAAACTACAAAGATAATAAGAATATAAATGAAAGAGGAACAAAATAAAGGGAAACTACTTAAAGGAGGAGCTTTCTCTCTCAATAGGTAAACTAATCGAGGAAAGAGCCCTCTGCCTATCCTAAGGTATTATCAGGTAAACTTAGTTGACTTTAAATCATTGTGCATTTTCAGTATCAAAAATGTCAAATTCATCGGTCGACATTGTTTAAATAAGTAAATTTTCAGTTGTGCTTTGAACGATGCTTTTGATGGATCATTTCGGAGTTCAATGGGCAATGCATTCCAAAATTTGGCACCAAGATATCGAATTGGCTAAGGTCCATACTGAAGACTGTGTCTTTGAGCCATATAAAAATCACCTTAGATTAGTCTGTCTAGTGGAATACTGATGAACAGATGAATTGAATAAGAAAAAGTCATGAAAGCAACCAGGTGAAGTCTTTGTAATAGAATCAAAAACGAAAGTTAATAGTCGGAGTTCGAAAATCTTAGAAAGTTTCAGAAGCTTAAGATCATTAAAGATTGGAAGAGAGGGGGACACGTGAGGCTGAAAGGAGATTGCTCTGACTCCTTTTTTTGTAACTTAAAAATTGGATCAATGTATGATGCATAGGTTTGACCCCAAACAATGAGACCATAATATAGGAAGGACAAGAACAAAGCATTGTGCAAACAAATGAAGACATTTAATGGCAGTAAGTTCCTAATTCTGAGAAGCATTCCACAAGTTCTAGCTAATTTTTTCGAGAGTTCATTGAGATGGTATTTCCAGCATAGATGCTCATCTAAGAGGAGACCTAAGAACTTACAAAATTTAACACTTTTGATATGTTTCTTCCCTATTTTGATTTCAGAACCAGAAAGAACATTGACAGAGGAAGAATGAAAGATGATATAGTTTGTCTTCTTAATATTTAATGATAGCTTATTAGCATCAAGCCATTTCTTTACTAATTTCAGCTCTTCATTGACAACTTTTGTCAAATTTGACAAATCTTTGGATCCATAGTAGATGTTTGTATCATCAGCAAACAGATAGTGAGTTTCTTAGAAGCATTAGGTAGATCATGGATGTAAATAAGGAGGAGTAATGGGCACAGAACAAACTTTGTGGTACACCGCAAGTAATTGAAAGTAAGTTAGAATTTCTTCCATCGACCGAAACACACTGCTTTCTATCAGATATATGAGGTCTAAATCACTCAAGGGCAAATCCACGAATGCCATAATGTTCCAATTTGGATAGCAAAATTCTATGATTAACTATATCAAAAGCCTTTTTTAAATCAATAAAATTGCCACAACCAAGTCTTTTATTTTGAAGTGTATGTCTTATAGCTTCTGTCCAAGTTACAAGGGCATGATCAATTGCGTGATTTTCTTGAAATCCAAATTGTACAGAATAAAGAATATTATGTAGTTGAAGGAATTTATAAAGTCGTTTGTACATAAGCTTCTCAAATATTTTACTGGAAATGGATAAAAGAGAAATCGGCCGATAGTTAGATGGAAGCTCTGGATTTCCTTTTTTAAAGAGAGAAATTACCTTGGCAATTTTAAGTTTATCAGGGAGTATACCAGACTAAAAAGACTGATTCACAAGAAGAGCAAGAAGTGGTGAAACACAGTCTCCAATATCTTTAAGTGATTTTATTGAGGTACTATTAGGAAGGATTAGGAAGGATTTAAAATATTGATTAGATCATGGACGTCTATAGAAGTAACTGGAACAAGGAAAGTGAGCTACAAGTCCTGTTAGATAAATAATCAATAGGAGATTTTGTAGTTAATGGAATTGTCTTTGTTATGCCATCAGCAACATTGACATAAAAATCATTTAAAAATAATTGAAATTTTAGAGGGATCTGATGTTAAGTTTCCATCTTTGCCTTTGATTTTGCTGATTGAAGGACGTGGAGGACGTATGAGAAATTATTTTCTTGATACTTGACCACACGTTTTTAATATTTTGACTATTGACAGAGACATAATTATGAAAATACCTTACCTTACTGTCTTTCAATTCATTGGATACACAGTTTCTAAACTTCTTATGTAACTTAAGGTCATCAGGAGTCCTTTGGTTTTTTTAATTTCAGCAAAATCTTGTCTCGTATTCTCATCATCTTCAATATTCTATTATTTACCTATGGCTTACCTTTTAGTTTCATTTCCTTTCTACTCCGCTTTTTGATTGGAGTATGTTTATTTGTTAAAGTATTAAGATCTTTCAAAACCTATCAAATTTATCATTCACACCCAAGGTACTATTTTCTAAATAAGTAAATCAATCTGACTGAAGTCATCAAGAAATGCTTCTTCCTTAAACCTAAAGTAATCATGTTTTAATGATTCAGATTTACTGCGGCTAACATGAGTATTTTTCAAAATATAAAACTGGGGAAAATGGTCAGTAATTTGCATCATAATATTACCACTTGTTATATTTGCATTGGTAGCATTAGTGCATTAGTGTATATATTATGAATAACTTATGCTCTATGTTCAGAGACCCTAGTTGGATGATGAATGCAAGGAAGGAGGCTGTGCGAAAAAAAGTTGTTGACAAAGTCACCTTTTGGTGTATGGGAAGCATAACCATTGAAGTCACCCATAACAAATAACAGCTTATTTAATGGTAATTTTGAAAGGAGATTCTGGAAGTGAGATGTAAGGTTATCAATATTTGAACTAGGATGTCTGTAAACACAGCAAATAAGGAAATTTTAATCATTTTTATCAATTTTAACCCTTACAGTTTCAAAATCATCTGTGCAAGAATCCAAGTCATTTCTTTGATTCAGAGTAAGCGAATCTCTAAAGTACAAACCTACACCACCATTCTGAGTGACTGGCTTAGTGCTGAAAAATATATATCCTGGAATATTAGCATTTGATTATATAGGACTGTCACTGAAATGCCATTTTTCAGATACTCCAATCACATCAAACTTCAAATCAGTATGAGCAGATAAAGAAACCTATTCATCATGATGAAGGGATATGCACATATTAATGTGGAGAATAGAAAAATCAGTAGAGGATAATTGTAAGGAAGAAAGTTCTGGTAGAGTAAAGTAGCGAGAATCAATGTTCTGAGGCACATGCTCATCAATTTCATAGTCACTAAGATTAGGCAAGTCCACAAGGTTAGAAGTCATTTCAAATGAGGGCATAGAGTCGATGAATGAGGTCAGATCAATTTCATACAGGTTTGAAAGTCCTTCATTTTCCAGTTGACCAAAATGAAACATAACTCTGTAAATTTGAGGCGAAACCATGGTATATCATCACCTTGTTTTTGGAGATCTCTATATTCAGTATTGGAAATAGTATTGCATATGATGTGGATGCAAAAATTACAGTGATCACAGAAAGCTGATTTGTGATGGTCCGAAATAGCTTTATGGCAAAAAAAATGCCACCAGGATTTTTATGAGTCTCTACCATAATGGATCGATTCCTAGCTTGAGATAAATAATGTGGAACTGACTTGAAAAAAGATGCAATTAAGTGCAGTAAACTACAACACGACAAAATCAGTACCTTGATATTAATGGTAAGCTTAATTTCCAAGGGTGAAACTAATTTCCCTGTAATCCCTTTGCGATTCCATTGGCACTCAATTTGAAGATCCTTCTTGACGCTTTCCTTTGATAATCAGACGATCACGTACAAAATAGTCAATCTTTCCCTTTGATCTTGCGTCTAACATCTTTGGTATCTGGTCCTACCTTCTTTCCACGACCATTTGGTTAAAGTCTTGCACGAACTTGATTCCTTGAGGCCGGATTTTCCTTGCAGAGGCAAGCACACTTTCTCTTTATCTTTCCAATTTAGAAACTTGGCAACGATTGGCCATCTTACTTTCTCTTTTCAGATCATTCCCAAGTTTAGCTCCTCTATACGAGAAGCATTTTTGGCCACATGCGGTTTTTAGAAAAGGTACAGAATGGTCAGTGCTGGTGTAACGAAGCTGTCTAGCACAGGTTTCAGGTAACCTTTGGAACAGTCCTGTAAGATACTCGGGCGCTTCGTGGTTTATGGACCTATGGACCATTTTCACTGTTTCTGGTTCTATGAGCTCTTTGACCGTTTGCCACCCCAACTGCCTGATGACGGGTGGTGCAGATATTCAATAGTGGCTATTTGTCATGATTCTAGCTGTACAATTTTGGCGCTTCTGAAGCTCTTTGAGTGCTGTCGTGCCACAAACACGCCCAAGCGGGGCAACGGAAATGGACATAAGGCTCAACCATACTTCTGTATATAGTCTGCAGTATGCTTAAAGGGATGTACTGTTTCGCATGGCATATCATACCTAACGCCCTTGATATCTTTTTTATCACTTCTGCATGTGAATATCTCAACTCAGGTATTGGTGCACATGTACCCCTAAGTATTTAGTGTGCTCTTTCATCGAAATGTCTTCATCACGAATAACATTTGACAGTTTCATAGCTGACGTTTGTTGAATATCTTTAACCTTTTTCCGACTTCCAATCGCAATGCTGTTTGTTCTAGCAACGTTAAGTGACAATTTATTTCCTGCAAGCCATGTGCTTAGACATTATTGGTTCTCAGTCACCTTTTCATTTATTGTGAGATGCTATTTGAGGAAAAGGATAAACTGCTGTCATCGAAATACATGTTAACTAGTGAGTGCTTAATAGATAATGGGAGATCATTTGCGTAGATAATGAACAGTAGCGGACCTAAACATGATCCCTGTGGAACTCCACAAGATACTTCTCCCAGGTCGAAAAGGTTCCCGTTTACCTTACTGCACTGCTTCCTACTAGAGAGGTATGATTGAAACCAGCGTAGCTCTTTGCCTGCAGTTTGCCATAGAGTTGTAGCTTGTTAACTAGGATGTCGTGGTTCACCGTGTCGAAAGCTTTCTTCAAGTCTATGAATGTGACCGAGGTATATGCACCATTTTCGATATTCAAATACCAGTCATTTGTACACTTTAATTGGCATGTCAAAACTGAAAGTAACAATTCAAAACTAGACTGTTGTGAGTACAAAAGACGATTTGACAATAGAAAATTTTAATACTGGTCATAAACAAGCTTCTCAAATAACCTAGAAATTACAGGCAAAACAGAGATTGGACGATAGTTTGATCAGCAAGGAGGAAAAATATTTTGGCTTTTCGTGTTTGTTTACATTTTAAGCGTGTTTGTTTATATTTTGTGCGTGTTTGTTTACGCCTTTCTTGGGAGTTGATCACAAAGCTCTTACCTTTCACTTGACTTTGTGGTGGATTTGTTGCTAATGGCCTCGTATGAACACAGAAGCTGTGGGGCATTTGAAGCAAAACTCTTTTCCCTATTTAGGCCCGAGGGCACATTAGCTTTCGAGAATTTTCAAAAACTTTGAATCAGACACGAAAGACTAGTATCCCCTCGAAGATTTTGCCAAAGCCGAATATGGTAACGTTTGAAAGCTCGAAAATATCGCAATAGACCTTTTAGCTATTCTGAAAAAGAATCTCAATCGAACGATACTATGCTACATTTTGTAGAATTTTCGAATGTGCACAATAATGATAGAAGCTCTAACGCCACTCAATCGAATCTCGTGTATAAAAATGTATAAAAATAACGCTCGATCCAGGCTCTTTTGCTGAATAGCTAAAAGGTCTATTGACTTTCTATCGATTTTTGCATCCCTCCATTCTGCCTAATAAGGCCTACTTGACGGTTGATGTCGTGTTTCCTTGATAACAGTTTGTTTCTACAACACAACTTTCTACACAACGAAAACTAATACTGTGAGAATGCCTTTAAACATCTTTTATGTTCATTTAACAACACTGCACAATTGTACTGAGAGGCGCAAAGCTAGTTACCTCACCTGTTATGTTATAGGTCATAGATCGTTGTTGAAATAAGTGAGATTGCTTGTAATTCTTTTTTGTTTTGAGTTTTATATTACGGTTTGCTACAATAGAATTAATCTGACGGAAAAGGAATGATGGGGCTATAACAGCTTTAAGGCACGGAAGATAACTGCGAAACGTAGATCTTTTCTCTTTTTGCAAGTGTCTTGAAAAATCAAATGTATCCAGTAAATTACTTTGCTAGGCGTTGAAAAATTCTGCCTGACCTCAGATTGACCTCATCGTTTCACCAGATTGGCCTTAGTTAAAAAACCGACAGCCGAAGTTATTTCGAGCAGGTAAATAAGTGATAACTTACCTAGTTTTCATTCACTGAGATCAAGCAATACTGAATAAATAAATTCCACTTGTTTAATCCTGAACAGAGCACCTTCCTAGCGATAAAATGAAACTGTTTTCGCATGCCAAGTTTGACCAACACAGCCTTGTCTCTGCTCTCAAAATAAGTTGACTAAGGTGAAATGTACATCGATTCCAAACTCTAAGATTTCCAGTGTGACAGTTCCTTGGCCTCTTTTCTTAGCATTGTTTTTGTTATTGTAAGGTAGTTTTCTTTAGAACTAATTCTTTCAACTTCTTAATTAACTTCTTTAATCCACTCAGCTTCATCATTATGCCTCACATCCTTTTGCCAAATACCCTTCCAAAAAATAGAGGTTGGTTCAGCTTCTGGTAGCCAAGAAAATGGTAAAGTCTATGCAACGCCACTCATTGTTGTGTAGAGCGTGCTTCAGCATCTATGTGATAACAAATAAAATGTATTGTTTTAACAGCCAGTAACATCGCTTTCCTGCGAAACAAGGAAGTAATCAGATTTGAGAACGGCTGTCATGTGATTAAATCTCTGGTCTCGCTTTGTTCTCTAAGCGGACTACATTAATAACATGATATTCTAGAATTTTAAGTGCCCTTCGATAGACAATACATAGACGCCAAGTAGAAAGGGCGATTCAAACTGCTATTGAAATGAAATGCTGACTCACACAATACGCGATATTGAGCAGTATTGCGCAGACTATGCGTTGTCCCTGCGTATTGTCTGCACGCAGGCTAAGCTTCTGGTGACTCATCATTACCCCTTACAATACCTTCTGCTTGCTCAGATAATTTCTTTTGGTTATTTTGGAATAGTCTTGTTTGCTGTTGTTGTTTATATACCGTTTCTGACATTTTTTTATGCTTTCAGTGTTGTTTATTCTTGCTTTAATTCTTCCAGGACACAATTGATTCCCTCCTTGCGAATATAATATTTTTCCTTCAAAGAATCTCCAACCCTGTCCTTTTTAATTTCTCTACTCTTGACCGTTTCTATTCTACTTAAAGGGAGTGCAAAGACCAGCAGCCTTTGCCACCATTTTATTTTGTTCTTGTGAATTTCGCACAGTCAGTTATTGTTGAAGCTAAGCACAGCAAGTCTCCGACTTCATACAAAGCACGCTTGTCTTATCCATGTCTCCAATTAGACAGAAAAACAGACGGCAGGATGTAACCCTCCGAATGGCCCGATGGGGAATTCCATCCCAACACCATGTGCCAGATCACAAAGTTAGCCGTCCGGCATTAGGATCTTTTGAGAAATAGGATTTCATACAATTTGAAGCTAAACACAGCTTTTATGACATGCAGAAAACAACTAACCTTGCAATATGGCAACCTTTCCAAACTTTGAGTGGTATCTTTCTGGTTTGCACTGCTCAAAGAACCCATCGGGTCTACTAACTGCATGGACTCCTCGGAGATTTACTCTCGCCGAAAATCCAGGACATGATTGTAACTTTTGCTGCGTTATTTGAAATAAGTATGTCTATCAAAGCTAACAAGAACCGTCAGTTTTTCGGGATCGCAATCCAGGACATGCATTAAATGTCAGAATTCTGTTCGCAGACAGAGTAATGAGATTTTCTTCTGGCAAGCAAATCCACGTTGTCCTTCTCTAAGGTACACGCCCCCCCCCCGAGTCAAAGAGGTAATGTTCATCCATGAACTCTTGAACTTTCGTCATAAACTTACCATGAGCCTTATAAAAAAAACATTTTATCCTGCATCATCGAACGCTTTAACGCCAAAGCCTTTTGATTCAAGGGAGCAGTTTTTTGATTGGAAAGATACTATTAGTGATGAGACTTCTTCATCGGCTTCCTTGCAGGAATAATTTCTTAACTTCAACCGTAAATTTGGATCTGCAGACCTACGGAGCGGAATTTTTCATTCGAAGAAGCTCCGTTGCAGCCTTTAACGGACTTATTAGCCGCCATTTTTTCAGGACGAACTGCTCTCTCCAATCTCCTTTTATTGTTGATTTGCTCTCTTAGTTTCAGTTACTTTTCTGAAGCCATTGGTATTACACTCGTCTTTCTTGCAGGTTTGCTGGATTATCTTATAAGTGACAATGAAGTTGCAGTGCGTCTGAGAGAGACATACGTATTCAAAATCATCCCTTTGTTGAATCCAGATGGTGTCATCAATGGCAAGTAAGTTTCACACTGCTACCGCTTTTTTCTGCCCTTAAAGTGAATGACCTGAGATATATAGCGCTTGTCTAAAAATAGGACAAAGAAATTCCTAATCCTGTATTGTTTTCTTTTGCCTGGCCTTTCTTTCTCTCGCAAAAAGCTGAATTATCAAATACAAAAGGCTATTTATAAATCTATGCGATCTCATCTTTCAACTCATGTTATTCACTTTAATGCGATGTTTTATTGAAAGTTATATTGTTCGGTAAATTAGGGCTAACCTCGACAGAAAGCAAGTAGTTTTGTGTTAATTTGGAGAAGCTTGCGTACATTTTTCGTAATGAACAAGTAAAACTACTCAATGAAGTCCTCTTGAATATTCATTCTAACTTCATTCCAAATAAAGTTAAAAGAATCAGGCTTCGTTAAGAACCCTGGATAACGCAAGCTGTCAAGTACTCTCTTGGAAAAAAATTGTGCATATAAAAGTTTTGTGAGGAGTAGTCGGCCAGACGCCAAGCTTCAAGGCATACAAAGGATGATATCTGAAAGTGTGAGATTGATTGAAGATGCCAAACGGAATTACTTCCTTAAGGCAGGCAAAATTTTGGCATACTCTGGGACCAGTAGCAAACTTATTGGACGTTAATAAACACTGCTCTTAACAAAGTCAAGATTCCTATGATGCCACCTATTGTAGAAAACGGTTGTTTGTAGCAGATTTTGCCGCAAAGGCTCAGATCTCTAATGACTATTTTATACTTCAGTGCATGACCAATGACACAGTTAGTGAAATTCCACAAGATACATTAAAAACCCACTACTAAGAACCTAGTGATTAAGAACCTGTAGGCTGAAATTCTAGACCCCCAATATATAAGAACCAATTCAGCCTGAAAATTGAATTAGGTTCTTATTCGTAGAGATCACCAAATAAGATAAAAAACACTCCTGCTGCTTTGTCATCGAGCCTATATAGACTGATACTGTCATATCTGCAAATTGGAAAGAACTCTAAAGATGCTTTGAAAGCTTTTCATTGCATTCTGTGAAATTTCTGATTCTTCCATAGACTGCCGTTATGAATGAGGCCTCATGAACCCAGGTGCCTCTGAACTGACAGTAAATAATGGGCTTGAAGTTTCAATCTGAGCAGAAGAAATACCCGAAAGCACTGAATGAAATAAGAACCAATTTATGAGACTGAACAGCCTAATTTCCCACTAAATACTCAATATATAAGAACCTAATCAGGCTGAATTGCAAAATTGTAGGTTCTTATACAAGGGTCTTTACTGTACTCCATTAACTACAACTTTGATCAGCGATTTTGTCATCTCCTTGGAAAAGATACTTAATATCATTGTGAATTTGGAAGAGTCTGGTGTCTGAAATTAATTAAAGGGCTCAGGAATTGGATCGCTGAATCCTAATAAAGCACATGGCAGGGATGAAATATCTGCGAGGATGATAAAGTTAAGCGATGTTGCTTTGGTTCTACCACTTTAAACGATTTTCAATATTTGCTTGAGGCATGGTCTATTTCTCAATATATGGAAATATGCAAATGTGGTTCTGGTCCACAAAAATCAGAAAAAGCTCAAGGGGAATTACCCCCTATTTCTCTTTTACCAATTTTTGGAAAATACTTGAAAAACTCATTTACGAATCTGTACCTCATATACAACTTAAAACTCATATACGACTTGAAAAACTCATATACGACTCTATAACTTGAAAAACTCAAATACGACTATCTTTGCTCGCATCTTGTATCACATGAACTGCTGAACCCAAATCAATCAGGTTTTCGCACAGGAGATTCTGCAGTCAACCAATCACTCTCTATAACACATACCATATTTAAAGCTTTTGACTGTAATCCTCCTCTCGATGTTTGTACTGTGTATCTAGACATTTCTAAAGCATTTGATAGTGTGGCACGATGATCTAATCTAAAAATTAAGGCAATGCGCGCGATGCCTTGTGAAAACTTCGCTTTTTAATCCAAAGTTTTCTCAAGAATCGGAAACAAAGGACTGTATTGAATGGACAGAGTTCTAAGTGGGAGATATCTCGGCGGGAGATGAGATTGCTTGGAGATGAAAAAGTTGCACTTAGAATAAGAAAGGTAATTCGTATCTTGCCAACAGTTTTAACAAATATTTAGAAAAGGCCCGAATCTATAAAAACTGTAGCAATAAGGACCAAAAAAATCATAGTGGTAACGCTCAAGGCTCTTTGGACAAACTTGAATAAAAAAAGGATGTGGTTATCACATCCATGAATGTCAATAGTCTCTATTTGCACTTTGATGGAATCAAGTGTCTTGTTAACCCTATTAAAGGCAGTCTGTCACGTATCTGATTGGCCTCTACAATCAGAGATCAACATAACGGTTTTCTTTGTGAATCTATGTATTTGAAACAAAGGAGGGCTAATCTTCTTGACTTTTTATGGCCGTAGAAAGTCAGAGGATCATCAGCCATTCAAATTTCCTATTCTTTGTATTGTCATTATCACCCAATCAAATTCGTGACAGACTGCCTTTAATACCGGGCTTTTTGGACCCTTGTAGTACCGGGGGGGGGCACAAAGTGCCCCCTCCGTAAAGTCGACAATACTGGAGATATGAGAACGAAACTTGGTACAATGGTGTACAGTAACAAAATCTACATAATAGGGTGCTTTTTTATTTTTCATTACACCTATGACGTCACAATGATATAATAATTAAGGAAAATTGCAGTATTTGCTTTCTGTTGGCAAAATTGACAATATTTAGGTTTTGATTTCTCTATTACTTTTTTAAATTGACTAAAATGTATCACAAAGCATTAATAAGTAAAAATCCATAGTATAATATCTATTTAAGTTCATTATATATATTATATATTCATTATTTATATACACTAGTTTTTCATTGTTTAAATTAAAACCCTAATTGTATATCTAAATACTCTGAAATGCCTCAAGACGATGTATAATGATTAAGAGAATCCTTTTCGGCCATAAAAAATTTCATAATACATTTGTTATTATTTGTATGACGTCATAAACATTGATGTCGTCATTAAGATTAAAATTGCTGACGTCATCGAAGATGAATAAAACTACATATATCATCTGAAAGCTCTCATCAAGATCTATTGAATGGTAGTGTTTTCAATGATCTGTGATCATTCTGGAAAAAAATAAGAGTCCCTTCTTTTCTATTACTGCTGACCACCATTTGAGAAGATGTTGGTCACGTGATCAGTGCCTACCATTTTGGAAATATTTTCAGATTTTTAATTAGTATATCAAATTTGAGGAAAATTCACCAAGTTTCAGCTCTGTATCTTTCGAACTGACAGCACTGCATCAAATTATCTGCGCCGCGGGCACTTTGTGCCCCCCCCCCGGTAGTAATAAGGTTAAGGAAAAAGATATTCATATTCTTGCCCTTAATGAGACAAAACTTGACCAGGATATTTCCGATAGGGTACTAGAAATTGAAGGGTACAGCTTTAGAGACTTGATCGTAATCGGAATGGGGAGGTGTCACAATCTATTGCAGGAATATTTTTGAGTGCTCCAAACGTGAAGATAGTCCGATTTCCATCTTGGATATGATTTGTGTGGAAGTAAAGCCTCCTAAAGCAAAACCCTGCCTTGTACTTTCTTGGTACAGACCACCATCTGCTACGATAGAAACATTCGAGAACCTAGAACGTATTCTGGGGTTTCTTGAATTTGAAGATAAAGTAATTATTCTCCTAGTGGATGCAAACTGCGATTTTAGCAATAAGATGCTTGAATCTTCCAGTAACAATCATCCATCTGATAATATTAATTGATGAGCTGACTTATATATAACTCTTTTGGGTTAACGCAGCTGATAAGTCAACCTACCAGAGAGACTATTGACACATCTGCTATAAATGATCACGTAACTGTTAATGTTGAATCTAACATCATCGAATCTGGTGCTCTCAAATTGGCACTTAGTGATCACTATTTGGTCTATGCCATTCGAAAGTTCCGCGGTAACATACCATGTAATCATAAGATGATCAAAACTCGGCAGATGAAAACTTCAATGAAGATCTCTTTCGTAAGGATCTAGCAAATGTCGATTAGCAGCAAATTCTTACTTGCAGCCAAGGCATCAATGTAGTGGTGCAAAACTGGACTAACATACTTTCTTTGATAATTGAGAAACATGCACCCCTTAGAGAGCGAAGGGTATCTGATAAATTTGCACCTTGGCTAACCCTAGACTGATGCCTTTTCGTCCCTTGTTTCCCTGCGTTCCTTGGTCAAGAGGGACAAATAACATTACTCTTAAATAGTGGGCCCACTTTAGGCTCGGGTAGGGTGGTTCCGTATTCACCGATCAAATCGCTAGAATTCAGTTTTTAACCAATCAGGGGCCGCTATTCAGAATGTTGTTGTTGTTGCTCTTAATGAGCGGTTGATGAAGCCTGGAGTTCTCGCAGCTTCGATGGATCCATTTGGCTTCTACAGAGGAAGATTACTGCCTGGAAGGTATGCATTTTGCGATTTGTAGGTCAAAACAACATCATTCTTTGTATTAAAAGTTTGCTTTTCAATGTTCGAGCTCTTTAAACCAGATTTTGAAGCGATTTTGTTAAGTGTACGAAGACTCCCACCTATTTAGGCTATTTTGAAAAAGTGGGCCCACTATGTAAGCGTAATATTATGAGTCCCTTGTTGACCAAGTGATATCAGCAAATCAAAGAACGCAGGGAAACAAGGGACGAAAAGGCATGAGTCTAGGCTAGCCCCTGACTTAAAGAATATGTTCAAGACGCGAGACAGCCTAAAAGCAGCAGCCATTAAATCTAAGTCTGTCCTTTGGATGGAGGCATATAAAAATATTCGGAAGAAAGCCAATGCACTAAATACAAGGCATAAGAAGAGGTACTTCACTGACAAGATTCATTCCTGCAAAGGGAATATCAAAGAAAATTGGACCACTATCAATAAGCTAATCATTAAACGTTCGAAGACAACAAATATTACTTCGTTGAGAATTGATGAAGAGACGATCGCTAAGCCCGACTTGATAGCAGAATCGATGAATAAGGGACAGTGCAAAATTTATCATATGACATGGCCGATGGAGAAGAAAAATTCTCGCCAAAGAATCTGCTCACCCTGTATGGAATTATTGCAAAAAAACCAAGTGCCCCGTCACACTTTCCATAAAAAATATAGCCGCCCCTTCTCATAAACAAAAATGTTGATAGTACCACTGATAAAATCATAACATAATGAACTCTTGTCCTTACGAGTCTACGTCAATGAAAAGCATTAACTTTGAAGACGAAGAGATATGACTGATGAATCGTTCTTGCAAGCAATCAACAAGGAAATTTTACATAAGTTTATACACAATCCTCTCAAGCATTCTCACCTTGCAAGAGTTACAATTTCGTCCTCAAATGAGCAATTTGCATTTCAAACTTCATTCCAAACTTCATTTTGAGTTTATAAAAGTTACCGCCCAGTACATATTTGCTTTACAAAAAGTATTTGCCCAGTTCTGCACAAGCTTCAAAATGTAATTGCCCCGTTACGTTTTGCACCGGCTATGTTATAAGATAAACTTTGCACTGTCCCTAAGTACTTTTGTATTGTAGGAAACAGCTTAGTAACAAAATTCCTAAAAAAGATGAACTGATTTATAAGTAGTCAGATTCTTGCCCCAAAGAGTAATTTTAGTTTTTCGCCAGTAATGCTGTGGATCTTATCAAAGCCTTGTCGAAATTCAAGTCATCTCAAAGCTTTGGTAAGCACAATATATCTAGTTTCTTTCTTAAGAAAAGTATGCCCATATTAGCGAACGGACTGTGCCAAATATTCAACATGTCCTTGTCTACAGGGCCATTCCCTGACAGCTGGAAAGTTGCTAGGGTGGCTTCTATCTACAAGGACGGCCCATCAAGTGAAAACTCCAATTACAGACCAATTTCGGTATTACCTGTTTTGTATCGATTCTTCGAGAGACTTACTTATGACCAATTGTACACGTATCTTAGACCCCGTTTACACGATGCCGCTAGAATTTGAAAACGGCAGAATTTTATGCCACCTTGAAAAATGTGCTCCCGTTTACACGATGCCGGTAAAATTTGAAAACGGCATGAAAAAGTGCTGTTTTGGCCTCCCGTTTACACGATGCCGGCAGAATTTTATGCCAGTTCTTTAGACAATAGCAGTTGACGTCAATAAGAAAGCGCGCCAAAATATCACAATGATAAAAATAAGAGCAATGCGTGGTATGCATGAAGGCGCCCAAAACATTTCAGTTCGACTTAGGCCCGTTGAAGACAGCAAGATGCTTCCAAGAAAGAAATCACAAACAAGCGAAGAGGCGGAGAAAACGAATTTCACGTGTAGTGATGATGAAATTGAGCTCTTGCTGCAGGTGGTCATGCATTACCAGTCGAACAAGGAGATGGATGGCGTTGACTGGGAGTCTGTCAAAGCGAAGTACGCAGACCTCAGGGAAAATTTCATTGAAAGGTATCCTACCGAAGACAGTGCAAGTGATTTCCCTCATCATAATGACCCAGCAGCCTTCACAAAGGAAAGGTTGGTATCTAAAGTAAAGCCAATTCGACAAAAGTACAAGGTTGCCCTGGACTCTGGCAGGCGAAGTGGTGGGGGTCGAGTTGTGGCTCAATTCTACGATATTTGCTCCAAAATCTGAGGTGGTAGTCCAGCAGCTGAATCTGTAGCCGGTGGTATGGACACTGGTGAAGCTCCCTGCTCATCTGGTGCTGATGAGCCAGGGACAAGCAGTGACAGATGTAATAATACGCAAACAAATTTGAATGCAAAGGAATACGGTTGTGCCGAGGATGAACATCTGTCAGACCCAGACGTGTCTCCACCAGTGAAAAGAATGGCCGCTGTTGTGCAAGAGACTCCAAGACGTGACTTGATAACGCATCTCAAGGAAAAGAGGAACAAGAAGCTGAATAAACCAATCCCAAACGAAAAGCAGATGGTGGAGATTGCCAGACAAGACTTTGCATTGAAAAAGGAGCTGATGACACAGTTGAACAACATAAAGAAAGAACAGTCCGATCAAATGAAGCTGCTAACCAACACTTTGGCCTCTGCTTAACAGCCAACACAACAAAATTTTTTTCAGCAGGGTGCAGTGTATCAGAGCCCTCATGTTTAGATCAACAACAGACAACAAACTCATGATTCTGAACCCTATTATTTTGAACTCTGAACTATTGAATTCCTTAGATTTTTTAAGATACAGAAAACTTCTTAACATGATTGATATCAGCTGATGAAACGAGAGAACTATTCCTTTCGTACAAGTGAAAAGTCTCTAAAGATTCTGTCTCTTGGTCACATATCCTGTGGGATGTTGAGGAAACAAGGCAGAGTCTACTGGGGTAAAATGGGTAGGTTAGGGATGAAATTGGTATTGTTGGTTGCTGGAAAACAGTAGACCCAGATCTGATAAATCAATATTCACCTTGTCAAGGAGGATAGTTCAAGCAGTTCTAGCCAGAGGAAAACTTTGATCGATGACCTTAGTATCCAAACATTTCATCTGACCAAGTTTACCTCCAAGTTACCCATTTTACCCAAGTAGACCCTAACTGGAAAACAATTCAATCAACATTGGCACATACCCATGGGATTCCTGACCCTTTCAGTTACAGGAGTGTGTCCTCTTAGAGCCCAAGCAATGTTAGATCTGTCCACATTTGAAATAATAGTACAGTACAAGCCCTGCATCCTTTGATATGATCAAAATTATTAGGAATTCTGGTAGCAATTCTTGAGAGGTATAGATTTTGGTAAATATGTTAAATAACAAGAATTATATGGGACAAATTGGCACCAGGCTTGTACTGTAAATTCTAGCTAAGAATTAGCTCCCTATAAATAACTGTCAATAACAAGGTTTTGGCACATTTAAAGGCTAAAAAAGCAAAGCAGACATGAAGATAGTTCTCTACTCAAAGTACTTCATGAAAATCTTCCTGATAGATTTTGCAGATGCTTCAATTGAACTTTGGTTGCTTCTTGTTGGAATACAGTGAGGTTGAGATTCCCTTTCATGGGTAGTGGCACTCTGAATTGTGTTGTTGTTCAGTTCCTCTCTCTTCAGCTCACAAATGTTGTGTAGAACAAAACATGAATGGATGACCATTGGTAAATCTCTGATGTTTACATCCATTGGCCGCCTGTGGGCACCAAATCTGCCTTTTAGTCTGCCAAAAGCACATTCTATTGTCATCCTTGCTGACGAGAGCCTGTAGCTAAAGAACTGTTCAGATGTTGAGGAACCCCCAGAAGGAAAGTCTTTTAACACATAGGGAAGCAAGGGGTATGCAGGATCCCCAAGTATGCAAATTGGTACTTCAGGCTCTCCCTCAATGATGACTTTTGGGCATTTTGGTATGTTACCATTTTTAAGATGACCATTCAATGCTGAATTAGCAAAAATGCGAGCCAGGCCAGCGAATAACAACATCAAGAAAACAGTATCTGTATTCACAGAGAGCTTGAACATTGATTGATTATTTTCCTTTCCTGTTTAAATAGTGGGTGTAGTTTTCTGTTGGCTGTTTAATGTCAATGTGTGTGCCATCAACTGCACGTATGCATTGTGGAAAACCATGCTCTGATAAGAAGTTTAAGGTAAGATTATTAACTTCTCCTTCTTCAAATGGAAGCTTTATGTATTTTGGCCCTAATAACGTTGAAATTGCAGTTGTCACTTTTCTCACTATTATCGAAACAGAGCTCCTGGAGATGCCAAAGGCAGTTGCAATTTTACGATAGCACCCTTCGTCAGCAAGTAAATATAAAGTGAGTGCAACTTGCATTTCCACTGTGATTTCTCTTCTCATGGTTGTGTCTTCCTTTTGAAGTGCAGCACGTAATTCATCGCACAAACTCGTGAATGTTTCTTTCGTCATTCTAAAGTTCTCTCGCCATTCTTCGGGTACAACTACATCATTGACAAAATTTTCCCACCAAGTGGAAACCCTTCCTGGCCTTTCCCAAAAGCGTCGACGGTTCTGTTTACGCCTTGACTTTTTCGTGCTCCTGTGAGATGTCTCAGACACGAGGTTTATCATGTTTCTCATCCTTCTGTTGTAAGAAGAAACTGAACGTAGCAAGAGGACAACATTTACCTCTAATACCGCACCGACGTACGTCATGAGATGAGTGAATTTAATTTTATCGCTGCTCCTTGTGTCCGCCATTTTACTCCGCAGAACAGATTTCATAAATTGGCGGGTTTTGGTAACCTCGCAATGGAAAATCATAGCCTCGATACGAAAGCGGCATAAAAGAAAGCGGCATAAAACTCTGCCAGCAAAGTACGTTTACACGATATTGCAAACTTTGCCGTTTTGCTAACCGAAACAAAATTCTGCCGGCAGAATTGGGAAATTCTGCCGGCATCGTGTAAACGGGAGGCCAAAACGGCACTTTTTTATGCCGTTTTCAAATTCTACCGGCATCGTGTAGACGGGGTCTTAGTAATAATCACCTACTCTTCATTGGGCAATCAGGGTTTCGACTGTTTCATTCAGTATTAACTAGCTTATTAAAGTGCACTAATGACTGGTATCTCAGTTTAGAAAAAGGGCAGTATACGTCACTAACTTTTATTGACCTCAAAAAGGCCTTCGACACTGTTATCATCAAATACTCTTGCAAAATTAAGAGTGTATGGTCTCGCTGGTAAAGAGATTAACTGGTTTCAGTCTTACCTAGACAATCGCAAACAATGCTGTAAGGTTGAACGGGCATATGTTGAAACCAGAGAACATTTATTTCGGGGTTCCTTAGGGCTCTTACTTAGGTCCCTTACTTTTATTGATCTATGTCAACGATTTACCCATGGCACTCGATTCTTCAAACTTTAATATGTACGCTGATGATACAGCATCTACTAGAGTAGGGTGAGGTAATTTGGTCTACGGGGTAATTTGAGTCTATTTGCTTTTTCTCTTTTAAAGCGATCGTAAGTTGAAATTTTCGATTCATAACTCCATGGGTGTTGAAATCTATACTTTCAGGATTGGTTTAAGTGGTGTCAAAGAATTATTTGATAATTTCTAGTGCTTCAGTATCCTGATTTTCACTGGTCTAAGCTTTTATCATGATCTGACAGCGTAGAAAACTTTCGATTTATGCCAACTTGCAATTCCTTTTCATCAACAAACTAACATCAATCGCACGTTCAATAATTTGGAAAGGTGCTAGAAGTTTTTCGGAATTGTTTGCGATTCGGTAGATTATATTTCGATTATTTTGCATGGTGGGGTAATTTGGGTCTACTGGGATTTCACAGGATTTTGATACGAGTCGTGATTTGCAAGAATTGGCAATGGCTCCCGAATCAAAACAAAAATTAAGATAATACAAGCAAATGAATGATACATCGAAGCAGAATAAGTTACACGTTTTTGTTCATTTTTTAGTGGTTTTAGAACAAAGACACAAGGATTCAATTCTTTTGAATATCATTTCGGAAGAAACTTTGTTTACATTTTCATCTTTAAGAATGGGCTTAAGTATGCGCCGATGGTGGTACGATTTATTTTTAATTTTCTCTGGGCAAGTTTTAAAAGTCTTTGGCTGCAAAACTCTGAAAATCCAATCACATTTATCCATAAAAGCATGCTAGATTTTATTTTTGTGAATTTACAATACTCCTGACAAAATAGATACCGTTTTCTCAAATTGACCCAAATTCTCCGCCGACAGGTTGAAATTACAGGCCAAAGTGAGGAAAGTAAAACATTCTAAAATAATATTCAGACAAAAAAGATTCAATGTAGGTAAACCGAAGAAAGATCTTCAATACTTCCAACGAATTTGTGAGGATACTCTATTTGTTTCGAAAAATGCCCAAATTACCCCCACCTTACCCTACTCCTCAAAATCTATTTCCTCAATCAACAATGCAGTTAACAAAGACCTACAGTCTCTTAAGTCATGGCTGGATGAGAACAAGTTATCTCTTAACGTTGCTAAAACACAAAGTATTTTGATAGGTGGTAGGTACAAAATTAGAGCGGTTGAACAACCTGACAACCAAAAACCATTCCTCCATATTTGAGACGAAGCAGTCTCTGGCATAACCAAAATAAAATATTTGGGTGTCCAGGTCGACCAATTTCTTAACTGGAATGAACACTTAGTGACTATTACAAAAAAGGTTTCCCGCGGTCTAGGAATGCTTCGTTATGCTAAAAGATACCTCCCTTACGCAAGCGATGTACAAAAGCCTTATTGAGACGCACTTCCGATACTGCTGTCCAGTCTGGGAATCTGCAGGTATTACAGCTCTACAGAAGCTACAGAAATTACAAAACCGGGCAGCGAGGATACAGACAGTCCTTACGACGCCCATTCCCAACCTTTAATACAAAAACTTGATTGGCCTACTATTAAGGAGCTAATTGAGTCAGAAACTGCAAAGGCGGTTTACAAGGCTCTCCACAATGAGGCTCCCGATTTCTTAAGAGGGCTATTTCAATAGGCTGTCTGATACTCAAAGTAGGATGCTACGCAATTCCATACTGATCTACGCATTCCTCTGTTTAAAACGTCTTCAGGACAGAAAGGCTTCGGATTCAGTGGAGCACGTATTTGGAACAACCTCAGCAATGAGGCAAAATGAGCAAGCAAATTCTTGGCTTTCAAACACAAATTATGAAAGTCAGTCCTTATTTTGACACCACTTTTGCAGGATGTAACCTTTTCTGTTCAAATTTTAATTTCCTTTCTCATTAACGTATTTTTAGGGTCTATCTATTTATTTCTTTATTTGCTTATGTAACTATTGTAATTAGGTTTCTAACAGGGCAGCTTGTAAATCAATTGTTATTGTAGACCTTACCCTGTATAAAGAATTTAAAAAGAAATGAAAATGAAATGAAAAATTTGTTGCTAATGGCGTCGTATGAGCACAGAAGCTGTGGGACATTTGGAGCAAAGCCATACTCCCGAATTCGGCCCGAAGGTTCATCAATTTAGAGAATTTTCAGAAACTTTGAACCAGACAAGAAAGACTAGCATTTTTTCTAAAATTTTTCAAAAGCCGAAAACGATAACGCTTGAAAGCTCGAAAATATCTTAGCTTTTTAACAATTTTTGCAGCCCTTCATTCTGCCTAACAAGGCCTACTTGACAGGTGATGCCGTGTTTCCTTGATAAAAGTTTGTTTCTATAGCACAATTTTCAACGCAGTGGAAGCTATTATTATAAAAATGCTTTTCAACTACTTTTTTCTTCATTTGACTCCACAGCTCAATTGTACTGGAGGGCTCAAAGTTTCCTCACCGGTTGGATTCTACACAGTGGCGTAACGCAGTTTGGGGGACCTTAGTTCAAAAACTAATGGCCCTCGACCAAAAGGAGCCTCGAGGGGGCCCCAACAAAAGATTTCTTTGTGATCTATTTTCAAGCGAGTTTCATGGATGTGGTGATTTATGGAAAGCTTTCACAAAACGGTTCAAGTGGCACGATAGCCATGGGTTCGAGATTGGTCTTTTGAGCAATAGTAAGTGATGTTTTCTCAAAAGTTGGAATGGATTCAGTAGATGTACTCAGAGCCAAAGTACAAGGCATGACCTCAAAATTTTCCTGGGGGGCTTTACTATCGAACTCCCTCGTTTTTCTACCATTTCTAATGATTCGCCCCTGCTACGACAGCACCATATGCTGACAATAGATCGCTGCAATTGTATAATCTTTGAATCTTTGACTGTGGCCCTTATTTACTTCAAGTCTAGACTGGACAGGATAGCTATTTTGATGTTTCTTCCATTTTTTGGAGACTGGCGAAAAGATTGTTTTGCGCCATTTCTTCTTAGATTTTGGAATCGATGTACATTTAACCTTCGTCAACTTATTGTGAGAGCCTGATCAAGGCTGTGTCGGTCAAACGTTGCAAGTGAAAACCGTTTCATTTTATCGCTGGGAATTTGTTCTGTTCAGGATTAAACAAGTGGAACTTTGTTTATTCAGAATTGCTTTGTCTAAGTGAATGAAAAAAGGGTAAGTTATTACTTATTTACCTCATCAAATTGCTTTAGCTTTCGGTTTTCTGACTAAGGCCAATCTGACGAGAGGATGAGGTGAACCACAGGTCAAGCAGAATTTTAAACTCCTTGCGAAGTAATTCAGTAATTTCTTGATACATTTGATTTTAAAGATACTTGCGAGTAGAGTAGAGAAAGCTCTACGTTTCGCAGTGATATTTCGTGCCTTGAAGCTGTTTTATTCCCTTCATTTCTTTTCCATCGGACTATTTCTAATGTAGCAAACTGTAAAATGCAACTCAAAACGAAGAAGCATCACAGGCAATCTCATTTATTTCAACAACGATCTATGAGGTAGAATCTAACAGGTTAGGAAACTTTGGCCCTTCCAGTACAATTGTGCTGTGTTGTTAAATGAACAAAAACGTAGTTGAAAAGCATTTTCATAATATAGGTTCCATTTTGTTGAAAATTGTGCTGTAGAAACAAATTTTTATCAAGGAAACACGACATCATCTGTCAAGTAGGCCTTTTTAGGCTGAATGAAGGGCTGCACAAATCGTTAAAAAGCTAATCGCGATATTTTCGAGCTTTCTTTCAAACACTATCATTTTCTGCTTTTGCAAAAAATTTAGAAAAATACCAGTCTTTCATGTCTGATTTAAAGTTTTTTGAAAACTCTCGAAAAATGAATGTGCTTTCGGGCCTAAATAGGGAATATGGTGTGCTCCAAATGCCCCTACATCTTCTGTGTTCATACGACACCTTTAGCTACAAATCAGCCACAAAGTCACATGAAATGTAAGAGCCTTGTGATTGACATCCAAGAAAAGCATAAACAAACACGCACAGAATATAAAAAACACGCATAATATGTAAACAAACTCGCAAAAGCCAAAAGATTTTCCTCTTTGCTCATGGGGAGCGAAAAGATAATGACTACCCAATGGCCAACAAAAATTAAAAAGCGACATGCAACATTAAACTAACATACGACATACACTACTCACTATTTGGAAACGAACTAATACTGTGCTAGATTTTGTTTGACATAAGACGTCAGGTCAGGGTTCCAAAGAAAAAGAAATGTAGTCATAAGTGCAACCCACTCGTGAAGTTGAAGATTGTTAACTGCCTGAAATCTCATGTGACGCAGAATTACATAGAAAAGGAACATTTATCTTAAGGGGCTTGATGGTTGCTTGTTGATGACGTAACATAAGATTTTAATCAAAATGACCAGTTTTGGGGATGAAACGTAAATTCAATTCAAGTATTTTTCTGGTCAAATCATTAGAAAGGTCTTGATAACCAAACAACTAGCAATGACATTGATTAGTGAGTGCAGCGTTTTGGGGAATGGGAACAAATTGCTCTATCATGTGGAACGGAAAAAAGTAGTAGGCCTTTCTCATCCTGTTTTCAACAAAAATCCCTCAAAAGTTCGTAAACATCGTTTGTTCTGAAGAAACCGCGCGCGCTTTATGAATAAGTGAAACAACCCCTCAACTTTGCCAAGTGTAAAGATCGTTTATGACCGAAAAAGTGAAGCTGCAAGAACGATAAGTAGTCAGGGGACATCTCAAACCCAAAGTGCACTAAAGAATGAAATTTCTGATTATAATACCGGGTGAGTCAAAAAACACGCCCGGCGTTTGATAGGCTTCTGCTCCCTGAGTATATAAGCAGTGATATTTTGCAATACCTGATTGAGTAGCTAACATGTTCAATTATTTTTAGAAATTTTCCTGACTAAAATCGGTCACTCCCATCAGATTCTGTAAGCGATTGTCTAAAATGAGCCTCTTTGAGAAACCTTAAAAACATGCTAAAATTACAAGCAAAAGTCCCTAATGTGTTAACCTCACAGCGATGACTTTCAGCACGCTTTAGCGCGTGCTTTCGTTTAGGTGGGTTGAAAAGTCTTCCCCCTAGTGTGAATAACTCATTCTGGGGGATTCCACTCCCTCATGAGGACAAAATGCATGAACACATTCAAGAGTCATCTTTGTCACGAAGGAGAACAAAGGGAAATTTTGCTTGCTGTTTTCATTTTTTCAGGTTTTCGAAAGGGGCTTTTTTCTACGGAAAATCTCGAATTTCAACGGGAAGGAATGGCCGATTAAAACAGGGTAAATCACTGAACCTAATTTGACATATCGGAGATAAAATAAAACAGTTTTCAATTTCATTGCTTTGATATTCAGGGACCAGGATTTTTTCAAACGTAGGGCGTTTTTATTGACTCACCCGGTAGAAACTATCGAAAAGTTTTCCTTCACTCGTGTTGTATTATCTCTTATATCTGTCTCTCAGAGCGAAATGTGTCAGATCTCCTAGTGTGATGATTTTATTGGAGTTGAATCAAACTCAGCGTTTTCACGACCTTGGCAATCGTACAGCGCTTGTGATGAAATTTGTCAAATTGGAAACTGGTCTATAGTGTCATGACCCTTCTGAATACTTTTACAACCCTCCAAATGTATGAGAATAACAGCCCCGACCATCAGATCTTGATTCCCTTTCAATATAGCTGAATGCAGAAGATTAGACGAACACGTGTTTGTAGTTCGCAGGCAGCACCGCACTTTCATCTTCGGTCAGCACCGCAATGATCATTTCTGTCTTCTGCATCCAGGGGATCTAAATTTAGGCAGGTCTAATTAATTGACTTCTGCTAAAGACTATTGTTGGCAGATTTGCACAATGCCAACAAAATGACATCATGGCTCATTAGCCGCCTGCTGGCTTGGAGAAACAATTCTTATTCTTCATTCAAGCAGATTTATCTGGCAGACAAATTCGCAGAAAACGCAAAATTCCCGATTGCTCAATCATAGCTGAAGATCCTCTGTAATCATCCAAAGGATTTTAACCCTAATCCATATGGGTTTTTTTTCAAGCTACCATTTAAGGGGGGGGGGTCCTTTCTACCCTCCTCTGAAAACAGCATTTTCCTCTTCAGAATTCAATACAACTTGGCACCGTTATAGATCAGGTAGTTGTTAAGATGTAGCGTAATTTGGGTGTTGCTGCCACATCTTATGATGTCACAGTGACGTCATGAAGTTGAAAATCTGTGAAAATCAGGTTTCCAAGTTGAATTTGAATTTAAGGAAGGTTGTCCATAAATATTTAGCAGTTTTTTGGTTCAATTTTGCCACAAATTTGATATGAAAATTTAATTTCATTGAAATTAGTGACTTTGGAGTGATATTTTGGCAGAAATTAACCAATTTGAATGACGTCACTTATGCAATTAATTTGTTCTCTGTAGAAATAGACAAAAAGAAGCTGCAAAGTAGTAATATTCCATTACAAACGTATGATTGGAGTGTTTTTTCAATCGAAAATTTTGAAAACATTCAAAAAATTTGCCAATTAGCCCAAAATGGCGGCAAAAATGACGTCATTATAAAAAATGCTGATGTCATCAAATTCCAGAAATTCTGGTATCAAATCAAAGTTCTTCCTTTACTGATTCATTTCGTGTATAATACTTCATGATTTGATCAAATTTTTCCAATGAAATCATCAAAAACAATGATTTGTTTGCTACCTGCCTCCAAATATGGGCATGTCACGTGACCTGTAAGCTCTATTGTTTGAAAATTTTTTGGTCAACATGTGGCGAATAGATAATTAGTAAAAGTCAGAGGGGTTTGGGGGACCTTGTTGATGTTTTTTAAAAATACTGCAAGAAAAACCTCGAAGGGGGGGGGATGGAAAACACCCCCATGCGTACTAGGGCTAAGTTTCAAGAGAAGTCCAAAAATCTGTGACCATCGTTTTTGCTCTAAAGACTTTCGTACGCTTACATGTAACCCCTGCAACTGAGGAGCATAGCGTAGCGCCGGGAATAGAGACTGCTTTTAAGATCAGTCAAAATGCTATGAAAAATGTTGCAAGAATTTAACGCTCCTTGTTGTCAGTCGCATGCCGAAGTTGGCAAAGGCAATATCACTAAATGGGTGGAGGCTGCATTTGACTGGTGAATGCTGTTTACCTTCTCATGTCACATAGTTAGAGGACAACAAAGGAAATTCAATTTGGCAATGCTCTCTCTACCCATTCAGACCATCTAATGGAAGAATTATAGGCAATCTTTGATATAGAAATTTCCCGCAGCGATGTGCCTAATCCAAAAATAAGTTTGAATGGAATACAACGAATACAACAATAGAATACATAGTTGCCACATGATGCTCAGAAATATCAACCAATTAGTATCAACCTCAAGGGCGTAAGAAAACCCTATAAAACTCGAAGGGGGAGGCCAGACTGCTCAATGTTTTCAAAATGCCGAAAGAACAACAGTCAAATTTTGCCAGGCTAGCAATTGCTGAACGGCAAGAGATAGAATCGAGGATCAGTTAAAGCTAGTATCCTCCCCAGTCCAGTGTGGTCAAGGAAAAGAGCAAAGAAGACAGCGATGAACAAACCATTCAATAATGTCAAACAACAATTTCCAAATGCAATTCCCACAAGTAGCAACGCAGTTACACTGAACGGCTTGTTAAAGTTCAAGAAATTATATTTTGAGCAGCCATGAATGTAATAGCGGCAGTTTTTTGCTTGTCAGTTGTGTGTCCCTTGAAAATAAAGATGAAGAAGAAAGCCCCAGGTGGCGTTCCACATTCACCGCTTTCAATAGCACCGTCAAGCGGAGCTACCATTACGATGCCAGGACTAAGCGAACAAATTGAAGTTTTTTAAAAAAACAGTCCTTGAAGCCGACGTCAGTAGGCATTATGTCAGCCACTCCCTGGTTCATTGACTGATCATAGATGAAGAATTTGTTACGAAGTATGATTATAGCTGAGAAAAGAGTACAGAATCTTGCTGGACTAAATGACTAATAGGTAGACAAGCGATGACGCCCGATGCACCATTGCTCAAATACGGAATATCATCACTTCTTGTATGTTAACACTTGAGGAGGACAAGAATTCTTTCATTACATACATGGCATGGTTGAAAGTTAAGTACCTCTTTTAGGTGACAACAAAAACTTGGTAAGAATTATCAAGAATTATGAATAATCACATTTCAGAATCGAGAACTGGAATTTCAACTTGCAATTTTCCAAAACACGTTCATGAATGCAGAAAAAGACACAACAAACTAAAAGAACCCTTTTTCAAAATATTCGTTTTCTTTGCACTCAATAACTCGTCTGCTCTTTTACATTACGAAGGAAAACTATTCAAAGAGGGACACGCCCTTTTAAACTGTTAATTAATATGTACGTCATACGATTTAATCCTCACACCTAGAATTTCCGCGCAATTGCCTTTAGATACACCTCGTTGTTATTTTAGATTAAATCGAAATCACACTCTGATGAGGACACTAGTCCGAAAGGCCTCAGTGTGTTAAACCTTAGTATTTTGGCGTCCAGCATCCTTATATATATTTTTGAGCTGACATATATTCATTCATAATTTCAATTTCCTAAATATTGCTACGTTTCTTTTGCTGATTCAACACTTTCATCTTTACTATCTTTTAAACTAAAACTACACAGGAGCCTATGGAGCAAGCGGTTGTCTGATACCAGGGCCCTACCACTGTCCAATCTCGTACGCCCTTGGCAAAGTTCCTTTTGTTTTCAAATATTCCTTAAAGTTTCCGTCTAAATCCCTAAAACTCATATTGTTACAAAATATATACATTGTACCCCTTCTTCTCCCCGTTTTTTCCAATTGATGCATCCCTCTGTCCGATAGATGATGATCTCTGTATATAATCACACTTAGACGATGCTAGTTGCCGCACTTTTGCCAGCTGCTTTCTGACCATTCTCCAAACAGGAAGATTATGAAATGATATTAAGAGCAAAGTTTTGAACAAAACTTTTTTTCACTTTCTTCTTACTGCTAGACGTTCGTACTCCCCTTGTAGATTTTCCTTTCAGGGTCGATAATCTGTTTGCGATCGCCATTAACACAAGCACATGACACCTGGAATAAAGAACGGCGATATAGGATCCCAACTTCATGATAACAGGTCGAGACTATATTTCTGACCGACCAGCTGATGAGTGTCGGAGAGCTGTCAAAACTTGACAAAGCACTTTTCAATTTTAGCCTCCAAAAGGACATAAACGACATTTTTCTAGAGATGGCGAAGGTTACGAATCTTCTTAACTCTTATGTGTTATGAATTATCAACTCAAAAAGTATTGTATGAGTAGATTCGGTAGTGATATTTAGACGCTGCCTTGTATTCCCTATCAGGTCCTATCAGTGTTCTGAAACTTCCAAGCGTAGCCTCCACGGCATCATAAAAATCAAACAGTTCCCTCCTGGCTCCCAGGATGTATTGCCTTATTCTTGTTCCACGGCAAATCTCCTCTCTTAATTTGTCTTTCAGCGTGTCATACTTCTTGCGATGCAGATAGTTTGTAAAGCACAAATTCCTGTGTCGTTGCACCACTAAATTGGAATCAATCACATTTAGATGGAATTTTAGGGAGGAAGTTTTAGAGAAAATTTAATGGAATCTTAGGGAGACAAACTTTTAACTGTTCTTTTACGCCTGTTTTACCCAACTGCATCGACTGCAGGTTGTTATACGCTTATGCCCGCACGGGGGTACTGACCATTGTAACGAGGAACAAGCATATGAATGATTTCAGAGGTAGCCTGCATCATAGATGGTATAACTGTTCCTAACCTGGCTTAGGGTAATATGAATTACAAGACCCTCAACCTCAGTAAGGGCTTGCACCACTCAACTGCACCAATGCAAGATGCACTGTGGGGAGCTTTGCAAAACAACGTATGTACAAATGCATCGAAAAATTTGGTCAAATTACTACACTGAGTTCAACTCTTGTCTCATGGGGGTATCGCAGGAGACGCGATAGTGGCGCTGAATGTATCCCTGATACTCTCAATCCCATTCGACATCGTATCCTACATTAATTTTAGACTTGTTAAAAGTCTACAGCAGTCACTGAGCGATCCGCTCTAAAAAATTGAAGCTAGGATGGGCATGGCCGACACTGCTCATATTCAAGTGTGCACACAAACAGGCCATCTTATCTTCGCTAACCATTATGGTAGCATAAGGTGTTAGGTTGTTTCAACACGCACCATACCGAGCACGGTATACTCTATTAAGTATAGAGTGTAGGTAAACTCTATTAAGTATAGAGTTATAGGTTTCTTATCTTACTACCATTGAGTATGGTAAAACTCTATTGAGTATAGAGTTTGGGCGTAGCTAGGTAGGTTGTGTAGGTGATTTGTCGGCCATGCCTCCTTCCTAGTCGTTTTTACTACACAGGGTTTTCACTCTTGCCACTGTCGCATTTCCAAAGCTGATTTACACCAGTATAGTATCTAATTTAGCATGTTAGTTAATAACACTGTCTTTTCCTGATGAATGATTGGTTTTGCTCAAAAACAGCATTCCCTTCTCTACAATTCCTTAGAGGGCAATGATGAAGGAGAAGCAATTCTTATTCTTCATTCAAGCAGATTTATCTGGCAGACAAATTCGCAGAAAACGTAAAATTCCCGATTGCTCAATCATAGCTCGGGACTATATTTCTGTAATCATCTTGTAATTGATTGACTCTGTAATCATCCAAAGGATCTTAAGTTTCAAGAGAAGTCCAAAAATCTGTGACCATCCTTTTTGCTCTAAAGACTTCCGTACGCTTATTTAAATGAGTGAAATGCCCCTTCGGCCTACCTTTGCTCGCTTTGCAGATGAAGTTCGTAGTAAAATCTATCATGCCACTATGACTGTAAGGAAGTTTTAAATCTTTTATCCACATCAGTGGCATTTTGAATGACTTTGAAAGAAATTTACTTATTGTTCAATAAGGAACTTCATCTTCTACGACTGATGTTGTTCGAAGGTGTTAGACAGTAGCAATGTCATTGGCTGTTTTTCACGAGGTTGGATGATTTCCCCGTGTTCTGTGAACGATTAGTGACTCTAGCCCTGCTTTAGCTTAGTAGAATTCATTTGAACAAAGTATCGTTATTCATGAGCATTATTTTGCCTTTTCTCATCTTCAAGTCACAGGTGTTCGATTTCTGGTGATGATTTGAACAGGCAATGGATCGCACCGAGTCCCGTGAACCATCCTACAATATATCATGCAAAGGGATTCATTCAGTACCTCAATGCAATTAACAAATCTCCTTTGGTAAGAGTATATATCAAATTTCATACATTTGTATCAAAGCATCTATCTATCAAATCATTTTATGATAATTTTGTTTGCTCATTATGTTTACCTACGTCCGACAGACCTGATCTCTGGCGTCACTTCTGACCTTCTGATTTGATTTGACTGATTGATTGATTTAATTTTATTTTCTGTATACATGATATACATATAAAATATTTCTGACCTCTGTTACAAGAAGGGGCGCTTAAGTCACATTTTGTGATTAATGGCTCAAGCAGATATCCCAATATAACGCAATACCTGTATCTTTGATCTTTCATCTTGTTGAGAATTTCCTGAGAGTTTCTTGGTTTTCATTCAAAGGCCGTAGACAACTCTTGTTTACAAAGAATGCTGCACAGCAGATACTTACACCCGGGTGTGTCACGTCACTTTACATATACGGGCGTGTTACATATACGGGCCTGTTACATATGCGGGTGTTACATATACGGGCATTCATAGTGAACAGCAGATTTGCAGCGTTACGTTGCTTATACGAGCGTTACATATATGCACAGTGATCCAGATTGTAGAAAGTATGGAAAAAATGCCAAAACACAAAACCTTTCAAATGCAAAATAAGTCAGGTTTATCATAAAGAGCACACTCTAAGCTATTCAGAAAAAAATCCGTACGTAAATTGGACCAACAAGTGCAGGGAGGCTGCAGTTTGAGGTTGGCCAAAATTGCGAGGTCATGTTTTTGTTTAAATTTTCGGTCTTTCACCTTTGAAAGGGGCCTAAACCAAATATTTCAAAATTTCATTTCTCCAGTTGTATTCATACGATCTCAGTAAATTTTTTGTTAAATTAAACCTCAATGTCTCCACAATAACACAACGTATCAGTTCAAAGAATTTACACCGATTTATGTGTTTATTTAGCACGTATTTTTCAGGGAGTATTTTTAGCAGTAAAAACACGAGATCCGTAAAATTCTCCTTTCCTAGTGCAAACAAAACAGGTGCGGAAAAAGATTCTTAGCAACTCATTTCCCGCTAAACTTTGTGTATCGATAAAGATTTCTGTTTAAAGCGTTTGTTCTGATTGGTACATGTAACAAGATTATAGCTGATAAAAGAATGATGTCATTTAGGCCCATGTGAGCTATTTTCTGTGATTTTCCGTTATTGCAATGTATATTGCGTTTCTAGGTACTTCGGCTGCATCATTTTTGGTTTTCCTTGCACGGTTGTAATAGAGGTCTAAAGTCCAAATAAAGAGAGGAATTATTTCGTTACATAACAACCACGTTAAGATTCAAGTGGGTCCAACGTGGTTTATGAAAGTCAAGCCGAATAGCTTATCATATCTATGATTTTGGGGACACTATGCCCGAGTCCAAAATCACATTTGATGCATTAACTACGGTCAATTTGTTTATGTCTGGAACAAGAACGTCTTCCTCTTATATTCCTGAACTTGACACTTCACGATGCATTCTGTTTAGCTTCGGCCAAGGCTGGTACCAATTTAATGAGCATCCAGACGAAGATACCATTGACATTTGCTGATAAAGATTTTCGTTGCGCTCTGTGACGAGAACTTTTTCCAAAGTTGCTCCACAAATTCTAAATTTGATTATTGTCAAAAAAATTTTCTTTTTAAGTCACAGATTTAATCTTCTAAGTTGTAGATAGTTTTCAGCTAATGTTCTTCCCCCTGTGCAATCCTGTAATCAGGTTCAATGTTCAATGTAATCAGGTTTTTTTCCAAACCTTTGCGGAGAGGACGGACGTGTCGAGCATGGTCTCATGAAATGTATTAATTAATCCTTTACAACATGGGTTTCAAGTCATAAGAAATGTATGGAAGTATTTGAGATGGCGTCTCTATCTGGATTATAGTTTTCAGTGAACTGATTCAGCAGCAAGAGCGAGAATTCTGAAGACCGAAAGTGTCAATAGGCCTAGAGCGCGAGCACGAGAGCTAAAAAAACATGGGTGATCAACCGAAGGATATCAAAGAACTGATTGTAGATGCTATGAAACCGCTACGGGAGGATTTGTCAAGTCTTCCAGACAAGACTTACATTGATAATGTCGTGGATAGGCTGATGACTCAGATTAACGAAAGGTTTCAGGCACAGGATGATAAGATAAAACAACTGGAAGATCGATTGGAAAAGCTGGAAAGCCAAAACTTCGAGGAGCGTGTGGAAAGGCTTGAAAGTGAAGTAGCCGTGATTAACAAACTTGCAGAGCGAGTAGATGATGCTGAACAATATAGCCGCCGTACCTGCCTGAGGATACAACAGGGAATTACCAGCCAGGGGCGAACAGGAAGATTGTATGAAAAAAGTGGAAAAAGTCCTTGGAAAGATGGATTACGGTGTGAATATTGATGCAGTTGATTGTGCTCATCGGATTGGTCAACGAGAAATGGATGATAATGGCAAAATGCAACAACAAATGATAGTAAAATTCAAAACGTTTAGAGATCGGACAGTCGTGTATCGCAACAGAAAGGATAGGAAGAAGGTTGGAGACATCAAGATAAGGCTCGATCTTACGCGTAAAAGATTGGGTGTTTTAAGAGAGGCCAAAGAGTTTGTCAAGAGCCACACTGATGCTGATTTTGTGTTCGCATATATAAACTGCTCCTTGGTTTTAAAACTAAAAAACGGTAAATTTATCTTTTTTAATTCAGTGAGGAATTTGGAACACAAGCTTGCATAACTTTTTGAATGACTTTTAATTGATCAGAGGGGCAGATCTAACTGGGAAAAGGACCGTACAAGATTTATCCACACAATAGGAGCCTTTTTTTCTCCTCACACAGATCTAAACGTTTTCTCTTTTTTTTCTATTAGGAAGGTACAAGGTCCGTTTCCTAGTTGATTTGCTCCTTGGCCTTATCCTGGTACTTGTATTGATTTTGTATTTTGATTCATCTTCTTTTCAATTAAGGGGAACTCCCGCAAGGTCTCCCAATGGATTTGGTGGCAGGTTTATACAAAAGCCTTAAGAGCTATTTCAATACTGTTGTAGTGATAATAGAAAAACTTCAAACCCTAATCCCAAAGGAAACCAAACTATGATTCTTGTACGATTGAAAGGTTGCTTTCTGATCGTACTTCTTTTATTTTTTCTTTTTTCAGTGATAGTCTATTTTTCTTACAAACGCTGCTCTTCATTTGAAACAATGCTACCAAAAGGTTCATTCTTGCAATTTTAATCAAAAGTCACGCTGACCAAAGAGATCGATATTATCGCGTGTGTTAGATGCCGGTAGGGATTGAACAGTGGCGTGCAGGGATCGCATGGCGTACGCAGTTTCAATCACGCTGTCTAAAAATCAATGTTGCAGAACTTGTTTTTTGTGCAGTACAATCCCTTGCCCACTTGTACCTCATCATTTGGATGTCAGTTATAACGATACCCTGCTCATTGATGATTGCTGCTTTGTTTGAGCTCTTTCCTCTCCACATACTTTGGTCTTCTGCCAGTCTCCCTGTGTCTCTTGAATCTCGAGACCTTATCCATGTTTATACAACAAGGACAGATTTTGTAAGACAATAGCATCAGTTGCTTTTGTTGACACCTAAATTCAAAGAGATTTGCGATTGTAGACAAAGGAAATTCTCTCGAGCAGAAATTCAAAACAATAAAAGCCGCAAAGTTTCTCTGAAACCCAGGTAGCTGTCTCGCTTGTTGTGCATTCTAGGAATGGTTTTTTTGAGCAAACATGAGCGTATATTGAAAGAAGGAGGATATATCTAAACATCTACCGCGGGCATTTTATATGTTTGGTATAGGAACCGATTTGGAGCCGATTCAATTCTCGTATTTTTAGGGTGTGATCAAAGCACTTGCTGCTCTGCTTTTGAATAATAAAAATAAAATGCCAGTGGTAGATGTTTAGATATATCCTCCTTCTTTCGATATACGCTCATGTTAGCTCTTAAAAACCATTTGTGGAATGCACAACAAGCGAGATAGCTACCTGGGTCTCAGAGAAACTTTGCGGCTTTATTTGTTTTGAATTTCTGCTCGAGTGAATTTCCTTTGTCTGCAATCGCAAATCTCTTTGAATTTAGGTGTCAAAAAAAGCCACTGATGCTATTGTCTTACAAAATCTGTCCTTGTTTGTTTATACAACTATAACTTCGTATGTGCTAGCTACAACTTGCTTTGCATTCATGTGGTTTCTTCAGCTCCCAAAAAGTGTGACTGATTCCATACGGAAATTCCCAGCTTGCCGTAAATACGTATTAAGCAGATTGCATTGTTGCCTGTTGGCTCTCCTCATGGGTAACTTATTAGAGTACACAAATGTGGGGGCAAATCGTCCTCTGGACATCTTATTCTTACTTTCTGGGGACATCGAAACTAATCCTGGCCCTCAGATCGATAGGTGTTTCAAATTTTTTCATTGAAACTTAAACAGTATCTGCGCTAGGGGAGCTTTTAAGATTCCACTGCTGGAAGCATAACATTCTGTTTCGCAGTTTGACGTCATGGCTCTCTCTGAGACTATGCTAAATAGTACGGTTAGTAACGAAGAGATTGAGATTGAAGGTTTCAGCAAAGAGATTTATCGTAATGATCACCCAAGTGACACAAAAACTGGAGGAGTTTGTCTCTACTTTCGTGAAGGGCTAGCAATAAAACGTAGAAAGGATCTTGAATCATTACAAGAGATGATTGTAACTGAAATAAAGATAGCACGCAAGAAAATTTTTTTCACTACAATTTATCGGAGCCCAGGCCAAAATAGTGAACAATTCGAAAACTTTATAAATAAACTACAGATAGCTCTGAACCGTATGCAAAGCGAACGCCCCCATTCACTGATATTAACTGGAGACTTTAACTGCAAATCGACCCAATGGTGGGCACATGATGTTGATAATCCAGAGGGGGCAGCCCTTGATGAACTGATCGAAACCAATAGTTTACATCAGCTAATAGATACGCCGACTAACATAAGAAATGAAGGCATGTACTGCGTAGATCTTATCATAACTGACCAACCCAATTTATTCATAGAATCAGGAGTAAACCCTTCTTTAGACGAGCACTGCCAACACCAAATTATTTATCACAAGCTGGGGATTTGTATACCCCCTCCTCCCCCATGCATGCGTACCGTTTGGGATTATGCAAAAAGTGATACCGAAAAAATTAAAAATGAAGTAAATAGTACAGACTGGCCGGCTCGGTTTGCTGGACTTGGGCCAGATGAAATGACGGATCTTTTTACAAGCAATTTATCCTCTATTCTTTCCTCGAATATCCCTAATAAAACTTTAGAATGTAATGATAAAGATGCCCCATGGATTACTCCAGATGTCAAAACAGCAAGGAAGGAGGGAAGATGACTGGAAACATGTTAAAGAAGTGCGCAATGAAACATCGAAAATGATACACCTTGCAAAAGAAACATATTACATTAAATTATGTCATAAGCTAGTTGATCCCAAGTTAGGTATAAAGGCATACTGGGCAGTACTGAATAGATTGATAAATAAGAAAAAGACACTGACTATTCCTCCGCTACTTGAAAATGGATTATTCGTTACGAGTGTGCAAACTAAAGCAAATTTATTAAATGATTACTTTGTGGAGCAATGTTGTGCGATCCCAACTCAGATTACTCTCCCTACGTTCATGCCAAGGTGCTACCCTACTCTACGAGGTGTGCCTGTTGACAGAGAAAAGGTGCTTAGACTTATACCATCATTAGATACAGGGAAAGCTCATGGATGTGACGATATTTCCATCGCTATGATAAAAATATGTCACGATTCAATTGTAGATCCTTTCTGTTTGATTTTCGAAAAGTGCCTTGAAACTGGAATCTATCCATCTGCGTGGAAAAAAGCAAACATAATACCAGTACATAAAAAGGAAAGCAGACAAAGCAAAAAGAAGTACAGACCAATATCACTTTTGCCGATTTTTGGAAAACTATTTGAGAAAATCATATTTGACGCTATTTATCGTCACCTGTGCGAAAATGGTCTTCTTACTCCAGATCAGTCTGGCTTTCGCCCTGGTGACTCAACTATTAATCAATTATTGTGCATAACACATAAGATATATAGCGCTTTCGAAGAAACTCCAAGCAGGGAAACGCGAGCTGTCTTCCTTGATTTGTCTTAGGCTTTTGACAGGGTGTGGCACGAGGGCTTATTATATAAGCTTGAATGTAATGGCATATCTGGCGACCTTCTCAATCTTATCCGAAATTGTTTAGCAAACAGAAAACAGCGGGTTGTACTGAATGGCCGAAGCTCGAATTGAGAAGAGATATCTGCCGGGGTACCGCAGGGCTCTGTCCTGGGTCCGTTACTTTTTCTTATCTATATCAACGATCTTGTTGAAAATGTTAAGTGCGATGCCAAAATGTTTGCTGATGATACATCTCTGTATTCTGCCGTTGCTGATGAGAATAAAACTGCTGAAGATCCAAATAGAGATCTAGAGTCCGTACGGTTATGGGCGTGGCAATGGAAAATGCATTTCAATTCTGAAAAAACTGAGGAAGTCATCTTCTCAACCAAGAGAGTAAAGCCTTGGCATCCTCCCTTAATTTTAGGAAATGATTTAGTAACGAGGAAATCTGAGCACAAGCACCTTGGTATGATTCTTGATACAAAGTTAAATTTTCAGAGTCATGTCAGAGAGGCAATTTGCAAAGCGAGGAGGGGTATCGGTATAATTAGGTATCTGTCTAAGTACGTATCCAGGGATGTACTGGATCAACCGTATAAGCTTTATGTGCGGCCCCATCTTGATTATGGGGATATAATCTATCATAAGTATGATCCAGACTTGAGGTTAGATCTTACAAAGAGACTTGAGCAAACTCAGTACTCTGCGGCGCTTGCTGTGACAGGAGCATGGAGAGGTACAAGTAGACAGAGGCTGTTCAATGAGCTAGGCTGGGAAAATCTCTATAACAGAAGATGGTGCAGACGGCTATGCCATTTCTTTACGTTAAAAACTACACAACACCCTGAATATCTTTTTTCTCACATCCCACCGAAGCGTAAAATTACCTACAATCTGCGAAATCCAAGCGCTTATCCGGAAAAAGGCTCAAGGACTGCTCGATTTTCAAGTACATATTTCCAAAATGTAACAGCGGAATGGAATCTCCTTAATAGTGACTTGAGAAATTCAGAATCTCTTGCGGCATTCAAAAGGAAGTTAATTTCAACTGTACGACCGTTAAAAAACTCTATTTATGGAGTTTACGATATTATTGGCATTAGACGCTTGACAAAACTTCGAATAGAATTTAGTCCTCTAAATGGACACAGATTTCGGCATAATTTTGATTGCCTCAGCCCAACTTGTGCATATGGATGTGCCATTGAAGATAACCAGCACTTTCTCCTGCACTGCCACCTGTTTAGTCCAATTCGTATAGATCTCCTTGGTCAGCTCACTGATATTCCAGGCTTAGATATCATGAATTTTGATTCAAACGCCCTATGCAATCTGTTATTATTTGGAAGTTCTCAATTGAACATTGTGGCGAATCGAATCATTCTTGAAGCTACAATAGCATTTATTGAAAAAGCAAATCGTTTTGATTGAGTTGCACTGGGTGAGTCGAAAATGCCGGCCGGTGTTTTTGAAGCTGTTTGATTTCCAAGCGTTTCCGAGTGCTATGGCTCGCTCTCTGGTTGAGGTGTTGGCCTGGGTGTGAGGATTCTGTCTAACCGTATTCGGTGGGGTGGGTCCTTGCATCTTGGTTGGCATCTTTGCTGTGGGGTGGTGCGTGGCGCGTGGAAATGGCTTAATTACTCAAAATTCTTATGTACCACACGTCGGCGGGCATTTTCGACTCAGCCAGTATATTTTGTTATAACACCAAGCAGCAATCCCCCCTCCCTTTACCTATTTATTCTTTGGTTGTTTTGTATCATATGTTATAGTTGAATTGTAAGTGCCAGCCACAGTGGAGACCAGATGATCTAGTGTCCTTCTCTGCTCTGGCTGGTACATTGAAATGTATATATTTTGTAGTTTTTAACGTTTTTTAGATTGATATAAAAAAAGGTTCAATGTTCACCGAAAATAAACGCGTTGAGCTTTATATTTAGCACAAGGTGTTGGCTAAAGAAAACTTGATTTGGTAAATACAGAGCCTATGTAGTTACTATAGATTCACAAGAATTATGGTAACCATATTGTTTTTATGAATGCCTACAGCATGTGCTGGAGGAAAAATTTGAGGCTTCCGAGATCTTTTACAAATCAAAGTAATAAACCGAACTAAGATGAGCTCCTTTTTAAAGACTTTTGAAACAGAATTTTAGTTGATAGACCAAAAGCCCAGTGGAAGGGGTGCTCCCATATCTGGTTATGTTGGTTTTTGTCAGAAAATTCAGGGAACGGGGTATACTTTTATCATTTTATTGTGAATTTTCTGGTACTGGGGTTGATTATTTTAGGTACTGTTCTAATAAAATTCTTGTACTGTGCTACTTAGGTGACTTAAGTCTTAGGCAATTAGTCTTGACAATGCTTTGCTTTACGCCAAACAAAAATATTTCAGGGGTTTGCAGTTGAAAATGTTTCTGAAAACGTCAATTGTATTCAAAGATTGGGTATCAAAATCTTCCACAAATTCTGGGATTTGGTCACAACAGAAATCCTTCTACCGCACACCACACCTCCTATAACCTGAAAGTGCAGATTTCACGATCGAAAGGTGTACCTCCAGCCCGAGCTCTGTATCCCATAAGTCATAGACGTCAAATATAGGCTTAATTTTCATACCAACGTTAAACCAATCTTCGGTTCAAGTTACTGAAGTCAGGTTCAATGTTCAATGTAATCAGGTTCAATGTTCAATGTAATCAGGTTTTTTTCCAAACCTTTGCGGAGAGGACGGACGTGTCGAGCATGGTCTCATGAAATGTATTAATTAATCCTTTACAACATGGGTTTCAAGTCATAAGAAATGTATGGAAGTATTTGAGATGGCGTCTCTATCTGGATTATAGTTTTCAGTGAACTGATTCAGCAGCAAGAGCGAGAATTCTGAAGACCGAAAGTGTCAATAGGCCTAGAGCGCGAGCACGAGAGCTAAAAAAACATGGGTGATCAACCGAAGGATATCAAAGAACTGATTGTAGATGCTATGAAACCGCTACGGGAGGATTTGTCAAGTCTTCCAGACAAGACTTACATTGATAATGTCGTGGATAGGCTGATGACTCAGATTAACGAAAGGTTTCAGGCACAGGATGATAAGATAAAACAACTGGAAGATCGATTGGAAAAGCTGGAAAGCCAAAACTTCGAGGAGCGTGTGGAAAGGCTTGAAAGTGAAGTAGCCGTGATTAACAAACTTGCAGAGCGAGTAGATGATGCTGAACAATATAGCCGCCGTACCTGCCTGAGGATACAACAGGGAATTACCAGCCAGGGGCGAACAGGAAGATTGTATGAAAAAAGTGGAAAAAGTCCTTGGAAAGATGGATTACGGTGTGAATATTGATGCAGTTGATTGTGCTCATCGGATTGGTCAACGAGAAATGGATGATAATGGCAAAATGCAACAACAAATGATAGTAAAATTCAAAACGTTTAGAGATCGGACAGTCGTGTATCGCAACAGAAAGGATAGGAAGAAGGTTGGAGACATCAAGATAAGGCTCGATCTTACGCGTAAAAGATTGGGTGTTTTAAGAGAGGCCAAAGAGTTTGTCAAGAGCCACACTGATGCTGATTTTGTGTTCGCATATATAAACTGCTCCTTGGTTTTAAAACTAAAAAACGGTAAATTTATCTTTTTTAATTCAGTGAGGAATTTGGAACACAAGCTTGCATAACTTTTTGAATGACTTTTAATTGATCAGAGGGGCAGATCTAACTGGGAAAAGGACCGTACAAGATTTATCCACACAATAGGAGCCTTTTTTTCTCCTCACACAGATCTAAACGTTTTCTCTTTTTTTTCTATTAGGAAGGTACAAGGTCCGTTTCCTAGTTGATTTGCTCCTTGGCCTTATCCTGGTACTTGTATTGATTTTGTATTTTGATTCATCTTCTTTTCAATTAAGGGGAACTCCCGCAAGGTCTCCCAATGGATTTGGTGGCAGGTTTATACAAAAGCCTTAAGAGCTATTTCAATACTGTTGTAGTGATAATAGAAAAACTTCAAACCCTAATCCCAAAGGAAACCAAACTATGATTCTTGTACGATTGAAAGGTTGCTTTCTGATCGTACTTCTTTTATTTTTTCTTTTTTCAGTGATAGTCTATTTTTCTTACAAACGCTGCTCTTCATTTGAAACAATGCTACCAAAAGGTTCATTCTTGCAATTTTAATCAAAAGTCACGCTGACCAAAGAGATCGATATTATCGCGTGTGTTAGATGCCGGTAGGGATTGAACAGTGGCGTGCAGGGATCGCATGGCGTACGCAGTTTCAATCACGCTGTCTAAAAATCAATGTTGCAGAACTTGTTTTTTGTGCAGTACAATCCCTTGCCCACTTGTACCTCATCATTTGGATGTCAGTTATAACGATACCCTGCTCATTGATGATTGCTGCTTTGTTTGAGCTCTTTCCTCTCCACATACTTTGGTCTTCTGCCAGTCTCCCTGTGTCTCTTGAATCTCGAGACCTTATCCATGTTTATACAACAAGGACAGATTTTGTAAGACAATAGCATCAGTTGCTTTTGTTGACACCTAAATTCAAAGAGATTTGCGATTGTAGACAAAGGAAATTCTCTCGAGCAGAAATTCAAAACAATAAAAGCCGCAAAGTTTCTCTGAAACCCAGGTAGCTGTCTCGCTTGTTGTGCATTCTAGGAATGGTTTTTTTGAGCAAACATGAGCGTATATTGAAAGAAGGAGGATATATCTAAACATCTACCGCGGGCATTTTATATGTTTGGTATAGGAACCGATTTGGAGCCGATTCAATTCTCGTATTTTTAGGGTGTGATCAAAGCACTTGCTGCTCTGCTTTTGAATAATAAAAATAAAATGCCAGTGGTAGATGTTTAGATATATCCTCCTTCTTTCGATATACGCTCATGTTAGCTCTTAAAAACCATTTGTGGAATGCACAACAAGCGAGATAGCTACCTGGGTCTCAGAGAAACTTTGCGGCTTTATTTGTTTTGAATTTCTGCTCGAGTGAATTTCCTTTGTCTGCAATCGCAAATCTCTTTGAATTTAGGTGTCAAAAAAAGCCACTGATGCTATTGTCTTACAAAATCTGTCCTTGTTTGTTTATACAACTATAACTTCGTATGTGCTAGCTACAACTTGCTTTGCATTCATGTGGTTTCTTCAGCTCCCAAAAAGTGTGACTGATTCCATACGGAAATTCCCAGCTTGCCGTAAATACGTATTAAGCAGATTGCATTGTTGCCTGTTGGCTCTCCTCATGGGTAACTTATTAGAGTACACAAATGTGGGGGCAAATCGTCCTCTGGACATCTTATTCTTACTTTCTGGGGACATCGAAACTAATCCTGGCCCTCAGATCGATAGGTGTTTCAAATTTTTTCATTGAAACTTAAACAGTATCTGCGCTAGGGGAGCTTTTAAGATTCCACTGCTGGAAGCATAACATTCTGTTTCGCAGTTTGACGTCATGGCTCTCTCTGAGACTATGCTAAATAGTACGGTTAGTAACGAAGAGATTGAGATTGAAGGTTTCAGCAAAGAGATTTATCGTAATGATCACCCAAGTGACACAAAAACTGGAGGAGTTTGTCTCTACTTTCGTGAAGGGCTAGCAATAAAACGTAGAAAGGATCTTGAATCATTACAAGAGATGATTGTAACTGAAATAAAGATAGCACGCAAGAAAATTTTTTTCACTACAATTTATCGGAGCCCAGGCCAAAATAGTGAACAATTCGAAAACTTTATAAATAAACTACAGATAGCTCTGAACCGTATGCAAAGCGAACGCCCCCATTCACTGATATTAACTGGAGACTTTAACTGCAAATCGACCCAATGGTGGGCACATGATGTTGATAATCCAGAGGGGGCAGCCCTTGATGAACTGATCGAAACCAATAGTTTACATCAGCTAATAGATACGCCGACTAACATAAGAAATGAAGGCATGTACTGCGTAGATCTTATCATAACTGACCAACCCAATTTATTCATAGAATCAGGAGTAAACCCTTCTTTAGACGAGCACTGCCAACACCAAATTATTTATCACAAGCTGGGGATTTGTATACCCCCTCCTCCCCCATGCATGCGTACCGTTTGGGATTATGCAAAAAGTGATACCGAAAAAATTAAAAATGAAGTAAATAGTACAGACTGGCCGGCTCGGTTTGCTGGACTTGGGCCAGATGAAATGACGGATCTTTTTACAAGCAATTTATCCTCTATTCTTTCCTCGAATATCCCTAATAAAACTTTAGAATGTAATGATAAAGATGCCCCATGGATTACTCCAGATGTCAAAACAGCAAGGAAGGAGGGAAGATGACTGGAAACATGTTAAAGAAGTGCGCAATGAAACATCGAAAATGATACACCTTGCAAAAGAAACATATTACATTAAATTATGTCATAAGCTAGTTGATCCCAAGTTAGGTATAAAGGCATACTGGGCAGTACTGAATAGATTGATAAATAAGAAAAAGACACTGACTATTCCTCCGCTACTTGAAAATGGATTATTCGTTACGAGTGTGCAAACTAAAGCAAATTTATTAAATGATTACTTTGTGGAGCAATGTTGTGCGATCCCAACTCAGATTACTCTCCCTACGTTCATGCCAAGGTGCTACCCTACTCTACGAGGTGTGCCTGTTGACAGAGAAAAGGTGCTTAGACTTATACCATCATTAGATACAGGGAAAGCTCATGGATGTGACGATATTTCCATCGCTATGATAAAAATATGTCACGATTCAATTGTAGATCCTTTCTGTTTGATTTTCGAAAAGTGCCTTGAAACTGGAATCTATCCATCTGCGTGGAAAAAAGCAAACATAATACCAGTACATAAAAAGGAAAGCAGACAAAGCAAAAAGAAGTACAGACCAATATCACTTTTGCCGATTTTTGGAAAACTATTTGAGAAAATCATATTTGACGCTATTTATCGTCACCTGTGCGAAAATGGTCTTCTTACTCCAGATCAGTCTGGCTTTCGCCCTGGTGACTCAACTATTAATCAATTATTGTGCATAACACATAAGATATATAGCGCTTTCGAAGAAACTCCAAGCAGGGAAACGCGAGCTGTCTTCCTTGATTTGTCTTAGGCTTTTGACAGGGTGTGGCACGAGGGCTTATTATATAAGCTTGAATGTAATGGCATATCTGGCGACCTTCTCAATCTTATCCGAAATTGTTTAGCAAACAGAAAACAGCGGGTTGTACTGAATGGCCGAAGCTCGAATTGAGAAGAGATATCTGCCGGGGTACCGCAGGGCTCTGTCCTGGGTCCGTTACTTTTTCTTATCTATATCAACGATCTTGTTGAAAATGTTAAGTGCGATGCCAAAATGTTTGCTGATGATACATCTCTGTATTCTGCCGTTGCTGATGAGAATAAAACTGCTGAAGATCCAAATAGAGATCTAGAGTCCGTACGGTTATGGGCGTGGCAATGGAAAATGCATTTCAATTCTGAAAAAACTGAGGAAGTCATCTTCTCAACCAAGAGAGTAAAGCCTTGGCATCCTCCCTTAATTTTAGGAAATGATTTAGTAACGAGGAAATCTGAGCACAAGCACCTTGGTATGATTCTTGATACAAAGTTAAATTTTCAGAGTCATGTCAGAGAGGCAATTTGCAAAGCGAGGAGGGGTATCGGTATAATTAGGTATCTGTCTAAGTACGTATCCAGGGATGTACTGGATCAACCGTATAAGCTTTATGTGCGGCCCCATCTTGATTATGGGGATATAATCTATCATAAGTATGATCCAGACTTGAGGTTAGATCTTACAAAGAGACTTGAGCAAACTCAGTACTCTGCGGCGCTTGCTGTGACAGGAGCATGGAGAGGTACAAGTAGACAGAGGCTGTTCAATGAGCTAGGCTGGGAAAATCTCTATAACAGAAGATGGTGCAGACGGCTATGCCATTTCTTTACGTTAAAAACTACACAACACCCTGAATATCTTTTTTCTCACATCCCACCGAAGCGTAAAATTACCTACAATCTGCGAAATCCAAGCGCTTATCCGGAAAAAGGCTCAAGGACTGCTCGATTTTCAAGTACATATTTCCAAAATGTAACAGCGGAATGGAATCTCCTTAATAGTGACTTGAGAAATTCAGAATCTCTTGCGGCATTCAAAAGGAAGTTAATTTCAACTGTACGACCGTTAAAAAACTCTATTTATGGAGTTTACGATATTATTGGCATTAGACGCTTGACAAAACTTCGAATAGAATTTAGTCCTCTAAATGGACACAGATTTCGGCATAATTTTGATTGCCTCAGCCCAACTTGTGCATATGGATGTGCCATTGAAGATAACCAGCACTTTCTCCTGCACTGCCACCTGTTTAGTCCAATTCGTATAGATCTCCTTGGTCAGCTCACTGATATTCCAGGCTTAGATATCATGAATTTTGATTCAAACGCCCTATGCAATCTGTTATTATTTGGAAGTTCTCAATTGAACATTGTGGCGAATCGAATCATTCTTGAAGCTACAATAGCATTTATTGAAAAAGCAAATCGTTTTGATTGAGTTGCACTGGGTGAGTCGAAAATGCCGGCCGGTGTTTTTGAAGCTGTTTGATTTCCAAGCGTTTCCGAGTGCTATGGCTCGCTCTCTGGTTGAGGTGTTGGCCTGGGTGTGAGGATTCTGTCTAACCGTATTCGGTGGGGTGGGTCCTTGCATCTTGGTTGGCATCTTTGCTGTGGGGTGGTGCGTGGCGCGTGGAAATGGCTTAATTACTCAAAATTCTTATGTACCACACGTCGGCGGGCATTTTCGACTCAGCCAGTATATTTTGTTATAACACCAAGCAGCAATCCCCCCTCCCTTTACCTATTTATTCTTTGGTTGTTTTGTATCATATGTTATAGTTGAATTGTAAGTGCCAGCCACAGTGGAGACCAGATGATCTAGTGTCCTTCTCTGCTCTGGCTGGTACATTGAAATGTATATATTTTGTAGTTTTTAACGTTTTTTAGATTGATATAAAAAAAGGTTCAATGTTCACCGAAAATAAACGCGTTGAGCTTTATATTTAGCACAAGGTGTTGGCTAAAGAAAACTTGATTTGGTAAATACAGAGCCTATGTAGTTACTATAGATTCACAAGAATTATGGTAACCATATTGTTTTTATGAATGCCTACAGCATGTGCTGGAGGAAAAATTTGAGGCTTCCGAGATCTTTTACAAATCAAAGTAATAAACCGAACTAAGATGAGCTCCTTTTTAAAGACTTTTGAAACAGAATTTTAGTTGATAGACCAAAAGCCCAGTGGAAGGGGTGCTCCCATATCTGGTTATGTTGGTTTTTGTCAGAAAATTCAGGGAACGGGGTATACTTTTATCATTTTATTGTGAATTTTCTGGTACTGGGGTTGATTATTTTAGGTACTGTTCTAATAAAATTCTTGTACTGTGCTACTTAGGTGACTTAAGTCTTAGGCAATTAGTCTTGACAATGCTTTGCTTTACGCCAAACAAAAATATTTCAGGGGTTTGCAGTTGAAAATGTTTCTGAAAACGTCAATTGTATTCAAAGATTGGGTATCAAAATCTTCCACAAATTCTGGGATTTGGTCACAACAGAAATCCTTCTACCGCACACCACACCTCCTATAACCTGAAAGTGCAGATTTCACGATCGAAAGGTGTACCTCCAGCCCGAGCTCTGTATCCCATAAGTCATAGACGTCAAATATAGGCTTAATTTTCATACCAACGTTAAACCAATCTTCGGTTCAAGTTACTGAAGTCTTAATGCCCTTGTAATGAAATAATTCCTCATTTTATTAAAATTTAAACCTTTGCTATTAGAATCTTAGTATCGAAAGGAAATCATGCAGTAGAAGCATCTAGAGGCACAATGTACATTCCAATAACGGAAAATCACAGAAAATAGCACACACGGGTCTAAGTGACATGATTTTTTATATCAGCTATAAAGTTTTTACCTGTACGAATCTGAACAAACCCTTTGGCAGAAATGTCCATCGATATACAAAGTTTAGCGAGAAAAGAGTTTCTAAGACTATTTTTTCCTCGCTTGTTTTGTTTGCACTAGGAAAGAAGAATTTTACGGGTCTCGGGCCATTTTACTGCTAAAAGCAATCCTTGAAAAAGATATGCCAAATAAACACATAAATCGATGTAAATTCTTGGAACTGATACGTTGTGTTATTGATTTTATTGATTTTTAATTTTTAAAAAAGTTTATTGAAATTGGATTAATACAACTGGAGAAATGAAAATTTGAAATATTTGGTTTAGGCCCGCCCATTTCAAAAGAGATAAACCGGCACAGTAAACAAAAACGTGACCTAACAATTTTGGTCAACCTCAAACTGCAATTTCTTTGCAATCGTTGGTCCAATTTACGTATGGATTTTATTCCGAATAGCTCAGAGTGTCCTCTTTATGATAAATCTAACTCTTTTTGAATTTGAAAAGTTTTGTGTTTTGACATTTTTTTCATGTTATGAATCACTGTGGAGGGTATGCTCTGCACAGGGAGAAATTGAGACAGACCTATGATAGGGTTGTTTTTTATGTACGAAACTCTATTAAGCATCGTAGAAGGACCAATATCCCCGAAGGGAGTCTAGAACTTGTTTGAATAGAGGTTAAGCCTGTCAAAGCTACAATCTTTGCCAAAACTCTTGAAAAAATGGCATATTTTCCCACCTCTCTCCCCCTCCCCCTTTAGAATGTTGGTTTCTTGTGCGATTACACATTGCGTTAGGGCACAACCAAGCAGCTGAATTGCTTTCCTTCAAGTCTGGTGATCATATTGTCGGACCAACATTGTTCAGGGGGGCAGGGGGTACGGCAAAAAGCAAGAGATAAGTTTCCAGCGATATATTTTGTATGGTTAAGAGGACGAAAAAGCAGCAAAATGCAGTTTTTTTCGAGTTGTTTTGGCAAGGATTGTCTGAAGGGGTGAATTTTCAAAATTGATTTTCTCAGGTTGAACTTCGAACTACAAGGTAATTCGATGGTGTAGATCACGAATCTGAAGAGAAAAATCACTGTTTAATGATCGTTCGTGATTTGTGACGTCATATCATATGCGCTTGCGCCACAAGCTGGTTGTAATCTATGGTATTATGCTATGTAGGGAGCACATAAGCTCCCATGCAGTTACCAATTGTGAAGGTCAGAATCCTAACAAGTCAGGAAGAAGAGTATAGGGAGTAGTATTGTTGCGTAGCCCTAATTGCTATTTAAACGCGCACACGAGCATCAGCATACTCCACATACTTGAGTCATCGGTGGACACAACGATTGACACAACGATTGACAGTCAAGGTAAACTCCTCTTAATTCGACTTCAAATTGTGCAAGTTTGTTCTATTTTAGCTCATCGACTGTTCAAGCTTATAAACAATGTAATAACATCCTCATTTAGTTCAAAATTGAACGTGCGGCAGAGTTGTTGGGCTCATAGCAAGTGTCATTAGAAGAACTTCACCATGTAATACCTTTTTACCAATGTAGTGTCATAATAACAATAATAATAATAATAATAATAATAATAATAATGATAATGATAATAATAATAATAATAATAATATATACATATATAAACTAAACCATCCTCAAAATTAACAGAAAAGTAAAAATAAAAAACACAACTGTTAAAAAACAGACGTATCGATTATCAAATCTTCATCAGTGCTTTACAATAAAAACAGCCAAGTATTTATAGGAAAAAATGTTTACATGCAATTGTTTTTCATCTAGCCTAAGCGGTTCTAAAATCGACAAGGGACTAGAATCCATGCTGTTAGAAACTAGGACACTGGACTCTACGGGGACTCCTAACAATATAAACCCTCCAAGGACCTGCTTTTTGTAAAGTTGCTAAATTCCTGATGGCGAGATGGAGACTCCAAAATACCTTAAAGGATCTGCTTTTCGTAAATTGCTAAATCCCTAATGGCTAGATAGAGACTCGAAATAATAATAATAATAATAATAATAATAATAATAATAATAATAATAATAATAATAATAATAATAATAATAATAATAATAATAATAATAATAATAATAATAATAATAATGATTCCTGTTGTGATAGGTGCATTGGGAACTGTGCCAACAATGTTGGAAAGCCGAATCAAGGAAATTGGAATTTCGATCAAGACAGCTCAAATTCAAAAGACAGTATTGCTAGGAACAGCAAGGATTTTACGAAAAGTACTTGAAATCTGATTTTGCGTGTTGCAATTTGATTTCAAGCTTACACGTCCAGTTTTAACTGTGAAAAATGAACATAATAATAATAGTGATAATAATAATGATAATGATAATGATAATAATAAAAATAATAATAATAATAATAATAAGAATACTAATAAGTAGTGATCGAGGTGCCTTGCTTGTTGCAGATAACAGCAAAGAAAAACAAGTCGATTTGTGCGAAAATTTTCGATATATCTTATATCTTCTTCAGTCGCTAATGAAAATTCTATGAATGGATCTAAGGTTAAAACAGTTGTTTGGGAATGCGGCGTTCGGTAAATATGGAATATAACGTTCTCTTAAAGCTATCGAGTATAGAATTCTAATAATGCGGCGTAATATAAAGGAATCATCAAAATTGAACATATAGGCCTGATAAACAATTACTTACAATTACCATAAAGAGAGAAATATAAACGTCCAAGTTCATTTGTCATGCTGTTCAGGCCAAATGGCTCACGTGAGCCCAATCGCGTAATCCAAAGATTTTCATGATGCTCGAGGACATCAAGTCCTCCTTCTATTTTCTCTAAAACATGTACTTTGAGGTCGCGCTCGAACTTACAGTTCTTACTTCCATAAAAATGCTTTGACAACTCTGTGCTCGTTATTCTGAGCAAAAACTTGTTCAAATAGCAACGGACGTTGAAAAGAGAGACAGAAAGGAGCTACTTGAACCATTGGCAGATATGAAACGGAAATCGAAGGAAAGTGTGCCATTGGTCATCAACTGGCATACGAAGTTCAAAGGATTATCACGTATTCTACACAGAAACTATGAGTGTATGGTGAATGACCATCCTACATTGAAAGAAACATTTCCAGAACCACCAATCGTCTGATACAGAAGGAATCCAAACATTCGCTCAATTCTAGTGAGAACACAAAAGAAAAGATTACGAACAACGGGACCAAGTGTTAGATGTACCCCAAAGAACACAAAGAAACGAGGACGCCCATGCAAACTCTGCGGCCACATGGGTCAGAAAGAGTTCATAACAAACAGCAACTATGGCAGGACAAGTCATATATCCGGAGGTTCTTGCCAGTCGAAGAACGTGATATATGCAGCTGAAAGCGTTAAGCATCAAAAACTATACGTAGGTTTTACGTCAACCACTCTGAGCCAACGTTTTAATAAACACCGACATGATGCAGGACACGACCCGACGAGCACAGAGTTGTCAAAGCATTTTTATGGAAGTAAGAAGTGTAAGTTCGAGCGCGACCTCAAAGTACATGTTTTAGAGAAAATAGAAGGAGGACTTGATGTGCTCGAGCATCATGAAAATCTTTGGATGACGCGATTGGGCTCACGTGAGCCATTTGGCCTGAACAGCATGACAAATGAACTTGGACGTTTATATTTCTCTCTTTATGGTAATTGTAAGTAATTGTTTATCAGGCCTATATGTTCAATTTTGATGATTCCTTAATATTACGCCGCAATATTAGAATTCTATACTCGATAGTTTTAAGAGAACGTTATATTCCATATTTACCGAACGCCACATTCCCATACAACTGTTTTAACCTTAGATCCATTTATAGAATTTTCATTAGCGACTGAAGAAGATATAAGATATATCGAAAATTTTCGCACAAATCGTCTTGTTTTTCTTTGCTAATAATAATAATAATAATAATGATATTAATAATAATTATAATAATTATGATAATAATAATAATAATAAATAATAATAATAATAATAATAATAATAATAATAATAATAATAACAATAATAATATGGAAAGTTAAGGCCAAAGTTATACCAATCGTTATAGGAGCACTCGGAACCATACCAAAAGGCTTGAATGGATACCTAAAAGAGATTGGAGTTACACCAAGAGTAGAACTGTTGCAAAAATCAGCACTGTTGGGAACTGCCGGGACACTTAGAATGGTTCTTGAAACCTAAGGAACTTGTTGGACCCGGTTTCAAGGCATATTCCGGTTAGATTAATTTGAGACTATCACTAACCGTGGACATCAGCAATAATAATAATAATCTCTTTAGCTTTGGTTGGCAACCTCCCTAGTGATGGTGTCACGAAAAAAATACTGGTGTTTGTTGCACTTGAAATCAACTTCTCAATTATTGATGAAAATGAATTCAGAAACAGAAGAAAATAACGGCATAAACGGTACTGGAGCCAGAAATGGCGAAGGGGTCGTGCCCGGCAGGAATGCTGTGGGACGGCAGGCAGCATCCGGTCGTCATCAAGCTACTGCTAGACAAACATGGAACAGAGAGGTAAATAGGCTTGTCATGCATTCTTATTACAAAAGTGATCCAACGAAAAGGGGTACAGGAAAAGAATGCTACAAACATGGTTGAATGTCGGTGTATTTGAAGCTACAGAACAGAGACTGGCAGATCAAGCGAGGGCTATCAAGACAAATCAATGGTTATCTAAGTTAGAACTTGAAGAAATTAAATCTAGATTTAATAACATGCATTTGGAAAGAGAAATAGAAATAGAAAGAGACTCCAGCCCAGGAGAGAGTGACAACCTGCAATCTGAGAGTCAGAATGAAAGAAGAAGCTTAGAAATTTCAGCGGAAATCGACGAAGAGTCACGAAAAATACTTCAGGATGTGATAGCCAAATACAATGGAACCGAGGAATTAATGCCAATGAATTTGAGAAATGTCAACAGAAACACCCTAAAAGAGAAGGTGAGGAAGGTTAATAGCGCATTACGATATATCCATACAGACGATATAACTGAGACAAATAGATCGATTCTAGCAGCTGCAGTTGTTGTACAAGAGGAACTTGGAGTTAAACGAAAGGAAAAGAAACAAAAGAGTTACGGTGGAAGAAAAGATTATGTGATCAAGTAGCATCATTGAGAAGAGACCTCAGCAGAGTTGACAGGATCAAGCAAGGCAAATTAAAAAATCAACAACAAGCAACAAGGCTGGAGAAGTCTTATAACATCTCAAAAAAGGGCATTATGGTTGTAGCAGAAGAGTTGAAACAACGAATTATCGCAGTGTCTGCAAAGATTAAAAGATACAAGGAAAGGCATAATCTTTTTGTTCAAAACAGGTTATTTCAGTCAAACCAAAAGAGGTTGTATGAGAAAATTGACGGTCTGGTAAGATGCGATGAAGGTGTACCAGAAGCTGAAGAGTGTAGAGAGTTTTGGAGAGAAATTTGGGAAAAGGGAGTAGATCACAATAGGGATGTAAAGTGGCTAGATGATCTGAAAAAAGAGTTAAATGGAGTTGAGAGGCAAAGCGAGTTGACAATTAACACAGAAATGCTTGTAAGACAACTGAGCAAAATCCCAAACTGGAAGGCACCTGGTCTTGATGGAGTGCAAGGGTACTGGTTGAAGAATTTTAACAGCCTTCATGACCGAATTAAGGATCAACTAGATAACTGTGTACAAGGAAGAACTTCAGTGCCAAAATGGATGACATCAGGCAGAACAACACTGATCATGAAAGATACGAATAAGGGAACAGTGGCATCAAGCTTTAGACCAATCACCTGTCTGCCTCTCATGTGGAAGTTACTGACGGGTATGATAGCAGACAGTTTGTACAACTATCTTTAGGACAGCAGTCTGCTACCCCACGAACAAAAAGGGTGCAGGAAGAGATCCAGAGGGGCAAAAGATCAATTGCTAATAGATAGGATGGTGATTCGAAATTGTAAACGAAGGCGCACAGGACTTGGAATGGCCTAGATGGATTATAAGAAGGCTTTCGACTTCCTTCCGCACACGTGGATTCTTGAATGTCTCGATATGTTTGGTGCAGCTAAAAATATCCAGAATTTAATTTCTAACAGTATGGAGCATTGGAGCACCCGATTAACAGCTGGAGGGGTGTCGCTTGGGAATGTAAGAATCCAGCGAGGTATATTTCAATGAAACAGTCTTTCTCCTTTATTATTTGTTATTGCACTGATTCCTCTAACATTAATCCTTTGAAAAGGGAAAGAGGGATATGATCTTGGCAAAGGGAAGAGCAGAGTGAGTCATTTATTGTTCATGGACGACTTAAAGCTATTTGGCAAAAATGAAAAGCAACTTAATGACCTAGTCAATACAGTGAGAGTCTTTAGCAAAGACATCAGGATGGAGTTCGGGGTGGAAAAGTGTGCTGTACTGATAATGAAAAGAGGAAAGTTTATAAGTAGATAAGGAATTTGCCTCCCCAATGGACAAAGAATAAAGTCAGTAGAGAAAGAAGAGGGGTATAAATACTTAGGTGTATTAGAAGCTGATGGTGTAAACCACGACCAAATAAAGGAATTGATAAGAAAAGAATATATTCGCAGAGTACGTAACATCTTGAAAGCAAAACTAAATGGCGGAAACACTATCCAAGCCATAAACAGTGGAGCCGTTTCAGTGATAAGGTATGCAGCTGGAATAGTTAAATGGACGATAGATGAATTAAGAACGATTGATACCAAAACGCGAAAGCTATTGACGATTTACAGGACATTACACCGTCGAGCAGACGTTGATCGACTCTATTTTAAAAGAAGAGAAGGAGGAAGAGGTTTGATAAGTGTTCAGAATTGCGTTGAGGTAGAAAGTGGCAGTCTGTTTGCTTATGCAAGTAGCTCTCGAGAAAATCTTTTGAAAGCAGTAATAGACGAAGGAATACTGAAGAGAGCGGATGAAACAATAACAATGAAGTATGTGCAGCAAGAGAGAAAAGCATCATATCATCAGAAACCGATGCATGGTCAGTTTGCAAAGATAGCAGCTGAACAAGGCAGTAAGGAGACATGGGCATGGCTGAGGCAAGGAACGTTGAAAAAAGAGACAGAGGGCACTATTATGGCTGCACAAGACCAAGCGCTTCCAACCAATGCCATGAAAGCTAATATACAGGGTCAAAACATCAGTCCTCTATGCAGGATGTGTGGAAAAGAGAACGAGATAGTTGCTCATATAGTATCAAGTTGCGAGAAGCTTACGCAGAAGTATTACAAGCAGTGGAGACACGATAAAGTCGTGCAAATCCTTCACTGGAATTTATGTAAGAAATATGATCTACAGGCAGCCACAAAGTTTTACGATCATGTTCCTGAGAAGGTATCAGAAAATGATCTTGTTAAGATATTATGGGACTTTAATATACAAACAGATAAAAATTTGGAACAAAATAAGCCAGATATTACCTCACATGACAAGAAAAACAACGAGTGCCTTCTAATAGAAGTGTCTTGCCCATTTGATATGAACATCAATGAAGTTGAAGAAGTCAAGTTGGAGAGATACCGAGCTTTGAAATTGGAACTGAAGAAGATCTGGAATTGTAAAAGCTTAAAGATAATACCAATTATTATTGGGGCACTAGGCACTGTTAATGCAAGGCTTGGAGAATTGTTAAAGAGTATCGATATCAACTGTAATATTGGACAAATGCAACAAGCAAGCCTACTCGGTACAGGAAGAATACTCAGGAAAGTACTGGACACCTGAAGTGACTGGGAGTTACTTGATGTTTAGACTTTGGTATCAACATAACATCCAGCTAGAAGCTGTGTTTAGATAAAGAACCATGATAATAATAATCAACACAAGTGAACAAGCGTGGAAAGAAAAAAGAATGCACGGACAATACATTAGAGACATGGATGAAAACATTGATAAAGATAAGACCTGGGGATGGCTCAAAAATGGTGATTTGAAAGCTGGTACAGAAGCATTAATATGTGCTGCTCAAGGTCAGGCATTAAGAACAAACTATGTGAAACATCATATTGATCAAACGTTGGAGTCACCTCTGTGCAGGTTATGTGGTGAAAAAGGAGAGACTATCAACCACATTGTCAGCGAATGTAAGATGCTAGCCCAGCGAGAATACAAGAGAAGGCATGATAACATTGCAAGAAATATACACTGGGAGTTGTGTGGCGAGCTTGACATCGACGGGGCAAGTAAGTGGTACGGACATCAACCGGAGGGTGTTTCAAGAAAGGGAAATACTAAGATATTGTGGGATTTCAACATCCAGTGCGATCACGAAATTGAAGCACGAAGACCGGACATTGTGGTGGTAAATAAAGATGTTAAGGAATGCAAGATCATTGATGTAGCATTGCCGTGGGGTTCTCGAGTAAGAACGAAAGAGCGAGAAAAAATTGAAAAGTATGGGGACTTGAAAAGAGAAGTAGCAACCATGTGGGGCATGAAGAAGTGACTGTTATTCCTGTTGTTATTGGCGCACTGGGAGCAGTATCGAAAGAATTTGATAAATGGATAGAGAAGATTGGGATTAGTTTGAGAACTGGACATGTGCAAAAAACAGCATTATTAGGAACAGCGAGAATATTGAGGAAGGTGTTAGAAACCTGAAGAAGATGGAAAATGACTTTGAAACCTTTAGTTGCTTGTTGCAACTTGCTTTCAAAGCATAAACCGGAACACATCTAACCCGAGAATGTACTATCGAATAACAATAACAATAATAATGATAATGATAATAATAATAATAATAATAATAATAATAATAATAATAATAATAATAGTAATAATAATAATAATAATAATAATAATGGAAACTTTCATTCAAAACAATTTAAAATACAATAAAAGCTAAAACCTAGTCTATCCAGCCAACTCTCCAAAATTGGGCATTGGTTGCATACTCACACAGTTCAAAAGTAAGATCAATAATGTCCTTATATACTACCATTAAAAGCTTAAAAGTTCGGGGGATGTTCATTCTTTATTTCTTAGACAAAATATATAGTACGATGATCTTATACAAATATTTGTTATTCGCTTAGTGAGGAACAGAATTTCATTCTCTGGTGCCCTTATAGAACGTAAAAGTTCGAAAAAGTTTCTGCTGTCTTTCTCTATGAAACCGCAAGCACCCATGGACACATTAACATAACGAACGTCATCATATTTCGGTAGTAAGTTTGACTTCAACATTTTGTATTTGTCGCGTTTTCTTTTGCTGTTTCCCTCCATATTTGTTTCAAAACCAATGGTAAGTTCTATGATGGTGACGACTTTCTGCTGAACGACAACAATGTCAGGCCTTTCATTATTACCTGTTACGATGCATGGGGATGCAAAGGATGGTATATCCGCGTATACATTTTTGCAGAATTTAGACAATGTATTCGCTATGTAACTGAGGACGGAGTCATGTCGCCATGTGTATCTCCCTTGGTCAAGAGAACTCTTGCACCCTGCAACCACGTGACCCAGAGTTTGGTTGTGGTGGCACAGCTGACATGCCTTGTTCTCTGAGTGACCCCACATAAACATGTTACTCATATTTGGCAGTGTATTGTTCAAGTATCTGATGGTAAAATTATAACTGTTTTTCGGCAAACGTATTTGTACTGACGTCCAAGCGGCTTTAGTATTTGCTAAGATAGAGTCCCAAACATGACGAATTACTAGTCCTTGTGTTGTGAGATTTTCTTTTATCTTGTTAGTGATGTCATTTCTGATGGATTTAATGACACTCTTTGTACTATTAAAGGTGTCATACTGCTTACTTTTATCACTGGAAACTTGCACCAAGTGATTTATGTCGTGATTGCACGAATTTTTCAGGCACTGTCTCATGACTACTTGGCACTGTTTGAATTTAGTGCTAATGTCCATAATGTTAAGACCAAATTGACTATTTGTCAGCATGACGATGGACAATGTCCCGGATGCAGGGATTTCTAACCATCTACGAAGGTAGTTATGAGCAAGAGTGTCCAAATTGTTGATAATCCACGTTTGGTCGATATCAGCTATTGTCAAATGCCACGACAGTTTGCTCATTAGATATTGAGAATACAGCCATACCTTATTTTTTGGATGAAGAGGTAGACTATTGATCCTGTCCATGATTTGTGTTGTAATTTGTAATAACTCATCTTTATGTTTTTGATTGTCCATCTCAAAATTGAACCACCTTCCAAGGTATTTAAAACTTTCTCCTTCTTCAAGGGATCTGATGATGTTTCCGTTGGCATAGACTTTAGGCTTGGATTATACTGATTTAGACCCTCTCTTACAAATGCCGAATGACATGCATTTATCCGTTCTGATTATCATGTGTGACCAGTTGCACCATCGTGTGAACATATTCAAAAGGACTTGATTTTCGTACTCATGTAACTGCTAAGGCGTCATCAGCAAACTGGAACCAGTTTTTTGGGTTTAAAATTTGTGGTAGACATAACCCATTTGTTTAAGTTCATCGCTCTTTTCCAGGCTCTGAATAAAGGTGTTAAAGTATAATAATAATAATAATAATAATAATAATAATAATAATAATAATAATAATAATAATAATAATAATAATAATAATAATAATAATAATAATAATAATAATAATAATAATAATAATAATAATAATAATAATAATAATAATAATAACAATAATAATAATAATAATAATAATAATAATAATAATAATAATAATAATAATAATAATAATTGTGGAAGACATTGACAGGGATTTTTAGTGAGAAAACATATGCGCATTTATTGAGCAATGATCTATTCCCAAGTGAACAGAAAGGATGCAGGAGAGAGAGTCAAGGAACTAAGGATCACCTGATCGTAGACAAGTTTATCCTTAGAAATTGCAAGAGGAGGCATACAAATTTGTCTATGGCTTGGATAGACTTTAAAAAAGCCTATGATATGGTGCCCCACTCGTGGATCATAGGATCACTACGTATGTTTGGTATTGCTGATAATGTTGTAGAGCTGTTGTCTGAAAGTATGAATAATTGGAGGACTACTATTTTTTCGGGTGGTAAACAACTAGGAACGGTTGAGATAAAGAGGGGGATATTCCAAGGAGATGCATTTTCACCATTGCTCTTTGTTATTGCACTAATTCCCCTGTCTATGGCATTACGAGAATCAGGGATGGGATACAAACTTGGAAAAACAGGACCCACTATTAATCACCTTCTGTTCATGGTTGACATAAAGCTATTTGCAAAGAATGACAATGAGATTGATTCGTTAGTGCATACGGTAAGGATTTGTAGTTCGGACATTGGTATGGAGATGGGAATATCAAAATGCGCACTTGTAACAATGAAGAGGGGAAAACATGTGAAGAGTTTAGGAATCAAACTACCAAGGGATGAAGAGATTGCAGATGCTGACAGCAGAGGTTATAAATACTTAGGTATCTTAGAACTTGATTCCATAATGAGTGGTGACATGAAAGCAAAGGTGAAAGAGACTTATCTGACAAGACTCAAGCTCATATTGAAAAGTAAGCTGAACTCTCCAAATTTGATCACGGCAATGAATAGTTGGGCAGTGGCAGTAGTTCGATACAGCGCTGGCTTGATTGACTGGACAAAGGAAGAAGTTAGAGAACTTGACAGGGTAACCAGGAAGCTGATGTTTGAGCACAGCGCGCTACATCCAAAGTCAAACGTAATTAGGCTGTACATGAAGAGAAAAAACGGAGGGAGAGGGCTTACTAGCATAGAGGAGTGTGTGGCCAGTGAAGCTCGAAACCTAGACGAGTACATTGCTAACAGCAAAGAGGAAAGTTTAAGCTTTGTGGCAAATGAGGTACCATTACAGCCTGATGACATAGAGGGGAAAAATGAGTATAGCTCAAGGATTCAGAAAGAGAAACTGGACGCACTGATAGGAATGCCACTGCATGGTCAATTTGAGAGAGAAACCAGAGATCTAAAAACAGAAGACTCGTGGGCTTGGCTGAAAAATGGAGATTTAAAAAGGGAGACAGAGAGTTTGCTAATGGCAGCCCAGGAGCAAGCCTTAAACACAAATTCCATAAAAAAACACATATATGCTTGCAGTGAATCTTCGCTGTGCCGCCTATGTGGGGAAAAAGAGGAAAATGTGAGCCACATCATCAGCTCTTGCAAGATGCTTGCTCAGAATGAGTACAAATGCCGCCATGATAAAATTTGCAGCAATGTGCATTGGAATCTATGCAAAAAGTTTGGTTTCGATGTCAGCGATAAGTGGTACCAACACAGAATTGATAAAGTTTTGGAAAGCGAGAAAGTTAAGATCTTGTGGGACTTTGATATGCAAACGGACAGAGTTATTGAGCACAGGAGGCCTGATATTCTCTTGATCAACAAAGAAACTAATGAATGCTTCATTATTGACATTGCAGTACCAGCGGATTATAACATAGATAAAAAGGAGTTTGAGAAAATAAGTAAATATTCTGAGTTAAAGGTAGAGCTTTCACGGATGCTGAACAAGAAGACGTTCGTTATACCAATAGTCATCGGGGCCCTTGGGTCAATCCCAAAGAGACTACATTCATTTGCTGAGAAACTGGGCATAAGGAATGACTTTATGATATGGCAAAAATCAGCACTGCTAGGAACTGCTGGGATCTTACGAAAAGTTTTGTGATTACGAAGTTTGAAGAAGAAAGAAGGACAAGTCTTTATCTTAAGTGCTTGCACCTGATGAAGAACTTTACATAACCAGTTTTAACATCAAAAGCTGTGGTAAATGTGAAATAATAATAATAATAATAATAACAATAACAATAATAATGATAATAATAACAATGATAATAATAATATAGATTTCGCTGTCCCATTCGATACCAGGGTTGCTGAAAAAGAAAAGGAAAAGATATTCAAGTGCCAATAGCAAGGGAATTGAAAAACTTTGGAAGAAAAAAGTTAAAGTTATTCCAGTTATAATTGGGGCGCTAGGAACAACACCAAAAGCATTGCCAAAAAGACTGAAGGAGATTGGGATCGATACCAGGATAGTAGAGTTGAAAAAGACGGTGTTGCTACAATCTGCCAGAATTCTCCGACAAGTGCTTGAGATTTGAGGAAACTTGTTGTTACCAAAGCTCAAGAACAGTAATCCACTGATATACAAAGAACAGTATCTGAAGTCAGTGTGTAACAGAGACAAAAATAATAATAATAATAATAATAATGATAATGACAATAATAATAATAATAATGATAATAATATTAATAATAACAATAACAGTAAACGGTCTTGGAGTAACATTTGGGATAACAAAGTAGATCATAAAAGGATGCTGAATGGCTGAGAGAATTATCAGCGGGTAAAGACGATAGGAAACAAGACGATTTTAGAATTACGACCGAGATGGTGGTTAAGCAGACAAGAAAGATCCCATACTGGAAATGTCCTGGACCTGATGGGGTACAGGGGTATTGGTTAAAGAATTTCACGGCATTGCATGAGAGAATTGCAGATCAATTGAATGACATGATTAACAACGGGGTTGAGATTCCCAAGTGGATGACCACTGGTAAGACTGTTCTATGCCAAAAAGATCCTAGCAAATTGAAATGCAGTTGACAACTATCGACCTATCTCTTGTTTACCCTTGATGTGGAAGCTGATGACAGGGATCATATCCAACGTTTTGTATGACTTTCTGGAGGATGCTGGTAAGTTACCAAATGAGCAGAAAGGTTGCAGGAGAAGAAGCAGAGGGACCAAGGACCAACTGATCATAGATAAAACAGTGCTGAATGACTGTAGAAAGAGAAATACCAATCTGGGAATGGCGTGGATCGATTATAAGAAAGCCTATGATATGGTCCCCCATTCCTGGATTCTCGAAAGTCTGGAACTGGCAAATGTGGCGGATAATGCTATTAATTTTATCACGAGATCTATGAGGAATTGGAATGTGGATTTGACATCATGTGGTGAATTCTTGGGTAAGGTTAACATCAGGAGAGGGATTTTCCAAGGAGACAGTCTTTCACCTCTTTTATTTGTGATCTTTATGATCCCCCTCACAGAGATATTAAGGAGTGTCCCAACGGGCTACACTCTGAAGTGTGGACTAAAGCTAAATCACTTGCTATTCATGGATGATCTTAAGATCTATGGGAAGAATGAACGTGAAATCAATGGATTGGTCTCTACGGTAGAACTATTTTCAAACAACATAGGCATAGAATTTGGGGCCAAGAAGTGTGGCACACTTATTTTAAAGCGAGGAAAGGTGGTGAAAACAGAAAGTTTAGAATTGCCTAGTGGTGACAAAATTAAGGAAGTTGAAGATGGAGGCTACAAATACCTTGGAATTACAGAGTTTGATAAAATCAAGGATAGTGAGATGAAAGAATGTCCAGGAAAGAATACCTACGTAGAACAAAAGCTGTCATGAAATGTAGACTACATGGAAGGAATAAAATCATAGCAATGAACACATGGGCAGTGTCCTTAATGAGATACGGGGCAGGTATCATTAAGTGGAATGCTGCCGAGCTTGATGAGATGGACCGAAAGACTCGGAAAATTATGACTATGAATAAAGAGTTTCACCCCAAGAGTGACGTTGATCGGTTATGCGTAACGCGAAGTAAAGGTGGTAGGGGGCTGATAGGTTGCAAGAGCTGTGTTGTCACGGAAGAAAATAGCCTTTGTTGGTACGTAAGAAACCATGATGAACCATTGCTCATTGCAGTTAATAATAGCAACACGATACCACTTTGCCAAGAGTCGATGAAACCAAACGAGTTTAAGAAACTTAAACAAAAAGAAAGGATTAACACCTGGAAAGTCAAGGCGATGCATGGTCAATACCTCAGAGAAATGGAGGGCAAAGACAAAGCTAACACCTGGCGATGGCTACAGAAAAGTGACTTGAAGGGCCCTACTGAAGCATTGATTTGCAGTGCACAAGAGCAAGCTCTCCGAACGAATTACACCAAATTCAAATTTGATAAAACCATCGACTCCCCATTTTGCTGAATGTGTGGCAATAAAAATGAAACAGTTTCACATATTATAAGTGAATGCAGCATGTTGGCGCAGAGGGAATACAAACGGAGGCATGATAATGTTGCCAAGTATGTACACTGGCGCCTCTGTGAAAAATATGAACTGGACAGAGCCAACAAATGGTATGAGCGCAAGCCAGATGGGGTCATTGAGAATCCCAACTATAAGATTTTGTGGGATGTCATGATTCAGTGTGACAAAGAGATTGAGGCCCGCCGACTGGACATTGTTGTAGTAGACAAGCAAAGAAGAGAAGTTAAAATCATAGATGTTGCGATACCTGGAGATGTTAGAGTATGTGAGAAGGAGCTAGAAAAGATCGATAAGTACAAACCATTAAAGGATGAGACTGCACGTTTGTGGGAAATGCAGAAAGTGACTATAATTCCGATTGTAGTCGGAGCACTGGGAGCAATCACAAATCGGTGTGGGAAATTTATGTAGGAGATTGGGATAGACATTCGAATTGAGCATGTGCAGAAAATAGCTCTACTTGGGACAGCAAGATTATTAAGATTGGTACTTGGTTCCTAAAAGTCTGGTTCAGAGACCTGTGAGTTCCTTGGCAGCTGGTTGATGCCCGCATTCACAGTGACTATTCCAAAGCAAAGACAGCCAAATGCTTTGTGTTGAGAATCAACAGCAACAATAATAATAATAATAATAATAATAATAATAATAATAATAATAATAATAATAATAATGATAATAATAACAATAATAATAATAATAATGATAATAAGGAGCTAAAAAGGACCAACAAGAACCTTGGTGGAAGCGACGAATGTCAATGAAGATCGGCGACCTGAGAAAAGATATAAGTAAGTTGAATCAATGGAAACGGGGCGAATTAGAAAAAGAAGGTGTAAAAAATAGACTAGAGCAAACATATCATGTAAGAAAAAGGGGACTTGAGACAGTAATCGAAGAGCTCAAGCAAAGAGTGAAAGCAACGGCTGCAAAAATATGAAAGTATGAGGAACGCAATAACCAGTTCATGCAAAATCGTCTTTTTCAAACAAACCAATAACGATTATTTGATATTCTAGAGGGAAAGGAGAAAAGTGATAACATAACACCGAATGCTGAAGAAAGCAAACTGTTTTGGGGAGAGATTTGGGGAAAACAATCCAAACATAATGATAAAGCACAGTGGATAAAGCAAGTGCAAAACCACACAGAAAGTGTTGAAGCACAGGAAGACTTTTAATATCACGAAAGCTAGGGTCCAAAAACACTTGAAGAAAATGGCAAGTGGAAAGCACCTGGACCAGATCTCGTTCATGGGTATTGGTTGAGAGAATTCACAAAGCTCCACGAATCTATAGTAATGCAGCTTGATGAATGTATGACAACGGGGAAGGTACCATCGTGGATGACTAAAGGAAGAACTAGCCTGATATTGAAGGACAAATTAAAAGGGAACATCGTATCAAACTACCGTCCGATCACTTGTTTACCAGTTATGTGGAAGCTTCTAACAGGAATAATTGCCGAAGAGATATACCAGCATCTACAAGAAAAACACTTGTTGCCTGATGAACAGAAAGGTTGCCGCAGAAATAGTCGGGGGACGAAAGATTAGTTGATGATCGATAAGATGGTGTTGAGAAACTGCAAAAGAAGAATGACAAATTTGTGCATCGCCTGGATCGATTATAAAAGGCATATGACCTAGCTCCGCACTCGTGGATCAACTGTTATCTTAAATTTTTCAAAATCTCAGGAAAAGTTAGAAATCTGTTAGAATATGCAACGCCGCAGTGGAGAGTAGAGTTAACATCAAGAGGAGAAAGATTAGCTGATGTACAGATAAAAAGAGGAATCTTTCAAGGGGACAGTCTATCACCTATCTTATTTGTGTTAGCATTGGTCCCTTTGTCTATTATACTAAATAAAGCTAAAGAGGGACATTCACTAGGAAAGGATAGGGCTAAATTGAATCTTGTTTGTTTGTTTGTCAACTTATTTTTATTCGATTCTTGCCTAGCTATACATATTTACATATATACAACTAATCTAAATCGAATATACAAATGAATAAATAAAGGGATGAAGAAATTAATTGATAAATTAAATGTTCAAGGCAGATATGGGCAAGATCTACATGGCATAACTGATGCGACAGGCATTACATTTACAGGTCGGGCCATCCCATTTTTTGATCATATTCTTGAAGCTTTTTAAGTTTTCGGCTGATTTTGATTCATTTGGCAGGCAATTCCATGTCTTAGGTCCCATGGCTCATAGGTCCCATGGTTCGTTCGGATTTCGCGACGAATAATTTGAAGTCCTAACACTAAAGATATCATTCATGAATGCTGGATTAAGTTTTTTTTAATGTTTTGAAAATCTCAATACAAAGTATTCTTTCAAGAGAAACCAGCATTGCGGGTCTATTTGATTTTAGAAGTAAGTCTTCATAGGGACTTGCATGATCATTATGCAGAAATCTCAATGCGTGTTCTTGTATCTTTTCGATTTTCTTTAATTATTTAGTTGACGAAAAATACCAAACCAAAGGACAGTAGTTAAAATTCGAGTATACAAAACTTTGGACTAAGATTTCCTTCTCGGCAAAACCAATGAAAGACTTAAGTCGTTTCAGGACATTTAGTTGCGATGCAGCTTTCTTGCAAATATTTGATAAATGTGGATCAAAATTCAGTTTGTAATCAAGTGTTACACATAGAAGCTTTGCGGAATCTTTGGACTGGATAGATTATCCCAGAAAATCAAGATTTATTCCAGAAGTATCTGTCTGATCTTTTTTGACAAAGAGTGCATGAAATTTGTTAGGATTAGCAATCATTTCATTTTGATCGAGCCAAGAAAGGGCGTTGCCTGCTTCCTCTTCCAAAACCTTGACAAGTTCCGGCAATGACCTGGAAAAGCAAGCTAGCGTATTATCATCAGCATAATTGTATAAAGTCGCTTGCTTTATAAAAAAAGAATAGATCATTTATGTAGAAATTAAAGATAATAGGCCCTAGCACTGATCCTTGTGGTACCCTGAAACAATATGTTACAATAAACAATAAACAATATGTAAACAATATGTTACAATATGTACACATTGTTTATCCTCACACTCCATATTCGCCTCTTTAGATAGGAATGGATCAATACTAATGCATTTTCATCAAAACCATATACATGGAGTTTAGCTATTATCAGTTCATGCGGAATTGAAGCAAAAGCCTTTGAGAGATCCATGAAAACGGATCCAAAAAGGAAGTCATTGTCTAATTTAGATTTCCACTCTTCTACGAGTCTAGTCAACACATGTTGAGTACTGTAGGCCTTTCTATAGGCTGCAATGAAAGTCGACAGTGTTTCATCTAAGAAAGGAATAAGTTGTTCCTTGAGAATTTTTCCAAAAATCTTTGAAAATGTGTTGAGTACACTGACTGGATGATAATTTTTCTCGACTGTACGAATAGGTTCCCCTTTGTTCAAAGGGCAAACTGCAGCAGTCTTTGCATTCTGGGGAAATACAGAATTTCGAATGCTGCAATTTATGGCTCTTGTCAAAGGGGAAGCCAGTTCATCACTGGCCAGACGAGTAATTATTTATTTATGTGATTATTTATGTAATAATCATTGAAGACTTCACATAACTCATGATCATCTGTAACAATTCTGTCGCCATTTACCAGGGAAATTTCGTTGCCAGTCAGGCCACCCTTATTTGAAAGAAACGGTTTCATGAGATCCCAGAAAGCTTTATTTGACATGAGGCCGTCACTTGTAACTTTTTTGAAATGGTACTTAATAGCCTTTTTACGTAGAGCAACAACATCGGTTTCGCTGCTTTTTGAAAGCTATTTCGTTTTCCTCTGAAGGGTGTTTGTTCAACCTATTCTTTAGCCTTGTGCGGGTATAGATACCTTTTTTCAGTTCTGGGTTCATAAAGGGTGCGTTATTTCCCCTTAAAAACTTTGTTTTGATGGGTGCATGTTTTTCAACTAGGTCTCGGAAAGTTTTAGTCAGATGGTCATATGATTTATCCGGGTCGTGATCATCGCACTCAAATTTGGCCTGCTTAACATCCTTTATGAACTTCTCTGGGACAAACTTTTTGTAGCTTCGATACTTTATTTGTTTCGATTTTAACCTAGGAACAGTTGATTTCATAGTTGTAACTACAAGACTATGGTAGTCAGTTAGACCAGTTTCAAGAACAGACGTTTTCTGAAAAAGATCTCGGTCGATTGGTAAGAAAGACATCAATGGAGGAGCTGTGATTTTTGGTGAAACAAGTTTTTGACTTGACTATGTTGGTCAGATCGAAGACGTCACAAAAGGACATCAATTTTTCACAGACTGGATCTGCTCTGTCATGAGTATCGATGTTGACATCACCCATAATGATGATGTTATCATAAGCATCCAATGATCGATTTACGGAGGAAAATAAGTCTGAAAGAAATGTTTCAATATTTGAATTTGGTGGACGGTAAATGCTGTAAATAATCCATTTCTTTTTTGCAACCGCTAATTCAGAACACAGAAGCTCCAGGGAGGGAACTTCAAATGCAGTCATACGATTGCAGATGATGCCATTCCTTGAGTATTGAAGAAGACCACCTCCAAATTCAGACCTATCAAGGCGTATGGGGCTTTTATAGTTGTTGATAAGAAACAAATCGGTCTTAAAATCGGAATTCAACCTTGTTTCTTCAATGAGTAAAATATCTGGGAGGCATCTTTCAGCAATCATTCTCAAATCTATAACTTTGTTTCGGAGACTGTTTATGTTTAAAAATCCGATAAGCAAATTTCTGGAAAATTCAACCCTTAGACTAAACAAAAGATCAATGTCACTGCAAACCTGTTGTGACGCATTGCTAGAAGTTGACATGGAGGCTTCTGTATTCAATTGAGGTGAATTAGTTTGACAAACATCGCTATGCGGTGGCGAAAGGATTGATTGGGGGTGCTGCGAAAATGTTTTTGCTCGGTAGGGAGGGGATTCGTAAGCGCTATAGGCTCAGGCAACTTTTTATTTTCGACCACATGTAAAATTAAATTTGTCGCTATACTACTAAGTCACGTGTTATTTAAAAAATCAATGAAGTTACCAGTTAGGATGTTGTTCCCGTTGCTCACCTCCTCTCATGGACGATTTAAAGCTATATGGAAAAGACAAGGATCAACTGGATTCTTTGGTGCAGACAGTGCGAATATTTAGTAGTGACATCGGGATGACATTCGGTATTGAGAAATGTGCTATGGCGGAGATGAAGAGAACAAAATTGATTGATAGTGATGGATTAGATCGACGTGAAGGCGAGAAAATAAGATCCTTGCAAGATGAAGAAGCTTATAAGTACCTTGGAGCATTGGAGAATGATAAAAGCAAAAGCACAGAAATGATGGACATTCTCAGGCATGAATACTTCCGTAGAGTTAAGAAGATCTTGAGATCCAAAATGAAGGCAGAGAATATAATACAAGCAATTAATTCCACGGCAGTATCACTAATACAATATGGGGCTGGAATCATTGGTTGGAGAAAAGATGAACTGAATGATATTGACAGAAAGACCAGAAAGTTGTTTACAATGCACAGAAGCATGCACCCCCAATCGGATGTGGACCGTTTGTACTGGAAAAGGACTGAAGGAGGGCGGGGGACTTCAGAGTGTTGAAGATGTTGCAGAATTAGAGAAAGCAAGTCTTGGCTATTACCTGGAACAGACAGAAGAAGTTTTACTTAAGGAGGTGGTGAGAGATGGGTTCTTGACAGAGTCAGTGGAACCAAAAAGGAAAAAAAACAGGAAATCATGAAAAAACGGAAAGCAGACTTTGAAGAAAAGAAGCTCCATTCAATGTTTTTCAGAGAAAGAAAAGAGGTTATGGACGACAAGGATAGCTGGCTGTTGTTACAGAAAGGGGTATTAAAGAATGAGACAGAAGGGTTAAAACTAGCAGCACAGGAACAGGCATTAAGGGTAAACTGGATCAAGGGAATGCTAGATAAGCAAGACTGTTCAGCCAAATGCAGGGTGTGCGATGAACGAGACGAGACTGTAGCATACATTGTATCTGAATGCTCACAGTTAGCTCAAAATGATTACAAAAAGAGCAGACATGATAAAATTGCCGCAATAATCCATTGGAACTATTGCAAGAAATTCGGCTTTGCATGCACAGAGAAATACTATGAGCATTTTGTGGAAACCAAGATGAAAGTCCTTGAAAACGATTAAGTCAAGCTGTTATGGGATTTTTCTATACAAACTGAAAAGAGAATAGACCATAACAAGCCAGATATTGTGGTCCTAGATAAGAAACAGAAGTTGTGCCTCGTAATAGATGTTGCATGCCCGTTTGACACCAGAATCAAGAAGAAAGAGCAAGAAAAGATAGAATACTGCAATGACCTGAAATACGAAATTTTGAAATGTTGGAACAAGGAAGTAGATTATGAGCATTTTCTTTTCTTTCTCTGCTTGACTTGGTCATGATCCTACCAATCGTCATAGGGGCTTTGGGAACTGTGACTAATAATTTAAGAAAATACCTTGACAAGGTAGACCTGCACCTGGGGGTTAATGCTCTTCAAAAAACATGTCTTCTTGGGACAGCGTGAATCCTCCGGAAGGTTCTCGATACAAAGTAAAGAACAAAGGAGTACTGCACAGAAGGACAGTAAAACAAAGAAGGACAAAAATGCTTCCCGTCTTAGACCACGGGTAGTGGTTCGATGAGAGACATAATTCCGACAATTGGCCGGTTGTCAGATCAATACCGTGTAAAACCAGCATAATAATAATAATATAATAATATTATAATAATTATAATTATCATCATTATTATATCATTATTATATTATCATAATTATTATGATAATTATAATTATAATAATAATATAATAATAATGATAATAATAATAATAATAATAATAATAATAATAATAATAATAAAAATAATAATAATAATAATAATAATAATAATATGTAAACTAAACCATCATCAAAAATAACAGAAAATTAAAAATAAAAACAAAAATAAAAAACACAACTGTTAAAGACCATTAAATAATTAATAATTAATGATAATTTATTAATTTATAATTTCTTTTTTTTTATAATTTAGATAATTTGTAAATTATAATTTATAATTTATTAATAATAATTAATAAATTAAATGATAATAATAATGATAATAATAATAATAATTATAATAATAATAATAATAATAATAATAATAATAATAATAATAATAATAATAATAATAATAATAATAATAATAATAATAATAATAATAGTATAAAAACAAACACTGTTGGATCACATAAACGTTTCGATTAAAATCTTCTTCAGTATAAAAACTTTACATGGCAGCCGAGAATTTATAGACATTACGTTGTTTACGCCTAAAATTATTTACAAGCTGATAATGCTATATCTACAATTGGTCTGAAAAACCTTACAACAAACAATAGAAGTTTTGCTGCTATACACAAGTCAAAATATTTTCTAGTGCCCTTTGTGAATTAGAAAAGGGACTTGGAGCTCCTAAACTTATACTAGAAACTGTTTTACTCCCCCAAGTGATCCTCTGAAAAATTCGCATACTGCTTGACTCTTCTTTTAGCAGTAGCTGAATCCCAGATGATTATACAATAAACTTTTTTCCTTTGTGAATTTGAAAAAGGACTGGATTCTCTTAAAACTCATACTGAATCCTTTGAGGTTACACTGGCAACCTTGCAGCTCCCCCAAGTGACTCCCCGAAGGAACGGCACACTGCTTAACTCTTCTTTTAGCAATAGCTGAATCCCATGCGAAGCCACAAAGGACAAGCACAAAACAGACGCCAGTATAACCTCTTGGGACAATCAAATACAATGGTAGAATTTAAGCCGTTCCGCATGCAAACAAGTCCAGTTCTACATCTGCAGCTCTTTCAGTGAGACCCTTTGGCGCCAAAGTTTCAAGTCGATATTGGCAAAACAACTCCCTCCTACGAAGAGAAAAAACATCATCAGCCCCATCTTTGATTTTAATCCCAACCCGAAAATTTCCGTTGTGTCCGTTTTCAAAAAAATGACTGAAAAAACTTGCTTGTAGAACAGGTTTCCCCTTACCAAGAGAATTTTCGCTGTGTTTGCGTGCATATGTTCTAAAATAGGATTTGTGAACATTAAACCTTTGGCGAAATTTCGTCTTAGTACTACCGACATACTTCATGTTGCATGACTCACATTGCAACAAATAATCCACATGATCAGAGTTGCAATCAAATCGCCCCGAGAAGTTTTAGAAAGACCTCGTAGAGTCAGGATTTTGGGACGTACCCCCCTCCTTCATCAAAGGGCAAATCTGGCAACTCCTTCCACCATAATAATAATGATCAATAATTGATAATTAATAATAATAATAATAAAGAAACACAACTGCAATTTTGCTAAAAACGTTTCGATTTAAAATATTCCTCAGTTTACTTACAATTGGGGACAAGCCAGGTTTTATACGTTGTAAACAAAATTAAAATTAACATAAAATTTCCATGAAATCAAAATTAGAATACCCTTGATACAACTCGAATTATGAAAATAAAATACATTACAACGTAAACAAAATTAACAGAAACCTAGGCCTGATTCACACTGGGTCCCCCGGGCCACCAGGGCAGCGCAAAAAAACCCGAAAGACAAAGAACTGGAGTTTAAGTCTCTGTCTCTCGGGTCCCCCCGCACGACCCCAACAGACCCGAAAGACCCAGCGCGAACTAGGCCTTAAGATAAAAACAAGAATAAAATACTACACCTTCCAAACCATAGAGTTACAATAATAATAATACAGCCTATCTTTTTGGTTTCTTTACCCACATGGGATTGAGAGTGTCCTCCGTAGCAGAATCCTAATTTCCAAGGGAACAGGAAAAGAGACCCTAGCCAGTAACCCTCCAAGGATTTGCTTAATTTGCTAAATCCCGAATAGCCCGATGGGGAATTCCGCCCCAACACCACGTGCAAAATGCACGAAGTTAACCGGCCAGCATCTCCTTCCACTCCCTCGGGATCTAAGTGCAAAGGTAGAAGGATTAAGCGCTCCCACAAGCAAACAAATCCAACTCGATATCCGCCACCCTTTCAGTTAGGCCCTTAGGGAAAATACACCCAATTTATATTGCCAAAAAAGCTCCTTTTTGCGAAGCGAATACACGTCACCTGCACCATCGATGATGCTTATTTTTACAGAAAATTCACCCCGATGATCTTGTTTAAAAAAGTGAGAGAAAAAGCTTGCCTGTGGGACAGGCTTACCCGTATGAAGATTACCACTTAGACGCTTTTGTTTGTATGTTCGAAAATATGATTTATAGACGTCAAATCTCTGGCGAAATTTAGTCTTCGTACTGCCTACATACTTTTTATTGCAACATGTGCATTGCAGCAAGTAGACCACATTCTCCAAGTTGCAGTCATACGCCCACGAAAAGTTCCTAAAAAACCGAGAATCATCTGCATTATAAAACATGGACCCCTCTTGCATCATCGGGCATATTTGGCACCTTCTACCATTGCACTTATGTGTACCTTTTTCCACCAGCTCCTCATTTTCCGGTTGTAATTTTGCCCGAACCAAGGTATCTTTAAAGTTTTTGGCCCTTCTAAACGAAACGAAAAGTTTTCCCGAAAAAACCCTGCGATGCTCACGATCCACAAGAAGGATGTTTTCACATTTCCGCAAAATCTCATGAACCTCATTGAGTGCAGGATGAAAAGTAAGGACAAGGGGTATCCTCGTGCCATCTTTGGATTTTGATTCCCTATTCAAAAGGGTATCCCTTTGCAAACCTTTGACCCTCTCCAACTGTGTGTCGATCTCCCCACCCTTATATCCCCGATCCATAAGCCAAGACTTTAAACTAGCCAAATGTTCCTTAAACGAAGAATCCTCTGAACAAATGCGCCGAATGCGAAGAGCTTGACCATAAGGTATACCCTTTTTAGTATGATAAGGATGGCAGGAAGAACGATGGAGGAGCTGATGGGTGTCTGTTGGTTTTGTGTATAAATCCGTGACAAGAGTGTTGTCTTTCTTAATAACCCTTGTGTCTAAAAAATTGATCCTTTCCTTAGACCATTCTGCGGTAAATTTGATCGAATGGTGAGATGCATTCAAGTAGTCGACAAACTTTTGAAGCTCTTCTTCACCATGCGTCCAAATCAAAAATACGTCATCAATGTAACGCCACCATACACTAGGCTTAAAATCGTAAGAATGCAGAAGATTTTCTTCCAAGTCCGCAAGAAAAAGAATAGAGTACGGTAGCGGACATTTAGTACCAATTGCTGTACCCCTTATTTGGTGGTAAAATCTCCCATTAAACTCAAACATATTATTCGTAAGAACTACTTCTGCTAAATGCATTAAAGAATCTGTAGACACCGACCGATCTGCTCTAGAATCAAGGGCTTTTCGTAACACTCCCAATCCCTCATTGTGGGGTATGCTAGGATAAAGTGCAACCACGTCAATCGTACACAAAATGGCATCCTCTGGAAGGGTACCTAAGGACTGTATCTTTTGCAAGAAATGATTTGTGTCCTTGATATAAGAGTGGACACTTTTAGCCAGGGGTTGTAAATGAAAATCCAAAAATTCCGAAAAATTCTCTGTGTGGAAACCCGAATTAGAAATAACAGGCCTTCCGGGGACACTATTAAGCCTTTTGTGTATCTTAGGGAAGAGGTAGAATCTACCAAGCTTTGGGTTATTGACCATTAAATATTCCAAAGTTTTATTGTCAACATCCCCTCGTTGTCTAATTCTACCCATTGCCTGATTGATGACATTATGCAGAATGTCGGAAGGATCGTTATCAAGGGGTAAATACGCGTCAGGGTCACCCAGTTGATCCTCTGCTTCTCTGATATAGTCTTCTCGGTCCCAGACAACTACTCCTGACCCTTTATCAGCTTCCTTGATAACGATCGTTCTGTCAAACTTGAGACCATTCAAAGCTGATATTTCTTCCCTTGTAAGATTACTAAAATTCTTACCAACTGCTGATAATTTCATAATTTCATCCTCGATCTTAGAAAGATAAACCCCAATAGCTACGTCCTTATGCCTAGGATTAAACTTACTGCGTGGTCTGAAAACAAGAATTTCCGAAAAATCTTCTTCATCCTTAAACCACCATTTAAGCCGTAATCTTCTCCCGAAATTTTCTAAATCTATTTTAATTTGAGAATAATCTAGTTCCTTTGGTGTACTTACAAACTTTAGCCCTTTAGATAAAACTGATACCTCTGCTTCACTTAATGCACGTTTAGGAAGATTTATAACTTTATCATTTTCAAAGCGTCCACAAATTCGTCCGTTATTATCTAAATCAAAAGGAAAATCGACATTGCTAACCTCTTCTTCCTGACTGCTCGTTTCACCGTGAGTTCTTGACCTTTCCATAAGATCCGGAGGTTGATTCTCAAAGTCATCTGATATCAATTGTCTTTGAAGCTCCTCGAAATTCATACTGTTTGGCAGTTCTTCACCCTGAGTTCTTGACCTTTTTACGTCATCCGGAGGCTCATTCTCAACGACATTCTGTCCTTGAATCTCCTCTAAATTGACATTGTTTGGTAGTTCTTCCTCCTCAGTTCTTGCCCTTTCTGCATCATCCGGAGGTTTATTCTCAACGACATGCGATACCATCCGTCCTTGTATCTCATCGAAATTAACATTGTTTCCATTGATTCTAGAGCAGATCGGTCGTTGTCTACAGATTCTTTATTGGATTTAGCAGAAATAGTACTTACGAATAATATGTTTGAGTTTAATGGGAAATTTTACAACCAAATAAGGGGTACAGCAATTGGTACTAAATGTCCGCCACCGTACGCTATTCTTTTTCTTGCGGACTTGGAAGAAAATCTTCTGCATTCTTACGATTTTAAGCCTAGTGTATGGTGGCGTTACATTGATGACGTATTTTTGATTTGGACGCATGGTGAAGAAGAGCTTCAAAAGTTTGTCGACTACTTGACTGCATCTCACCATTCGATCAAATTTACCGCAGAATGGTCTAAGGAAAGGATCAATTTTTTAGACACAAGGGTTATTAAGAAAGACAACACTCTTGTCACGGATTTATACACAAAACCAACAGACACCCATCAGCTCCTCCATCGTTCTTCCTGCCATCCTTATCATACTAAAAAGGGTATACCTTATGGTCAAGCTCTTCGCATTCGGCGCATTTGTTCAGAGGATTCTTCGTTTAAGGAACATTTGGCTAGTTTAAAGTCTTGGCTTATGGATCGGGGATATAAGGGTGGGGAGATCGACACACAGTTGGAGAGGGTCAAAGGTTTGCAAAGGGATACCCTTTTGAATAGGGAATCAAAATCCAAAGATGGCACGAGGATACCCCTTGTCCTTACTTTTCATCCTGCACTCAATGAGGTTCATGAGATTTTGCGGAAATGTGAAAACATCCTTCTTGTGGATCGTGAGCATCGCAGGGTTTTTTCGGGAAAACTTTTCGTTTCGTTTAGAAGGGCCAAAAACTTTAAAGATACCTTGGTTCGGGCAAAATTACAACCGGAAAATGAGGAGCTGGTGGAAAAAGGTACACATAAGTGCAATGGTAGAAGGTGCCAAATATGCCCGATGATGCAAGAGGGGTCCATGTTTTATAATGCAGATGATTCTCGGTTTTTTAGGAACTTTTTGGGGGCGTATGACTGCAACTTGGAGAATGTGGTCTACTTGCTGCAATGCACATGTTGCAATAAAAAGTATGTAGGCAGTACGAAGACTAAATTTCGCCAGAGATTTGACGTCTATAAATCATATTTTCGAACATACAAACAAAAGCGTCTAAGTGGTAATCTTCATACGGGTAAGCCTGTCCCACAGGCAAGCTTTTTCTCTCACTTTTTTAAACAAGATCATCGGGGTGAATTTTCTGTAAAAATAAGCATCATCGATGGTGCAGGTGACGTGTATTCGCTTCGCAAAAAGGAGCTTTTTTGGCAATATAAATTGGGTGTATTTTCCCCTAAGGGCCTAACTGAAAGGGTGGCGGATATCGAGTTGGATTTGTTTGCTTGTGGGAGCGCTTAATCCTTCTACCTTTGCACTTAGATCCCGAGGGAGTGGAAGGAGATGCTGGCCGGTTAACTTCGTGCATTTTGCACGTGGTGTTGGGGCGGAATTCCCCATCGGGCTATTCGGGATTTAGCAAATTAAGCAAATCCTTGGAGGATTACTGGCTAGCGTCTCTTTTCCTGTTCCCTTGGAAATTAGGATTCTGCTACGGAGGACACTCTCAATCCCATGTGGGTAAAGAAACCAAAAAGATAGGCTGTATTATTATTATTGTAACTCTATGGTTTGGAAGGTGTAGTATTTTGTTCTTGTTTTTATCTTAAGGCCTAGTTCGCGCTGGGTCTTTCGGGTCTGTTGGGGTCGTGCGGGGGGACCCGAGAGACAGAGACTTAAACTCCAGTTCTTTGTCTTTCGGGTTTTTTTGCGCTGCCCTGGTGGCCCGGGGGACCCAGTGTGAATCAGGCCTAGGTTTCTGTTAATTTTGTTTACGTTGTAATGTATTTTATTTTCATAATTCGAGTTGTATCAAGGGTATTCTAATTTTGATTTCATGGAAATTTTATGTTGATTTTAATTTTGTTTACAACGTATAAAACCTGGCTTGTCCCCAATTGTAAGTAAACTGAGGAAGATTTTAAATCAAAACGTTTTTAGCAAAATTGCAGTTGTGTTTCTTTATTTTAATTTTCTGTTATTTTTAGATGGTGCTGTTTGTTTCTTAATAATAATAATAATAATAATAATAATAATAATAATAATAATAATAATAATAATAATAATAATAATAATAATAATAATAATAATAATAAAAATAATATTAATAATAATAGTAATCAATAATTAATAATAATAATAACAATAATAATAATAATATCAAACTCAAACCATCACCAAAATAAAACAGAAAGAAAATTAAAAAAAAACACAACTGTTCTATATCATACGTTTCGATGTAAAATCTTCTTCAGTGTATTTACAAATCCAGACAGCCAAGTATTTATACTCTAAACCTAAAATTTGCATAAAAATGTATTTCTAAAACCCATACAAATAAACGAAAAATTTTTAAAATAATTTTAAAATAAAATTTTAAAATTCTGTTGAAATAAAAAGAAATTTTTAACTAAGAACAAAGCGGTTTCGAAACAAGGAATGATTTCCTTGCACAAAATCCCCCAAGGGGCCTTCCAAAGTTTTCTCCTCCCTGTTTTTGTTTTTTGGATTTGGACTGACTAGAAAGGGAGTGAAAGCTCTGCGTGACAAGAACTTATACAACTCGAGACAGAAGGCAAGGAGTATAAGCCAGTGACCCTCCAAGGATTTGCTTAAGTTGCTAAATCCAGGATAGCTCGATGGGGAGTCCCACCCCACCACTACGTGCAATTTTGCACGAAGTCAGCCAGCCAACACCCTGCCATTACGCTGCCCATGATTTTCAATGCAATTGTAAGAGAGGTAAGCAGTGCCACAAGCAAATATATCCAGCTCAACATCGGCTGCCCTCTCATTTAGGCCATTTGGTGTAAACAAACCCAATTTGTATTGCCAAAAAAGCTCCTTCCTGCGAAGGGAATACACATCCTGTGCTCCGTCAATGAGGCTAATAAGGACCGAAAATTCACCATGGTGGCCTTCCTCGAAAAAATGAGAGAAGAAGCTTGCCTGATGGACCGCCTTTCCTGTATCAAGAGTACCAGCATTACGCTTCTGTTTGTAAGTCCGAAAGTATGATTTTTTGTACACGTTAAATCTTTGACGAAATTTTGTCTTAGTGCTGCCAACATACTTTTTGTTGCAACATGTACATTGCAAAATATAAACTACGTTGTAGAATTGCAATCGTAAGCCCCTGAAAAATTCTTGAAAGATCGCGAATCATTCGCATTAGAGAAACTGCTGCCCTCTTGAATAATAGGGCAAATTTGACATCTCTTACCACTGCATTTAACTGTTCCTTTTGGCACCAGCACCTGATCTTGAGTTTGCAATTTAGCGCGAACCAAAGTGTCTTTAAGGTTTTTTGCCCTCCTAAATGAAACGAAAACTTTTCCGGCAAATTGCTTGCGATGTTCGTCGTCAACGAGAAGAATATTGGCGCATTTTCGCAAAATATTAATGACCCCCTGAAGTGCCGGATGGTAAGTTAGAACCAACGGTATCCTCGTGTCATCCTTCTGCTTGGAGATCCCATTTAACAGGATTTCCCTATCCAATTGTCTAACCTTGTCTAACTGATTGTCGATTTTCCCTTCATGATACCCCCTCCCAATAAGCCCCTCCCAATGGCATTGAGGAAGCAACGGAGGAAGAAAAGGAGATAGCGAGAAGGATAGTAGAGGTAATGAATAACATGGAAGAAGAAGGTGCTTGCGACTTTAAGAAAGTAGATAAATCAAGAGTAGATGAGGAGAAGAGGAGAGTCAACAGCATGTTAAAATATATCGATACCAAAAGTTTATCTGAGACAAACAAATTGTTGAAGCTGTTAGCATCTATGTAGCAGAAAGATTAGGGATAAAGAATAAAAGAGGGCTAAAACGAAACAATGAACCATGGTGGAAGAGGAGAATTGAAAATGACACCAATATACTTTGGAAAGACATAGCAGTATTAGAAAGGAAGAGAAAGGGAGAGCTGAGAAGAGAAGGAAAATTTAAGTTGCTGCAAAAGAAATATAGCGTAAATAGAAAGGGACTCGCCGTTGCTATTGAAGAATTGAAGCAGAGAGTAACAGCAAAGAAAGCAAAACTAAATAGGTATGAGCAAAGGATAAAACATTACAGATAAAATCGATTATTTTATATAGATCAGAAGCGATTCTACCAGGAAATAAATGGGGAGACAAGGAAAGAAAAGATCTTGCCTAATGCGGAAGAAAGTAGAAAGTAGAAAGTAGAAAGTAGAAAGTAGAAAGTTCTGGGGAGGAATTTGGGATAATGCAAAAGAGCATAATAAACAGGCAGAATGGTTACAACAAATCAAGGAAACTAAGACATATCCAGAACAAGAGGACATGTATATTTCTAAGGATAAAGTAGAAGAGCAATGCAGAAGGATGCCAAATTGGAAAGCCCCTGGACCTGACGGGGTGCAGGGATTCTGGGTGAAAAAGCTAACCGCGTGCCACCAAAGAATAGCAGAACAGATGGATAAAATCTTGAATGGTCAGGAAGAATTACCTGAATGGATGACGAAAGGAAGAACGGTGCTATGCCAGAAAGATCCGACAAAGGGAACGCTGTAGACAACTTCAGACCTATATCATGTTTACCGTTATTGTGGAAGCTAATGACAGGTATAATAGCAGAAAGCATGTATGGCATCTTAGAGAGCAACAACATTCTACCTAATGAGCAAAAAGGATGCAAACGTGAGAGCAGGGGAACTAAAGATCAATTATTAATTGAAAAAATGGTCCTGAAGGATTGTAAGAGGAGACACACTAATTTAGCGATGCCCTGGATCGACTATCGAAAGGCACTCGATATGGTGCCGCACTCATGGATTATCGAATGCTTAGAAATATTTGGCATTGCCAGGAACGTAGAACAGTTTATTCGCTGGAGTATGGCTCAATGGAAAACGGAATTAACATCATGTGGAGAGAGGTTAGGTCATGTCCACATTAGAAGAGGGATTTTCTAGGGTGATAGTTTGTCCCCTTTATTGTTCGTGCTTTGTCTCATATCGTTAAGCCTGGTATTAAGCGAAGTAAAATCTGCCTATGAGTTTAAATATAGACGAAGAAAGATCAAGCACCTATTATTTATGGACCACTTGAAGCTTTATGGTAAAAGTGATTCTCAAATCGACTCGCTAGTCAAAACAGTACACCTGTTCAGCAAAGATATTGGAATACGTATTATATTAATTAATAGTCCGTTACCCGTGTTACCCTTTGGAAATCAGTTCTGAGCCTTCAGACAAATTTTCGTTACCCGTTGCGTTACCCGTGCGTTACCCGTTGGCAAACATTTTACGATACATGTATTTGTATAAGAATCTATGATGGACCATCATTGCTGCTTAAGCTTCGTTGACTTTTCAGGTAATTTCCATGGCTCAGTAGGATGCCCTGGTTCCTTAGTACTGTTTCTCGTGATTGGCTTAACAGAAACCAGAATTTTGCACGAGATGCATCCATGAGGGACAGTTATCTAAGTTGTGTATGGAGATATCCTTACCTCTAGTTTTAAAGTATCTTAGGATCCTTTGAATTATGGATTAAGGGATATGAATCAGACAAATGACCTTACTTTCCTGCACACGGCAAGTCAAGAAATGGTACATATGTCAAATTATTCCATTTTGGTATTAAATTCAGTTTCGAGGACTCATATGACACCCATCTTTTAAGGAGCGATTTTCATTTGTCCAAAGACGATCCTAGCCATAAGTGTTGAGAATGTTTGGAAAAGCTCGAATTTTTTCATTTAGCAAACCCCCGCTCCCCCAATTCAATGTTGTTTGTGAAGATATCCTAAAATCTGATAACTACCATATCTTCTGAAGAAAAAGAAAACAACATTGGGATGGGGAGAGGGGGGAAGTGGAAATTTGACGGTATTTTGGTTGCGAGGTCTAAAAAATAGGGGAAAGTCGATTTTTTCTCAACACCTTATGGCCAGGATTGTATCAATTATGAGCTATTTCAAGAGCGAACGTCTAAAGCCAGGGTACCGAAAAAGAATGTTGGAGATGTTGAAAGAAATTGGAACGTTTGATCTGAAAGAACAACAATTAGCTGATTCAGTAAGATCCATAAGGAAAAATAGTTTAGTGTCTGAGGTAGATATGGAAGAATTAAAAAGAAAAATCGCAGGTGATATGAGAGAAGGCATCAATGTTCAGGAAGCCATCCATGAAGAAGAATATGCTAATGATTTCAATGAAATTCCAGATATAGCTGTAAATGACCCAGTTGAGTCTGAAAATGAAACCCGTCACAAAGCTAAAGAGCATTATGAAAGAAAATCCAAAACGAGAGATGCCATGTCTCCGACGTATTGACAGGAAGGCTTGCACCCGAAATTGAAATTGCATAGGTGTATCTAAAGCTCAAAGAACTTTGACAAATTCAAAGAGCCAGCAGTTTTTGTCATACCTGGTTGTAGCAAAGTAACTGATGGCAATGGTCATCTCAATTTTTTTTCATGTTTTGAAATGTTTCTTGTGTAAAATCTTTTTGGCCCAATTTCAAGAACCGATAAAAGATGAGCAGTAGAGATATGATAGCAAAACTTCTTCAAAATCGTGAAATTTGGACTTATTTTAAACAACGGAACGTGACAAAGCAGGGCGCGTTGACAAGAAAATATCACAAGATTTCTTGCAACAATTTATATTTACTCTACACTGTATATCAGGTTCAGAGCTCTTTGATACAGGATGCTTGACATGGAAAAATAGTTGACAACAATCAAATGGAGGTGAACCCAGCTTTAGTGTATAAATACATCCATTTTTCATAAGAAACTGTGTAGTCTCTTATAGAGAATTAAGAAACTCTACCAGAAATGATCAGAGGTTTTATCAGAATTAAGAAAATGTTCAATTTTTTGCTCCGAGTTACAAGATATTTCAAATGAAAAGTGTTAAGTGTATAAATAAAGTGTAGAAGTAAATGATATTGCAGAAGCATTGATTTTTGTCTTTATAATTTGACTCTTCCAATTTTCTAGGCTCACAAAAATCAGTCAATCAAAACAAAGAATTTGAAGCCTGAAGAAGAAATATCAAGTGTTGCCTTATTCTGGGATCTGTTGCAGGCAGCTAGGGAGGGGGGGGGGGACTCAACGTTATGACTTTTCATGCATGTGTGCCTAGTTTCTGCCCTTTCCATCAGAGTTTCTTAAAATTAAAAACTCAGACGAAAGTAAGAATTGGTCCCAACAGAGCAGCAACTGAGCAGGCAGGTATGAAAAGTAATATTTTTAGGCCCTCCAGCTGCCTGCAACAAATCCCAAAATAAGGCAACTCCTGCTTCTTCTTTAGGCCTCAAATCCTTGGTTTTTCAAAGAGCTTATGTAGCCAAATACTTTAATTAAAGTCAGACTGCTATATAACATTATTCCATCCAGTTTCTGCTTTATCAGCCCAAAGTTGATAGCTGTCTTCTTTACATATGACATGTGACTGTGTTGGACTTGCAACATTTTCTTCTTTGCAATGGAATCATCTGTTGATCTTGGCTCTTTCCTCAGGCTGCAGCTAAAACACAACACAAACATTTTATAAAACAAAATTAACGTAAAATTTTGGACACCCCCCTCGTATTGAAAGTTATGGAGTATCCCTCCTTGGAGATTGCCTTTTTCAGTGCAGGAGTTACGAAAGGTGCATTATTTCCTTGCGCAAACTTAGTTTTCAGAGGAGCATGTTTATCCACTAGACTTTGGAAGTTGTTCTCCCACGGGACAAGCTCAGTAAACTGTACATAGGAATTTTTGAACCCTACTTTCGTTATTGTTGCTCAGTATGGGAATTTTGCAGAAAAACTCGAATTGATAATCTTCAAAAATTGCAAAGTGGAGCTGCCAGAATTGATACAAATTGCAGCTATCATGTTTCAGCAGCTGGTCTGATTACAAGGCTAGGATGGCCAACAATCTCGGACATTATTCTAAGTGAAACAGCGTCAACTAATAGTCTTGCTCCTGAATACCTGTCCGAGATATTTGTAAAGAACTCAGCCCCCAACGCAATGATACTAGGATACACCGAAGCCGACACGTGGGTTCCTCTCTTTAAAACGTCAAATGGGCAGAAATCTATTTCGTTTCGTGGGCCTAAGCTTGGAACCAATTAAGCTCAGGTGTCACTAGTGACTTACACCCTCCCTTCTTACCTTCAAAAGAAGGCTTTAAAAGAAATTTTAGAGGATTGTTGGTGTATTTTTTAAGAACTTTTATCTAACTAATTCATTTTTGTTAAAATGACTGTAAATTAGGTTGTAAGAATAGAAGGATAACATTAGGATCACGACGAACAACATTTTGAGAGTCATTTCAGATAAGACAAACCGTAGTTAAATGGACATTTCCAATTGGTTAAGACATAAACGTAGTTAAATCGACATTTCCAGTTGATTAAGACATTTCCAGTTGGTTAAGACAAATCCATTAGCAAAAATTAGTTAATTAAGACATGTTCAGGACGTTTCGAGACGAGCTTGTCTCATCTTCAGCTAAATAAAAGTTACACGTGTGAGGTTTTCTAGTGATAATTATTCTAGAGAAAATGCATAATAAATTATCAATCATACGATATCTAAATAAGGAAAGTATATTGAAATTAAACTAACAAAGAAAGTCCAGGGAGATTAAAAAAGATACAAAGGTATAGAAGAGTTCTGTTGATTGAGTGTCGGGCGGTCCCTCAGGAGGCATGTTCTATCTACCGGACCCTCTGGACCATTGGACCATTGGACCATTGGACCATTGGACCATTGGACCATGTCGCAGACCCCTGGCCGCCAAGATATTGTGCATTTTGTCTTGTATCTTCCAATAACAATCGAGTAACATGAAATTATGCTGAATAAAAGTTTCCTGTGTTTTCAGTTATGCATCATAATCCTTTTGTTCGAAGAGACAAAAGGAAATTAAGAGGGACTAACAACCATAGAATTTCAATGTTTACAACACAAGCAACAATACAGCAGAGCGAGGGGCATTTCACTCATCCAAAAAAGGATACGAGATTCCTTCAAGAGGTTTCTGGTGGATTTATGATGGATTTTCCCTGAAAGCAAGAGAATTTCTGCCAAAGGTGTACGAGATTTTGGAAGTGAAATGCCCCGTGCTGCAGAATAGAAAGAGAATCGGTTGTTGGCCTGACGAGTTTACCATACTAAGCTGAAGCCAAAATCAAAGGTTGACGTCGATTTGTTGCATACAAGAACAAAACCATGTCTACCCAAAGTTCACCTCGGAAAGAATGGATACAAGCTGCTCTGTCTCGCTGTATGTTGAGTAATTCAAGTATCCTGCACCACCCAATTTTCGTCAAGAGAAGGTGCTGTGACGCAGCCACGGGGGGGGGGGGATTCTCGGCCAAATTTCAAGTAGGGGTGTGCTGCCCACAGTTTCAAAATGTAACCGTTGGCTAGAGCAATTTTTGTGAGTGATCCCCCCCTTGGCTAGACTAATTTCTCCATCAAAAGTGCCCTGAGTTGGAGTTTTCTAGATAAAACTTGCCAAATTTCGTAATTTCGTCTGAATTCCATCTTCACCGAGAAGTGCTTGCCAGCATGTTTTTTCTTAATGTAACAAAAATAGGTCTGTGCTTTTATCCTATAATTCAAACATTCAAATGTGAATACTTATTCTACCAGGAAAAGTGCAATCAATAGTACAAAGAAGCTTCAATAGAGCCCAGGGTAAATGATTCAAATAATTACAACAAGGAAAAAACCATTGAACGGAAAAAACAGCGCGAAGCAAATCGCGGCTAGGGGGTCTGCGGCATGGTCCAATGGTCCAATGGTCCAATGGTCCAGAGGGTCCGGTAGATAGAACATGTCCCCTCAGGATTCGAAGACTCTCGTGTATCAGCAAGTCAAAATTGTTGTTAGCTTTGTCCAAAATACAAAAATCATCAAAAGACGCGGCATGACCAGTTTCATTAATATGGCCCCTAATGGATGAAGAAGCACCTTTTATGCTTATTCCTTTCTTGTTTATTCCTAAATGTTCCCTAGAACGAACAACAAAGTGGCGTGATGTTTTGCCATAATAAGTAGCCTGGCAGCTACTACACGTAAACTTGTAAACAACGGAAGAGCGAATGTTCGCAGGGATGCGATCTTTGAAAGGGAAAAGGTTTTCAATGCGTTTAGGTGATTGAAAAACAACGCGAAAATCGACATGGGGATACGCGTTACCTAGAAATTTACATAGTTTCTTTTTCACCGTGAGACTGTATTGGCCTAAATAAGGTAAACAAAAAATTACCGGGAGTTTCGATACGGTGGCCGGTCTTATTTTAGGTATGTATTGCCCATCCAAAAATTTTTTAATAAGTTTGTCGATAAGATGTTTGGGGAAGCGGTTTTGCTGTAGGAATCGTTTGATGTTACACAGTTGGTCGTGAAAATGCGCATAAGAGGAACAAATATGAAACGCGCGATAAACTAGGACTGTGACAAGATTAACCTTATATTTACTCGGTGACAGGCTTTCAAAGTTAGTATATTGGCCTGTAAATGTTTTCTTACGATACAAATCAGTTGCAAAACCATTGCCATCATGAATTACCAAAACATCTAAAACAGCCAGTGAATTGTTCTCTTCTACTTCATGAGTAAATTTAATGTTCGGATGCTGGCTATTTAAATACTCTAGAAAGCCCTCGACTTGATTAATATTTTCAAAAATGCAATAGGTATCGTCTACATATCTACGATAAAGTATTGGTTGAAACTCAGACGGGCAATTAGTAAGGAAATTTTGTTCTAAAGCACACATAAATATATTGGCAAGAGTGGGACCCAGAGGGGAACCCATTGCTACACCATCTATCTGATCATATAACTGATCGTTAAAAATGAAATGATTTTCTTTCACCGCTAATTCAAGGAGTTTCTTAAACTGAATCTCAGTAAAGGGACAATCGTCAAACCTAAGTGTGTCTGTTTCACTGAAAAGAGTATCAGTAATAATAGTAATCGTCTCATCAAGAGGTATATTGGTAAACAAGCTAGACACATCAAAGCTGGCCATTACAGTTTTGTTATCTGATTTAAAGCTGGTGATTTCTTTCACAAACGAAAAGGAGCTGTGCACAGTATACTGGTTAACCGTCAAGGGTTGTAGAATTGGAGCCAGAAATTTTGCAAGGCGGTAATTATATGTTCCAATAACTGACATTATGGGCCTAGCAGGGCAATTTTCTTTGTGCACTTTTGGTAGGCCATACAAAATACCAGGTTTACTTCCTTGAGGGGAAAGATCACGATAAACAGATTCAAAAAGCATTGTTTCTTGAGTAAAGTATCTCTAAGAAAACGAATAAGTTTGCCTTCCCGTTTAAGGCAAAGGTCCAATACATCAGTATCTAATTTCCTAAATTTAGAAACATCAAGTAAAAGAGTTTCAACCTTATTAATATAATCTATTTTATTCAATATGACGATACCATTACCTTTATCTGGGCGTAAGATTACAATGTTCTTATTCTTCGAAAGATTTCTAAGTGCCAACAGTTCAGCTCTACTGATATTAAGAGGAAGACCGTCCATAGAGTAATCATGACAATATGAAAGCGCAATTTCTTTTAATTTAGTCTTCACGAAATTGAAATCAATAGGACTGCCACTATCGATAGGCTGATCTTTCAGACTTCTCACAAGTTTTTCAAAAGGAGTTAAAGTCTGGCAATAGTCTAATTTTTCTTGGCGGATACCAAACTTGAGACCACGGGACAACACTTTCTTTTCAATGTCATTCAATTCATAGGCCAAGTAGTTGAAAATAACCTTATCAGGATTAATTCCTTCGCTCAAATATTCCTGTTTCAAGGGTTCTAATTTTTGGTTTTGAACGACCTTGGACCTCAACGTAGCTTTGTTATTATTCTGTGCAATAAAAGACACTAAATGATTAAAATCTAAATAGCTTACGGAAGTCCTGAGATCGTCCAAGGTGGTCCTGAGCTTTGTCTCTGTGGTCTTTAGCTGGTTTCGCTTGAGTTGGAGTTCTTTGGCCAGGAGCCTCCTTCTGCATGCATCGTAGGTGGTAGAGCGCCGAAGATGTTGGTTGGCGAGTTTGAAGTGCAAGAACTTGGGGACAACGCTATGGTCGAGACAACTTTGGAGGAAATTCAAGTCGAGTTGTGCCTTGCGTTGTTTCTTGTCTAACTTCTCACATAGTGACACATTATAACTTCTCTAGAATAATTATCATTATAAAACCTCACACGTGTAACTTTGATTTAGCTGAAGATAAGACAAGCTCGTCTCGAAACGTCCTGAATATGTCTTAATTAACTAATTTTTGCTAATGGATTTGTCTTAACCAACTGGAAATGTCTTAACCAACTGGAAATGTCGATTTAAGTACGTTTATGTCTTAACCAATTGGAAATGTTGATTTAACTACGGTTTGTCTTATCTGAAATGACTCTCAAAATGTTGTTCGTCGTGGTCCTAATGTTACCATTTATAATAAAGCTGCGCTTTCCAACCAATATTTCAATTAGAAGGATAATTTTTGCACGGCTCCTGCAAAGCAATCTATGCCGATTGACGGGGCTGGCGTGGTTGAATAACGAAAAATGATTAAACTTAAATGAAATGAAATTGTGTGATGAAGATTCTTAACGGTACTCGGTCTGACGACTAATAAACAACTGAACTTGCCTTTTTTGAAAGTAAAAAGCAGTGCTTCGCTGGTGTTTTTCACCTTAGTGCGTCAAATTTGGGGATTTTCTCCCTGGATAAAAGAAAAATACTTTGTAGATATCATTGCTTTCACGTAATAGATAAAACCCCTGGAAATAGTGCGCTGTGATGAAAATTATAGCTGTTTTCACCCGAACTACTCCAGACCTTCGATAACTCTCGTCGGCACATGGATCGGTCCAGGGCAAATTTTAGGACGACATATGCTATGTAAACAGTCACTAGCTAAATCTAGATCTGTTTTTTAGGCTGGACGCAAATCTGTATGCATATGAATGCAAATTTTTATGGCCTAGATGCACAGAGTGCCTCCGGTTTAAAATGGGCCCTTTCCGATGATTAAGTGTCCTCCCTGTAGAATTCACCTATATTTCCGATGGCTCTTGTCTTATCACCTTTTAAAGCTTCCTCGTCAGTGCTAATGGTAAGCCTGTATTGATTGGAAATATTACCTACCTTATTAAAAGGAAGTTTTTAAGAGGTTTTCACCTCTTTTGCATATGCACACTGGGGTTGGCTGTTTGGTGAAAAAACCATCAATTTTCAGCAATATTTGAATTGCCTCATTTGGAAAGCAAAGTCAAGTGAAACCACACACAATGCTTTATTCAACATACATCTTGGAAACTTTAAGATTGGTTCCAAGGATATCAATGTAGCAAAGGAGGTCAAATACCTTGATGTTCAGGTACACCATCATCTTAAATGGACACCTTAATTGGCCTTAACAACTAATAAGATCTCTAGAGGTATTGGTATGCTTCGTTATGCCAAGCAGTACCTCCCAATATCAACTGTCAAGACTATGCATAAGAGTTTAGTGGTACTTTAGATATCGTTGTGCTGTCTGGGGAAATGCTGGGGTGACCGTCATTGAAAAATTGCAGCAACTCAAAAATCGTGCTGCAAAACTCGTCACCAACTGTCCATTTGATGCGACCACTTTATCAGTTATTCGTGCGCTTCAATGGCCCACTGTAAGGGAACTTAATGATTTGAATCACAGAAAATTGTTCTCAGATCCCTTAAAGGAGACGCGCCTTCTTATATGAATGACATGTTAACGAGGGTCAGCTATTCCTTTGCTCGTTCTCTTAGGAATGCTGAAGTCAACCTCAGGTTGCTATTGTTAAAATCAGTAGAGGGGGGATGCTTCTCCAAGCTTTGGAACAGTCTTGGTACTGAGGTTAGGAATTTTTCAATCCTGAGAGCCTTCTAGAAAGAGGCGCAAAATGGACACCAAGATCTTTTTGTTGATTTATGAGAAATTATAATTTTGATTTAGTTCGATATTCTGGTTTTATTGTAAATTATCAATACTTGTAAGTTGAGCATGGCCCCCTGTAAATCAGTTTTTTAACTGAGGGGCTAGGGTGTCGGCGGGAGTAATCGGACGGCGGTGGTAATCGACCACTTTTGAATATACCTAAGAAACTGAGGGGCAAATCATATTCGCAATGACTTTTAATAGGTGAAGATGGTTGTTTGCATTATATTCTACCACTTAACATAATAAACATTCCCGGGGAAAGCCCTTTTGAATGCAAAACTTGATCAAACAAGTCACCATTTATACCTTCTCAGCATGATTGCTGTCAAGAAATTGTCGTTCAGAAAGTTTCACCTTCATAAGAAGCTTTGAATTCGTGGCAGAAACAGTCAAGAATCTTGAATAAACTAAAGAAATAGAATGTCCGACTTGAGACCGAAATATAGGAAGGTTGCTGAAACTTGAAAACCTCTCACTAAAGGGGGGGGGCTGCGTTTTTGTTTCGATTGCCCTGAAAAGGCTACGGTGGTGGTTTTCGGACACCCAGCAAATCATCCCCAGAAGAGAATGGTTAGTGGAGCTCGAAGATGCCGTGCGAGTCCTTTGCAAACAGCGATTATTTCCGCAAACAAAAAGGAAGGCTTTTGTGCAAAATAGCAAATTAACATGCATATTATGCTTGGGCATCTGATACTTTAAATCAAAATTTTGTCTGCTATTTAACTAGCAATAGTAAATACTAAATGTCCCAAATACTAAAAAGTTGGCGTGACGCATTGTGAACTTCGGACGTGCAATCTTGGTCTCCGCAAACTGATAAATAAATTCGATAAAAAGCTGGATAAAATATGGAAAAGAACATTGAAATTGTAGTACAGATAACGGAGCAACTAAGGAGCAGTAAACAAGGAAGGTATCTTGAAAACATTGCTGATTTGTGTAAGACAAAACACGGCTGGGATCTTACAACCACGAAGGCAGCCATCGATGAAGCAACTCAACAACAAAGAATCTACACCTCAGTCATAAATGGCAAAATATCATATCGGAAACGAAAAGAAAAGATATCAACTGGCGAAGAGGAATTTAGAGATACCGATATGCAGACAGATCCAAATGCAGAGTTAACATGCAGAAAGGATGATGAGGATTTCGAAAGATTAGTTGTTGACTTTCAAGATTTTAAAGAGCACACTTTCAAGGAAATTTCATCCTTGAGGGCTGAATTTGAGAAGGGCCAAACTGATGGAAGTGGCAAAGATAAGATGGATCCGCAAGGAAAAATGGATCAGCTTAACGAAGCTTTGGTCCGGAGCTTACATGAGCGCATTTTCTCCCTAGAACGGCAATTGGCTTATCAACGAGATATTATTTTTACATTATTAGATAGGCCTAAGCAGGATACGTCAACAAGCCAAGCCAGAATTCCCTCAGGAAAATCAACCCATGCGCCCCCTGTTACAAAGAACGAGACTACAACAAAGCTTTCAAATAAAAGTAGCAATCAAAGTAGTGCAAACAATGAGAATAACACAAAAGAACAAAAGTCTCCCATTGTGTATGAAGATATCATGGAAACAAATCAAAAGGACCCACCGAAGAATGGAAAAAAGAAAAACAAGTCAAAAAACAAAGCACAAAAGCAACTCAAGGCAAATGAGAACACAAACAACAACGAACGGGATGACAAGCCAGTTGAAACAAAGGAAAAGGAAGCGCCAATTGCTATCGCGACCAACCATAATGTAATCATTCTGGGTGATTCTATGGTCAAGAATCTGCAAGGCTGGAGGATGAGAACATCGATGAAAAGCAACGAAAAGATAATTGTCAGAAGTTTTCCAGGAGCTTCTACGGATGACATGTCGTTCCATGCCGTACCATCTGTGAAAAGAAAACCGAGATGCTTTGTGTTGCACACAGGGGCCAATGACTTCCGAGATGAAGAAGATGACAACGAAATTGCGAAAACAATCTTTGGCTTAGCAAAGACGCTGAAAGCAGATGAAAATACAGTCTATGTCTCCGGAATTATCAAGCGAGATGATGACAAAATGAATACACGAATATCCAATGTCAACAAAGTTTTAAAGGAGCTCTGCGGAGAAGCTGATTTTCCCTTCATCGACAACTCTAACATCGAAGTTGGTCATCATTTGAATCGCAGTGGACTACACCTAAATCGTTTTGGGGATGCGAAGTTAGCATTTAACATCATATCCGCATTGCGTAATTGACATTTCAATTGCAGAAGCAAGGAACAAAAACAAACGTGTGTTGATAATGAGGTGAATATTTCGCATGAATTTTTGCATGATAGTATGTGTAGAGATGATCTGAGAGGGGATGTAGATGCCAAATCATTATTAAAGAAAATGAGACTTACTAGCAAAAACAATTTGATAATTGCGCACCTGAATATAAATTCAATCAGAAACAAATTCGATTTATTAAAAGAACTGATTTCAAACAACATCGATATTCTTGTGATATCAGAAACCAAGTTAGATCCAAGTTTTCCTCCTGGCCAGTTTCATATTGATGGCTATATGCCACCTATCAGGGCTGACAGAAATCGGCATGGGGGAGGATTATTGATTTATATTAAAGAGGGTGTGCCTGCCAAAGAGGTCTCACTAAGAAACTTAACTGCAAAGGATGTTGAGGCAAAAGCTATTGAAATAAATCTGCATAACATCAAATGGCTGCTTATTGGCATCTACCGCCCCCCTTCTCAATCTAAAGATTTTTTTCTGGAAGAAATGCGAAAAAATTTTGAAAAATTTTGTACAAATTATGAAAATTTCTTAATGATTGGTGACTTTAATCTTAGTGAAGATGATGATTCATTAGATCAGTTTATGCAGGAATTAAACCTGGAAAATGTCGTCAAGGTGCCAACTTGCTTTAAGTCCGACAGTCCAACTTGCATTGATTTAATACTTACCAGTGACAAGAGAAAACTGGCTAATATTAAAGCAATTGAAACAGGACTGTCGGATTTTCATGCAATGGTGGTGACTACGTTGAAAGGTAGTTTCCATAAAAAAGGCCCTAGGATTATCACTTACCGAGATTACAGTAAATTTGACAACCATACATTCAGAGAGAAGGTTGGAGAAGAGTTCAACTCAAAGCCTTTAATGACGGAAGATTTCAACACTTTCGATTCAACTGTTAAGAGCATACTAGATAAGCAAGCACCTCTAAAGAAAAAATACCTTAGGGCTAACGATGGACCCTTTATGACCAAAGAACTTAGAAAGGCAAATATGAAACGCACACGGTTAAAGAACAGGTTCAATAAAACTCGAACAAATGAAAATTGGGCTGCTTATAAGAGGCAAAGAAACCTGTGTGTTAAAATTCTTCGTCAGAATAAGAGGTCTTATTATGCTCAACTTGATCCAAAAATTGTCAGTGACAATAAGAGGTTCTGGAAAACTGTGAAACCCCTGTTTTCAAATAAGATTCAAAGTAGCTCTTGTATCACCCTTTTAGAAAATGGTGTCGTTGAATCAGATGAGGGCAAAGTTGCTGAAATTCTAAATAACTATTTTGTAAATATAACGGAAACCTTGGGTATTGCCAGTGGACATGAGCAAGAGCCTTTGAATGATCACGAGGACGATCCCTGCTTAACGATTGTAAAACGTTTTCAGTCACACCCCAGTGTCCTTAGGATAAAGTCGTCCGTCAAGAGCACCATAAACTTCTCCTTCAGGAAAATCACAGTCGAAGAAATGCTAGAACAGTTGCAAAATTTAGATCCTAAGAAGGGTTCACCACAGGAAGCAATCCCTGCAAAAATATTGAAATCCAACGCAGATTTGTTTTGTTTTCCTCTCACATAGCTTTTTAATAAACTTGTTGAGGAAAGCAGCTTCCCAGATGATATGAAAAATGCTGATGTTTCTTCGCTCTTCAAGAAGGATGATAATATGAGCAAAAAGAATTATAGACCAATAAGTCTCCTTCCTACAATCGCAAAAATATTTGAGCGACTAATGCACAGGCAGTTATCTGAATTTACTGCACGCTTGTTTTCACCGTTATTAGGAGGGTTTAGACAAGGGTATAACACACAGCATGCCTTGTTAAACTTTTTGCAACACTGTAAGAACAGCATTGATAATAAGGGACTTGCAGGAGCAGTGTTCATGGATCTTTCAAAGGCTTTTGATTGTGTAAACCATGGTCTTTTGATAGCAAAACTGAGTGCCTATGGACTTAATAAGGATGCCCTTCAGCTCATAAGAAACTATCTATCAAATAGACTACAGAGAGTTAAGATCAACAACTCTTTTAGTGATTGGAAAGAAATCAAGATTGGAGTACCCCAAGGGTCGGTCCTAGGGCCTTTACTATTTAATGTCTTTGTAAATGACATATTCTGGTTTGTACATCGCACAAAGATCTGTAACTATGCTGATGATACCACAATCTTTGCATGCCATCCGGATCTTGATACTATTATCAAACAATTAGAAGAAGATAGCTCTGTGATAGTAAAATGGTTTTCTGACAACTTTTTAAAATTAAATGATGACAAATGCCACCTGATGATATTCGGCGAGAAAAGTAGTGAAGCAACAGTCTCGATTGGAAATTCAATGATTAATGAAAGTGATTACGAAAAACTGTTAGGTGTGACTTTTGATAAGAAATTAAGCTTCAAAAAACATGTTGAAGATTTGTCTAAAAAGGCGAACCAAAAGCTTCATGCGCTTGCTCGTTTGTCGAATTACATTGATCCTATCAAATCAGAAATTTTAATGAATTCTTTCATCCGGTCGCAGTTTAATTATTGTCCACTTGTATGGATGTTTCATGACAGAACAACAAATTCGAAGTTAAATCGCATTCACGAAAGAGCATTGCGGTTGGTATGCAAAGATAGTGAATCTGAGCTAGAAAAATTGAAGAAAAAATATGGAACCATTCATCAGCACAATCTGCAACTGCTAATGATTGAAATATTCAAAACGAAAAACAATTTAAATCCAACATTTATGAAAAACATTTTTACAGATAGAAATATTCAATACAGTTTGCGAAGTGAAAATCATTTGCGGTTGCCAAAAGTAAAGACAACAACATACGGAATAGAGAATATTCAGTACAGAGGTTGCCATTTGTGGTCCTCATTACCAAGCGAAATTAAAGATTCCAACACACTCGCTGAATTCAAACGAAAAATAAAATCATGGAAAGGAAATACTTGCATCTGCAGATTGTGCAAAGTTTTTATTAAAGATCTAGGGTTTTTGTAGATTTATTTGGAAAATTGTAAAATAGGTTTTAAACTATCTTGTTGGCGTTAATTAGCTTATTAGCTATGTACTCATTTTTTTCTTGCCAACATAAAACAAATTGTTAATAATAATAATAATAATAATAATAATAATAATAATAATAATAATAATAATAATAATAATAATAATAATAATAATAATAATAATAATAATAATAATAATAATAATAATAATAATATCCCGCCCCTAACCTGTAGGTGGTTCTATAAGGCTTCGCAGATTGGGCCTAAAGTTTCAGTTTCAGTTTTCATATTTTAAATCTCTACATATACAGTTTATCAATCTGTACATACAAACTAAGACAGACAATAAACTAAACTAAGACCACAATAACAATATTACAGAAAGAATTAGAACATCAATACATACAATATAGATACCAAACATACTGACATAAAGAAAAATTGCATGGACGGAATTAGTTAAAGGAGGAGCGCTATCAGTAGTTGGATTAATTGAGGAGAGAACACCCCCTGTTTGAACAGTGTCTCATTTCAGTTTCGATCCTTCATTAAAATTACACAAGGTCCTATCAATTTCCTATCACATTTCACATTTCAGAATATACTTGTCACCAATTTTTTCTAAAGGCGGCTATCATATTGAGGGAAAAATTCTAAAGCCAGGTGAGAAAATTATTTCTATGAGTGCACACCCCCGCACAATTTCAAGTTATGTAGCCCCCCTGGAATTCCAGTCCATGGTGCATTCCAATCTAGCAGGAATTGCCACCAATGGCAATTTGGTGTTCATGGAAGTGACAAAGAAAACGGGGAAACAGAAGATTCAGGTGGCAAGTCCACAACAGAACAGAGAACAAAAGAGTGATGAAAACCATGTCCTCCATTTCATCACATTTACTGAATTTATGGTCATTTGCACCACACCAATTGCCTGCCAGACCACAAAAAAAGAAATTTCTCCACCAAAAACGTTGGTGTGAGAAAATCCAAAGATGGCTCTCCGCCAGACTTCTCTGGTGGAAAGACCTCGGAATGTACCCAGGGTTCCAGTTAATATCCATACCACCCTCCCCATGGCAGAACAACTCATCAATTGAAGGCCCTGGATTTTTCATGATAAAAAGTGTTGGAAAGATCCCAATTTTGATTTTGCCTCAAAGAGTAATTTCCAGATTTTTCAATTTTAAAGACCATGTTGCATCTTACGGAAGAATTGCCCTTAAACCTTTTCTGTACATAAAAGAACAGTGGATTGATATGAGTGTCACAGGTGAGACTCGAAGCCAAAATACCATATTGTAGTAATGGTGAAGAACATAGACAAAGGTTATTTCATACTACCTTTGGCTTTTGGTCTATCTGATGGTAGGCTTTTATAGGCTAGGCCCATCATTATTTCATAATTGCATGCGTTGTGGTGTTGGCTTAGCCTAAATATGGCTGCCATTTTGGCTCAAGTGAAGTAAAATCAAACTCGCATCTACACACATTGCTTGTTTTGGCTTCTTATCTTGTCTGCAGCTTGACAGCCAACACTATCCGCCATTTCGTCAACTTCCTTGATTGCAGCCTCTTTTCCAATCAGAGGTCAAAGACGAAACGACAAAAAAACAGGTTTTTTCCGCAGCATCGAGATCCAATCGCCGTATATATTTTACGCAAGGAGTACTACTAAGCCCCGCTTCGGTGCGGGGCAATAAAGTATACATTAGCAATAGCTGGGGCAACGTCATTGACCTCTTCGGGTAACCTGTGCATTTCTTTCATTCAGAAGAATAAAATTTTGCACAGATATCTAATTATTCTCAAATCGTATAAAATTGGCGTAAAATGATGCTTCATACTAAAAAATCTTCCGTGAAATTTTCAAATTAGAAATTGTGTTGCTTTGTGTGTTCTGTAGGTTTTGTTGTAAGCAAAAGCAAAGACAAAAGGTTGTAGTACTTTTTCAGAGTACATCAAGTTAAGCAGATAAGTCCATAGAATGACCATAGAATAAATCAAAAGAAGCGATTCCTTGGCATCCTCTGCAATTTTAACTTACCGTCCGAAAACCACCACCGGTGTCCAAAAACCACCGCCGAGCTCAGCAGGAAAAACATCGACCCGAAAGGCGAATCAGGCAAAGTCGAAACCAAAAGTTTTGAGTAAATATGCTAAAAGAGCTGCTCTTTTACTGGATGATTTTAGTTTTCGTGTGCGATGTATTTTTCCTGTCTAAAACTTCAGTTTCCCTTAAGTGTCCGATTACCACCGCCGGCACCCTACCATGAGTAAAAAGTGTCAAATCAGATCAGATCAGATCAAATCAAATCAAATCAAATCAAATGATCTTGCCTCCCACCAAATCCCACCAAGAAATTTAATTGCGGAAGCAACTTACAGCATTGTAAATTTTGGCTTCTTTCAGACAATCTTAGACAAAATTTGTTGAGACGCACGAGTTATGTGTTGAAAGATGCCTTTCCTGCATGTAAACTACTACCTTGGCCCCCTCCCCCATTGCAATGTTGGTTGATTGAAGAACATATACGTGTAAACTAATCTATGAATTTGCATCAGCTTCCAACATTGCAAAATGGGGCGGGGGGATCTCAACTCGAAATTTCCCCCAAGAATTTCATTACACATGACTAGACACATGGATACAAACGACACAATACCACTGTTTAGCTGTTGTTCATATTCGAATAGATAACCATGTGCTAGTTTTATGTGCTAGTATGTGTTAAGGTGACAGAGCAGAAACTGGGCATGAATGCGGGAAAAATCGTAACTTTGAGCTTCCCTAGCTCCCTACAACAGATCCCGAAGTTAGTCAACATTGGATTTTTTCTTGCTTTAGCCATAAACTCCAGATTTATCAGTTGAAAAAAGATTACGTATCCAGGTAATTCCTTATATCAGATTGCTCGATGACGTCATTTCACACAGTTTCTGCTCTATCTGTAAAGGTTTATATCCTTTGCTGAATTTACAGTAAATTTGAGGGAAACTCGCAAAACTTCGAATCTCTCAACCATCCTCTTTATATGAGCACTCTCTACCCACTGAGTCGTGCAAAACTGCTTGGCTTGGGAAGGTCTATAGCTTCCCAAATAGCAGATGAGATGATATCTGGGGTAAAAGACGAGCCAAGAAACTTCATGAAAAATGCAAAGTCCAACTTTTTGACTCTGTCCATGCCAGGTTTGGGCATTTTGAGCTTTCATTTCGAAGTTTGCTGTGCAGCTGGCGGCAGAGGTTTGGAGTTAGGAGTGTGACATAATGTAAATATGTAGCCTATGATTCAGTACCGACAGTTTTATGTCATGAGATTGACTAACTTGAGGTTATGCATTTTTGAATGTCCTCTACGAAATTGCACTCGTTATGAGGCCTTTCAAAGTTGCCTCTATCAAATCCAAGTTCGGAAACTTTTTTAGTAAATCTTCTTGTTAATCATACTTGCCGTTGTTTATTTATCTAGGTTTACTGCGACTTTCATGGTCACTCTCGAAGGAAGAATGTATTCATGTATGGATGTAGTGTCGCTGCAACGGCCACTTCGAGGCAGCATGGAAATTCGGATACAGTAACTTTTGTTGGAATTGAAGAAGAGTTGAAGTCTGGTGGAAATATTCCCGATGAAACTGATATCAATGAAGATACTGGATACAAGGTAAATAGGATCATACTTTATCAATAGCATCCTTAGGCTTGGTTCAAACGTGTAACTTCTCATGTGCTGAACCAAAGTCAGATTGGAGTGACATATAAGCATGCAAAGCTGCAAAAATTGTTTTTCTCCCTTGCAGCTAAAATAGAAAATGAAATTCTTCTTGAAACATGGCCAAAATTTGCTGTGAGTAAGACTGTGAGTAATGGTATTTACTGTGAGTAATGGGTGTTACGCCTCAGTGAAATAGTGTACTGCTTCTGGCATCCCTTGTTTAGCCATTGGCTGCTGAAGGCACTTTTTTTCCTTTGCTGCTGCTGTTGTTTGCTCATGAATCGGAAACAGAAAGCTGAGATCTTGTTTTTCACAAACAGGCATGTAGTATGTTTAACATACATAGATGAAAGTTGCAACAACGTCAATAAAACAAAGCAAAATGATGGTTCAAAGTGGTATTAAAAGTTTGGTGGCAATCCTTTGCACTGATAGTCTTGCAACACCCGGCAGTACGAGGTTTTTGAGTCACAACAACATTTTTTTAATGTTTACCTTGATATCTTAAGAATCCATGTATCTCAAAACTGAATATTTTAGACTTCAATGACAAACTTCGGCTTCAAATGTAATGTTTTATCATTCTTTTACACGAATTTTCAATAAAGACAAGAAACAATTCGAATTAACAGCTTCAAATAGAATCACTCGTTTTCGACTAAAATTTTTGTTTAGAACTTGTGACAGGCCACAAGCAGTAACAACTTTCACTTGTTAAAGTTTTCATTGGATATGCGCTGCTCCTTGAAGTGATTGAGAAAGAAATGAAATAAATTACTGCACAACTGAACTCAGTTAACGCATGGACACAAATGTAAGGCTGGTTTATATCAAATGTTTAAGAAATCTGAAAGTTTACTTCGAGCTTAACAATTAGGATTTTCACGCTACAAACCTGCGAAACACTCAGCAACTTCTGAATTTTAGTTGGCAAGTGGAAAATGGAAACAGAGAATATACTCCATTGGCATTCCACATAATGTTCCAAACATGTTCTGCAACCTACAATCTTGGTCAATATACTTGGGACAAGTCACAAAATTGCAGTACTTCAGTCTTTGATTAAGACTTCAGTCTATGATTAAGTGCCCCCGCTCCCCCCGTTTCAATGCTGCTTGAATCAAACGCCATTCGACCATCTCAACATTGAATTAGGGGAGAAGGGGGATTAGAAGGTCCTCAATGTAAGTTTGTGCATTGATATTTTAGTAAACATCATGAAAACACCGAAATTTGCCTGTGTCCCAGCTGATTTTGACCAGGATTGTCTGAAAAGTGGTTGTCAACAAATAACGACTCATAGCTTGAGAATCCATAGAGATTTTTGAGTTCAATTTTACCACTATCATCCCTAACACAAGAAGTAACTTCACAGCCATTTATGCCGAAAAGGCCGTTGTTTGCTAAATTTGCTGGGCACTAACTTCAATTTGGGCGTGGCAAAATTGTTCCCCTTTACACAAACATACAGATTCCTATATGAAACGTGAGAAACATTAGGGCTCTAAGCTCTCTTCTACTATCGTCGGATTGTATACTCTACTGCTCTTTTGAATGTGACTAATTGATGCTAGAAAAGCTTTTGGGGCATTGTCTGAGATCCGGTTTCTCATGAACTCCTCGGTTCTCCGAACGGCACTCCACAGGAAACACTCCACAGCTGCTAATGACATGAACCATGACTTGGACTTGATAAGTCAGTGGGCTTACGCATGGAGAATGTCCTTTAATCCTGATCCGCAGAAACGAGCTGTTGAATTAATATTTTCAAGGAAGAAAACTGAAATCGATCATCCAGCGATCTTTTTTAACAACATACCTGTGAAGAAAGTAAGTGAACATAAACATTTAGGGATCATCCTGGATTCAAAGCTATCTTTCTCAGCTCATATCAAATCTGCTGTCTCTAAAACAAGAAAGTGCATTGGCTTGCTGGCATATATCTTCAAGTATCTATCCAGGCATACCCTGAATGAATTATATAAGCTCTATGTGCGACCCCATCTGGACTATGGAGACGTCATTTATCATATTCCTGAAAAAGTATGTGAATTCAGTCAAAATATCATTTTTCCAAACATAATGGAAAAGTTAGAGTCTGTTCAGTATTCTGCTGCTTTAGCTGTGTCAGGTACATTGAGGGGAACATCTCGAGAAAAGAAAGCTGTACACAGAGCTTGGTTGGGAGTCACTGAGTTCCCGAGGATGGTGTAGACGCCTTACCTTGTTCTACAAGTTGTAAATAATCTTAGTCCTCGTTATACAGTAGATCCAATTCCCACTCTTCATCAGTCGCAGTATTGTCTCCGTGATCAGGGTGTCATTGGTCGTGTAAAGGCAAGAAAAAAATCAAATCTACTTTCTATCCAAACTGTGTATCCGAATGGAATAAGCTTGAGCCTGAACTGTGACTTGCGCCTTCTGTCGCTGTTTTTAAGGCCCCGTTCAAATTACACCGTTTTTGGATAAAAACGAAGCTTTTTAGCTCCGTTTTGGCTTTGCGTTCACATTAGTCCATCCCAAAAATGGAGCTAAACGAAAACGCTTGCAAAAACGGGGCTAAATAAAAGCGGAGGTAAACGGAAACGCATAACTGTAATGTGAACACCCAAAAACGGAGGAATTTAGAAACGCTGATAACGAACAAAGACCGAAACATAATCAGGAAACAAAGAAAACAAAGAACAGAGAGCAATGACAAACAAAAGGTGATCAGATCCGTTTTTGAGGACAAGTGTGAACACCGCACTCGAAAGATATCCGTTTTTGTTTAAAAACGGAGTAATGTGAACGGGGAGGAAAAATAGCTCTGTTTTTAGCAGCGAAAACGGATCTAAATGAGAACGGAGTAATGTGAACGTGGCCTAGGAAAAAACTCTTGTCAATAATCCGCCCCCCCCCCTGCGAAATCTGTTTATGGATTTCACGATCCAAAAGGGTTGTCCCATCTTACTCAACTTAGCGTTGGTCTCAGCAAGTTGAATTTCCACAGATTCAAGCATAATATAGGAATACCATTGACCCAATGTGCCCAACAAGTGATGGCATTGAGGACACGAAGCACTTTTTGTTGCTCTGCCCTTCTTTTGATGCTCAACGTCAAGATCGTCTCGCTGGAATTGTTGATTAATTGCGACCGTTTTTACAAATCACCGATCTGTCAAATGATGTTTTGGTAACAGGTTTTACTATATGGTGATCAAGACATTCTTTTCTCTTGTTGATTCTTTTGCACATCAGATGTCAAGCATTTTCAAGCATTTTATCTACTATCAACTAACGAGTTTCGTCTGACGTTTGATGTGGAACAGAATCTACTGCATTTTCCACCAGTTCTTAATTGTTTGTAGTGTAGTTGTATGCTAGTTTAACGTTGCGCGTCTTTTTTATTGGCCATGTGGTAGTCCTTGTCTTTCACTCCCCATGGTATCGTACCTGTAGTGTTGTATAGTAATTAGAATAGGTATAGTTAAATGTAATGATATATTGTAAATATTCATATTTGAATAAAAAACAGGACACGCCCCATAATTCTGGGATAAGTTACGCTTTTTTGGTAAATTCGTTTGATTCCACATTAGAATCAAAGTCTTCCTATTCATGCGAAAAACCGGGTAAAAATCGCATGGAAAGGGAAAATCCCACGGTTACCCAAAATTAAAAACTTAGAATAAACAATTCCGGATAAGTTATTTATGAATTTGATGGGGAATCGTGAAAAATCGTACTTCGTGAAATGTGACAGCAAAGACTGATTCTAGGCTGATATAGCGTATTCTGCACAGCAGAATGAGACAAAATTCGACTAGATAGAGCGAGCGAAGCCAAAGTTATCGATGTTTAAGTGAGAGAGATGACTCCTGATAAATGTTATTTATGAGAATGAACGTGGTATAAGAGAAAGAGGAAGATTCGGTCTTGTTATTACGATCAATAAACTCGAATGCCTACAAATACATTTTGGCGGGAAAATCCCATTGTCTGATTATAACTATGTCCATGAATTAACTAGGGATAACACTATCCCCCCTCATGTCTGTCCTGAAGTGTTATTACGTAATCAAACTTGATCGAGTTCTGTGTGGTAGAATGTTTCCCATATTTATACTGCACCAATTGTCATTCATTTGCTGATTTAGTCTTCTCTTTGTTCATCTGCCTCCTGTTCGATATTTTGAACCATTCTGTCCTCATTCTATTCTTGACTCGGTGCTATTTCGTTTCTGCTTGAGTCAATGTCTATAAACACATCGCAGTTACCACTCGCGCAGACTGTTTTGTGTTGACTGAAGGAGGTTTGGCTTGTGATGGCTCAAGATGTTTCGGTCTTGGGAGGATGTATTTCAGTTGATTTACATGGACATTTAATTTCTTTTTCTCATCTTGGCTTATACTCTCACAGTTTAAGTCACCAATCAGCCTCTTTATTGTCCAAGTACCACTCCACTTGCGTTGCCAACAATGAGACACACCTCTTGTTTTGTTTGGGTGCCATAGCATGACAGTATCATGCGGCTGGTAATGGTGTTTCTTTGTTTGTCTGTCTCATTGTTCCTTAATCTTTTCACGAGAATTCGAGAGTGTCTTCTTAACTGTGGTGAAGGACGTTTGGAGTTTGGTTCCAAGGTCGCAGGCAAACTGTTGGGCTTGTTTGACGTGGTGCACTGTTGCTGGTTGCTGAATAGTCGTAGGTGATGGCGCAGCAAGAAGTTAGGCTGGGAGAGACAATTTTCTGCCAAAAATGAGTTCGGCAGGGGTTACCTTAGTGCTGTTGTTTTTGTTTGAACGGGTGGCATATACGGCAGATTGTAGGTGCAAATCCCATTCGCGGCCATGAGAGTCAACCTGTTTTTGAATGCATGACTTGACTTGCTTGACCATTGCTTCTGCAAGACCGTCACGTTGTGGATGTAAACGAGATGATTTAGATTTTCCGACACCTAAGAGTTTGCAAACTTCTTGCTTGACGCAGCCATGTACATCAGAGGCACCGTCGCTGTGTATTCGTGTCAGTAGGCCACACCGGCAGATCCACTGATCATTATTATCATTATTATTATCTATTTATTTAATGTAGGCGTATAATGGATAGCTATGAAATATAAGCTAATTCAAGCCTACTACAAAGTAAAATTGTTTCAAAATGAAAGAAAAATACATATATATCTAACATAAGGATTAATTCAGTATAATACATTTATACAGATTTTTACAATGTTTTTATAGAAACTTTTAGTATTTACAATGCAACGCATTTATCCTTTTAAGAACCCAACCTGAGCCACGAAAGGTCTACACAGTCTACAGTTACATCCCTCTCCTCTCCAGGTTTTTGTTCTCCTTTTTTTCCAGATCATGAATTGCACGTGCTATAATCGGAACAGTGGTATCTTTGAGGGGAATCAATTCAGGCCATTGAATGAAATGGTCAACAAGAATGAGGGCATATTGGGAACCACTTGATGCAGCAGGAGTGAATGGGCCAGGAAGATCGTAGCAGACAAGCTCAAATCTCTGTGAAGATTGGATCGGCTGTGAGGGGGCTTTTGAGTAGCCTGTTGGAGGTGGTTTGTAACGAGAACAAATTTCACAACTCTGACTCCACTGAATGACATCTGTACGTGCATTGGGCCAAAAGTAATGTGCAGCAAGACGTTTCCATGTGCGATCAGTGCAAAATGGCAGGAGGATGGATAATCATGGCAGAGCTGCAAAACTCTGGTGCGGAGTTGATGAGGGATAATTAAGCATTGTTTCCACATCTAGGTACCAGTATCAGATAAATTTGCAGTATTTCTTAAGACATCCAAGACGATTCACTGCAAAGTTTTTCTTTCCAGTTGAAATGTATTCTTTTGCCGCGATCATATCAGGGTCCATATCTTGTAAGGTATTACTTTTATCACTGCTAAGTTCGGGACAAAGCTCTGTGAGGCAGTTGAGGCTATAGACTCTGCTTAAACAGTCACTGATAGCATTGCTCTTCGATGGGATATGGAAAATGTCATAATCAAATTCTGACAGTTGCAATGCCCAGTTGAGCAACTTGTAACTTTTAGGAATGCGTTTCGAGTTGAGAAAGGAGACAGTGCGGTTATCTGTCCTTAGTGTAAAATGTTTGCCGAACAGGTAGTGACGGAATTTCTTTCTTCCGAAGATGATGGCATGGGCTTCCTTTTACACAATGTTCCAGCGAGTTTCTGTGTGAGTGAACCTGTGACTTGCAAAGGCAACAATATGTTCAGTATTTTGGTCGTAACTCTTAACTTTGAGGCATTCTCCTTCGCCCTTGTCACAGGCATCTGTTTCAAGAATGAAGAGATCGCGGCTGTCAGGGGCACGTAGTACTGGTGCTGATGTCAACAAGTTTTTGATGGTTTGGAAAGAATGCTGGCACTCAGTTGTCCAGTTGAAAGATGCATGGGATCTTGTTTGCTCATGAAGGGAGGCTGCAATGATTGAATAGTTGGGGATGAAGCGATCACAAAATTGTGCCATGCCGAGGAGCTCTTTCAAAGCTTTAGGGCTGGAAGGTACAAGGAGATCGAGGAAGGAATTTTACTCTTGCAGGATCAAGGCGAATTTGTCCTTTATCAATAATGTGTCCAAGGTATGGGAGTTGCATCTGGAAAAACCGGCATTTGAGGGCATTTAGTGTAAGGCCAGTATCACGAATACGAGTAAGAACTTTGCGTACATTTGAAAGATGATCATTGAAAGTGCTTCCTTTGATAACAATATCATCATAAAATGGTGGAAGAATGCAGCCAGCGAGGTCAGCAAATGTTTCCTCCATTATCCTTTGAAAATGAAAAGAGGCAGGTTTGATTCCTTGAGGCATGACTTTCCAAGTCCACATCCCGAAATCGTATCCAGGGGAGAAAGCAAGAATAGGTTTACAGTCTTCTGCGCACGGAATCTGATGATATACGCTGTTAAAATCAATGGAACTAACGAAGTTTGATCCAGATGCGGCATCAAGACATTGCTGAAGAGATGGGTTTGGCCAGCCTGAATCCTTGATGGCATTGTTAAGAAATCTGTAGTCGACAACTAAACAATAGCGATCTGTGACGTGGGAGCTGGCGGAAAAATTTTTCTTGGAGCCAAGTAGTGTGGCTGCGCGGTATGGTGACTCAATATGCTCTATCAGGTCATGTTTTTTGTAGTGTTGAAGCAACTAGTTCACAATTTCTCGTTGATGTAAGGGTACGCAGCGGAATGGAGTTGAAATGGGGTTGCTATGCTCCAAGGAAAAATCGAACTGAGAAATATTTGCATGACCAATTGTGGCATTGGAAAGTGAGAAAATTTCTTTGAATTCAGTGAGCAATTGTGTAGCCTGCTGAAGTTAGGGAGGAGGCAAATGTGTCATGTGTGCTGTCAGAGTATCAATAGGGTTGGAAGCTAGTCCACTATTGGATGGAGGGGAAGGGACGGTGGCATTAACAACATCAACCGTGTCACTTGACGTGATTGGGAACTCTTCAAACGCACAAGTTCCAACAGCAATAGATGTCCCTTTTCCCACTGTTTTAGGGACGTGAGAGTTGTTAACAATGAGGTTATTGACACAGCCATTAGGTTGACTGAGTATCTGAATTGAAGGCATAATCTTGATGTTTAATCTGGCTTGTAGGGTACTCTGTCCATGTATAAGAGAGCAAAGAGCAGTAACTGGGCGAAAAGCATTTAGTGCTGGGCTATTTACTACTATTTGTATAGCTAACGATTTACCTAGAGGCATGGTGTACTTTCACATTGCTTTCAAAAACACAGTATCGTGTAAAAGTGGTTCACTACATATCTTTAGAACAAAGTAATCAGTTCATTGACTGATTGAGGCGGAGTGTTTGGATGGCATTGTCAATACCCCAAGTATCAAGTTGGCGCAGAAAACTCATGCCAAGAATGTAGGAGTAAGGTAGTGAATCTATGATGATAAATTCGATAGTGTAATATATAGAAGGGTGTCCCAAAACAAGGGGTGTCTTAATGACATCATATGTTTGTAAATGTTTTCCATTTGTATCCAAAAAAGGGTGTCCCAAAACAAGGGGTGTCTTAATGACATCATATGTTTGTAAATGTTTTCCATTTGTATCCAAAATGCCAGGTCCGTTGTATGGCATGACAGGGAGATCTTTAAGGCAAGGACTGGCAGTCAAGCATCTTTTGGCCAAACAACAGACTGTTGCTCCTGAATCTAGCATCATTGGTAGGGGTTGTCCATTGATTTTACCTTCTATCTAGAGCAAATTCGGTAGCGGTTGTATGGAAGATGGGCTGTCTTTACTTGTCTTGGTGTTGGTGGGGTTCGTTGAATTTATGACATCACTCCTGGTATGACCCTCTACCTGGAGCCCCGGAAGTTTTCCGACTGCTGGGAAGGGTCTCAATTGCCAGTCACGATAACGGTCTCGAAGGCCTATTTGGGAAGCAAGAATACATTGAATCCCGGAATCACCTGAAGAAGAGACATGGGATGACTCAGAAAAGATATTCACTGATAATGTTAAATCTACCTTGAAAATAAAAGATGAGATCCTTGTGGAAAGAGCACACCGTGTCGGCCCAAGGAAGGAATGGTTTACAAAACCTGATGGATCCAGAGTGAAGGCACGGCCTAGGCCCATCATTGCAAAGCTCAGCTCCTGGAAGCAACGTGAGAAAGTCCTCAAAGCTGCAAGAGATGTCAGGCACGAAGGTATTCTTTTTGTGGAGGATCTCAGTCAGATGACCCTCGACAAGAGAAACCTACTCAAGCCAAGATTGAAGGAAGAGAGGGAGAAAGGCAATATTTCATTCTTCAAATTAGACAAGCTCATTATTCGTAAAGGTAGACCTCCATCTCGAAACCCTAGTGCTGGAAATGGTGATGACGAAATCCAATTCAAAAAGTGAAGAAACTAAAGTGCTAGAACTCCATGTGAATTTGTTGTGTTTTGTTGACTTTTCAGTACTATCATTGACATTGTGTTTCATTAATTTCTTTTCACTTCATCATTCTGGTTTAGATTAACTTTTGCTGAATGACAATGTTGCCTAACACAAAAATCTCTTGTGGTGTGTGCCACAAAATATTGCCAAAAACCAAAAGTCTGTGTCATGTTCTTTGTGTGGATATTGGTATCACACAAAATGTGATGACATATCAAAAAATGATAATCAAAATTGTATGCTTAACTTTGGTAATGCTTGTACTGATTGCATAATGTCTGAAAGAGAAGCAATTCTCCCATTTTGCTCTTTAACTAATGAGATTTTACGAAATGTTTTTGATTTAGAAATACCCTCACATGTAGACAAACTCCCCTCTTTTGAGACAATTTCAAGTCTGATCAACTTGCCTAGTTTGAGTGATTTTGATATTGATGAACATTTACCACAATCTATTGACTCACGATACTTCACTTTGTCTGAAATTTCACATCTTGATTCTCATTCTAGTGATCTCTCTATTCTACATACAAATGTAAGAAGTCTTGCTTTGCATTATGATGAGTTAGTTTCCCTAGCTGCAGTTACAAACAGGAACTTTAGTGTTATTGGAGTATCTGAAACATGGAATTCAAAGGACAACCCGATAGCTACCAATGTTGAAATTCCTGGTTATGAACTCTATAAAACTTTATCTTCCAGTCAGAATGGTGGTGTTGGTTTGTACGTTCAACAGTCCTTTGTTTCTAAGCCTCGTGAAGACCTTGACTTCACATCAAGTGAATTTGAGACTGTGTGGGTTGAAGTGGAAAACAAACATAGCAAAAATTTCTTGTTCTGCTGTACCTACAGACACCCTGACTCAGATATAGATGTTCTTACTTCTCATTTTCAGGATATTTTCTCAAAACTATCTGATAAGGCTATCTTTATCATGGGTGACTTTAATGTTAATCTACTTAATTATGATTCACACACTCCTACCAATGATTTCATCAATACTATGTTTTCAAACAGCCTTCTTCCTTGCATTCATCACCCCACTAGAATTTCTCAGTACTCTTCTTCAGTTATTGATAACATTTTTTCTAACTTACCTACTGCGGAAATAACTAGTGGAAATATCTTAACAAGCATCTCAGACCATTTTCCTCAATTCTTAATTTTAAAACATGCAAACATCCACCAAAATAAATCTAACATGTATAAATATGACTATTCTACTTTCGATGAAGTAAAATTTCTTGAAGACTATCAACGAATAGATAATGCATACTTGGAAAATGAAACTGATGTTAACAATATAATAAATCCCTTGAGGATGTCACTGCCTTGACCATTAAACATGTTCCTATCAAGAAACGCACAAGGAAAGAATTAAAACTAATGTCCAAGCCTTGGATAATTGGTAGAATTCAAAAAATGATAAAAATTCGTGATCACATTTTAAAGAAGCTAAAGAAAGACAACTCAGCAAAAAACCATCACCTGTACAAAAAAATTTAGAAACCGAGTAGCTTCTGAACTAAAAAAAGCAAAGTAACATGTTTTCATAATTATTTTACCATTAACAGTCAAAACATGAAAAAATTGTGGTCTGGCATCAAAACTATAGTCTCTCATAAAAACTCCTCTTCTTCCACTATCAATAAAATTAAAGACAGGGATACTGTATTAACCTCTGATTCTACTAAAATATCCAATGTTTTTAATGACTATTTTGTTAATGTTGCTGATCAAATAACAAAATCAATTCCCAGAAACCCTAAATCTCCCCTTGACTATTTACGCAACCGAAATTCTAACTCGATTTTTTTAACTCCTGTTATTAAATCTGACATCGAAGCACAAGTATCTAGTGTCTCACCAGTCAGGATTTCGTTCTCTGCATTCGGTTGTGACGTGTCTGCTAAAAGGAACCAGTGACTGGTACATCAGCATAGACAACGGAAGGTATACTGCGATGATCTTCATAGATCTCAAGAAAGCATTCGACACGGTTGACCATCAAATACTCTTAGATAAAATGCAATTTTATGGAATTACTGGACGTGCACACAAATGGTTCAACTCTTATCTTGATAATCGGAAGCAGTACTGTAGAGTGAATGGCACAACTTCTAGCTTCGAAAATATCGATATCGGAGTGCCACAGGGATCGTGCCTAGGGACTCTTCTTTTTCTTCTGTACATAAATGACTTGCCATTTGCTCTAAAGAAGGCAAGGCTGCTATGTATGCCGACGACACAGCCATCTCGTATTCTTGTGATAAAGGTGAGGAACTGGACCTAGTAATCAACGAGGAGCTTTCATGCATTGAAAGGTGCCTACAGGGTAATAAGCTCAAAACCCAAGCTATGATAATTGGCTCTAAGCCAAAAATTCAAAAACTAAATAATCCTAGCACTCTTCCTTCTTTCAGGGTACGAGGCGAGGAAATCGACCTAATAAATGAAACAAGATACCTCGGAGTCGCCTTACCTGGAAAAGTCACATTAGTGCGGTTCAAAAGAAGATCTCCAGAGCAATTGGTCTATTGAAGCATGCGCGAAATTTTGTTTGCTTTTTTTGGTTGTTTTCGATTTATTGTGAGTGGGCTTGTCAGGATTTCTAGCTACTGAAAGCTAATTTAGGCCCTCTGTTCATGCCGCATCCAGGCATGGGACCCCTAGTTTATCGTCCCTACCGAAGGACGACGAGGTGAGTTGTGAGGTCAGACCTCCGAGGTCATCCATCCGGAGTTTGACCTCACTCGACTAAGCTTAACTTTAGTCACCTGACGAAGACTGTATAAGCCACTCGGCCACTCACCCCGCTCGCTCAACTGATACTTTTATTAATTTATATAGAAGCATCATAGAGCCACAATTCAGCTACTGTTGCTCCGTATGGGGCTCTTGTGGTGCTTCAAAGCTAGACGTGCTTCAAAAATTATAGAATAAAGCCGCCAGAATAGTAAAAATTGCCCTTTTGATGCATCTGCAGCTCCTTTGCTACAGAGACTTGGTAGGCCATCTGTACAAAAGCTGATATATAAGGAAACAGGTTCTATGGCTTACAAATCTCTCAACTCTCTTACACCTCAGTATCTCAGTGATCTTTTCGTGAGATTATCCGGGGTACATCAAAGAGAGTTAAGAAACTCAAAAACTGACCTTGCAATACCCATGTTGAGAACTGGCAATGGCCAGAAATCCTTTGCGTGTCGCGGGGCCAGTCTCTTGAACCGTCTTGATTTGGAAACAAAGATGGCTCCCTCCATCGATGCCTTCAAGTCTAAACTCAAGGAAAAATAATCTTATACATTTCTTATTGTAAATTTTGTATCATATAACTCTTAATTTTGTAAGTAGCTTTTGCAGGGCCAATTGTAAAACAGTATTTAGACAGAATTGTACCTTGGGTAAATAATTTTTAAATGAAAATGAAATGAAATGGAGAAGCGCCGAAGATTTGATCACTTTCCTCAATATTTCAGCCATTGCCTAAAGCCTGCCGTACACGGCGTGGAAAATGCTCAGCAAAGTGGCATGAATGTCAGTTTGCTCAGAAAAATTCTCGCCGTGTGCGGATGATTTTTGCTGAGGAAATACTCATTTGTGTAGCTGAGGAAAATATCTATCATGTTTGACAATTTCTGTCATTCGTGCCAAAACTCTCACCGTCTGCGGTGTCACTGAGAATTTTGCTCACTGCCTTGGGTGCACACGTGTTCATGTTGCCATGGTATCGACCACAGGTCACAGCAAGATGGCGGCTGAAAGTTTGAACACGTGTGCACCCAAGGCAGCGAGCAAAATTCTCAGTGACACCGCAGACGGTTGTTGTGTTTGGGGTTCTTCTATTGGCACGCTACTGCTACGGCATATTAATTATTCTAATTATGCGTATGATACGTCAACAATACATCCCTCCTTTCATTTACATTAGACATCTGTCTACGAATTAAATCATTCAGCAAATCAATTAATTTGGTTCTTAACAAAACAGGGACTAAATTTCCAACACATCAGCAAGCAAAATATTAAGCAAAATAAGTAAAGTAATTGATTTACAGTTTCAGTTCATTCACCTTCTGACATTGTACTCATCATGATAGTACTGAGGTCTTCGTCTGTCTCTCGTCGGGTATCGAGCTTCAGGATTCTGTCCTGGTCTGACTGCATCATCATTTCTGTTTTCATCTTCTAAGTGTTCATTTCCATCAGTTTGATAATCATTATCATCATCATAATCCTCTTCCCCTTCTGATTGCTAAACGAGCATCGTCAACGAGTTTAAAGAGCGATTGGTTGCGAGTCGTCGTAAAATTTTCTCTCTTTGCTGTAACCATGGTACCTTTTATTTTCGTTACACGCAATGGGCGAGGATCAATCCTTGTAGACAACTTATTCTTTCGCTTTTGCTTTACCAGCACACAATCACCGATTTTCATGGTTGTAGCTGTCGCGTTTCTGCGTTTATCAGCATATTCTTTCATCTTATGTCTTGCATCCTTGTCTTGTTGCTCAATTTTCTTGTCAATTTCAGATTTATCAACTTTGACTTCGATTTGAGGTAACTTTGTACGAATTTTTCGTGCAAACGTCACTGTTGCAGGGGCAACTTTTGTTGTCGAATGTGGCGTTGCTCGAAAATTGAGGAGAAATTTTTGTAACTCACGTCTCCAGTTACGATTTTTGACATCAGCCGTTTCGATTGCTTTCATCAACGGTTTCATGAACGTTTCAGCTTCGTTGATTTGAGGCCAGAGAGGAGTAATCCTTCGATGGTAGATACCATTCGTTCTCGTAAATTTCTTTATTTCATAACTTTTGAAAAGGGGTCCATTGTCTGAAACAACTTCCTTTGGTATGCCAAATAATGCAAAAATTTTGTCCAAACGAGGAATAAGAGCTGGTGCATCTGTTTTCTTCTGAATTTCGGCAATAGGGTATCTCGAACGTCCATCAAGTACAACGAGTAACGATTCGCCGGACGGCAATGGGCCTAAAAAGTCAATATAAACTTTCTCGAAGTTCTCTTCAGGTAACGAACTCATGCAAAGTGGTTGAGGAGGCTTTTCACGACCTGATGCTTGGCATGGAATGCAAGAATCGATTTCTTTCTTCATGAGCGAATCTATTAACGGGAACCAGACTTTTTCTCGAAGTAGGCTCTTGGTCTTTACAAGTCCTTGGTGTCCAATATGAGCAAGGCTAATTGCATCGGAACGTAATTTTCTTGGAATAACAATACGTGTACTTCGCAATAAGACGTCGTTTTGACTCGAAACAGTGAGTTCATCTTTCACATTTCGCAACATTTTGAGCTCATCTTTGTCGATGTTAGGATTTTCGATTTCATTTATCTTATGCCATCGATTTTCACGGATCATTGTAATGGCTTCTTGTGACGTAGCATCTTCAAGCGTTGCCTTTTTGATATCTTCGAGCATGATAGCTTTTGGCGCAGCACTTTCAGCAATAAACTGTATGTACTGTTCTGAGTTTGCACGTTCTCTTGGAGGCTTCGATCGTTGCATCGGTTGTCGGGACATGTAGTCGAATAGATTATCGTGTCCTGGACGATATTTAACTTCAAAATCATACGACTGTAAGCGTAATCTCCATCGTTTAAGTCGGGCTGGTGGTTTCGAATTCAGGTTTCCAAAAATCATCTCCAGAGGTTTGTGATCGGTGTACAGCGTGAAATGAATACCATACAAATAGAAACGGAAATGCTCACAGCCAAAAACAATAGCTAATGCTTCGCGCTCAGTTTGACTGTATCGTTGTTCTACTTCCGTTAAAGCTCGGCTGGCATATGCAATGACTCGACTGTCATCTTTACCTGGTGTGCATTGTAAAAGAATCTCACCAAGTCCTGTGGGGGAGGCGTCTAAAATCAACTGGGTGTGTTTGGTCAAATTGAAATATGCCTTTTCAGGCAACAAGTTCTGCAGTTTCCCAAAGCTTCTTGGTGACAAGGTTTCCATTCAAACGTGACATTTTTCTTAGTAAGCTGACGCAGAGGCGCAGTTACTGTTGCAAGATCTTTGATAAAACTTCCACAATAATTCACCATTCCTAAATAGCTTCGCAGCTCTGACACATTTGACGGGGGTGTCATCGCCTGAATTGCTTCAATTTTTCTGGGACAGGCAGAAACTCCCTTTTCTGAGAAAACATGACCGTAAAATGTCAAGTTTCTTTTGTCAAACTCACAATTTCGACCATTGAAACGAAGATTCATTTCATCAGCTCATTCCAAAACAGCTTGCAAGATCTTGTCGTGTTCTTCTTGAGTTTTAGCAAAGACTAGTATGTCATCACTAACATTTAAACAACCTTCGATGTCTTGAAATGTTGTTTGGATCACATTTTGGAATATTTCACTGGCACTGTTCCAAAATTAAGATGGGTAAATCTCTTCAGACCTTTGTGTGTGACAAAAGTGGTTATGTCACGAGACTCTTCGTCGAGCTCAAGTTGATGGTACCCAGAACTCAAATCTAGCTTTGAAAAATATGACGATCAATTTAATTGCTGAATCAGATCATCAATCGTCGGGGACGGATGCCTTTCTTGTAAAATTGCCTTATTTGGTACTCGCATGTCTATGCACATACGAATTTCTTCTGGATTGTTTGGTTTTTGAAAACAAACAATAGGCGAGGCCCAGGTCGTAGGACCTTTTACATCTTCAATTATGCCCATGTCTTCAAGTCGTTTTAGTTCCTTGGAGAGTTTAGCTCTCATAGCAAATGGAATTCTTCTAGGTTGTTGTATAACAGGAGGAACAGACTTATCAATGTGCAAATGAAGTTTGTAATTCTTCAATTTACCAATCCCCCTGAATAAATGATCGTGCTTCGCTAGCAAATTTTGCAGTCGGGGAGATCTCTTAGGTGTATCAGCAGGAGGCTTATCAACACTTGGTTCAGGGTCTTGCGAAACTGAATTGATTTTCAGTAAGCCTAAATCAATTGCAGTGGGACCACTTAGTAAACAGCCAGATGTGCCTTTTATGACATAAAAAGTGGCTAACGAAATCTTATGCTTTGATTCCACTTGTGCCTCGAAACAACCTTGGACATCTAAAGGTGTTTTACTGACATAACCAAAAAGTTTATTTTTCGTCTTACTCAGCTTGACATCTTTCCGACCCTTCCATTTCCCAAATACCTCGCTATCAATAATGTTAACACTTGCACCTGAGTCAATGTTCGTTCTAACTGAAAAATAATCCACTTTTACTGTGGTATAGAAATCATGCTTTTCAGTTACACAGTTAATTCTGTTAGTTTGATCTGACACAGAAGATAACTTCATATCTGTACAAACCGTGTTGCTTTGTACTGTATGCACATACTCATCAGAATCAGAACTGGATGGGGACTCTGCAGCTTCAACTTGCTTGACTCGATGATCTTTTCCTTGAACTTGATTTTGAGACTTGTTTTCCGTCTCTTTGACAGGATTTTCACCAGATTCATTTGTAGACGATTTCGACCTGCAACATCGAACAAGATGATTCTGCCCTTTACATTTGTTGCAGGTTTTGCCTTTTGCTGGACACTCAGTAGGGTGTGGCCAACTATATCCACATTCAAAGCATTTCTTGTTTCCAAACTTTTTCGGTCTAATTTGAACTTGCTGAACATCTTGAACCTTTGAATCTCTCTTGAAGTCATGTTCAATTCCTTTTGCATCGCTCTCCGTAATTTCTTGAGTACGTCCAAACGCGAGTAGTTCACACAGTGTCAACTTCGGGTTACGGAAGGCGTGTCGACGAAGCTGTTTAGAAACTGTACCAAGTTCAATTTGGGCTTTAATTTCTTTATCGGGTTTCTCAAACTCACAATACTTGGACATCTTGACCAATCGAGCATGATACGGATCCAGTGTTTCATCTACCCTTTGTTTTGTGTTCCGAAACTTGTAAACTTCAGATGATGTATTCTTATGAGTAGTGAATTGTTTGTTCAGGGCATCACAGGCTTTCTTGTAGTCGTTGGCTGTTCCAGTATCTGCAAGGGTTTCAAATACATCAAGGATGCTTTCACCCATATAATGTAAAAGCAATGCTCTCTTACGTTTTTTATCATCTTTAACATCTAAAGCCACGATTAAGTTTTCAAAACGCAAACCAACGTTGCCATCGTGGCGCCAAATTTTCTTGATTTTCCGCATCAAATGCTGGAAAGGGAGGCAAACTAGTCGCCATGATTCACCACTTCTTTTAAGCTCGTAATGTAACGTTACCAACGCATTCTCGTCGCCATAATGTTGTGTTTGGGGTTCTTCTATTGGCACGCTACTGCTTGACGGTCTACATGTTGCCTGACTCTAATACAACTACTTCTCCACGTGCTCCTACGGCATATTAATTATTCTAATTATGCGTATGATACTTCAACACTACAACGATGAGAATGTAGGCACGGATGGCAGAAATTATTAAACATGATAAATATTTTCCTCAGCTGCATGAATGAGTATTTCCTCTGCAAAATCATCCGCACACGGCAAGAATTTTGCTGATCAAAATGACATTTTCATTTTCATTTTCATTTAAATCATATTTAAAGTTGGTATTTACAATAGTAGATAATAAAATACTAATTCACACCAACCATTTACAAGAAAGATATACTTTATACAAAAGAAAGAATCATTAGCGGCATATTTTGCAGGTGCATTTATCACCAGCCCAGTCTTTGATCCTCTTTTTGAAAGCCGCAAGTGTTGGCTGATTTTTAATAGTATCATCAAGGGTGTTCCAGAGGAAGCTCCCTCTAAAGGACAGTGATTCTTGCCCATAGCCCTGTGTCTTTATTTGCGGCAGTTTACAAAGATTTGTATTCTTAGATCATAAGTTACATGCTTCTTTTCATGAAATTCCCATACAAGCGATGGGTTAAGATGATTCATAGACTTGTAGATTTCTGTCAAGAGTTTCTGCAAGTTTCTAACATGTATACAAAAACTGCCACTGCGCGTGAGCAATGTTTCGAAGGGACATTCGTATTCTTTATAGAGGATCCGAAGAGCACGTTTGTGTGTGCGGTCAATCTCTTTGTTTGCACCTTTGTTGCAGAATAGCCAGATCAAAGGGCAATAATTGAAGTTCGATAAGATAACCGCGTTGCAAATTGTTAATGCCTGTTCTCTAGAAATATACGTATTTAGCCTAGAAAAGGCACTGATTTTCTTGTTGACTTTTGAACATAACGTTTTAACATGCTTGTTAAACTTTAATTTGTTGTCAACTTCAATTCCTAGCAATATAACATGATCTGTTGCAGATAATTTGTTCTCATTGATATTCAGTCGCAGTCTTCTCTGGCCTTTCAAGCCAAGGAACATAAGCTGGAATTTTTTTGGGTTTGCTACCATTCCATTATTTGTAAACCATTCCAGCAATCTACTGAGATCACTTTCAAGATTGGTAACAATTTCATGTAGGTCTATCCCACATGAGTAAATTGTGTTATCATCTGCAAAATTACAGATCTCCGAGTCTAGTCTCATGAGACACAGATCATTGATGAATATGTTAAAGAGCAAAGGACCTAAGACAGATCCCTGTGGTACCCCAATTTTTATTCTTTTTGCGGTACTTCTATGTGAACCAATTTTTACCCTTTGATGGCGGCAATCTAGATAGCTATACATGAGGCAGAGGCTGTTGAAATCAAATCCATACGCCTCCAGTTTTGCGATAAGGAGGTCATGGGGCAGACAGTCATAAGCCTTAGATAGATCCATTAGAATTGTTCCTACTATACCTGATGCATCAAGAGATTTCCTCCATTTTTCTATCAACCTTATTAAAGCATGTTGCGTGCTATACCCCTCCCTGAAACCACGCAGGATTTCGGAGAGTTTGTCTTGAAAGTATGGGCATATTTGGTCTTTTAGAAGTCTTTCATAGACTTTGGAGGCTGCAGGTAAAACACTTATTGGCCTAAAATTCCCCTTATAATGTGAATCATCATTTTTGAACAGAGGGCTGAGATCAGCTTCCTTCAGTTCATTTGGAAACTTGCAATCATAGACTGCAGAGTTGATACAATCTGTCAGGTAGGGGCAAACTATTTCCCTCGTTGCCTTTAACATACCAGTAGGAATATTCCCACTATTGGATTTATTCTTGTCAAGCAAGTCTATCTGCTTCATGACCTCATTTGGGCTTACATGAGAGAAACTAAAGGTGTTGTCATTTAATGCAACATTTTGATTGATAACCTTTATAGAGGGGTGATCTTTGTACTTAGTTATCGCTCTCAAAACCATTTGTTCCACAGATATTTGTTCTGGCACCTCCTTAAAAAGGGGGTCAATATCCAGACTATCTGTGATATTACAAAAATATTCATTAAAGCATCCAGCAACTTCCACATCATTTGAGAGGATTCTACCATCCTCAATCAATGTGATCTTCTCGCTCATGGGACTCTTATTGGAAAACAGAGGTTTCACAGTTTTCCAAAACTTCTTATCGTTGTCAATTGTTTTTGACTGTATCGACATAAAAAATTGTCTTTTAGCCTGAATGTTCAATTTCACGACAAGGTTTCTTTGATCCTTATATTTTCTTATATCTTCCTTTCGCTTACTTTTGTTTGCAACGTTTTTCAAAGTTGATCTTTTCCTCATTGCCTTCCGCAAATCTTTATTCATGTGCGGTTTATCATTAGCTCTGACTATCTTTATTTTAGTAGGGGCATTTGCCTCAAGTGTTTTCAGAAAGATTGATTCAAAGTTTTCATATGTAGATGGGTGAGCTGAGATCAGATTTTGCCTCAACTCATCTTCATGCCACTTTGCTAAGCCTCGGGGGGGGGGGGGTAACTTAGTACTTTTCATGGTACGGGGACGTGCCATTTTTTAGGGGTACTTTTCTCAAACCGTTACGGAATTATGGGTATCTTTCTCACAATTGTTAGAAATTTGACGGCATTATGGGTATCCTTTTCCGGGGATTTTTCATAATTTCCGGAATTATGGCCCAGATTTTCATTCGATTTACGGAATTATGACCCTAAAATCCACCAGAATTTACGGAATTATGGGTACCAATTTTTCGGGCAAAATGGCACGTTCCCACCAGATGACAGGTTGAGATACCCCCCCCCCCCCGAGTGCTATGCATTTTCCTCTTCGTTTGTGGTGGGCTTAAAACCGCCTTGTCGGCACGCGACCTCGGCATACTTCTTCATCAAAAGCTTCTGCACTACTATTTTTCCGGAACAATGGACGCTTAAATCCCGTCCAAGGGTGAATGCAAGTTTGTTGGAGTGAAGTTAATTTCATTGAAAGTAAATGAATCGGCAGAAATTTGAGAAAAGGCACATTTGCAAAGAAAGCAATTGCGCTGTGGAAGCGCATGATTGGCACTTTCTCGAAAAATAACTTTATTTTCAAATCCTCTTTCTCAGTTGTGCTGTTTTCAAACGAAAGCCACTCGCAGATTTCATACAGAAGGGGAGTTTTGCAGAAGGCAATGGCAAGATCGTTCGTAATCTTAATGACGTCATTGTTCTGATGAATAAGCCAGGAACTATGAAATCTTTAAACTTTGAAGTGCTCTGGAGTTTAACCCACACTAAGTGGCTATCCGTTCATAGTAAAAGGAGTTGTCGAATACAAGCAAATTTGGATTTATTTCAACATTTATGATAAGCAGTAATCGCAAATTTTCAGGCAATCTTGGTCAAAATACTTGGGAAAAGTCACAAAATTGCACTACTTCAGTCTTTGATTACGTGCCCCCGCTCCCCCCCCCCCCGATTCAATGTTGCTTGAATCATACGCCATTCGACCATCTCAACATTGAATTAGGGGAGAAGGGGGATTAGAAGGTCCCAAACGTAAGTTTGTGCGTCGATATTTTAGAAAAAATCATAAAAACACCGAAATGTGCCTGTTTCCCAGCTGGTTTTGACCATGAAATGACAAATTTCCTGCGATCAAATTTCATTAAACGTTTACTGGCATTGTCACTGCCGGCTCTATGGCACATTTTCAAACTCTGTGAGCATTGTTCAGTGTGACTCCTGCTTCGAATGTCTAACTTAATCATGTCTTTCTAGGTATGTTTTAGATTGCAGCATGGAGTATTTAGGTAACCTTGGGCCAGTAAATCAAATATGTGTCTATGCACTTGTGTATTGAGTTTGGCACATGAAAAGTTCGGCGCTTGAAGCCAGGCCGTACGTGAGTCGTGCAGCTCGGCTAGACGGCTGACCAATGTTTGAGCTAAGGCTACTATTAATTGACACTGCAACCACTACATAATTAGCGATTGTGAACAAAGTGATTGCTGAGGCCGATTGATCAAACTAAATTTTTGATGCAAAGAGATCGCCAGAACCTAGGTGGTGAACTCACTGATACTGCTTGCACCAAAGGGTTGCAAGAAAAGCAATAAACTTCTACTTAGATATTTTAAGAGGGATCTTACTGCCTAGATTTACAAGATGCATAAATTCATTTAGGAAGCGGATGGAAACTTGACAAAATGTTAAGAATGAACTAGATACTATTTTGTAAGTCTAACTTTATGGAATAAATATATCTGAATGGAAAAAACTCAATGCTGAGGCTAGGCTTGCACCCTCCATTGCTGTATTCAAGTCATTACTTCTGTCAATAATTCGTCCTCCTGCAAAATCTGTCTCAGGGATTCATGACCCAATAGGTTTATTGTATCTTTCCCATGTAAGAGTCGGTCTCAGTGAATTAAATTTTCTCAGATCTAAGCACAGCCTCAGAGACACAGAAACCCAGCGTGCCCTACGAATGACGGTATTGAGGATACGGAGCACTTTCTTACTGCTTTGTCTTTCATTTGATATCCAACCACGAGATCTTCTCGGTGGTATTTCGGTAGCATTGCAATCATTTGTTCGAAGCAACAGCCTTTCAAGCAACGTTCTGATAAAAAACTTTCATTGCATAGTGATCAGGACTTTTCTATTGACACTCATAAAAATTTGCTCGCAATGGCTTGAAATTTCACTCACCGAGCTGGTCGGTATGACAAAGGAAATTCAAAACTTTTATTCTCGATTCGTGGTCACCAAGTCACCACATAGACTAGGCGACGGAAGGGGGTATCGTCAGAGTCGGAGGAACTCTGCCAGACAAGGTGGTTTTGGTCAATTTTGGGGCGCTGATTCCGAATATGGTTGTTATACCAAAGTGTGTGGCGGCGTTTAGCCTCTATTTCGACACGAAAATCGTGTAAACCTCTTATTGTACTAAATTATGTATGTGTTCTGGTTAAAGTTGATGTTACTAAAGCAGATGAGGAGTGCTGAGTTCAAATCGATCGATTTCAGGGACAAAAGTCAGACTTTTGCTTCATCTTCATACCGAGCCTCGCGTTGAAATCATGCCATCTAACGTAAAATTGTATATAGCACGAAATCACACTCATTGCATTCAATTGATGCTTTCACTATGAAGTATATGCCGCATGAAGCAACACCGAACCTCTGCTTGGTTTTATTCAACAACATTCTATCAATGTAGGACCAATCTTCAGCAAAGGGATGTAAAACATTAAAATGCAATGCTTACATCTAACGAACTATGCAAACTTTCAAGAGAAATTTCTGTATATAAAAATCAAAATCTTCTAGTTCTTGGTTATCAATCCTTGCGGCATCTATGTCGAAGCTGCTTCAAGAATAGTTCTCTTCTTACTTCGTCGACATTGTTCACGCTTTCTTTTAAAATAAAGATGCATTATTTCATGCATTCCTCCTTTGGTATGGTCATCAATTGGTGGGTGAGTTTCCTTGGATTTGATTTCATTTTTTTAGATTCAAAACATTTAATAGGCACGGAAAACATACATTTAAGCATAAATGGCATACATGACGTGATTAACTCAATGCAAGTTGAAGAGAGGAAAGAATTTAGTGTGTTTAGATTTGCCCTCTCCAAAGAAAGAAGAAAAGTAATTATTGCCTGTCAACACAGAAATTAGATAATAGCACGTTTCTGGACGGATGAAAGCTGCATCAAGTTTATGTCTACAACCCTCTTGCCTTGCAAGGCCTTGTCTCTTGGAACAACGAAGGGAGTTTTGATAAAGTCAACAGAATGCAAAAAGTACAGGATGCCCCAAAAACAATTTTTTCGATGTTTGATTGAATATTGAAAAACAACGAAATAAGGAACGGGCTCCTTCGTAAGATAACCATGTTACTGAGATTTCATATTTAATAGGTAAGAAGGGTCTGTAAAAATAAAAATATAAATATCTGAAAATAAATTAATAGATTCTAATCACAAAGTTTAGAAACTGTCGCGAGGCGTGAGGTTTATATTTTATATTTTATATTTTATACCGGGTGTCGTAAAGAAAAGTATACAGAGATGGTTGACCCTAGCGACTAGAATATAGCGTGACTCAATCCAAAATGATTTTCAGAACATACGTTGATAGCTAACTTGAACATGGATACCTCGTTTGTTGATTTCGGTGTGTTGAGAGTGAAGAAATTATTCTTCAAAGGACAAATTTGCCTCCAGCTCCAAACCAGAGCTTTGACGTTTTGGCCTAAGCAAATTCTTGAAGCACACGGAATAAAATCAACAAGCTTTGAAGACGGCATAACAGACGTGTTTTGCAAAATACAGCTTATGTGAAACTTATCGTCAAGGGAGCTGCGAAATAGCTTCATTCATCTCTCGATATCGACAATCTATTTTCCACATACTGTTCATCGGTGAAAGTACTCCCTTGAGTATCAACACACTCTTGGAACAGTCGAATCATTCCTTGAAAAGAATTTGTCTTGAGATCTCTCGGGAGTCAAGACAGGAAGGTCTGGAGACCTTTTGGGGGCAAAAAGATGTCTCTTCTCTTGTTGATGACCCACCCGCAGGAAATTAGAAGATACGTCATGATCAATCTGATCTCGAGAGATCTGATAAAGATTCTTTTAAGGAACTATGCGACGATGTCAAAAGTGCGTTGATCCTCAAAGGAGTACTTTCACCGATTAATAGTATGTTTAAATTAAATTTTCGATATGATATTGAGACGAATGAAGCTGATTCCGAGGTTTCTTTAACGATAGGTCTCACGTGAGCTGTATGTTTGTAAACGCATCTATTGTGCCGTCTTCAAATTTTGTTGATTTTATTCACTGTGCGTCAAGGATTTGCTTAGGCCAAAATTTCAAAGCTCTGATTTGGAGGTGGAGGCAAATTTGTCCTTTGAAGACTAATATCTTCACTCTTAACGCACTGATACCAATAAACGAGGTATCTATGTTCAAGTTAAGTATCATTTCATTTCATTCATTTTTTCATTTTATATATTTAAGGAGGGTTGCCCTTCAACAAGTTGATTTTCAAGGGACCCTCCAATAAAAACATTTAATTACAATTTAGAAAAGAAAGTAAAAAGCTATTAAATAAATTAAACTATAAAACCTTATTTACAATGTTCAAAACCTATTTACAATGAAGTGAAAGATTCAAACCTAAACTCAAAATGAAAGGGATCACTTTTTAAATAGTTTTCTTGAAACTATACAAGGAGGTTGCCTGCTTTGACTCGGCTGACAGGCCATTCCATAATTTTGCACCTCTATATGAGAAACATCTGTGGCCATTTGATGACCTTTTCTTCGGTAACCTTAGGTCGGTCCCCGTATTACGAAGGCTATATGATGGGCAGAGCGAATTTCGAGTGAAAAGGCCACAGAGGTATTCTGGAGCCAGTTGATTCAGGGACTTAAAGACCATTGTCTTAGATTCACTCGTAATTAGTTCGTCAATGGTCTTCCACCCCATCTCTTCGATAAGAGGTTCGCCTGGGGCATCAAAGCTGCTATTTGTTATTATCCTAGCAGCACGGTTTTGAAGCTTTTGCAACTGATTAATTTCAGTTAAAGCGGCGCAGCCTCAGACGGAACAGCAGTATCAAAAGTGTGGCTCCACAATGCCTGTGTAGAGAGTCTGCAAAGTTTCTTTCGGGAGAAAAGACTTGGCATGTCTTAAAAAGCCAACTGCCCTTGAGACCTTGCTAGAAACTGCTTTGATTTGTTCTTTCCAGTTCAAAGAGCAGTCGATTTGCACACCAAGGTATTTTGTCTTTTTGACTACTTCAAGATCATTGTCGCGAATTTTCAGATCCAGGTTTTTATTTTGACTTTTGAGACTGTTCTGTTTTTGCTTGGTGGAGATAAGCATGGAATGGGTTTTCGCAACATTCAGGGAAAGCTTTTTGCCTTGTAGCCAAGTATCCAGCTTTTTGAGGTCGCTATTAATAGCCTTGTTCAGCCGAGTCAAATTGTGAGACTAGTAGCACAAACTGGTGTCATCAGCATACATGGACACAGTAGAATCCTGGACAGCTAGTGGGAGATCATTGATGTAGATGCGAGACATGAACCTTGTGGAACACCAATTTCTATGTCCCCAATTTTTGAATCCACACCATTAACCCTGCAAAATTGTTTCCGGTTGGAAAGGTAGGATTTAAACCAAGAGAGTTCACGTTGCTGTACGCCGTAAAGCTTGAGCTTTTCGCAGAGAATGTTATGATCAACAGTATCGAATGCCTTTTTAAGGTCAATGAACACCAATCCCACAAGCTTTCCAAGATCCATTCCATTGTACCAGTCGTCAGTATTTTTAAGCAAGCATGTCACTGTTGAATGAAGGCGCAAAAAGCCGGATTGGCCAGGTGAAAAGTGTCCATTATCATTCATATACTGGTACAGCTGATTTGTTACTAATTTTTCAAAGAGCTTGAGATGATCACTGTCGCACTCAGTAAGATATCACGAGGAGTAGGAATGCTGAAGTAATCCAAGAAATTTCTGTCTTTAGAGACTGTCCAGAAAATGTATTTAAGCATAGTAGAACCACATATTAGATATTGTTGCTCGGTCTAGGGTTGCTCTGGCGATACAACCCTTCAAAAGCTCCAAAGATACAGAATCGAGCTGCTCGCATCGTTACAAACAGTCCTTTTGACAAAGCATCACTGCCCTTGATTTCTCAACTTGGTGGCTTAACATAAGAGAAATGATTGATTTCGAAACTGCTACCATGGTCTATAAATCGCTCCATGGACTAGCTCCTCCTTACATGCAGGATATGTTTCACAAACTGTCTGATTGTAGGAAACGAGTCCTACGGAGTACTGAAACAGATCTTGAGATTCCACGATATAAGACATCTAATGGACAACGTAGCTTTTCGTATCGCGGAGTTACAGTTTGGAACCAATTGGGCCCCGAAATCAAAATTGCCCCATCACTGGCGATTTTCAAAAACAGACTCAAGACCTTTTTGAAAAATCATAGGTGTATCCCCGGATGAGGGCTATTACATCGAAACCAGTATTTTTGGTCAATTTTCTTTTTCTTTTCCCTTCAAATTGAGATTTGTTTTCCTTTGATCTTATTGTAGAGTTTATATCATAGATACATCCTGTAATTAGGTTAGATTTTATCTTTTTCTTTAAGCAGGATACATTGTAAAACAGTTTTCTTAAACACAAACTGAATGTATTACCCTGGATAAATAATCAAAAATGAAAAATAAATAAAAATAAATAAATGAATGACAGGTAAGACTGATATTGGTCGATAGTTAGACTTCTCAGCCTTATCTCCTTCCTTGAAAATTGGAGAAACTCTAGCAACTTTCCATGAGTCGGGAAAACGACTTGTTTCAATGGATGTATTGAACAGGAAAGCAAGTGAGTTTTCAATAAAAGCCAGCGCAAGCTTCAAAAAGTAGCTAGAGATGTTGTCAGTTCCAAAGCTCTTTGCTGTCTTAACCGTGGCAAATGCATCCCTGATCTCCTGCACTTCTATAGTCCTGAAACTGAATCTTGCCTTACGTTTGTTAACTTCATAGTCACCTTCAAGAAGGGGATTTGGGGCTGGATCAATTTTGTCAGCAAGATTCTTACCTACTGAGCAAAGGAAACTGTTCATTGCATTCGAAATATCTTTTTTATGAACAGTTTCAGCACCAGACTTTTTGAGACAATCAATGTTGCTGGACTTTGATCTCTTATTGAGGAGCTCATTGATTGCCTTCCACGATTCTTTCATGTTACCTTGACATGCAGAGATCTTATTAGTATAGTAGTACTGCTCCTTTAGTTGGATATTTAGGACATTGACCTTGTTACGGATCTGTCTATAAGGGTCCATAAGGAACTGGGACTTTCTTTTGGCTGCAGCCTTTTTTAGCTTATACCTGGTCTGCATTAGTTTCTTCAGGTCCTTGTCTATCCAGGGGCAGTGCTTCTCTGAAACACGCATTACAGTCATGGGGGCATGTTTCTCTATGATCAAAGAAAATAGGTTTGACCAATTCCTCACAAGAATATCTATGTCATCAGTTCCAGTAAGCATTTGCTCCCAACATATGCCAAAAACATCTGCCAGGTATGCTTCTTCATTGAAATTTTTCATCTTCCGAGTTTTGATCATTTTATGGCTCCATTAAATTTTCGAATGCAGTAGACCATATAATGGTCACTCAAAGAAACTTCATAAACTCCGGCTTTTACAATGTTTCTCGCACGTGTCATAGCAATATGGTCAATAATGGAAGAAACAGTTAGAATGACCCTGGTTGGTCTATCAATAAGCTGTTTGAAGCTGAACAACTCATAGAGATCAAGCATGTGCTTTGAATTGTTATCTATGGGCTGCTCAGCTTTTTTTTTTTGGAGTGAGGTCACAATTAGTGTCCCCTAAGAGGATTATTTCTTTGCCCTCTTTGTCCAAAAAAGAGAGAACTTTTTCCAGCTTATTGAAAGATCCAACTGGGTCACTGGGAGGACGGTACCAAGCAAGAACAAGAAAAGACTTGCTTTTTGGTGGTTCAACCTCAATACAGATAAGTGCCAAGTCATCAGAAGGGATATCAGGACGACGTTTGTACTTGATCGAGTCCCTAATATAAATGGAAACACCCCCACCATTGCATGTCCTTTCCAGACGTTCTTGCTGGTAACCAGCCACACAAGTGAGCTCTTTTGGGAATTCTGGATTGAGCTTAGTCTCATTCAAGGCAAGGATATGGATATTGATATGGATCGAGCTATGTTTGAAAATCATTTTGGGTTGATTCGTGCTATATTCTAATCGCTGGGGTCGTCGAAATCAGCATACTTTTTTTGGGATACCCGGTATATAAATTTTTTGGTAAATCTTTGCGAATCAGCGAGGGAGGCACATTATTCCTGTGAATCCAAGAAGAACTTTCGCATTTTCCGCGTTCCTGGTCCCAATTCGCGAAAGTTTATTCCCAAAAACTTCTTCATATGTGAAACTCACGAAAGTATATTTTCGACATTATTCTCGCCAAATCTTCCAAGTCAAGGAATCAAATATTTATGTGATCAAATGTTTTTACTCTTCTTCTTTAAAAACAACTCTTTCGAGCTATGTCACAACATGCATATTTATGGAAGATTCTGAGGAGTCGTATAAAGCGTCGAGGTACATTTGAGACCGTGTAGAAATTTGATAAGAAACCTGATTTGCAAAAGCTTATTCCATCGAAATTTCCCATTTTGGTCTATTCGTGAAAAAATGATTCAGAAAAAATATACTGCTCTTAATACCACTCTTATTGTTTCTGCTATGGAAAAGTGTTGGCCTGGAGCACTGCAGTCGATCTTGAACCGTAACAATTTTGCGACAGGTTGCTACTGTGCGCTCTTAAATTAACATGTACTTGCAGTTTTAAGTGATATAAAATATGAAACTGTCAAAAATATTTCGATTAATGAGCCGGTGGTATTTTTACATTTTGTAAACAAAATATAAAAACTTATCGACGCGGGCTTCGTTTTCCTGTCGGGCGGTGATGAAAATTTGTAAATTATTTTATATGGTCTTAATTTAGGCCCCAGAATCTCACGGAGTGACAGGCTTTTAAAGTTCAATTTTGTTCGAACGCTCGTGAATTACATTTATAGTGCAAGCACAATCTCAATTATTCAAAGCAAATCAAATGAGATTTCGAAAGTACCTTCGATAACCTAACTTCCTCTAACAATAAATCAGCATTTTGGATTCTCAGAGGAGTCCCATTGAGCATGATTTGAAATGATGCCTTCTCGCATCGATCAAGTTTTCATGCAACGTTTTCGGATAATTGCACCCGTAAGTAAATTTTGGCGATGGTTACAAGAATTAATTTACTTTCGACGTCCTGTTTGGTTCGTTCTGATCTCAACGAGTGGTATGACTTTGAATAGTCTGACTGAATGACACCAGGCAGAGGTTCGGTGTTCCTTCATGCAGCATATACTTGATAGTGAAAGCATCAATTGAATGCAATGAGTGTGATTTCGTGTTATATAGCATACAAGTCAAATCTTTCATTAGGTCACAGGGAAACCCATAAATCTTCCAATTTCAAGCTTCTCAGCCAATGGCGTTGCCGTATTTCCGTCACTGGACCAAAAATAAGCTCTTCGAGACGAATTTTCGAGTACGAAAATCAAAATGGACATTCGAGTAATAAAGATACAGACCTGGCTTGGCCAAAAGTCGATTCTACAGGCCCTACTCCATATTTTACATTCTGAATTCGGATAAAATCTCATCAGGGATCAGTTCAACATCGAGTTTCATCCCTGTGAAAATAGGCCTTTATTCAAATATCATTTGGGAACGCAACAAATAAGATACAGCTTCCAAAATTTCACACGTTACGTACATTATAGCAAAGAATAAGCTTAAGATGTTTCTTTGCTTAAAATCATCAAATCCAGGGGCGGATCCAGATATTGGGGTGACCGATGCAAATGAGGGGGTCTGGGGGCTTCGCCCCCAGAAAATTTTTGAGTGGCCACGCCCTTCAGACTCTCGGAAAACATGGGCAACGCCCTTTTCAATTTTTTTTTTAGCTGGAAGACCTTACTTCGAACATTATTTCAGGTACAAGGATATGCACATTTACCTCAAGTCAGAGCTATTCAAGCCAGTGCTTTTCGAAGTGCTGTTTACATTTTGGCCAGACAGGCCCAATTTCGTTGTTTGCTGATTTCGTGTTTCCAGAAAAGTTCCCCTCCACGGACTACTTTATTCAGTCAACCACAATTAGGTCCTCTCACACTCTGTACGCTGTACTTTCCATTCAGGCGAGAGTAGGCGAGACAACCGAACGCTGAACAACAATAATATTAGAGGACAATCTATTGCTCAATGGTAACCTTTGGACTGCATCGGTCAACCGGTGCAAAACGCTGATTTTTCTCCACTCAGGGGTCTGGGGACCGATGCATTTTGGCTATCGTTTGTTCAGAAGAAAGGAGCTGTCAAAGCTGCTATGATTGACACCGATGCACTCATCAAAATGATTACGCAAGGACCTCCTGTTTGTGGCGTTGGCTTTCGTTGCCTTGTCGAGACGCGCGTCACACATCAATTGAATAGAGGATTGGAATAATAATGGGATTTACCGGAGTTGTTTGAGGACACTTATTCTTTTGGACAATAATGGGTCTAATGGTCTAATGGTTGGCCATGGCTTTTGTGTCTGAGTCTGAAGCTACGAGGTTACCACGTAGGAGCAGTTGCACCAGAAAGAAGGGGGCATTTCGAAAGACCTCAAATGCTTTGCGTCTGATAAAAATTTTGCTGCACAGACTTCTAGATTATCGATCATGTGAAACTGACCGATGCATCTGCATCGGTTGCATCGGTCTGGATCCGCCCCTGATCAAATCCTTGACGAGTCTCAGGTATTTGCTTCGAAGAAAGCTATTGGGCCTACCTTCATCCCCTGCAGAATGCCATTATTCCGTTTCAAATTGGCTTCTTTGCTGCAGCAAGGTAGCACAACCTTTTACCAACAATATAACACTAATTTCCACTATTCTCCGCCGAACAGTCGCCATAAACTTTGGTAAAACGAAATGAACTTTCAACAGCTCTTGCCATACGTTCTCTTCCAAGTTTTGAAACAGTGTGCTCACGTGAAGAATGTTCTTTTCCTGTCAAGAGCTCTTGATGTCATGGTCAAGAGGTACGTCTCATATCATCCTTTATGCAGACTTGGCCTTCGTTTTAGTATGAAAAAGTTGGAGGGGTTGGGGCTAGGCTTTCAAAATTATCTGTATTTTCTTACAGAAAGGAACATGGTGAATGCATATTTCAAATGATTTTGAATTATTCGGTGGTGGGAGGCCTAGGAAACTTCATAGGCTTCTCTAAAGACACAAGCTCTAATAGCAGTTAAAATACTCTTTAACTTCCGTGAAAACTCTTCTTATACATTCACATTCATTTGAAAAATGCATTCACCATTTTGCTCTCTTTCAGAAAATGCAGATAATTTTAAAAGTCCATAACCAACGAGACCTACCTCTTGACCATGACATCAAGAGCGCTTGATAATAGCAGAAATTTCTCCGCGTGAGCACACAATTTCAAAACATGGGATAGATAGTGTGGCTAAGAGCTGTTGAAAGTTCGTCGCGTTTTATGCTGATTTTTCATATTGATGCTGATTTTTCATATTGATTGCCAAAGTTGATGCTGATTTTTCGGCGGAGAGTAGTGGAAATTGGTGTTATGTTGTTGGTGAATAACTGTGCTTCCTTGCTAAAGCAAAGAAGCCGATTTAAAACGGAATAATGGCATTCTGCAGGGGATGAAGGTAGGCCCAAAAGCTTTCTTCGTAGCAGATACTTGAGACTCGTCAAGGATTTTATAAATTTAAGCAAAGAAACATCTTAAGCTTGTTCTTTGCTATAATGTACGTAACGTGTGAAATTTTGGAAGCTATATCTTATTTGTTGCGTTCCCAAATGATATTTGAATAAAGGCCTATTTTCACAAGGATGAAACTCGATGTTGTGCTGATCCCTGATGAGATTTGATCCAAATGCAAAATATAAAATATGGAGTAGGGCCTGTAGAATCGACTTTTGGCCAAACCAGGTCTGTATCTTTATTACTCGAATGTCCATTTTGATTTTCGTACTCGAAAACTCGTCTCAAAGAGCTTATTTTTGGTCCAGTGACGGAAATACGGCAACGCCATAGGCTGATAAGCGTGAAATTGGAAGACTTATGGGTTTCCCTGTGCCCAATTGAAAGTTTTGAGTTGTATTCTGTGCTATATACAATTTTACGTTACATGGCCTAATTTCAAAGCGAGGCTCGGTATGAAGATGAAGCAAATGTCTGACTTTTGTCCCTGAAATCGATAGATTTGAACTCAGCACTCCTCATAATTTAGTACAGTAAGACGTTTATACGATTTTCGTGTCGAAACAAGGTTCAAAACTGAAATAGAGGCTAAACGCCGCCACATCCTTTGGTATAATAACCAAATTCGGAATCAGCGCCCCACACTTGACAAAAACCACTTTGTCTGACAAAGTTCCTCTGACTTTTACGATACTCCCCTATGTCGCCTGGTCTATTAGTTCCTTTTGTGTTGCTTTTAAATTTGTTTCACATTGGATGTTCTGGTCATTGGACGTAAATCCATTCCTGTCCGAAATTGAATCTCAAGTTTGCGCATTTTGTTCAACAGACCTGATAAGTTAGACGATAATACTGTAAATGAAAGATTTAAGTACCAATGTAGCATAGATGTTAAAAACACGGCGAATCGAGCGTATACTCGTTATCAAGTCAACGAGTATACGCTGTCAGTCTTGATAACGAATACGCTCGAAACGTCGTGTTTTTAACATCTATGCTACATTGGTACTTAAACTTTCATTTAAAGTATTATCGTTTAATTTACACACTAGTACCACACGCAACATATATATTTTACTGGTAAGTTAGAGCCTGACATAGGAAGTGAAACGAACATTAGTAATTATCGGTAAACATTGTTCATGTGTACTTTTCGTAGCTGTATATATGATTTTAGTTCACTTACACGCTCTTTACATTTAATGATTGCTAACTTGTCATTGTCCCCTGCACTCCGTGGAATCTCTGTTGTGGTGTAATAAAGTAGCTGGTTTTTAGTGTCTTAAATAATGATTATGTCAGTGGTTTGTACGTGCGGGTATGGTTCTTTGATGATTATTACGAAGATTTAATTACAAGTAAGGCAAATAGCCTTGAATTTTACAGTAAGACATGTCGGGCATAGCCCTTCATCATAGCCCTTCATCACTGATGAAGGGTTATGCCCGAAACTTCTTACTGTTGTATGCAAGGCTATTCGCGTTACTTATAATTAAATCTTCGTGTTAGTGTCTTGAGCTAGACTGATTGCATATTCGATGTTATCGCTATTGATAGACTGATGGACCCTCAAACTACGACTCATAGACTTTGACATTGAAATGTGGGATGAAGTTTTCCCCTATCGATTTCAAGACTAGATATGGTAACCATAGCAACACTGTACGAAATCCAGGCAATGGTGGATGGGCCTAAATTGCCTGCTAGAGCCTACAATGTTAAAACAGAGTTCAATTTTATAGCGATATTAGCCATGAGCAAAAACGACAAGTATCCATACAACTGTTTCCTCAATCCAAGAATCAATAAACATTTCAATGTGAACCAGGGGTTCCTCGTGTTTAAGGCCAATTAGCTTCCATGAACTTCACCGCCGCATTGAGAATTTCCAACTGTCGAGGGTTGCCTGCCTCGCTTCTGAGACTTCACTGCAGCCTCGTTCCAGAGGGCACACGTAAACGTTTACGTGTTCATTTCCGTCTCAAACTTATATATCAGAGTCCATAAGTCCCAGATTGAGAAAAATAACAAATTATGTTGTTATCATTGTTGTTGTTGCTGCTATTGTTGCGATATCTGGGACTATATCGTGAGTCTAGTCTTAAGCATTTTGTTTTGTAAAATATTTTGTCTAATCAAAAAAGTCTAAATTTCATTTTGGAGAAGAGGTGATCTTCTGGTAACGTTACCGTTGCGATGCCTACAATCTCTTTTGTTTATGTGCACAGCAGGCTGATACCCCCTGAGAGGTATCACTGGAAATCATTCCGTTTGTCTTCTTCTAGACTCTTCCCAGAATTTTGAATGCTGTTGCTCCTGCATTTTCAATTAACAGTTGCAGTTTCGTGATGGAAAAATCGAAGGAATCCACCGCTAGAATCGTCGTGTTTAAAGAACTTGGGGTTGTTCGAAGTTATACTGTTGAGTCAACGTACTGTGGGGCTGACCAAGGACCTTACAAGGTATGTATCGTGCTCGTCAAATTGACTCGTATTTACTGTTAAAGTTATTATTTGGTGCTGAATAGACCCTTTCACAGTAGATCGAACGGGGGATTCGAATAGAGTTTTCGAGACCATGCGGCGTGAAATTTTGGATCTCAGAATTTTTTAGTTATCGTTACATATTGCAAGATTTCTCTGCATTAACGCATTGGAACTTGATGAAAACTCAACTGGACCTACCTGAGTGACCAAGGAACATATCTTTTGTTTTCGTTCTTTCTAAACATTCCCAGAAATGATGAAGAAACTTCGCAAACACCGAAGACTCTTTGCTCCTTGCAAAAATCTGCCGCCCAGGCCCAGCGACCGCCCTAAACCCTTTCAGCAATAAATTCTGTGCCGAGGCAGCCATCAACTTGATTTCCAAAATGAAGAGTCCTTATGCATTCATTATGAGCCCCTGAAATTTCCACCCATCGATCTCGCGCCATTTTTGTAAAATTTCCCTTTGATTTCACTCTTGCCGTGTTTCGAAGTAGGCTCGCCGTCACAAGGCGATGACAGAAAATTTAGCTTTTTGTACGATAGATTTTGAGTACTTTGGATTTCTTGCGATTTTCTGAAAGGTTTCATAAATATCTTTACCTGTTCACTACCTGTACGCTCGCGAACATTTCAAAAGTATCTTTTTGAAGCCTTTCCAATGTCTAGACATTACGAAAGTACCTTCTGAGTAAAATGATACATGAAACACACAAAAACAAAGTAAAGCTATGTTAAGGATTTCCTCCAACAACATTTTTTTCATCAATTAAAAGCAACAATGATATATTTAAGACTACAAAACTACAATTACATTAAACTGTGACGTTCATGGCGAGGAAAGACACCAGGTCCTAACCATGAGAACAAACAAATGATTGGTTTCGTAGGTTTATTTTCCCAGTACTGGTTTTTCTTAATTTTGTGGCGATTCGAGAGTTGAGATTCTTGCAAGGTAGTTTCTTATAAAAATATACGTGAACCTCAACTCTCAGATCGCTAAAAATTAAGAAGCACCGGCATATGTTTTCTATAAGAAACATGTATCAGGCCACTGTAGTACTAAAAATTTCTCATTTCAGGATGAAAATTTGTTCATTTTCATACTATATGTTTCTTAATAGGTTTCTTATATTTTGAATGCATGATTATCAATATTATCTCTAACACTGCTCCAGATATGTTTCTTGGCAGTTATTAAACACCATATACACATTTTTTATAAGAAACTGGTTTATAAGAAACTAGTACTAAGATGGCCAAAATCTTAAGAAACTCTAGTACTATGACTGAGAAGTACTAAGAAACCTTTTAACGTTAAAGGCATTGATATTATAGTAAATAGATCGTTGAGCCTTCATCCTTGAGCAATAGTCACTAACCATGTGTGTTTTCAACATAGTAGAACACTGTTTATTCCTATATGATGTTTTAAATGTCAAGAAACATATCTGCCGCAGTGTTAGCGACCACATCGATAGGCCATCGATAATCCTGCATTCAAAAAATAAGAAACCAATTAAGAAACTTTTAGTAATAAAATGGAGTATGTGAAATTAAGAAATTTTTAGTACTATGGCCTGATCCAAGTTTCTTAGAAAATAAAGAACGTGTAGGAATAATAGTGTTCTGCTATGTTCAAAACATAAACAATAAGTTAATGTTGCTCAATGATAGATATACCCTAAAAGCTCTTTTGAGCCCCCAGGAGCTTATCTAATTTTAGACACTCCAAAAGAGACTTATGGGTCTTACTAGAGAGTGGGGCTTATTGTCTAAACCAAACGGCAATGGCTTTTCTGTTCTTTTTGCACCATATACGTATACGGCGTGCATTTTCACAAGTCAAGTACAAAAATTCGACAAAGTTTTATTCCAAACCACATCAAAATTAACATGCAAACGTTTTGAGCCAAATGAATGTACAAAATATTTGATAACCACTGGAGTTTGATATAAGCGGCGGGGGGGGGGCTCATTAAACTTTTTGGCTCAGAGGAGAGGGGCTTATTGTGGAGGGGGACTGAGGGGGCTACACAGAGCTTTTACGATAATCGTTATAATTTTCTTGCGTTTAGCTTTTAACAGTTTCTCAATCCTCCTCCGACGTATTACTAAAGTTTCTTAAGATTTGGCGATCTAGAAGTAGTTTCTTAAAAACCAATTTCTTAAAAAACACGTACGAGGAAACATTTAGGCACAAATCTTAATTAGGTAGCCCTTAGCATAGTTTTACTATATTTTAACTTGTTTCCAGTATCATATTACTAGGAAGGTAATTGTGCCAATGTCTAAACGTTGGAAAAGGCTGCAAAAACAAAGTTTTAAATGTTCACGAGCTCACAACTAGTGAACATGAAGATTGCCACGAAACTCGTAAGATAATTGTAAGAAGCACTGAGCACTCAATCCTGAAAGAAACCTTCATTGCCGGCTCAAATTCTCTTATAAAAAAAGTTCACCATGTTGCCCCCTACACAAATTTGTTCTTTTCTTTTCTTGCCACAACATGAGCATATTATCACAAATTTTATGAAACTTGATGAAAGAGACAAAACCCACTGCAAATAAACAGATGATGATTTGGAGACCGAGTTTAAATTTGGTGGGAAGTTGTCACTAATTCATCAAGTTACATATTCACCCCTGTTTGGTTTCCCCTACCCTGGACAGGAGACCCTCAACGTTTAAATGAAAGGAAAGGGTAGGTTTCCCCCGTCCCAGGTGAAAGGGTTTCCCCAACCCGATCCTTTTTACAACAAGCTAACTTTTCTGTGATCGGCTTGTGACGGTGATGCGATGGGAGGCTACTTGGAAACACGGCAAGAGTGAAATCAAGGGGAAATTTCGCAGAAATGACGTGAGATTGAAGAGTGGAAATTTCAGAGGTTCATCATAAATATATAAAGACTCTTCATTTTGGAAATCAAGTTGATGGCTGCCTCGGCACAGAATTTATTGCTGAAAGGGTTTAGTGCGGTCGCTGGGCCTTGGCGGCGGTTTTTGTGCAAGGAGCAAAGAGTCGTCAGTGTTTGCAAAGTTTCTTCATCATTTCTGAGAATGTTTAGAAAGAGCGAAAACAAAAGATATGTTCCTTGGCCACTAAGGTAGGTCCACTTAAGTTTTCATCAGGTTCCAATACGTTAATGCAGAGAAATCTTGCAAAATGTAGCGATAACCAAAAAATTCTAAAATTCAAAATTTCACGCCGCATGGTCTCGAAAACTCCATTCGATTCCCCCGTTCGATCTACTGTGAAAGGGTCTATTGAGTAAAAATCCGCTCTTTTGACCACTTATCCGTAGATGAACCTTACACTTACTACGTTGAGTCCTAGTAATCACTGCCACCCACCCTACACTACTTGCTATTGCTAGGACTCGTGGCTTCCCAGCCAAAGATTTGGCCCAGTAATGGACTTGTCTCACTTTAAGAATCGACCACTGCTAAGTTACAGAACGACTTCGGGCTCATAGCAACCATAGCAACAACTTGACAACGACAACGGCTGGACAACCACCATCGTGCTCATTGTTCAAGAAGTCAGTGATACATTTTCATGGAACAATCTTTAAGAGATAAAGGTAAGATAACGTTTTTTGACCATATTTTGCTTAGAAATGTAGTAAATTCCAGTAATACTGCTGCACTGATATCGTTCTGTCATGATGTGATCGAAATTTTTGCACTGACCCACTCTCTTGTGCCAAAATATTTTGCAAGCAGTTTTTTGTTATTGCAGTCAAGCTAATGACTTTAATGTCTGAAAAGGGATATCAAACTGTGGAAGGAATAAACTGTGGAAGGAATATCTGCTTTGGTTTGGCTTTGGTCAGCTCATTTCAGCAAGCCTTAATTACCAATGCTGCAGACGTGCAGAAAATCATTTATAACAACTGTCAAAGAAGTCAGAGAAAATTTCATTCACCCATTAGGAAAAAAGGATAGTATGCGTTTCCTTTTTTTTATTGAAGGCCAAGGGAACTGAAGAAACATTTCTACATTAGGTACCTTATTTTGACATATGAAATTTTCTTTTACTGCATATCTTCTTTATCAAAAGTTCAAAGTGTAGGCTCATCACGCAAACAAAAGTTCATCTGCAAAGCAAACAATCCTACTGTCTTGGTCAATGAAGAAACAAGAAGATGCACTGTCTTCACATTCTTGCTGAACACAATTCTAGTTTGCCATAGCTGAAGATACGAATGCAGGCAGAGACCATAGCATCAGAAGTGTTGCACTTTGGGTTATTTTGGATTTACAATGTTTTCATTATGTACTTGATTTTATTATAGAGAGGAATTACCTACCTGTACCTTTAGAATCCTCCAAACAGCTTCTTCAAGCCAGGGATGCGAACTGGTCGGTTTCTGGACCAGCTCGGTGAATTTGTGTTTATCTTGTGTTCCCGTCTTCTTTTGTTGGAAGGATTACCCAATAAATCAGAAAGTTTCAGCCATGAATTCCGAAAGTATTTCTTCGCTGCCTTTGCAAGTTGCAGTTTTTTGTGATGGAATTGTTCTAAGGTCTACATACATGTGCGATGTATTTTACGTATTATGCATGTATGAATTCTCGCAGAGGAACTGTTTGAACTATGTTGTACTTCTTTATTCGTATATTGGAAGCTGTATTCACCCTCATCGATATCCTTACGTTTCCAACCACCCTTACCCATGCTTCTAAGGCATCCTATCCATAACACTTCTAGTTTTCGAATTTTGTCTTCTCTAGGAGGCCACGCCAGTACTTTTTATGTAAGCCGTGATCTTACGCATGTCTCTAACAACTTAGTCCTTGTAATCATGTTAACGTTTATGTCCGTAAGTACTTTACGAAGTTCATTAAACTTTGCCGTTGCCTTTGCTATTTGGTGGTCAGTAACACATTCTTTATCATCATTTGTTATCACCTTTCCTAAACACACAAATTCCCGTGCAGCTAGTGTATGAATTTTATAATATCTTCTGTTTTTCTTGCACATCACCTTGTGACTCCAGCATTGAGGGGTTTGGAATGAAAGCAGCAAGCTTCAAGCTAGGTTAAGATGTTTGGATAAGAACGAGAAAAATCAAACACAAAAATCCAGGAATGCTTTGGAATGAACTGCTTTCAAAGGTCTCCAAATGCATAGTACGTCGCAATTCTAATTCTGTGTGATTTCTCCGGAGTAAGAACTCATAATCCAATCCTCAAGAACTTTGAAAATTAGGCTAATCAAGAGTGCTGTAGTGAGGAATTAGGTATTGTTTAATTTCACTTTGAATAGAAGGTCAAGAACTTTTTCGGTTGATCATAAAAGTCAACTGAGGATTCAAACGTAAATAAAAAATTTTTTGATGTACTCAGAGAGAGGATGTAGCAGTGACATTTGACCATGGGTATTAATAAGCAAATTTAGTTGAGCAAAGGGTAAGCATTTGACAAGAAAACAGTCTATTCATACTTGAAGAGTCTCAACAAATTGAGCAAAATAGAACTTAAAGTGCACCTGAAGAACTGAGAATGCTATGAAAAAATACACTAAAGCACGACCCTCTGGAAGAACAGCTCATCTTTTTAGTATTACTCGCATTTGCTTATTCATAGAAACATTGTACTAGGTTTTTGATTGAACAAGAATTCGTGTATGAATAATAGTAATGATGATGATAATGATCAAAAAGTGGTCTAATTAGTGCCAACTTTTGGCTGGACAGCCATGATTCAAAGTGTGAGTGAGTTGGGTTGGTAGGTAGTAGCGATCTCTAGGATTCAACGTAATGAGTTTGGATGATATTTGAGTCAAATTTGTTTACTCGTGTGAAAAGTGAGAGATAATCGATTAACTGGCGTATTGATTTTCTCATTGACTGATCTACCAGAAAGTTGAGTTCAGTACCGCCTTGGTTCCACTGTGATTCACTGTATAATCCCTGTTATTTCAACAACAAAATAACGCTTTCTTGCACTTTTTACATATTTTGAATCCAGTGCGTCTATCATTTTATCAATGGTGACATTACGACAATGCAGTCAGTCTTGGTTGCACCCACGTCATGTTTGATCCTGTTTTTGAAGCATTTTAGAACTTCTGAGCCTCTTCAACCCAGTCCATGCTATTTGCTTATTCAAAGGCTGGCGCCCGCCGTCGTACCAGGTAATTGCTAAGGCTGGAATTTTCTGCGCATGTTGGCATTTGTATCTCAGGGGTGGGCAAGTACTGTAAAATATTTGACCCCATGTTTGTCCGAAGGAATTGGAAAAAATAACCTGTTCTTTTGTGACACAGTACGACTTTCCTGCCAGAAATAACCAGTTTTTGGGACAAAGGTCAAATTTTAAAATCAGTCATCTTTGTCCATTAATTTCTCACAAAAGCCAAGCTTTCTTACCTCCTATCTAGTCAAAATCCTAAAGCTTACCTGTAAGTTGGTTCCACCTTTGTCCGCCAAATTTAACCTCAAAAGACCAGTATTTCCAATTTCCACATAAGCGGTTCTACCTTTGTCCGCCAAAATTTACAAAAAAAGACCAGGACTTCAATTCTTTTGCACTAAATTGGTTCTTCTTTTGTCCGTCAAATGAAGATAAAAAGATCAGTTTTGGGACAAGCCAGGAGAAATATTAACAATTTTTAGAACCAAGGGACCAACTCAGAATTGCCGCTTTAAGATTGCCACTTTTGGGACTCTGCTGCTCTATAGGTATAATTACGATGGTAATGATGCCTGCAGGATAAACACTAGATTTGCTGCGAATGATATGGAATTTTGGTGAGCAGGAAGACCGGTTTTGAGACACTTGTGCCTTCATGGCTACGGGTACCACTTTCTTTCGAAAAGCGGTATATGGTCGAAACTACGGGTCTTCGGGACGAACATCGCCAGTGATTAAATTTTCCGTCACATCGAAGAAAAAGATTAAATAACAACGTAAGTGTGTCATCAAAAAGACCAGTTTTAGGACAAGGATGGTTAATAATTTTTTCGTGAACTACCGGTTTGCGGACAAAGGTAGGACGATGGTCCTCGGTGTGACCTGCCCGCCCTTGGTATCTGTTAATCACTCTATGTGGGCTAACTATTGTCGTAATTGTTTTTTTCAAGGCTAGCTCTACAAAGTGGCAGTTCATGTACATGTTCGACAATCTTTCAATTTCCGCCCTTGAGGTTCTTCACTGCTCTTTTCACCACTCCCTACTCTTTAGTAGTGTCCTTACTCTTTCTCATGTACACCGCCTCTTTAACCCTATCTCATTTGAAAGTTTTGAGGTGGTCATTCCTCTACTTCTTTGCTGAAAAAGTAGCTATGATCATCAAACTTGGTAATGAGAAGCATTTTGATGCAAACAATCAAGTCACGTGATTAAATCAAATTCAATCAATTTTTCTGCTGCTATGACTATAAGAAGACATAAGTTATGATTATCATGATCACCAGTCTCATTATTAAAAGAATAAAATGAGGCATTTCTTTGAAATTTTTTGTTTTAAATCGAAATGGATACCTTTAGATACATGTTTATGTTCATGATATTTTTTGGCATTAAATATTGTTCAGCTGATATTTCTGGGTTTCTTAAAAGAAGAACACAAATAAAAATCCTTCAATTCTCACAAACCCCACGAGATATCAATGGGGCGCTCTTGTAAGCTCCTCCTCACCCAGTTCTAAAACAAATGCAAATGTTGGCCCAATTTTCAGCTTTAGAATAGTGATAACGAATCGGAATGTGAATATGGCGAAAAACAGCAAAGATTTCTACTCTCCCAAGAAAGACGTCGAAAGAATGGGCCATTAAAAACTCGTGAAAAATCACGGATTTGTTTACTAAGCCAACGGATACTCACCAACTACTCCATCGTACCTCATGTCATCCTGGTCACACTAAAAAGGGTATACCCTATAGCCAGGCTTTACGGATTAGGCGGATTTGTTCTGAGGATCGATTTTTTTATGATAGGGCAGGGGAACTTAAGGGGTGGCTTTGCAATAGGGGCTATGGTGAAAATGAGGTTCTTGAACAAATCAGCAAAGTCCGTGGCCACGATCGTTTGAGTCTTTTGGATAGGCAGCCAAAAACTAAGGATGACAAGAGAATACATCTGGTACTTACGTATCATCCAGCTCTTAACAAAGTTTATGAGATTTTAAAAGAAAATTCAAAACTAATTTTGGTGGATGACGAGCACAAAGAAGTGTTTCAAAACAAGATTTTTTTGTCATTTCGGAGGGCCAAAAATCTCAAAGGTCAACTTGTTAGGGCTAAATTACCGAGTGTTGGTGAGCCTCCGTTGGCTAAGGGTACGTACAGGTGCAATGGCAGGAAAAGTTGCCAGATATGCAACGTCATCACGGAAGGGGATAGTTTTGAAAATTCGGACGAAAACAGATTTTTCAAAAACTTTTCGGGAAGGTATAACTGCAATTCAGAAAACGTAGTGTATTTACTACAATGTGAAGTTTGCTGAAAAAAATACGTAGGTAGCACCAAAACCAAATTTAGGCAAAGATTCAACGTGTACAAATCTTATTTTAGATCTTACGCACGCAAACATAACGAGGGATCACTGGACAGGGGTAAATTAATCCCACAAGCCAACTTTTTTAGTCATTTCTTTGAGGGGAATCACAATGGTAAGTTTGAGGTTAGGGTTAAAATGATCGATGGGGCTGATAATGTCTTTTCATTACGACGTAAGGAATTATTTTGACAATACAGACTGGGAACTTTTCTTCCCAAGGGTTTGAATGAACGGGCTGCAGATGTGGAACTCGATATGTTTGCGTGTGGTATGGCCTAATTCCTGCCATTTAATCTGGTTTCTCTGGGGTGTTTGGTTGGCAGTGCTCTGCGGTCTTTCTATTTGGCTTCATGTTTTTTTGCATGTGGCGTTAGGGTGGAATTCCCTATCATGTCATTCAAGATTCAGCAATTTGCGAATCATTTAAAGGTCAAGTGGGAGGGCCGTGGGGTTGCCGGCTGCATCCCTTGGAGGTTTGCTCTGTGATCTATCTGATCCCACGGGGTGAAAGGTCATAGGGGAGGGGACATTTGCTGATGTGCTAGTTACTTCATTTCTTGTTTGCGCTGGAAAAAAGTTTGAATTTAAAGCGCGATTTTAATTCCCACTGGATCTTGATTTCGGGGTCAGTCATGTTTACTAAGAATAGGATTCTTTGTAATGAAATGTAATTTTACTTTATTTTTAACTGAATTGAAGTTGTTTACCATGGAGTATAAATCCTCGGTTGTCCAATTAGAAAAGTATTGCTGACGAAGATTTTTAATCGAAACGTACAGAGTTTTTAACAGTTGTGTTTCTTTTTAATAATAATAATAATAATAATAATAATAATAATAATAATAATAATAATAATAATAATAATAATAATAATAATAATAATAATAATAATAATAATACTAATAATAATAATAATAATAATAATAATAATAATGGTAATAATAATAATAATAATAATAATAATAATAATTGTTTTTTCAACATCATATATCATTTTCATCAAAAATCCACTTAATTACAATCTAAGAATTTAAAAACCATTACAGCAATCTCATATTTAGCAAGCTGAATGGAATGCACAACGGCTAAATAAAAGCTAAGGAAGGAAAAAAATATTCGTATAAACCTATTTTTGATGTTACAATGAAATGACAAGATTTACCATGAAAGCAATTCTGTTTCTGGCCAGTTACTGTCCTTCTTACAAAATAAACAGTATGTGCATCTAATGCAAACATTTATTAGTTTTTTAACAATATAATCCTCTTCACTCTTGGATAGGCCTAGTTCTTGCAACATTGTCTTCAGATTATGGCTTTCCTTTCCAATTATTCCTAAGGCTCCCAGTGATAAATTTACAAAGAGAACCTTTTCGTACTTATTTTGTTCACTACGTCCTTGTAAGTTCTCAATCAGATCTGCATATTTTTGCTCTTTCCTTTCAGCATTCTTAGAGATATTATTTTAAATCCAATAATAATAATAATGATAATAATAATAATAATAATAATAATAATAATAATAATAATAATAATAATAATATATAATGATAATAAAATGATAGATAATAAAATAATAAATAATAAATAATAATAAAAAAGAAGCTACGTAAAGATCTGGGACAAATCAGCAGGATGAAAAGAAACGAGCTACACAATGCTAGGACGAAAGAAAAAATTGAAAGAACTTATCACATAAATGAAAAAAGCATTGAAGTGGTACACGAGGAAGTAAAGCAGAGATTGATTGCTGTGGGTGCAAAACTTGAAAGATATGATAACCGAACAAAACAGTTCAGACAAAATAGATTATTTGAGTCAAATCAGAAAAAGTTGTTTGATGAGCTAGAGGGGAAAGAAAGACAAACTGCAGTACCAGATGCAGAAGAAAGTAGGATATTTTGGAATGACATTTGGGGCCAGCCAGTAAGACACAATGAAAATGCAGAGTGGTTGAGAACCTTGGAGGAAGAGCAAGCTGACATAGGGCTACAGGAAAACATACAGATAGATTTGATCAAATTGAAGAAACAGACCACTAGAATTCCAAATTGGAAAAGCCCTGGCCCAGATGGGGTACAGGGATATTGGATTAAAAACCTCAGCGCAATGCATGGCAGAATAAGCAATCAATTGAACGAATGTCTCCAGGAGGAAAGTGTACCAATATGGATGGTAACTGGGAAGACATTGCTTTGTGTAAAGGAAATAGAAAAGGGGAATATAGTGTCTGATTTCAGGCCGATCACTTGCATACCTTTGCTGTGGAAACTACTGACGGCTGTATTAGCCGATGAATTGTATAGGCATTTAGATGAAAAAAATTTGCTACCGTGGGAGCAGAAAGGTTGTAGAAAGGGGAGCAGGGGCACAAAGGACCAATTACTGATTGATAAGATGATAGTGAAGAATTGTAAAAGGAGATTAACATCATTGGGGGTAGCATGGGTTGATTACCGCAAAGCGTACGATATGGTGCCTCACAGCTGGATAGAAAAGTCAATGGAGATGTTAGGGGTGGCAATGAATATGAGGCGCTTTATTAGTGGCAACATGAAGCAGTGGAATACAGAGTTGATGTCTGGTAATCAAAGATTAGGAACTGTTAGGATTAGACGTGGTATATTCCAAGGAGATAGCCTTTCTTCTCTGTTGTTTGTGTTGGCAATGATTCCACTTACGCTGGTGTTAAGAAAAACAAAGATATTCTATCAATTAAAAAGGGGAGGAGAGAAGATCAATCATTTGCTATTTATGGACGATCTCAAGCTGTTTGCAAAAAGTGGAGAACAAATAGATAGTTTGGTAAATTCAGTGAGGATATTCTCGGATGATATAAAATTGGAATTTGGATTATCAAAGTGTGCTGTTTTAATAATGAAGAGAGGAAAAGTTGTCACAAGAGAAGGAATTGATCTGCCTGATGGAAAAATGATAAAATGTTTAGAGGAAGGGAGAGGTTATAAGTATTTGGGAATCTTGGAGGCGGATGGAATAAAACATGAGGAGATGAAAGATCAAGTAATAAAAGAGTATGTTCGAAGGCTCAGAACCATACTAAAGTCGAAACTAAATGGTGGGAATATCATATCAGCTATCAACTCAAGGGCAGTATCAATCATAAGATACGGAGCCGGTATTATAGGATGGACAAAGGCTGAGTTACAAGCTTTAGACAGAAAAACTAGGAAAATGTTAACGATATATGGAGCACACCATGGAAAAGCAGATGTAGATAGAATGTACTTGATGCGAGCTGAAGGAGGACGAGGTTTAATTGGAGTGGAAGATTGTGTAAGAATAGAAGTTGACAGTTTGGAGAAATATCTACAGAATTCTACGGAGGAGCCTTTAACGGCAGTGAATAGAAATGATGCATTTGGGGTCAACAGTTGTGGAAAAGGCAAAGAAGAAGTACAAAAGGAACACGAAACCGCTTACAAAGAGAAGCCATGACACGGGCAGTTTAGAAAAGGGACCGATGATATAAGAGGAGGTAAATCGTGGGATTGGTTAAAGAAAGGATATTTGAAAAAAGAGACAGAGAGTACAATCATAGCAGCTCAAGATCAGGCATTATGCACAAACAACATGAGGAAAGTAGTGTATGGAGAAGATATATCTCCACTATGTCGAATGTGTGGCACGGAAGATGAGACAGTAGCACACATTGTCTCAGAATGTCCCAAGCTTGCACAGAAGGAGTACAAGAATTTGAGGCATGACAATGTTGCCAAAGTAATTCACTGGAAGCTTTGTGAAAAGTGGGGGTTTGAAAAGGCCGAGAAATGGTACATGCATCAGCCTGAGAGAGTACTTGAGTCAGAGCATTGCAAGATACTATGGGACTTCCCTATACAGACTGATAAACAGTTGGAGCATAATAGACCTGACATTACTGTAATTGAAAAGAAAGATAAAAGTTGTAAACTGATAGACCCATCTTGCCCATTCGATACTCGTATCGAAAAGAAAGAAGAAGAGAAATGCTCAAATTACAATGACTTGAAATATGAAATTGCAAGAATATGGAAAATGAAAAAGGTTGATGTTATACCAGTAGTTATTGGAGCCTTGGAGACAGTGACAAAGAATTTTGATAAATGGTTGGAAAAGTTAGAACTGGATCTTACGGTAGAGATGCTACAGAGACCATGTTTGCTTGGAACAGCGAGAATAATACGTAAAGTATTGGATATAAAGTGAAGATCAAGAAAAGAAGTAATGTCAAGATACCAAAGACCACTGGGTGTGGTCCGCTATCGTGGCAAATGAACCAGGAAATAAGATCACTCCTGTGAAAAAGACACATAATAATAATGATAATAATAATAATAATAATAATAATAATAATAATAATAATAATAATAATAATAATAATAATAATAATAATAATAATAATAATAATAATAATAATAATAATAATGATAATAATAAAGCAACCAGTATGAACTGTGACATTTAGCAGCATAATAATAATAATAATAAGTCATTGATAAAGAGACAAACAAGGCGCAGGTAATAGACTTTGCTATCCCATATGACAGCAGGGTGGACAGTAAAGAGATGGAGAAAATTGAGAAGTACCAAGATCTCGTACGAGAACTAAAGAGGCTGTGGGACATGAAGGTGGTGGTCATTCCTATAGTATTGGGGGCACTTGGAACTACCCCAAAGACATTGCAGAAAAGAATGAAGGACATTGGCATTGAGACCAGAATCGGTGAATTGCAGAAAACTGTTATCCTGCATACAGCAAGGATCCTTCGAAAGGTCCTTGAGGTTTGATGAGTCTTGTTGACATCAAACCCCAAGAAGAACAATCCATTGACTAGAACAATGTGCGTTATCTTTCAATAATAATAATAATAATAATAATAATAATAATAATAATAATAATAATAATAATAATAATAATAATAATAATAATAATAATAATAATAATAATAATAATAATAATAATAATAATAATAATAATAATGATAATAATAATAATAATGATAATAATAATAATAATAATAATAATAATAATAATAATCTGTTAGCCTTTAGTCATATGTTGTGACTCGCCTAACAGGAAGAAAAGCGGCAGCAAGACCAGCCAGTGCAGAAATGCTTAAAATCCCATGATAATGATGATAATGATAATAATAATGATAATGATGATAATAATAATAATAATAATAATAATAATAATAATAATAATAATAATAATATAAATAATAATAATAATAATGATAATAATAATAATGCACAGGAATTCGCAGCTGGGATGAACGTAGACCTTGATAATCTAATGAATAAAACAAAAGAGCAATGCAAAGCAAAAATAAAAATTTGCTATGATTGACGAAAGTATGAAACAACTGAACGAAATGCCACTACACGGACAGCTTCAAAGAGTGATGGAAGAAGACTTCAGAGATTAAGATTTGTCTGTTAAATGGTTGAAAGATTCTCGGTTAAAAGGCAACACAGAAAGTATGGTGTTTGCTATACAGGCTCAGGCGATCAAAACAAGATGCATTGAGAGGAATATTTATCACACAAGGGAAGATGATACATGTAGGCTGTGTAATGAATACAAAGAAACGATACACCACATTGTTAGTGGATGCCCAAAACATGCAAATACAATTTACCTAAGGAGACACAAGCTCTATCTTAGCTTTATCCAAATCTGTGCTCCGTTTATTAGTTAACTAAGTAGATTGTTGTCCATATGCAAAGAAATGGCCAAGGGTTAGCAGACTTTGGAAAAGTTGGTTTCCCCAAAATCGGGGGAAGCAACAAGTCGCTACTGCAACGAATAACACGGTCTTTATCGCAGCAAAACTGTATCGAGCATGGAAGGTTATCTTAAGGGAGTTCAACCGAAAGTCACTTTCTCGTGATCATCGATGCTTTCTTTAAAGAAATATTCCATTTGAATTTCAAGCTGTTCGGTCAAGCATCTTCGATAACACTTATTTCTTGAAAAGGCACGTGAAATGTATCGATTGTAATCTCTCAAGCGGCTAAATTTGCAAACGAGAAACACTGCGCTACTGCAAAGGTTCTTTCAAAAACTGTAAGCGTACCAAATGTAATCGTCTAGAATCTAAATGAAATACTCTTTGAAAGAAATCAGCAACATTTATAAAGAAAAAGTGAATTTCGACTAAACTCTCTTGAGACAATCATTCATGCTCGGTGTAGTCTATTGCGATAAAGTCCCCGTTATTTGTTGTCGTAGCGACTTGGCGCTTCCCCCGTTATTGAGAAAACAAGATTTTCCAAAATCTGCTAACCCTTTGCCATTTCTTCGTATGTAGACGAAAACCTATAGGGTTGAAAAATAAATGGAGATCAGATTTGGATATAGCTAAGGAATAGCTTTTCAGCCATATATTTTGCAACCTTGATGACTGCGTGGGTCGAGAGTTGCCGTTTTTGAGGCTTGATGTCAAGCCCCTTCCTTAAGTTTGAATTTCGAAAATGCTGCTAAAGGATATTACGCTTCTCTTCCTCTTTCGAAAGAGACCTTAACTTTTATTATTAAGCAAATAGACCCGAACTGGCATCGAAAATTGTTTCAACTCTACATAGTTTTTGGTCGTACTTTAGTCAATTCAAAAGAGACCCTACGAATGAATACTCATAAGATCATGTCATCAAAAAATAACGAATATATAGATGCGAGTAGAGGTTTTAGTCTGAAGATCGCTAGAAAGCGTGAAAAAAATGTAGTCTGTTTTATTGCTTCAATCCTGTCATATTTTTCCTAACGGATGATGTTTGAGTTTACATATTATGCATTGTGTACTGAAATCTCTAATAGAGTCACCAGAATGGTATCTTATAGAATTACCATCATGAAAAATAACCAGCTCATTTTTTTTCGTTGTCCCAATGTCAAGTTCTGCTTCCTCTATATACTCTTTGACGGGTTAAATGTTTGGCTGTAAAGGTGTGCAGCACGTAACCTCTGAAGCCTGATTCTGTCCTTGTCAGGGCATTAGCTTGATTTTAATAATGTAATTTATGTTAAATTCAACCAGAGCAATCTTTACTTTTTATCGTTATTCAGGCTTTAAGGTTGTACAAAATATCGGCGAGGCTCGTACTTTGTAGCAAAGGCTCCAAATCTTTGATTGGCTGACGCACAGACACACCCTAAAAATTTTCACACCTTGAAAGCCAATGTCGTTCGAGAATTTGTGATCAAATGACGGGAAACGCCCCATTTTGGCCAGTTTTACCCCTTCCCTCTAAAAAAGCCCCGTATGAAATCTGTTACGAAATTTTCTAAATGTTTTTTCTTGTACGTGTTCAGCAAGCCTGCGAGCACATTTTCCTCGCGAATTTTTCTGATATTCCCAATATTCATGAAATTACGCCAGGTTGAAATCGATGCAAGCGTTTTCAAGGTCTAAACATAGGCTAAGAGGAAGGGAAGCATCAAATATTTCGCAGATAACAGTAACCTTGACATTCAAGAACAGCACATCATCGAATTCACAAATCTTTAGTCACGTTGGTCTAGTTTGGTCAAGGAATGTAGGCAAAGTTTGTGGTTCGTTTTACGAAGAATGCAAATCAAGACTTACCGAGAGCCGCCCCGAATGTTTATCAATCCATACTCAATTTGCTCAGTGTATGCAGACAAATAATTATGCAGTAAAGTAATAATGAAATCCTCCTCCTTTCAGCCTCAACTGCCTACACCCCAACACTTGCTAATCTTGTCTTCAAAACAATTTCATGACGAAGAAAGTGAAATTGACATCTTCATAAAACAACGCGAAAACAACTCGTCACGTGTGGGGAGGACACAGCTCAACAGTTTCTGACTTGTTGTGTTTGCAAGGTGGAACGAGTTGTTTCCTCGGAAGGGATAATAGAATTTTATTAATCGAAAAGTTTGGCCAATGTTTCTAATACTTTCTGCTTTCACAGAGCACTTGTTCCTCACATTGCACTCCTCAATTCTTAAAATCATTTCGACGGTGACTTACAGGCTACAGGTATTTTTTCTTACTGCTTATGAGAAAATCAACCCTCGGATCGCAAAGAAATTAAAGAATTCCAGTATCGGGAAGTATAATAGATGATTACGGAAAAGATGGCAGACCTCATTTCACGCAATGCATGATTGGAATATGCCCCCTAGCAGCGCATAGCTACCAAACTTACAACTGCAGCATAAAATCTTGACCACAGCTACGACAGACTTAGGCCGTTGCAACTTTATCGTGAAATCTACGCGTTTTCGTTTGGGCACCTGAAGTCTACGAAGTCTTTTGAAAACGGTAGACTTCGCAGATAAAGCCTCAGCTACCCAAAGAATGCAAATTCTGAAAATAGTAGACTCGAGAGTCGTCAGACTTGGCGGAGAGAAATCCAAATTGAATGAGAATTCTGAAAGAAAGTTAAAGAGTTCAGATGTTGTGTTCGGTCGAGTCAACTGAAGCCATCGCAATACTCTTGTTATGAGTTCAGTGTTATGATTCGCAATGTTTCATTCTTTTTTCGAATGTTTTTAGAACTTTTCATCTGTCTGTCTGTCTGTCTGTCTGTCTGTCTGTCTGTCTGTCTGTCTGTCTGTCTGTCTGTCTGTCTGTCTGTCTGTCTGTCTGTCTGTCTGTCTGTCTGTCTGTCTGTCTGTCTGTCTGTCTGTCTGTCTCTCTCTCTCGCTCTCTCTCTCTCTCTTTCTCTCTCTTTCATTCACCTCTCCACTCTCTAATCAGTTATGTAAACAAGGCCAAAGATCTTCTTGAAATCTTGATGAAACGACGAAAGCAGCAGGTCATTACATCTTGATATAGTAGGGAAACTGCACTGTACCTTATTGCAAGCGACGGCTTGGAAGAGAGTCGACTTCTTGATGAAGTTGCGACGGCCTATCGTTGCTTCGGTCTAGATTTTATGCCGCAGTTGTAAGTTTTGGTAGCTATGCTTTGCTGTTTTGCATTGCGTGAAATAAGGTCCACCATCTTTTCCGTAATCGTCTATTAAGAAACTATTTATTTCCACAAAGGAAATCTCTAGCATATTGTACGTTATTGTCACTTCATTCCTGTATTATATTCCTAGGAAGGTTATAAACATTGGGAAAGCTTCAAAAACTTCATGTTTTGGAATGTTCGGGGAAGACGTAGTGAACAAAGAGAACGTTTTGGACCGTAATTTCTTAAGAAACTCTGAGTACTGAAAATCTGATAATTTAAGAAACTTTCAGTACTGGCCAAAATTCTTAGTTAAACAATTTAGTTAAAAGATACGGTCATATCAGCTACATGTAGTGCATTTGTAATTAAGAGCAAGCAAAAATCGTAAAATCGAAGGCACTACTTCTCGTAAATAAGTTCACAAAGGCTTGGATTTCCTGCCCCTGGCACGTACTAGTCGTTTATTTATTCATTGATTCATTCATTCATTCATGGATTTATCAATTCTTTCAGCTATATTAAATTTTCAGAAACATTGCCCTGCACCTTTACAATAATTACTTTGTAGCTGGGTTTCCTAAATTTGGGCCAATTCTTTGAGTAAAAGTTTCCTGCAGAGTTTCCCAGTTTTCTTAAAACTAAGGTTTGTGTCCGAAAAGAACCAGAAAGAATAAAGTCGTAATGATACATCTTCAGAGATTGGCAAGATACTCCAAGAAATATCTTATTACAAGATACTGTTATTGGGAAAATTAAGTATCTTATTACAAGATACTGTTATTCACAATGAAGAGTATCTTATACTAGATACTTAAGAAAAAGTATCTAAGATAATGTTTCAAGATACTATTTACAAGATACTGTGCCAAAGGGTACATGACCAATGTCTTCTACCATTATCCTTTATAGGTGGCACATTTTTCAATTCCTTGTACACACATATTGCAGTAATGCCTAAGTGAGTGCATTTGGTAATTCGTGCTCCTTAATCATGGGAAAATTGCCTCATGCCCCATTGTTGTGGCGACACGACTCCTATGGAGCATATTTGTTGAATTTATAAGAAATATTCCATTTTGGTTTTCTAGTCACTGAATTTTCCTTAGATGTTCGCCAAATATCATAATTTTTCCAAAAGCATCCACGAATGGTGCGGACGAGCGCAGTGGAGGCAATGATCGCCAGAACATGACGTTTTTGGTCTGGCGAGACAAGTCAATAAATGATTTCAGGAGATAGAGCACAATGAAGTCTTCATAAAATGAACCAAAGGTGGTTTCAAAGTTTTCAATAAAAGTCCTTGTTTGCCTTAAAGATCAGTAGTCTCTTAAATAGCCTGACTTCCAGATTTCTTCGTTTTGGATGCATAATTATACCTCCAAAGCTGAAAATCTTTCACCTTTATTCATGAAAATTTAATGATAAAAGTATCTTGGAACTTCAATTTTTTTTGAAAATATCTTATTAGAAGATACTATTATTCAGCCAAATTATCATATTATTACAAGATACAGTTACTGGGTACGGGAAGTATCTTATTACAAGATACTGTTACTGTTTTCAGTATCTAATTACCATCTTCAAGATAAAAAGATAAGATACTGCTCATCTCTGTACATCTTAGCATGTTTGTGTAAGGTGTAAGCCATGCACTGTTTTGGTTGAAACATTTTGCAACTCATGCAGAAGTAGAAATTTTTCTCTACCTCGAATCGACCAATGATCACAGCTAGCAGGGTTTCTTTTGCTGGAAGAGGCTACTAGAGTTTCTAAGACAGTTTCTAAAATATGAAAATAAGTGTATTGTCCTACTTTTGGTTGTTGTCCATGCCAGGTAATGCCATCAGATAACTAGAAAGTTCGTGTTATTTTGAAAGAAATGTACACTAAAATCCATACATGGGGAATGTTATATATAAATACATTAGTCACGCAAAGATAAAGTAAAGAGAACGATAAAGTGGCGACTGCCTTAAGTCTATCGTAGCTGTGGTTGAGATTTTATGCTGCAGTTGTAAGTTTGGTAGCTATGCGTTGCTAGGGGGCATATTCCTATCATGCATTGCGTGAAATGAGGTCTGCCATCTTTTCCGCAATCATCTATTATACTTCCCGATATTGGAATTCTTTAATTTCTTTGCGATCCGAGGGTTGATTTTCTTATAAGCAGTAAGAAAAAATACCTGTAGCTTGTAAGTCACCGTCGAAATGATTTTAAGAATTGAGGAGTGCAGTGTGAGGAACAAGTGCTCTGTGACAGCAGAAAGTATTAGAAACATTGGCCAAACTTCTCGATTGATGAAATTCTATTATCCCTTCCGAGGAAACAACTCGTTCCACCTTGCAAACTTTCTTCATCATGAAATTGTTTTCAAGACAAGATTAGCAAGTGTTGGGGTGTAGGCAGTTGAGGCTGTAAGGAGAAGGATTTCATCATTATTTTACTGCATAATTATTTGTCTGCATACACTGAGCAAATTGAGTATGGATTGATAAACATTCGGGGCGGCTCTCGGTAAGTTTTGATTTGCATTCTTCGAAAAACGAACCACAAACTTTGCCTTCATTCCTTAACCAAACTAGGCCAACATGACTAAGGATTTTTGAATTCGATGACATGCTGTTCTTGAATGTCAAGTTTACTGTTATCTGCAAAATATTTGCTGCTTCCCTTCCTGTTAGCCTATGTTTAGACCTTGAAAACGCTTGCATCGATTTCAACCTGGCGTAATTTCTTGAATATTTGGAATATCAGAAAAGATCGCGAGGAAAATGTGCTCGCAGCTTTGCTGAGCACGTACGAGAAAAAATATTTAGAAAATTTTGTAACAGATTTTATACCGGGCTTTAGAGGGAAGGGGTAAAAATTGGCCAAAAGGTGGAGTTTCCCATCATGTGATCACAAATTCTCGAACGGTATTGGCTTTCAAGGTGTGAAAATTTTTAGGGTGTGTCTGTGCGTCAGCCAATCAAAGATTTGGAGCCTTTGCTGTAATTGCTAATTGATAATTGCTAAAGAGTCTATGAATGATATAATAATCAGTTACAAATGAAATGCTTTACTGTGGCGGCCCTCTTGCATTAGCTGAGCATTAACGTAACATACGCTAGACACTTTGTAAGACCAGAAACAACACTGAAGTGAAATAACTCATGCAAAAGGGAATTCAAAGTAGACATTTTTTGCAGGGCAACCAGTTTGGAACGCGAGAATTAGAAGAAATGGGGAAGAACTTTTGCATTGCTCTCTTGAAGCTGAGTCAATCCTATAGTGTTAAACTGAAGCCTGACTTCTTCAAAGAGCCTTGCTTTTGTGACCAAAGAAGAAGCAATTCAGTTGACAAGATTGATCCTAGGTGAGAATTTATTTGTTTTGAAAGATGCTACATTGAGTGCAGATAGCAGAAAGTGCTTATCTTAAAGACCATCGTTGCAGTCGAAGGCTGCTTATTATTCTAGAAGCTGAGAAAATTTGAGATCTGAGCACATGCATTGCTAATGAGGCAACTGATAAAACAATAGCAGTCAGTCACGTTTTTGTGGACATGAACATCAGCTTCAATTTCGGTTTCCTATAATTTATATTCTCTACATAGAATTTATGATTCTACAGTACAACCAAACAACTAAACTACAAAGATCAAAGAGACAATTTTCCACAAAATTGATACAATGTTACAGAAAACTAAATAGATTATACAAATACAAAGAGGAGCTAAGTAAATATTAAACTGTATTTAGGGAATTACTTGAAGGATGTTCTTTCCCAATAGATAAACTAATCCAGTAGAGAGCATCCCCCCTTTTGTAGTATATGATCAGGTATATTCAAAAGAGTACTTTAGAGTTGTAAAATTTGCATCCTCAGTTCCAAAATTGCAAAATAGCCTAGACTTCGATTTCTCAGTCGACTTTGTTCAGTTGATAACTTTTCAGTTTTGTTTTGAAAAATCATTTTGATGAGGCATATCTGAGTTTCGCAGGTAATGCATTCCCAAGGTTTAGCACCAAGACATCGACTACACTTTAGACATTATTGAAGACTGTTTATTGGAGACATATTTTGGTCACCTTGACTGGCCTGTCTTATGGAATACTTATGAACGGATCAATTAAAGAGGAAAAAGTCATGAAAGGTAGTAGGGTAAGTTTATCAATAGAATCAAAAACGAAAGTGAAGAGTTGAAGTTCAAACACTTCAGAAAGTTCCAGCAGTTTAAAATCATTGAAGATTGAAAGAGAGGGGGATGTGCGAGGCTGAAGTGAGATGGCTCTGACTGCTTTGTTCTGTAATTTGAAAAATGGATCAATGTATGATGTAAATGCTTGACCCCAAACAATGAGACCATATTGTAACAGAAACAAAGTATTGTACAAGCAAACTGAAACATCTAATTGAATTCAGTTCCTAGTCGTGAAAAGCATTCCACATGCTCCAACTAGCTTTGTAGAGAGTTCATTGAGCTGATATTTCCAGCTAAGATCCTCATTCAGGAGGATACCTAAGAACCTAACCAGATAGAACTTTAAAAGATGAAGAACGAAAGATGATATATAGTTAGTCTTGCCAATGTTTAAAGATTGTTTGTTAGCATTAAGCCATTTTTTCACTGATTTCATCTACAATTCTAGTACAATTAGCTAGAATTTTGGATTCATAGTAGATGTTTGTGTCATTAGCAAAAGGGATAGAAAGTAAGTCTCTTAGAAGCATTTGGTAGATCATTGATATAGATGAGGAAAAGTAATGGACCCAATACAGAACCTTCAAGTACTCTCGAGTACCGAATAATCGTCCCCCGCTTGTTAATTTTTGAAAAATTTTCCAACCCCGCCGCTCTTATTCCAACCACCCCTTTTAAATAATTTTTGGAAAATTGAAATGATAGTAAACATAATTTCTGAATGAACGCAAGAGAATGTCTCAAAAGTGCATTCAACAGAACCAGAGTTCAAAAATAAATGTATCAGTAACATCACTGTTCACATAAGTATATAAAAGATACATGTTTACCTAAGAACACGACTATTTTCAATTTCTCCAGGCACCCCCCGATTATTCTAACCCCCCGATTATTGTTATATCGAAGCATGTCCAACCCCCCCCCCCCCCCCCGATTATTCTCATCTCCCCTTTTATTCGGTACTCGAGAGTACACCACAAGTGACTGAAATTAAGTCAGAGCTACTTCCATTAACAGAAACATCTTGCTTTCTCTCAGATGTGATCTAAACCAAATTTCTCATGTGCCGAACTCAACGCATAAGTGCAGTAAATACACGAGTTTACGCGCCACAAACTAAACTAGATAGTTCATATAACAATTGTATTACATATTTGGAGTGACATGATTAAGTTCGACGTTTAAAACGGAATCGCTGTAGACATGCTTAACCCTATCTGGACCGGGGGGGGGGGCTAAAATTGCCCCCTTCCAAGTTTTGTGTGGATAGCTTTTTTGATAATTCGTATGCTACTTTTCTTTTCGTGACTTTTCCTAACTATCTTTTCACATCTCCCCTTCAAAAATCGTCATGATATCTTACTTATTTCTGGAAATACAGAAACTTTTTAGAGAGTAGTTTTAATTTGCTGTTTATTACGGTGAAACCCCGATAACTTCAAACCTTGATAATTCTTAACAGAATGAAGATAACTAAATTTAATTTTCTGTGCAATCCTCAATTAAGAAGAGAATATGGAAAATACTCATTTTTTTCATTTTCCTGTTGATGACATAATTCATGTTGATGACGTAATTAACGTCATATATCTAATGAATTTAAGTAATACTGACTGTAAATATAAAATAACAAATTTCATAATTTTTGCAAAAAGTTATGTTCTTATTATAACTTGATGCTTTATCTGTTAATTAAACTTAAAACAAGAGTAATATTTCATTTGAATAAGCCTTTACAGTCAAAGTCAGTAAAACTTTTGCTTTTGATCAGAAAAAAGAAAATTACATTAGACGGCCGAGTTTCATCTTCCCAGCCCTGATCAATTCGGCATCCTGAGGAGCCCTCCCCCGGCCTGAGGATGCTCAGAAAAGCCCGGTCCAGATAGGGTTAATTTTCGCTCTTAACTGAGTTAGGTTGGCACATGAGAATCGCTACGCTTGAACCAGGCTTTACTTCGGCAGACCAAAATACTTTGTATGGGGTCATATGTATGACAAAATTCATAACATGCAAATTGATTGATCCATCACTCCAAACACTATTCCATAATTTCAAGCCACATGGTTGTTGCTTGAAATCTTTGACTCGTCGTCCAGTAATACATCGATTCGTGCTGTTGAATTCATGACACTTGAAGTCGTTTCATATCATTCATCAATTCATCATCATCGACTCGTCATCATCCTTCATGCATGCATCGTGTATTAACCGTTAACTCATCATCTAGTAATACATCGAATCGTCACTCTTCAAGTCGTTTCTTGTCATCCATCAATTCATCATGTTGCCATCCTTCGCATCCATACATCAAATCATCACCATCGACTCGTCATCATCCATCGTGTATGCATCGTATATGAATCGTGTATGCATCGTGTATGTATCGTGTATGAATCGCGCATGCATCGTGTTTGAATCGTGTATGCATCGACTAAGTCATTGTTCTGTTTTGGTGATACTGCTCTGAGCCGGAATCCCTTCCAAATTTTTTTCAGGGGGTGACTTCAAAAATTTACAAAACAAAGAGATCAAGTGCAGTAGACAGACACATCTTTTGCACCTCATTAGTTCTTTAATAAAGCCCGCTTAGAGATCAGAAACTGCAAAAAACTTTCAGTTTATGACCTGGTTCGTTTTAAGTGTGGCAGACATAGCTCTGATGTGCTGCAGAGGAAATGGTTTACCAAAGACAACTTCCCGATCAATGTCCTCGATAAATTTTCCTGTAAAATTGTGCAACAAGGGCTGTGATGCTGGATATACCCAAGTAAACATCCATCTAAAATCCTTTAAAATGCTTTGTTCTGAAAGAATCTCGCACTCATTTTGAAGAAGTGAAATGCCCTTCGAGTCGGAGATTGTTATGAACGTCCTAAGGAACTACAGATCTGATATTCTTCAGGTACTTTAGTGGTTTCTGGCTCAAATTTTTAGTTTCTCTTCGAAATTACCTCTACACGTATATTTTTTTATAAGAAACTAAGAATTCGGGCCAGTTCTGAAAGCTACTTAAGAATATCAGATTTCAATTTCAATTTATTAGACTTGCTACAGTAATATCAGGAGCGTCGTCTACTAAATAAAACGTATCTAAACTCGGAGTTACGCGTTTCTTAAAGCTTTAATAGCAATCTTCATTCCTGTGCCCTCGTGAACATTTCAAAACAAGGGCCTTTGAAGCCTTTCTGATTTTTAAACACTACTCAAGTACCCCCCCCCCAAGCAATATGATACAGGAAGCAAGTGTTAATAAAGTAAAAATATGTTGACGGTTTCCTCTATCAAAAAGAATTGTTTCTTAAGATATATTTTCCCAGCAGTGGAGTTCCTTAATTTTTTGGCGATGCGAGAGTTGAGTTTCCTATAAGCAGTTTCTTATAAAAACATACGTGTATGCGAACATAATAGCATTAATTGAACTTGTTCCCAGGCATTCATTCTTTGCAGCACATAAACTGCGTGAATTCGTACTGCAAAGAAACTTATACCAGTACCAAAAATCCTATGACGTTGCCAACTGGTTACGCAACTTTCAGTCCTGGCCCGGCCCCCGGCCTCGTAGTTATAAATATACTTGCACATCCCTGTCTTCTTTTTCTTGGCCCAGAGATGAAATTTTTCGATCAACTTTGCTCTGTTTTCAATCCACAAAAGTTCCTTTTTCTATCTACACTCATTAATAAGAAACGGTAGGTTCAATTTTTCGCAAGGCAATCGGAACTGTTTACACCAAAGGGAGCCTGTCTGAATGCGCATTGTATTTCAAGCTGAAATTCACAAATGCCTTAATGCAGCACAATCACTGAGAAGGAGGAAATTTCTGATCTCTGAACGGGCTTTATTAAAGAACTAATGAGGTGCAAAAGATGTGCCTGTCTGCTGCACTTAAACTCTTTGGTTTGTAAATTTTTGAAGTCACCCCCTGAAAAAAATTGGGAAGGGATTCCGGCTCAAGGGCACTATTACTAAACAGAACAATGACTTAGTTGATGCATACACGATTCAAACACGATGCATGCACGATTCATACACGATACATACACGATGCATACACGATTCATACACGATGCATACACGATGGATGATGACGAGTCGATGGTGATGATTTGATGTATGGATGTGAAGGATGGCAACATGATGAATTGATGGATGACAAGAAACGACTTGAAGAGTGACGATTCGATGTATTACTAGATGATGAGTTAGCGGTTAATACACGATGCATACACGATTCATACACGATGCATGCACGAAAGATGATGACGAGTCGATGATGATGAATTGATGGATGACAAGAAACGACTTGAAGAGTGACGATTCGATGTATTATTAGATGATGAGTTAACGGTTAATACACGATGCATACACGATTCATACACGATGCATGCACGAAAGATGATGACGAGTTGATGATGATGAATTGATGAATGATATGAAACGACTTGAAGAGTGACGATTCGATGTATTACTAGATGATGAGTTAACGGTTAATACACGATGCATACACGATTCATACACGATGCATGCACGAAAGATGATGACGAGTCGATGATGATGAATTGATGGATGACATGAAACGACTTGAAGAGTGACGATTCGATGTATTACTAGATGATGAGTTAACGGTTAATACACGATGCATACACGATTCATACACGATGCATGCACGAAAGATGATGACGAGTCGATGATGATGATTTGATGTATTGATGTGAAGGATGGTAACATGATGAATTGATGAATGATATGAAACGACTTGAAGAGTGACGATTCGATGTATTACTAGATGATGAGTTAACGGTTAATACACGATGCATACACGATTCATACACGATGCATGCACGAAAGATGATGACGAGTCGATGATGATGAATTGATGGATGACATGAAACGACTTGAAGAGTGACGATTCGATGTATTACTAGATGATGAGTTAACGGTTAATACACGATGCATACACGATTCATAAACGATGCATGCACGAAAGATGATGACGAGTCGATGGTGATGATTTGATGTATTGATGTGAAGGATGGTAACATGATGAATTGATGAATGATATGAAACGACTTGAAGAGTGACGATTCGATGTATTACTAGATGATGAGTTAACGGTTAATACACGATGCATACACGATTCAGACACGATGCATGCACGAAAGATGATGACGAGTCGATGATGATGAATTGATGGATGACAAGAAACGACTTGAAGAGTGACGATTCGATGTATTACTAGATGATTAGTTAACGGTTAATACACGATGCATACACGATTCATACACGATGCATGCACGAAAGATGATGACGAGTCGATGATGATGAATTGATGAATGATATGAAACGACTTGAAGAGTGACGATTCGATGTATTACTAGATGATGAGTTAACGGTTAATACACGATGCATACACGATTCATACACGATGCATGCACGAAAGATGATGACGAGTCGATGATGATGAATTGATGGATGACATGAAACGACTTGAAGAGTGACGATTCGATGTATTACTAGATGATGAGTTAACGGTTAATATACGATGCATACACGATTCATACACGATGCATGCACGAAAGATGATGACGAGTCGATGATGATGAATTGATGAATGATATGAAACGACTTCAAGTGTCATGAATTCAACAGCACGAATCGATGTATTACTGGACAACGAGTCAAAGATTTCAAGCAACAACCATGTGACTTGAAATTATGGAATAGTGTTTTGGAGTGATGGATCAATCAATTTGCATGTTATGAATTTTGTCATACATATACCCCCATATACTTTGGCCGGTAGCCTTGTGAAGACTAATACTCCTTCTGTGAAAAATCTGAGTATCATCCCCTATTTTCCAAACTAACTCACCTGGTTTAGAAATTTGCTTTGACCTTAGAGACAATTTTCAGCGACAATGACGAAAAGGCTGCGGCCAATTTTGGAGATATTTACCAAACAATACCGAACAATAAATCGTTCAATTTGCTCAATTTTCTGGTCATCACTGTGATATTTATTCCCATATTTTGATGCTTTTCTTAATTTTTTATGGTCTTGAGCTTTCGTCCAAGTGATCTGCAAGTTCCAACCTGTGCAAGTAGCCATGTGCCGATGACAACAGGCTGATTCCCTAGGGACAGGATCCTCTAAACCTTATTGCTCGTTTTTCCTGGGTTTTTCCCAGATTTACAGATTCTAACTAAGGCCCCGTCCACAAGTATACGTTTACGTTTTGTAAACGCATCGAATGTTTTCCGTCCACACTGATCCACTGAGCGTTTTAGCCTGTCCACACGTAAAGGCCAAAACAATGGGAAATGAATGATGAGCATGAAATCTATGACGTCATCGTTTACAAAAGTATGCGTTTACGACCGTCCACATGAAAACGCAAAAACAGTGTTTAAAAAAACTGCAAATGATTGGTGAATATGAAGTCTGTGACGTCACCGTTTACGAAAGTATGCGTTTACGACCGTCCACACGGAGACGTGAAAACAGCGTTTTCAAAAGTATCCACTTTGGAAAGCGTTTTCGAATGGATGCATTTAGGATAACTTGACACGCCGTTTACGTGTGGACAGAAGGTGTAAACGTATAAGAATGTATGCGTTTACAGACGTAAACGCATACGTGTGGACGGGACCTAAATGCGGGAGCGCATAGTGCTATTGGTCAGCAGCAAAAACACTTCGTAGCCTTGCTTGGAAAGAGACTTTACTGATAGCAATAGATAATGATGTATTGGCAGGAAACCTCAGTTTCAGGATAAATTGCAATAGTAGAACAGCGGCACTGATACTCATTTTTTTTCCTCCCTTCGAACCAGTAGGAAGACACACAAAAAAAAAGAAAGATTGATTATTCCATATTTGACAAATCCAGTTGATATTAACCCATTACTTAACCCATATCTGAGAAGTCCATGTTTTAATCGTTAACGTTTCAAAGCATGCAATGCCCCATCTTCAGAACCCCCAAAAATTACTGACGATCGAGCCACATTATAAGGAATACGAAACAAAGGAAATAAATAGCGCGTGTAAGAAACAACCTAATTAGTAAACAAGAACTGGCACGGGAATGGGAACAGACATGAAAAAGCAGGTGTAAATGATTAAAAGGAAATGGAAGGAGCAAACGTGAGATATAAGGAATAAGAATAATACGAGAGGAACAGAAGAAAACTTGTTATTAAGAGATGGTCTGTCCCTCAGGATTAAGAGGCTTTTAGAAATGAGTAAATCAGGGTTGTTATTGGTTCTATTAAGACTGGAGAAATTTTCAATAGAGGCATTATGTCCACATTGATCAAGGTGCTCAGAAATCACTTTGATCTTTTTGCCAACTTTATTTACTCCTAAGTGCTCTCTGCAGCGTGTAGCCAAATGACTAGAAGTTTGCTCGTAGTACCTGGCATTACAATCAGGACACTCAAATTTATACACCACACTCGAGCACAAAAGAGTAGACAAGCGGTCTTTGAATGGAAAATAGGACATAATACGTCTAGGACAGCGAAAAATAACTTTAAAATCAATATTCGGGTAACATCGTTTAACGAGTTTATTAAGTTTGGTTTTCACTGTAGTGACGCAAAAACGGCATACAAAATATAACAATATCTTTCTCATTTTCCGGAGCTTTTTCTTTTTATCAAGGAAGGACTTAATGATACGATCGATCAAAGTCTTAGGAAGACGTGTCAAAATCAGAATATAAACCAGTGTAAGTTTTTTTTCGGTACAGGCTAGTAGAAAATCCTGTATCGTCATGAGTGATAAGGACGTCAAGAAACGGAATTGAGTTATCATTTTCGAGCTCAACTGTAAACTTATTGTTCGGATGTTGGCTATTGATAAAATCAAGAAACTTTTCAGCATGTTCTTTCTTATGAAAAAGGCAAAACGTGTCGTCAACATACCGTCTGTATAAAACAGGTCGAAATTCATCAGGGCAACTCCCTAAAAAGCGTTTTTCGAGACAGCTCATAAATATGTTAGCAAAAGCAGGACCAAGGGGCGAGCCCATGGCTACACCATCAATCTGATCATACAGGCTCCCAATAAAGATGAAATGATTCTCTTTAACTGCCAAACAAAGTAGTTTTTGAACTCAGCGCGTTTAAAGGTACAATCCGAAAAGTCAAAGGAATAAGATTAATCAAAAATGAGGTCAGTGCACAGGTCGATAGTTTCATTAAGTGGAATATTGGTAAACAAACTGGAGACATCAAAACTGGCCATGACAGCAATTTCATGATAGCAATAGACCTCTTAGCTATTCTGCATTAGAGTCTGGATCGAGCAATGTTTTTATACATTTTTATACGCGAATTTCGATGGAGTGGCATTAGAGCTTCCATCGCTATTGTGCACATTCGAAAATTCTTCAAAATGTAAATAAACGTCGTTCCATACATCACTTCGATTAAGCAGCCTCGTTTTGGAAATTTGTCAAAATTCCTTCCTATTGTTCTTATGAAAATTTCGAGTTCAGATTCGGATTTAACATCCAAACATTAGTTTAGTTACATGTTTTTAATCTGCTGGCATTTGTGATGTTGATTTTATGACAATGTAAAGTTCAAAGATTTATAAGGAATTTGACCGTAAAAAATCGTTCGGAGTGAAACTTTACACCCTGGGTTATTTTCACGGTCAAATCCTAATTCTAGTTTTTGACCTATTCAGCTGCCCGCGTGCTTGAAGACAAATATGAAACCACACTATGTTCATCAATTCTTTGTTTAAATGTGTAAGTTGCTCCTTAAGCCCTAACTGCTTGACCCGGATTATCCTCGTAGCTTCTCTCGTTTCGATGTTTTACATATAATAGACTTTTAACCTATTCTGAGAACGAATCTCAATACACCACTTCAATTAACAGCCTCTTTTTGGAAATTATTCAGAATTCGTTCATATGAAATTTTGGAGGCCACATTCGGTTTTAGCACCAAAATTTTAGTCTAACTACAGGTTTTCATGTTGCAACCAGTCGTGGTGTTATTTTTATGGCGACATAAAGTTTGGAAATCTGTAAGGTATTTGAACCAAAGCTTTGTGTGAAAAATTGTAGTTTCTTCATTTTAATCAACGTTTCTCCCCGTTTAACATTTCTTTTACTTCCAAAGATAAAATCTTTGTGTTCCTCAAAATTTTGGGCTGCTGAGATATGCGAAAATCGAGAACCGGAAATTCTTAGCTCAAAAACTTTTACCTTAACCTTAAGTCATACACAAAATATAGCCTTGTTGTGAAAGTGATATTGTAAAACAGATCTTCTCTTTTTGCAGTGCTGAAGGTGACTCTCTACATGATGCAATGAATGACGATGAAGATGGTGCCATATGCACTGACAGTGAGGAAACGTTAATGGGAACTAATTTTTAGTCAATTTCGTTTTAAAAGTGCCCCATTTGGATCGTGAGTAAGTTTCATATAGTTTTAGAATAGCACTACAAAAAAGATATAATTATTTTCAAAGCATAAACAAACTGCGACGGATAAATTTTCTTGTTTTCTTGTTAGTTCTCAGTATTGCTGGAATAAAAGTAACGAGTAAAGTTTGAAACGTTGTTTTTTCTTCCATTCGCGTTTCTGTTTGCCTCTTCGAAGGGGAAGGTTTATTTGCTTCAGAAGTTAAAAATTTTAGCCTTGAGAAAGCTATATTGAGAAAGCTGATTGTTGATGACATACAGAAGCTAACACGGATAGGGCCGCGGAGAGAATTTGTGGGCCTCGGGTCAGAAAGCAGCATTGGCCCCTTGTCAAATGAGTTCCGAAAGGTACGCCTAAGGCGTACCCGTCATCATCATCAATCAATCATCAACAATTTATTTACAGTAGGCAAAAGAATTTTGAAATAGCAAAATTACTGCTAATTAAGGCCTACTATCTTAGAAATTAAGGGAAAATATATTACAGTAGTTTAAAAATAAAGATTGATACATATCATGATAGGTACCCAACCTGTGGTATATATATTTTGCAAAGTCTACAGTTGCAGCTCTCGCCTTTCTAGCACTTAGGGCGTATTCTTTTGGGCATCTGAAGTCTGTGAAGTCTTCTGAAAACGGTAGGCTTCGCAGAGAAAAATTTCAGTTACCAAAAGAATGGGAATTCTGAAAACGGTAGAGTTGGCAGACTTCGCAGAGAAAAATGCCAAAAGAATACCAATTCTGAAAACGGTAGGGTTGGCAGACTTCGCAAAGGAAAATGCCAAAAGAATGGGAACGGAATGCTGAAGAAATGAGAATTCGAATGCTTTTGTTCGACCGAGTGAATTGAAACCATTGCAATGCAATGTACTTTTGTTATCCCAATCCTAAGAGAAAAGAATCTGCGAAGTGTCATTGTTTTTTCGAATGTTTTTGAAAACTATCATTCACGAAACAATGCTCTCTGCGATCTTTCAAAAGTTTGCCAGCTTCAGGAGCAGAAGGTTTCGGAAGCCTCGGATCCCTACCGTTTCAGAAGAGCCCAAACTAATACGTCAAAAATCTCTCGGAAGTCTACCGAAAACAGAATGACCAAAAGAATGGGTTTTATAAAAAGCGATCTGAAGTCTGGGAAGCCTACCGTTTTCGGTAGAAGGGTACCAAAAGAATGGGATTTCATCTTCTACCAACTCTACCGTTTTTAGAAGATGCCCAAAAGAATACGCCCTTAATATGGTTTTTAAAAATAGAAAGTGTGGTTGCTTGTTTGAATATTTTTGGTAAAGTTGACCAAAGCCTGTTTCCTAGGAAGGATATAGTCTCAATTCCATATGTTTTTGTATGCACTTTTGGAAGCTATGAGTCGTTACCGTGCCTTAGGTTGTAACAAGTATTCCGCTCAGCGAAAATATCTTTCATGAAAGGAGGACTTAAGCCAGACTTTGTTTTATAGATTTCGGTCATAAGCAACTGTAGATTCTTTACGTGGATAGATACCAAATTCCTTTGATCCAAAAGAGACTCAAAATCTGCTTGATAGAGTACTATCGCCCTTATCAGACCACCTTTCAGAAAACTAAGATTTTTAGAGCGGTCAAAGAAGTTCTGGAAGGGAACTCACCTTGAATAGGCTTCTCATCTATAATTACAAACCTCAAAGTGAGATCTGTACCATCTGTTTCCTCATTGTGATGTTGGAGCCACACAAATACGGACCGATCTGAAACGCCTAAATTAGGCCGTATCGCCCTTGTCAGACCACCACAGAAAACGATGAATTCAGCACATCAAAAACTTTCAAAGGCCGTTGACAGTTCAACAAAGTATTTATTACTTTTTCAGAAAGCCAGAAAGTTACATGACCAATTCTAATTCGATCGAAAATGATTTCAAAATATTGTTAATTTCACTCCCGCTTTTAACTCTCTTATCCTTGACCTCAGTCAACTTTAACCACACGTTGCGTCAATAGTCTACAAAACGAAAGGGTTTCACGCGGTGGATGCACCTGGGCGGCATAATGTCAGTTACAGTGCTCTTCCAAAAGGAGCCTTCGGTCTCGCAATTTGTGTGCGATTCTCGAAATTTCTTTGGATATGAAACGAGGAGAGTTGGAGGGAGCATTCATGAAGACTATCCTATGTTAACTGAAAGAGATATTGAGAAGCGACACAAAATAGACATGGTACTTGGAAACATCAAAGGAAATGTGAATTGTACTTACACCTTCGTTGCAGGTAGGTCAACTTCTAAACTTTATTGCAAGTCTTCTGAGCAAAATAAAACAGCGAAAGCAAAGAAACATCAAAGAGATGACATCAGCAAACAACTTTCGCGCGCTTTTTGAAAAAGCTAGGCCCAAGCTCCCTTTGATTTTAAAATTTTACTCAAGGCCCTTGTACAAAACGGAATCGATGGTGGTCTGATAGGGGCGATATTACTCTAGTCTTTGTACGCAAAACGCAATGCTTTTTCATGGATATGATTTATTCTATGACTTAAAGTTCTGTCATAGAACATCCAAACAAGGGGGCAGTAGCTAAAATGAGATAAGACGCACCCGTGCGCCAGAGGCGCACCCACCTAGAGGAGTCCGGGGTATGCTCCCCCGAGAAAATTTTTAAGATTAATGTTGCTAGCAGGGATAAATAGTTATCTATCCCTATTCATAGTTATAGTTGTAAATAGTTACTATTTATCCCTGGTTGCTAGAATCGCTCGGTCACTATTTCCGCTTCTATAACGACAATCGTAAAATCAGATACAAGCTAGTCATCATGGATACGAATCATTATATAATAACAATTATCAGTTAGTAAACAACCATCTGTATGGGCATCTTTTGAGGATTCTTCAAATTTTTCAAACATCAAGAGCTGACAAATATTGAATTTACTGAATTTCAACCTATATTTCAATTATCTGAGAATGGAAAACGTTTTGATAAAAGCATTTGATACATACATACATACATACATACATACATACATACATACATACATACATACATACATACATACATACATACATACATACATACATACATACATACATACATACATACATACATACATACATACATACATACATACATACATACATACATACATACATACATACATACATACATACATACATACATACATACATACATACATACATAGGTTATATCTATTGAACTAGTTTAGCATAAATCGTAACTAATCGTTCAATGTGTCCAATAAACACCAGACATAAGGATTACCTTCTACCTAAGACAACCTAATCTTTACTACTTTTCTGCTCGTTTCATTTCATATTCTGTTCGGTATCTCCTCAGCTACACTTCCTTATCAAGTTTGCATCTTAAATTCCAAAGGTTCTTTGCACAAATTATATTTCCAGTAGAACACCATTTTAAGAGTCCCTTGGCCATTTCTTTCTTCATTTGATGTTTTAACAGGAGCTTCAAAGCTTGATTATGTACTGTTCCTAGCGATCCAATGATAATTGCATTGATACTACATTCAATTTCTTTGTTTGATAAAAATTCTTTTATGCATCTGTATTTCTCCAGTTTAGCTTGGTAGGTGGATTCAATATATAAATCATAGGGGCATGCAATATCTATGATGCTCACATCTGTGCCCATTTTCATGACGATATCCGGTTTGAGATCTAATATCGTTGATTCTTCTAAAAATTCAGGAAATGCCGTCTTGATGGTTTTGTTGACATAAATCTTCTCACAATGATGTTTCAGTTCTGAACTTATCTTTTCCAGGATGTGATCATGTCTTTTTGTATAATTGTTTTTCATTTTCTTACAACCATTTAGGATATGTGACATACTGTCCAAGTGATACCCATCTAATCGACATTCTGGTGGATGTTCCGGGTACCATAGTGACAATGTGTAATGGCATGGTAGGACACTATGCCTTGCTTTGTACCAGAAATTTAGCAAATTATCACTGATTTTAAAATTTCTATAGATGTTCTGTGAAAGAAGGTAGTCAGCATTGTTGATATCGATAAGGGTTCCTTGCATTGGTAGCTTTTTCAAATCTTGCAATTCTTCAGATAGTTGTTTTTCTAAAATCTCTTTTCGAATTACTTTTCCAGTGGTGAATATATTTTGACTTAACGTTCCGATAATAATCTTTGCTTTTCCAGCTTGATGTATGTCAGTTTCTTCAATTTTTTCCCAGTGCAGTCTCACGCCTACTTTGCTAACTAGGTGACACAGCTGGGGCCAGTCAGATTGAACCCCAAAACCACCTTTAACGTGTGTTTCCAGATTGCCACTTGCTGTTGTATTGAAACCTAGAAAGTTATTATCTTGAATTGATCTTTTAGCCCCACGTTTGTTGAAATCGAGGCTGAGTGAATTTCTGGCAACATATCGTATGTTGTCATCTTCATGGTTTAGCATATTAACAAGAAAACTAATCCTTGTTGCTCTATATACTGTTGACGGTTTTCGTATGCCAATGCCACCATACTGTTTTTTCATAAACATTGTTCGAACTGTCGTATTTGTATAAATATTGAACATCTTTCTCAGACATGCCGTCAGTACTTTATCAAGTTCTGCTAAATTTTCTTCTGTAAAGTTGACGTTAGGAAAATAATGTTCTATTTTTGACAAGGCTATTATACCCAACGCTTCGATTTTTAACGCTAGAGGTAATACACTTGCCGCAATTTTGTCCAGAATTTCAGAATACTCATCAATTATATTTCTAATAAGATCTTTGGGTTCACCTGCAACAGTCACTGGCTTCCCCAAGTAGGTGAAAGGTTCGTACCGCGCACGGACGGTAATTTGTTGCCCTCCTATTTCTATACACGGTGGCTTATCACTTTTGCTTTTATACCATCGGTTGGCTGATCTTCTTTCATAAAATATAGCACATTTATCTGGCCTTATACGTAAACCTGTGTCTTGTGTTTTTTCGATAAGGTTTTCCAACATTAATTTGATCACATTTTCAGAATGGTTTACGAAGGCAATATCGTCGGCATAACCTAAAACTGGTAATGGTGAAATTCTCTTTTCATCTTGGATGTTTTGATGAATAATTGCAAGCTGATGTACTTCTTTTAGGGATTTGTCCAGGACTATTATGAATAACACTGCACTCAATGGGTCCCCCGTTTTTGTTCCAACTGGTAGTGGGAATTCTTTTGATAGGTGTTGTCCACAAATTACTTCGAAATGTGAATCTTCGTAGATATCTGCTATGAGTTCACAATATAGTTTGTGGACCCCGCTTTCCAGTAGTGCACGAATCAAATATCCTTGATCTAAACTTCCAAACGCGTCCCTAAAATCCACGAAAATCGCATAAAATCGTGAACTTATGTGTTTGAAATCATCTATTGCCGTTTGCATCAAGAATATTAATTCTTGTCTATCTCTCTTCTTTATGTATGCTCTTTGCCAAAAATTAATCGCCGATCCGACAACGTTTGGTAATATCCGGTTGCATAAGCATTTTGCAAAAATTTTATAGATGGTTGGTAGTAATGAAATATCGCGAAGCGTGGTCAAATCCTCTGGTTTATAGTTCTTCTTTGGGTTTCTCCGAATTAATGCATGTTTCCACCCCCGTGGTGCTTTTTTAAACTTTTTTACTACGTTTAGGACTTTTGATACTTCAACATTGGTTTCAGATGGCTTTTTCTTGTAGTCCTCATAGCGAACACCATCTTTGCCCCACTTTTTTCCTCTCGGTGTTTTTCTAACAACCCTCTCAACCTCATCTGGCATAAATTCCGGTATTTCATCATGGTCGTCTTCATATTCATCTAAAATTGGCTTCAATTCATGTCTAACAATGTTGTATTTGTTGGTATAAAATTCTTCTGTCTTGTTTTTATCTACAACTGGATTAATTCTTTCAGGCCAATTTCCGTCATTGTTTATAATTTCAATTGCTTTCTTTTTATTTTCCTGCCATAGCTGAGCTAATTTCTCTCTGGGGACAGGTTTTGTGTTTTGTTGTTTTTGTTGTTGATTACTGTTAATTCGTAGCAACTGCTGTGATGAAAAATAATTCTGCACAGTTCCTTTGACATATTCTAGCTGTTTTCGTAAAACTTCCAAATTCGGTTGATTACCAATGCCAATACTAATATCTCTTTGACGGGGGAGGCTGAGTAAAACGCGTGTACAATACTTCACCAACTGAGGCTTCCATGGCCTACCCGAACTTCGTTCTAACTTGAATGATCCTTGTTTATCAATAAATATTGATGAAATTAAACGAATAACCTTACTCCACTGTTGATAATCACCATTACATACGAATTTTCCATATTCTACTTTCTTTGATGCCAGTGACTGTCTGTAAGCTTCCTCGTCATTTACAAAATCTTCCCATGTTTGATCACACAAATCGCCATCGACGAAAACATCAAAGTTATCAAATTTTCTTCTGAGGTATTTCGATTTCTTTTCCACAATTTTTCCAGATCCAAGAGCTCTTTTCCATTCTTCTTTTATCCTTCCAATAATTCTCATCGACAGGTGCAAATTGGACTGCTTTAACGACGGCAGTTACCACGGATATATCAGCCTAGAACTTCACTTAAGGAGCTGTCAAGAAACGTGACTGTCCTCCATGATGCCTAGGCCATACATACATACATACATACATACATACATACATACATACATACATACATACATACATACATACATACATACATACATACATACATACATACATACATACATACATACATACATACATACATACATACATACATACATACATACATACATACATACATACATACATACATACATACATACATACATACATACATACATACATACATACATACATACATACATACATACATACATACATACATACATGTTTTATATTAAACAGGTTAATCTATGGCAGCTGTGCAGCTGATGTGGACCTGTATTCTAAAATTTAATTACAGCGAAAAATGAGTTATAAAAGTCCTAATATTTAAATTATTTTTGCGTCCATAACTAAAATAGTTTAAAATTATAGAAAGTTAATAATAAATAAAGTTGCTAGATCGATTCATACTTACAAATGTTCCTTTTTTAAAGTCAATTTGGTTTATTTTCTTCTTTTCCATAGATGCTTTCTTCTTCAGCTGCATGTAAGTAAGATCCTTCCAGGAGTCATCAAGCGAATTCCATATGACTGGGCCTCTCAATCTTGTTGAATTTCTGGCATTGTCAGTTTTTACTCTTGGGATTTTAAAGTTCTTTGTTTGCCTCAAACTATAACAGTTTCTATTTTTCTCAAAGAGTTCAGAGACTTGGTTGACAGTATTATTGTCGTAGACTTTGTGCATGTATAAATCAGTCTCTTCTTATACAAATAGAATATGGAATCCCATTTTGCAACTTCTAGTATCCCTTCTGATGGTATCTGTTTGTCGATTTTGTGTATCGTCCTTGCAGCAGATATATGTACTTTTTCAGTTTCATTCCACATGCTTGGGGAGCAATTTCCCCAGACTAGTACTGTATACATCACTGCTGGTATTATCGTTTTAAAGTATTTCTTTTTCCTCTAAGAATTTCTTTGGTAGGTAGTTCATTGCCCTGATCTTTTTCACTTTTGCACCAAAGGCTTTAGATATTTTCTTTGCTTGTGGTTTCCAGCTTAACTTATTATCAACCAAGATTCCAAGGCACTCACATTCATCTGCATACTCAATGCCCTGCTCTTCAATCTTCAGTTGCGGTAATGGGCCGGTAAACTTTTGTCGATTCAAGATCATTGCTTTTGTCTTGTCCGGGTGAATTGTCAATTTATGCTTTCTACACCACTCTTGTATTTCATTCAGAGTTCTTTGTAATGCTATGCAGGCGTTATCTACGCTATCTTGGATTACATATGCTGTCGTATCATCCGCATACATTTGGATGTGGCCAGATCTTACAGCTCCAGGCAGATCTCTTGTGTAGATACTAAATAGCCTGGGCCCTAGGAGTGATCCCTGTGGTACACCATATGTAATTTGCTGAAAGTTTGACATCGCCTCTCCAATTTGGGTTTGTTGTTTTCTGCATTGCAGGTAATCATGTATCCACTCTGCAAAATCCCCTGCTATTCCAGAACTTTGTAGTTTTTTATCTAACACTACATGATCAACAGTGTCAAATGCTTTACGGAAGTCTATGAAAATTACTCCCACTGCTTGGCCTTCATCTAGTGACTTGGTCCACAGCTCTGTTAGGTATAGTAGGAGAGGTTCAGTTGAATAATGTTTCTTAAAGCCCCACTGATTGTTGTTTGGAACTAGTTTTGAGTGGTCATCTATGCTTGAGCATACTATGCTTTCCATTAATTTACCTGGTGTACTCAGCATACTTAATGGCCTATAGTTTTCTCTTTTGGGCTTTCCTCCTTTTTTGTACGCAGCCTTTAGTTTTGCTTTTTTAAATTCTGATGGGTACTTGCATGTCTGAACACTCTTGAGACAAATTCTTCCAAAGGATTCAATGAAAACTTTAGATGTGTTCTTTATTTCATTTGCTGTCACCCCATCTAGGCCTGTAGCTTTCCCAATTTGCAGCTTATTTATATTTCCTTTCAGTTTTGTTTTTACATCAGTTGTTATTTGCATAGTTGTTGGTGTAATGTTTTCTATATAGTTTGTGTCATCTGACTGTGTGTCAGGAAATTTACTAGCTAGATCAGGTCCTATATTTGTGAAAAAGTCATTGAATAAATCTGCCTTGACTTTATCATCAAACACAGCCTGTCCTTCATCATTTTCTATAGGTCCAATAGGTTCTTTTTTGTCCTTTCCATTCAATTTCTTTACAACTTTCCAAAAAACTTTTTGCCCCTTTGCTATGTGCATCATTCAGGCTTTCTTCCCAGTGTATCTGTTCTGCTTTCCGCGACATGTTTGTTACTGCTTTTCTTTTGCTTTTATAGGCTAGCCAATCTGTCTCCCTCTTTGTGGTCTTTGCTTTCTTTAAAAGTTTATATCGTTTGTTCATTTCCTTCCTGATTTCTCCATTCATCCATGGCAGTGTTTTTGAGCGCACTTTAGCATACCTGTCTTTGATGTAGTCTTTTCTCACATTTTCATACAGTTGGGTCCATGCCCAAACACTATCATCAATATCATCAAAAATATCACAAACATGCCATGGAACTTCTTCAAGTGATTTGTTGAAACCAGCCCAGTCACATTTTGACATGTTTGAAACTTTTTGGTACCTTGGGGGCACTCTGCCTTTCCTTAATTTCAGTGTGGCAAATACAAGGCTATGGTCTGCAATACCAGTGTCAAAAGTTCCTGAATTTAATATCAGTTCTTTATTACTTGTTATGATGAGATCTATTATGGTCTCTGAAAACTGTGTTGTTCTAGTTGGATTTTTTATCATGTTTTTCAAGCCATATCTTCTAAGCATGCTTAACAGTTGCTTGCCCTTGTGTGCAATTCCTCCTGGTCTTCTAGTGACATCTGAATTCATATCACCCATTATCAGCAAATTTTTCCTTCCATTCCAGGCAGCTTCAATACTCTTCTGCAGAGAATCATAGAATTTGGTGTCATCTGGGGGTGTGACTGATGTGTCAACTCTACCCAGACTGCCTCTGTGGTGTCTCTTTCTTCCAATGACTCTGGTGTGATTGGAAATATTTTCAGCTGTTCTTTATAATATAACAGACAGCCTCCCCCTCCTCTGTTTTCCCCACGATCAAAGCGTTCTACCTTATAGCCCTCTATCTTTATAGTTTCCTCTTTATCAGTATCTTTCAGCTTGGTCTCTGTAATCCCCAAGCAATCTATTCCTGTTGTTTCCAGTAGGATTCTTATCTCATCTAGCTTCTTTTTTGTGTGTAAACCATTCACATTGATGTGGGCTACATTCAAGTGGGGGCCTCCCTGTTGGAGCCTTGTCTTGAGATTGTCTTGATAGAAAAGTGGAAAGTCTAGAAGCCTAACAATCTCAAAAGGTCACCTTTCAATTACGAGCAGATACATTCCAAGCATTTTAAACTATGTAATTATCATTACCTAAAGGAACCATTTGCACAACGAGGAACCTTTTGCATGGCATCGAAGACATCGAAGAGAATGAGCGAAGCGAAAAGAGAGGGACAGGAGAGAGTTTGAGACTAAAAGGAGCAAAAGAACGCTATTTGACGTAGGTTGGACTTCGGGGAAGAGGGATACGGAATCGGATCTGGCAAAGCTAACAAATAATAAAAAAGATAGCGGAACTTTGGAAGAAAAAGGAGAGTCTGAGGAGAGCTGGATAGATTTCGCAAAAGAGCCTCAACCGTATGAGCAAGAAAGACATGTCCCTTAGACTAACTACCTTAGTCCCATTTTTCGCTTTGTTTATTGAAATGGATGATGGCACTCCGCTTCAAGTGGGACTGATAATCAAACTATCTGAAAAGCCAGCCAAAATTGCTGTGAAACTGGCGCGACCAATGAAATTACAGGGTTGCAAACAATAACTGATTATTCTCAAACTGGCCAATAGGATATCAACATTTCAACCTCATTCCAAGAATTAGCCTCCCTTTAGTGTCGAGGCTTCGAAAGTGATAAGACGTGCAAGGATCGCTGTCGATACACCACTTTAATTAAGCAGCCTCGTTTTGAAAATTTTTCAAAGTCTCAATCTATTGTTCATATGAAAACTTTGAGCGCAGATTCGGATTTAGCACTCAAACTTTAGTTTTCTTACGTGGTTTTAAACTGCTAGCAATTGTGATGTTGATTTTATAACTATGTAAAGTTCAAAGATTTGAAAGGGATTTGACCGTCAAAAATCGTTTGGGGTGAAACTTTACACCCAGAGTCATTTTTCACGGTTAATTAAATCCCTTATAGATTTTCAAACTTTAAATCGTCATAGAATTAACACGATGGCCGCTAGCAACATGAAAACTTGTGATCAAACTAAAATTTTGGTACTAAATCTGAATTTGGCCTCTAAAATTGCATATGACAGAATCTTGAATAATTTCCGAAAACGAGGCTGTTAATTAAAGTTGTGTATTGCTGTGGTGAAATCTGAAGAATGATATGGCCTTTAAAAGCAGGTCTCCTTTTTCAAAGTGAAAGAATCTTCAAGCTGTACACAGAAGAAGTACTCATCTTGTTTAAGGTTGGTTTGGTTTTCTTTACAACCTCAATGGAAAACGAATTTCAGGCATTTCAGAATTGGTGAGTTGTGATCGCGTAGAATGGGCCTAAGCTCTTTGCTTCCGGCATCAAAGCTAGGTTCCTCGATTTTTGGCTAGAATTTTGATTAGTTTGATTATGAGTCGTAGTTGTAGCGATTATTAGCCTATCAAGGAGCGAAACTACGACGATTTTCATAAGTGTCCCTATCAATGAAGAAGAAATTGGCCAGCCTTTGCAAAACTCAGATGAAGGTTCTGTTACCAGCAAAGATTCGGGTGCTAAAGAAAAGAACTGTGATGCAACAATAAGTGGTAGAAATGGGCACACCATTGATACTGATACTAGCCATGACTTGCTCCTTGCTCCTTGCTCCTTGCTCCTTGCTCCTTGCTCCTTGCTCCTTGCTCCTTGCTCCTTGCTCCTTGCTCCTTGCTCCTTGCTCCTTGCTCCTTGCTCCTTGCTCCTTGCTCCTTGCTAGTGAAGAGCCATTTGTCAGATGAAGAAATTCAAGCCATGATAAGGACCAATTCCAACTTTTCGAGGAAACGTGAATTTCTAAAAGATATCAATGGGAAAGCCTTTCCAACTTCTGCTTTTACCAAAAAGTAAATTAATTGGGAAGAGGTTGAGAGGGAATGGTTGGTATGGAATAGCAGAGAAATACTAACGAATTTGTAGTTAATTTCGTTTTAGAAGTGCTCAATCTGGATCTTGAGTAAGTTTCATATAGTTTCAGAATAGCACTCCAAAGAAGGTATAATTATTTTCAAAACATAAACAAACTGCGACGCATAAATTTTCTTGTTTTCTTGTTAGCTCTCAGAATTGCTGGAATAAAAGTAACGAGCAAAGTTTGAAACATTGTTTTTCTTCCATTCACGTTTCTGTTGCCTCTTCGAAGGGGAAGGATTATTAGCTTCAGAGTATACCTATATTGAGAAAGCTAATGCTGAGCATCCAAGGGCAAATGATGGTCCTTTTATGACCAAGGCCTTGAGGAAGGCAATTACTCTCGAGTACCGAATAATCGTCCCCCCCCCGCTCTTATTCCAACCCCCTTTTATTAATTTTTTGGAAAAATGAAATGATATTAGACAAAATTTCTGAATAAACGCAAGAAAAAGTCTCAAGAAGTGCATTCAACTGAACCAGAGTTCAAAACTAAATGTATCAGTAACATCACTGTTCACATAAATATATAACAGATAGGTGTTTACCTAAGAAAAGGGCTGTTTTCTATTTCTCCAAGCAGCCCCCCCCCCCGATTATTCCAACCCCCCGATTATTGCTATGTCGAACCGTTTCCAACCCCCCCCAATTATTCTAACCCCATCCCCCGTTTCTTCGGTACTTGAGAGTATACTCAGAACAATGGAATGCTTTCAAAAAGAAGCGCAACAAACGTGTAAAGGTATTGCGAAAATCGAAGGTTGATTACTACGGGAATCTCGACTTGAAAGATATTTCAGATGATAGAAAGGTTTGGATTTTAGTTTCTTTAGGAAATGTATTTTAGGAAATATTTAGTTTCTTTATTGTTATTTATTTGTAAATTCGATTTGGATTAGTTAACTTGTATATATTTAAATAATGTATATATTGTTAGCTATTGTAAATAATCGAATCAAAATAAAGTTACACACACACACACACACACGGAAAACGGTAAAGCCTCTTTTTTCAGATAAAATTCAAACCCCTGGAAGCATAACCTTGTTATATGGTGATGAACTGGTCTCTGATGATAAGAAAGTTGCCGAAATCCTAAACGAATACTTCGTCAATATCACTGCTAGCCTAAAAATTTCAGGGGTAGAGGAGAATCTGGCAAAACCAAACGAAGTACGTGACCCTGCAAATATTGCCTAGAGTCGATTACATGTCGTAGTTTCGCTTTTAGCCTGAACTGATATCGCTACAACTACGACCTAATCCCATACGCTTGCTGAAACGGTAAAGTTCCGTACTGACTCTATTTGAAACCTTTCCGTTGCTCCACAAAAAGTTCGACTGAGCAGTGTTGGAGTTTCTACCACTACAAAATGAACATTCGAACATTCTGCAAAATGTATCAATCTGTTGTTCGATTCGCATTCTTTTTTAGAATGTAGCTGCGGGCCTACATCTTCTGCTACTTTTTCCTCACAACCACTAAGTCTAAAATGCCTTAAAAATCAGTTTTCTAGAACTACTGTACCATCAAATTAGGTATCAGTACTTTGGTAAAGGATCATTCTTGCCACAAAAGCAAAACCACCTTGCTCTAAGCCACATGCTGATCGGTAGACTAGGGACCAGTACTTTGGTATAGCCTTTAGTATCTGTATTGTTTTTCGTTAAAGATCATTTAGGGTAGCCATGCCTATCATGCTCCCAATGATATCGTTGATGTAAATATGTTTTGTTAAATTGTAAATTTTTAGATTGTGTATATAAAAAAAAATCGGTAGATGACGGGGCGACAGACCCCTGTCGCCAATTGAATTTTTTGCCGCGTGTCCGTAAGGCCCTCAATGGAGCCGAGCGATGACAACAACAACAATTCAACTCAATGGGATGAGCGTAGGTAGTGAGGCTAGATATTGCAGTAAACATGTACAAGCGCCATTCAATAAAATATGTATGTTGCGTGTGGTACTAGTATGCAAATTAAACGATAATACTGTAAATGAAAGATTTAAGTACCAATGTAGCATATATGTTAAAAACACGACGTTTCGAGCGTATACTCGTTATCAAGTGACTCGAAATCAGTCGAGCCGAGCAAAGAGAAGACAAGATTCGACGGATAGGAAAGAATGTGAGATGCGACGTGACGTAGCATGAATAAGGAAAAGGGAGGAATTGAGAATAGAGTGGGGAAGTGGCCTATTGCAGATAAGTAAATTGCTTATTAAGTCCACTAGGGTAAAGAGTTTTCAAGTCAAAGATAGCATTTCTCCAAGGTCTTGCGTCTGATGGCATCCTGAGGTGCATATAACAAGCCAAGAATGGACATATCGTCAGCTGAATGATTAGTTGAATTAAAATGTTTGGATATGTTGCTGTCAGGATCGTTTTTATGGCTCTATCGGTCACTTGATAACGAGTATACTCTCGAAACGTCGTGCTTTTAACATCTATGCTACATTGGTACTTAAATCGTTCATTTACAGTATTAATTGTTAATTTACTTTATTCATTTAAATTGTTCATTTAATTGTTCATTTATTAATTGTACAGTATTAAGTGTTCATTTACGGTTTAATTTGCACACTAGTACCACACGCAACATACATATTTTATTGAATTACACTGGAATCAAGCGTGTCACTGGCTCTTTCTCTTTGCTTCTACTAAATTCTTGATGCCGTAAATCAAGCGCTGCACACAAGATGTTCGACGTGACCTCATCGCATTCATTGCTAAGTATCCTGATGATATCAACAACATTGCCTATGAACTTGGTATGTTTACATTTAAGAAAACAAGATTTACAAGCCATGCCTTCTTCCTCAGCAGATGTCTTCGATCAAATATTACACCTAAGGGATTTAAACTTAATTTTTATTCAAATAATTTGTCACGAAAGCTTGAGAAACATCTTCAAACTTGTTTAAGAAATTTAATCCGCACCACATTACAACAAGATAAGGATACTGCACAAATGTGTTCTGACAATCTACAATAGGCGATTACGCTAAAGATGGGGGTGAGGAACTTTTTACCAAGATGCACTGCGTTCTTTAATCGTATTCCTATAGAATCGTTAAGGATTCGTATTTAGCATGCAATGCATCTTGGTAAAACGTTCCTTGCCGCCATCTTTAGCGTATTTGTCTATTGCTGGCGAATCCTTTGCGAAACTTATGCACAAACTTTGATGACTTTTTCTTGATTCGTCAGAAGATCCATGAACTTAATCAGCTAATTTACAATGCACTCAAAGAAACAAAAGAAAAGAAATGCAAAGAACTTGTATCAGCAAAGTATGGCGATGATAACAAAATAAGATCAAACATTCCAAGAAATATTGTACAAACCATCCCGCCATTTTGCTCAGAGAATGATTATGCATTTATTGAACATGATAATATCGACCCAAGGAAACATCTTAACCGTAGTCGTTTACATTTGAATAAAGTAGGAGATTCTTTACTTGAAGGTAATCTTCTACATGCACTTCGTTTCTGACTGAATGAAACGAAGTGTTGTGAAGTAAACAATGAGTTGGATGCTACTTGTGAACCATCAGGGGAGGATGCCGGTGATCGTGATACTGAGCCTACTGGGTCTCATCGGCCTCTTGGTTTTCAGAGGGGTATGGCAATTGCATCCCTGAATATCAACGGTCTGCGTAGTCACCATGATGAAATTAAGTTGCTTTTAAATGACAAGGAAATTCATATTCTTGTCCTAAATGAAACTAAGCTCGACGGTTCTGTGCCAAAAGAGCTGACTGAAATTTCAGGGTATCAACAACAGCGTCTTGACAGGACTTGTAATGGAGGCGGTGTCTCACTTTATGTTAGCGACTCCATAAAAATGACACCCAGGCTTGATGTGCCTTCAGAGGGACTAGAACTTCTCTGTGTTGAGATATCTCCACCTAAAAGCAAACCCTTTCTTGTTGTTGCTTGGTATAGACCACCAAATGACCCAGTTGATTCCTTTAATAAGCTGGAAAAAGCACTTGCTTTCCTTGACAAGGAGGGCAAAGAAATCATTCTCCTCGGAGACACAAATTGTGACCTTGCCAAGAAATCAACTGATCAGGCACCGGATAACTACGCAAAACACATTTCTAGTTTGTATGAGCTTTTCAGCTTCAAACAGCTCATAGAGGAACCAACAAGGGTCACTCTTGACACTGCAACAGTCATTGATCATGTTGCTACAACATGTCCCAGAAACATTATCAAATCAGGAGTGCTTGAGGTTTCCTTGAGTGATCACTATATGGTTTACTGCATTCGGAAATTCAATGGAGCAGTTGAAAAAGGTCATAAAAAGATAAAGACTCGAAAAATAAAAAAATTTTAATGAGGAAGCATTCCTTGCCGATGCTTCTGGGATATGTTGGGAGCAAATGCTTACTGAAACCGATGATATCAATTTGCTCGTCAACTACTGGTCTGAAATGTTTTCTCTGATTATTGAAAAACATGCGCCTTTGATTGAAATGCGGGTTTCTGAGAAATATTGCCCCTGGATTGACAAGGATCTTAGGGATTTGATGCGGACAAGAGACAAACTAAAAAAATCAGCAGTCAAAGGCAAATCCCCAATCCTTATGGATTCTTACAGACAGATCCGTAATAAGGTCAATGCACTTAATGTTCAGTTGAAGAAACAGCATTATACCAATAGGATCTCTGCATGCAAAGGTAATATGAAAGAATCTTGGAAAGCAATGAATGAACTTCTCAACAAGAGATCAAAGTCAAGTAGCATTGATTGTCTCAAAGAATCTGGTACTGAAACTCGGAACAAAAAGGATGTTTCTAATGCAATGAACAATTTCTTTTGCACAATAGGTAGGGATCTAGCGGATAAAATACAACTTGCCGCTAACCCCCTTCTTTCTGGTGAATATGTACTTAACAAAGATAAGACCAAGTTTAACTTCAAGACCATTGAGTTGAAAGATATCAGGGATGCATTTGCCAAGGTTAAAACAACAAAGAGCTTTGGGGTTGACAATATCTCTAGTTACTTTTTGAAGCTTGCTTTGCCCTACATTGAAAACTCTCTGGCTTTCCTGGTTAACACATCCATTGAAACTAGCCAGTTCCCAGATTCATGGAAAGTAGCTAGAATTACTCCGATTTTCAAAGAGGGAGATAAGACTGAAAAATCCAATTATCGTCCCATATCAGTCTTGCCTGTCATCTCAAAGCTCTTCGAAAAGCTTGTTTTCAACCAGCTGTACCACTATATGAAAGAAAATAGTCTCTTTACATCTGACCAATCGGGGTTTTTGCGGCTACATTCCACACTAACTTGTTTGCTTAAAATGAGTGATGACTGGTACAACCGGCTTGATCTCAGTAAGCTTGTGGGATTGGTATTTATTGACCTAAAAAAGGCATTTGATACGGTCGACCATGATATTCTCTGCAAAAAGCTCGAACTATATGGAGTTCAGCAGCGAGAGTTGTCTTACCTATCCAACCGCAAACAATTCTGTAGGGTTAATGGTGTTGATTCAAATGATGCGGAAATAGAAGTGGGAGTCCCACAGGGTTCATGCCTGGGCCCTCTTCTATTCCTCCTTTATATCAATGACCTTCCCCAGGCCGTCCAAGATTCCTCTGTGACAATGTATGCCGATGACACGAGTCTTTGTCATCAGTCTCACGACTTGACTCAGCTGAATGAGGCTATTAATAGCGATCTCAAGAAATTGGAGACGTGGCTGAATGGCAATAAGCTTTCATTGAATGTGGCAAAAACTCATTCAATGCTCATATCCACTAAGCAGAAAGGCAGCTCTCTCAGAAGTCGAGATAAAGCTTTGGAACTGAAGATACGCGAATATGAGCTCGAGGTAGTTCAAAAGACAAAGTACCTTGGAGTGCAGATCGACTGCAAATTAGATTGGAAAGAGCAAATCAAGGCTGTTTCTACCAAGGTCTCCAGGGCGATCGGCTTTTTAAAACATGCTAAATCCTTTTTACCTATGGCAAGTATGAAAACTCTATACACAGGTATTGTCGAGCCCCACTTTCGATATTTTTGTTCTGTCTGGGGTTGTGCTGGGTCTACAGACATCAACCAGTTGCAAAAACTTCAAAATCGTGCTGCTAGGATCATAACAAACAGCAGCTTTGATACCCCAAGCAGACCACTTATTACAGAGTTGGGCTGGAAGACCGTTGAAGAACTCATTGGAAATGAGTCCAAAACAATGGTCTTCAAGTCACTCAATGATTTGGCTCCTCAATACTTGTGTAATCTCTTTACCAAAAACTTAGCATGCTCCTCCCGCATCCTCCGGAACACTGAGACTGATTTGAGGTTGCCAAAGAAAAGATCAGCAAGTGGACAAAAATGCTTTTCATTCCGGGGAGCTAAACTATGGAATAGCCTTCCCGCTGAGTCTAAGACGGCATCCTCCTTGGGTAGTTTCAAAAAATCAATACAGGGTTGATTATTTCCTTTTTTATTGTAAATATCATATAGTTGTAAATAGGTTTTTGATATCATGGGTTCTTATTTTTTGGCATTCTAATTGTATATTGTAATTAGTTTTTAATTGGAGGGCCCCTTGAAAAGCAACTTCGGTTGAAGGGCAACCCTCCCTAAACAAATGAAATATGAAATATAAGATCTAAGGAAGAAAGATATCTCTTAAGTAAGGGACTTAAATTTGTTCCAGTCTCGAAAACGATTGATGAATTCCAATCAAAACATGATACTGAATCCTTTTTTCGCCGTCTTCGCATGAAAGCCCATTTTAGCAACATCAATGATGACCAAGAAACCCAAGACTCTGGTGAAGAAGAAACTCCTAATGATCTTCAGGCAAAGAAAATAGCCAAGCTTTCCCTTCAAAATCAACATGGACCCCCAAGGCAGGAAAGTATGCAGCGTTGGACCTTTACATTGACAAGTGCAGGTATGAAATTTCTAAACTTAATTTTGAATCAAAGCAAACACGATCTAATCTCAAATCTCAAGAATGGAATGCCTTAAAGCAATTAAAAATTGAGACGACATCGATATCAAGCCAGCAGATAAAGGGGCACGAGTAGTTGTTTGGAGTAAAGATCTATATGTCCAGGAAGGTCAATCTCAACTACAAACCACTTCCTACCAGAAACTGGGCAAGAATCTAACCAAATCCTTAAACAAAACCATCATGAATTTTGTCAAGGAAGAAATCAACAACGAAAATCTCCCATCTAATGCCTCTGCACTATTTTTGCAACATCCTCGAACTTCTGTTTTCTACATGCTGCCCAAGATTCATAGGCCCAGTAATCCTGGTCGCCCCATCGTGTCAGCCATTTCCTGCCCCACTTCTCTAATAGCAGCCTATCTTTACACCAATCGTCCAAGATCTTCCTACCTATGTCAAGGATTCTTCCCACGCCCTTCGCATCTGTAAAGAATTCGAATTCACAGGACCAAACAAGTACCTCTTCACGATGGATGTTAAGTCACTATACACATGCATTCCCCACAATGATGGCCCACAAGCTTTAAAGTTCTTCCTTGACAAACGACGTCATCAAAGCCCTCCAACTATCACTCTTCTTCGCCTTGCAGAATTGGTCCTAACAGCTAATGCCTTTCTATTTAACAGTCAATATTATCTTCAGAAATCTGGTGTTGCCATGGGCAGTAAACTTGGCCCAAGTTATGCTTGCCTCTTCGTAGGCCATCAAGAACAGCTGATCTATGAGTCATATGATGGTCCTTTGCCTTGCCTCATCAAAAGATACATCGACGACATTGTTGGTGCAACCTCTCTTCCTCTGGCCGATCTCCAAAGATTCATTAACTACACAAGCAACTTTCATCCAGCCTTGCAGTTTACCCATTCAATCACCGAAGAAGGCTTGCCATTGTTGGTGCAACCTCTTTTCCTCTGGCCGATCTCCAAAGATTCATTAACTACACAAGCAAATTTCATCCAGCCTTGCAGTTTACCCATTCAATCACCGAAGAAAGCTTGCCATTTCTGGACATCCTCCTTAGCATCTAAAACAACCGAATCTCAACATCTATCTTCTACAAGCCTACAGATGCCCACTGCCTCCTCAACTACGAATCATCACATCCGAAGAAATGCAAAGACTCCATCCCCAACTCTCAACTCCGCCGTATCCGCCGCATCTGTTCAAATGATGATGATTTCCATTTAAAAGCAGAGGAAATGTCTTCCTTCTTTAAACAAAACAGCTATCCGGAACATGTCACTCAAGCAGCATTGAAGAAAGTTAAGGATCTTTCTCAAGATGACGCACTTCTTCCATCGAACAACGCAACCAGCAACAACCGCATTCCTTTCACACTGACATATCACCCTTTTAACAACAATGTAAAGGACATAATTTATAGCAACTTCAACATTCTCATCAACGATACAAATACAAAGAACATCTTCGATACACCTCCACCAATGGCCTTTCGCAGAGACAAGAACTTGAAGGATCACCTAGTCAGAACCAACCTTACTACTACACAACAGTCTGGTACTTCTCCCTGCCAACATCGCCTCTGTCAGAGCTGTACCCACATCAACCAATCGACCACCATCACCAACCAAAACCATTCCTTCAACATCAGATCTCCTTGTACCTGTTCTTCATCCTGTGTAATCTACTGTATCATCTGCACCAAATGTCAATCCTTTTACATAGGCGAAATTTCCCGACAAATCACCAACCGTTTTGGAGAACACAAACGCAATGTAAGAAACAAGATCCATCTCGAAGTAAACCATGAAAACAATCCTGACAGCAACATATCCAAACATTTTAATTCAACTAATCATTCAACTAACGATATGTCCATTCTTGGCTTGTTATATGTTCCTCAGGATACCATCAGACGCAAAACCTTGGAGAAATGCTTACTCTTTAACTTAAAAATTCTTTATCCTAGTGGACTTAATAAGCAATTTACTTATCTGCAATAGGCCACTTCCCCACTCTATTCTCAATTCCTCCCTTTTCCTTACTCATGCTACGTCACGTCGCATCTCGCATTCTTTCACGCCCGACAACCCCTAGTGACGTGTGACGTCACGTTGAATCCTCGAAGCTGTGGAGGCAGGTGGAGGTCATGTGATTTTTGCGCGCCCTTTTTATGATTTCATCACGCGTACACACCAAAAAACATTTCATTTTTGTAAGATCTGATATTGAGCGTGTTTAGTGATAAAAGCAGTGCAAAAATTGAAGATTTTGATGATTTGGAAGCAGAGAAACAAACGCTGTGACAGCCAGCAGGTAAGCGGATCCTCTTCGATTTCACGAAAATCTCGTAGGCCTGGAATTGCTACTCAACATTAACCTTTGAATTTCTTATCCATCTGCTGTGATATTCCAAAGATGTTTGATTTTGTTTGCAAGAACAGACTTCACAAACTTAATTTCCTTTTGTGTGGGATATTTTGAAATGAAATTACCCATTTCCAAGTAGCGTTAAATTTTATGGCTCTCATCAGATTTTTCCTTCGCTTGGTAAGACGAAAATTCATCATTTTCATCCAGGGTTGTTTTCTCGAGAAGTGACGAATTTATTTGAAAAGCGAACTATCCTATACCATGCAAAATTTATTTTTCTTTCATTTGATATGGCACTTTGGCTTCCGTTTCAGATCCTTTGAACTAGGCGTGGATCAATTTCGCTTTGCAACTCCATTGTTTCTGTTAGGTCAACAAGTCTCCACCTAGACTTTCTGTCTCTTTCTCAGTCATAAGTTCTCTGTTTGATCGATAAGTTGGCATTTTCTGGAACGACATTCATACTTTCTTCCAAAAACCAATTAAATTGTGATTCTGTAGCTTTTTCTGAACTTAAAGTTGCATTCCACCTGCATGTTGAATGGTAGCAATTCCGTTCGTCGAATTTTACCAAAATTTCACTTTTTCATTCAAGGCTAATTTTCTTCCAAACGCTACGTCCTATGAGAAAGAAACCCTACCTATGCCATTCAAAATTCGTTTCCCTTTCTTTTGAGCTAAAGTTTTGTATACTTTTTGTTGTTGTTATGAAACCTATAAAAAGGCGTGGACCAACTATGAATTTTGTACCCATTATTTTGGTTAGGCCAGTCTGTCTCCATCTCCATTTTTCAACGTTTTCACGGCTTTCTGCCGCCTTTGCATCCAATTTTCTTCGATTTTATTTCACTATAACCATATTTCTATGCAAAAATCACTACTCCCATGAAATTTTGGCTTTATCGTGTTTCTAGGGTTTCTTTCAACTTGCACGCCATTCATTTACTTATCGCTTCGTCAAATTTTACGGAAATTGATCTGATTCATTAGGAGTGTATTTTCTTGCAGAAATGACAACTTATAGAATAAAGAATCGCCCTAAGCCACGTAAAAATTATCTGCCTTTCTCGTGATGTAAAATATGACTTGCTTATTATTGGAGTTTGTGAGCCTATCAACTAGGAGCTGGCCAGGTTCATCCCTTGTTCCCCTCATTTTGGTTAGACCAGTCAGTCTCCGCTCCAACATGTTATGCTCTCTCACGGCTCAGAAGTGTTCTCTTAGCCTACCGTTTAGGTATATAGCATCCATTTTCTTATAGCTGAATATACAATATGAAAGTTCTAGATTGTGTAAGTAGTAGTGTCATATTTTGGAAAATTCAGTCCTGTAACAAGAAATTTCTCTTCCCGAAGCATTTCTTCGACCTGTTTGATGTTGGAAAAGTTGTGCCAAATAAGGATGAACCAATACCATATATGAGGTTTACCAGAAGAATTTATGACCGGTCTTCAAAAAAACTTGATACCCGATCACTTAAACTTTTGGAATGAAAACAAATTTCCTGTGAACAAAATCTCTGATAAATTTGCTACAAGTTTTGCTCAGGTTCGTTGACACAGGTTATATTTTTATTTCGCAAAAATCAGGCCAAAGTTCGAGAAAAATTATGCTCCTATAGAAATACTATCACCATCAGAACGAGGCTACGGATGTCGAATGATGGGTTGTCGGGCGTGTCTTTCCTATCCGTCGAATCTCGCCTTCTCCTTGCTCGGCTCGACTGATTTCGAGTCACTTGTTAACGAGTATACGCTCGAAACGTCGTGTTTTTAATATCTATGCTACATTGGTACTTAAATCTTTCATTTACAGTATTATATCGTTCAATGTACAAGCGCCACCCAAGTATGCAACTGATAAAGCACAGGGTAACTATCAGTGAAAAATTTTCTTCCCAGCAAGTTTCTTTTGGAGGAGATATCGAGTCAGCTTTAAGAACTTAGATCCAACTAAAGCTTCTCGTTTTGGCAGTATACCTGTGAAAATGTTGACTGAACATTCTGATTTGTTTTCTCCATTGGTACAACTCTTCATTAACCCTATTAGTACTGGAGGGCGTTTTTCGCCCCCCCCCACACTTTTCTACATTGCACGGAAATGGCCGGTAATTTGACCACCAAACTTTGTGACTTTTAGTCAAATTTAATTGGTAATTAAAGTCTCGATATTTCATTGTTCTAAATCTGGTCACGTGACCACAGCAATACCATATTTGGAGATTGGTCAGCAAAAAATTCATCAAACCTCCATAGGTTTTGTTTCGTTTGTCCGATTGATCTCAAGCATGCACCATGCATATTTACAAAATTACAAAATTACAAAGCTACATTTGATGAGTAATTTCATTTGATATATATTTCATATTTGCTGACATCAGCAAAATTTATTATCTATAACATTATAGTGTATTAGACAAGCCGTTATGTATTAGCCTCGTAAAGATGTATAGGACTTCGGTGGATGTTCAGAGTGGAAACATGGCGTCTTCCTTCATGTGCTCTATCGGTCTAGCGTTAGGTTGCGGCGGATCTTCGGCAGCGCGCGCGTAGACACAATATAATATGGCGACGAGTATTCTCAAGAACCCAAAGAAGGAATAGAAGTAGGTATTTTAAGCCACAGACTTTGCATCATGTCAGACGAGGAGAACGAATTAGGCAAACAAGCTCAACCTCAACCAGTAGCTGTTCATTTACCCCCAGTTAAGGAATTTGATCCCAAAGGAGACCCCTCTACGGTAAGCCAGAGATGGCAGAAATGGAAGAAATCGTTTGTTTATTTTCTTAATGCAACAGGTATTCAAAATGATAGCCAAAAGAGGGCAGCACTTTTGCATCTTGTAGGAGATGAAGTGCAAGATATATTTGAGACATTACGTGAGGTAGGGACAACCTATGAGCAGGCAATAGCCAAGTTAGATAGTCATTTCGATATTAAGAAAATATTCCATTTGAAAGATGTGTATTTCATGAGGCAGGCCAAGAACCAGGAGAAAACATAGATTCATATGTCACTAGGTTAAAAAAAGTTAATTATTCATTGTGAATCCATATTCACAAAGCAACACAAAATGAAATTAGAGATCAAGTAATAGCAAAGTGCAAATCAAGTAAGCTTGGGAAAAGATTGCAACAGGAACCAGATCTCACATTAGAAAAAGTTCTAACGATAGAAAAGCTCATGGAACAATCAGATCACCAAGCAAAGAAGATAGAGCAGCAAAATGGTGCAGGATCATCAGCTGACACTTCACAAGAATCTTTCTCAGACCTGAACAAGATCAGATCAAATAAATTCCAGCACAAAAGTAAACAAGGAATAAACACAGGAAGTCAAAGAAACACTCAGCAAAGACAACAATGTGGAAGATGTGTAATGATCAATCACAAAAGTAAAGACTGCAGAGTGACAAAAGGAAAAAAGTGCATGAATTGTGGAATCATGGGACATTTTGCAAAATATTGTAAAACCAAAACCCCAAAGAAATCAAAGAGTCATGAAGTAAAAACTGAAAGCTCAAGTGATGATGAATCATTTGTATTCAAAATTGAAAGCAAAGAAAGACCAGTATACCCAGTTAATATGAATGGTACACCAATCAAAATGTTCATTGATACTGGATCAACATTAACCCTATCAAGCCTAGGGGGGCTGAATCAGCCCCCCTTTTGGTTTTTTGTCTGTAGATTTTTCCAAGTGCACATACAAGACCAAAACTTTCTGAGTTTTAGCTTTTATCTTTGTCACGATCGAAAATTAATTTTTTGAAAAAATAAATTTCATTCCAGGGGGTAAACGCGATCAGTTCTCGAGAGATGTATGAGTGAAATTTTGAATAATTCCTAATAAAATCTACAGCTAATGCGATAAAATTATGAAAGGAAAGGAATACATACTACTTTTGATGCTCTATCCAAAAAATTAACTATTTTTTAATTTGAGCATACGGTTTTGCGGATTTTGGCAGTACGCATGCGCACATTCTTTGCATTCCTGTGTGATGACGTCATCACTTGTTGTCAGTTTTTCTTCACGGAGCGAATACTATTTAGACATAGAATACAATGAAATTAACCTGATATCCTTAATGCTTTTTGTTTTCTCACAATCAACGATTGAAAATTTTTAGTACTGAGCCCTATTGACTTTGAAAATCGAACAATGTGACGTCATGGGTAGGTCACGTGACATATCTAAAAATAGATTTCATTTTTGGGTTCACCACATGATGTTCTATACACATGCAAAGTTTCAAGGCTCTAGGTTGTCCAGAACAGAAATGAATTAGGGGGGCTGAATCAGCCCCCCTAGGTTTCCTAGAGCATCAAATACCCTAGGCCTGATAGGGTTAAACATCATGGATGAAGTAGCACTTCAGGAATTGAAAGGAGAACCACAACTTTCAGACAGCAAAGCAAAGATATTCACTTATTCAAATAAAGAGCTTCTGAAACCAAAAGGAACATTCATAGCACAGATTGAAGCTTTTGGAAAAGAAACTCAAGCAAAATTCTATGTCACAGAAGGTTCAGGAGGACCACTGCTAGGACAAAAGACAGCAGAAAAGCTAGATCTATTAGGAGTAGGCCCAGCTCCAGGTTTAGAAGCAGACACTGCAAGTTCACTTCATAAATCAGTAAATGAAGTCAGCCAATATAGTCAAGATAAACCAACTGAACACAAGATAGGTCCAAAGATTCAGAAAGTCCTAGACAACAACAAAGAAGTATTTCAAGGCATGGATAAATTCAAAGATTACAGGTTAAAATTACACATTGATGAAAATGTCATCCCAGTGCAGCAGCCAATCAGAAGATTACCATATCATACAAGAAAGAAAGTTTCTCTAGAGCTTGAAAGGTTGATGAATATTAAAAAAGTTAAAGGTCCAAGTACCTGGATAAATCCAATTGTAGTTGTACCAAAACCAAATGGAAATATCAGATTATGCTTAGACATGAGAAGAGCCAATGAAGCCATAGTAAGAGAGAGACACCAAATCCCAAAAGTTGAAGAAATCCTCCCAGAGCTGCACAATGCAAAGTATTTCTCAAAGATTGATCTAAAAGAAGGTTACCTTCACTAGTTTTTAATTCATAGAATCCATTAGTAAATGGCAGTCACTATTTCCAAGCAGCTCAAGACTTTTCTAATGATTTCAGTGAAGCACATCTTAGCAGCATTCAAATCATCTCTACAAATCATCAGGCACGAGCAAATGTGCCAACACATTTAAACTTGGTTTTATGTGGTGAGTAATAATTTGCATGTCATTACATATTTCCTTGCTTGAAACAAGAAGCACTGGGCAACCACAAGTGTGAAATTAATGAAAAATGGAATCCATGCTGCTGTTGATTGTAACCATGGTTCTTGGACTATTAAATTTACCTGGAAAAGAAATGCAGGTACAGGCTAGAGGAACTATTAGGAATAGATTAAATATTCTGCATAAACTTTACTGCATTGATGTTTACAAAATCTGGCTGAATCAGACTTAATGCAAAAGAAACTTTACTTCTAAATCTATTTTTGAAAAGCATGAACAGCAGTGGAGGCAAGGATTCAATTACAGTAGCTATCTTCCCGGGGGGGGGCACTTAGTATATTTGTCCGACGGGGATGTGCCGTTTTTCAGGGTATCGTTTTCGCCCATTTTTTCTAGAACAGGGTATCAAAATAAGGCAAATGTTCTGGAGCAGGTTTTCAAAACATGTCAAAAGAGGAAATTTTTGTTACAACGGGTTATTATTTAGTCAAATTTGTGTGTTTTTGAGTATACTTTTCACAGATTTTTTCTAGAATAGGGTATCATTTGAAGGCAAAAATTCTGGAGCAGGGTGAAAAAATTTTTCTTCGTGGGCACATCCCCGTACAACTTTAGGTCAAGCACCCCCCCGGTGGGGCTATCTTTAATCACCTAGGCAAAAGTCTCCTTCCAGTCTCGAAACTAAATCAAATTTCTCGAAATTAACCGAGTTTTGTTAGCCAGTTAGGGCAATTTGTATAGCCAAACGAGTGAACGAGAGGGAGGTTCTTGACAGTCGAGGTAGATTTTCTTGGAGACCCTTCATTTTGTTAGCCCTTCTCTCTACGAAAATCGGCGGACGCGAACACAAAACTTCCTTTGCCTTTCATAAATAGAAATCTACTAAGTGCTGTGTTAATTCAGGAAAGAAACGACCTTCATAAATCATCGCAAAAAGAAAATATCTCGTGATCCTCTCTCTTCTCGTAGGACCTTGGGAGTTCGACTCAACTGTCTGCCAATGTCCCAACAATTTTTTGCAGGAAATATCTATGTTTCTACCTTGAAAATGGTTTAATGAATACGCCATTGCGGAGAAATACCCAAAAATGAGCAAAATAAAGTTTACAAACCTCAAAAATGCTTCCATATTCCTCAGAATAAGTGAAGTTCTGTTAGTTGTTTATAAGGCTTTACATCGTCTCGCATCAAATTGAACAGAAGCTCGATCCAGTCTTTTTTTCAGATCAGTGCTTTAAACAAGCAAAGGGTGACCTTGTCCGAAACACTCATAGTTCATAAGGAAGCATGTTTCTCGATGACTAGAGAAAGTAGGTATGACGATTTCTCTCAGCTGAATCTGCGTCATGACTTGCTGCAACAATTTGATCCCAACCTGTTTGACGTAGATCATACAAAAATCCACTAAGCCACTATTAAAACTTTCATTTTCCTAGAGGTAATAGTTCTGCGTTGTCTTTTGGAAGAACCCATTCATTTCCTTATGCAATAGAGTGCATAATGATCACTAATGGCAGTCTTTATAATACCAGATTCAGGGATATTCTCAGGGCTGCTCACTGCGATATGATCGATCAAGGTAACAGAAATTAACGTCACTCTAGTGGGCTCCTCGATTAACTGTTATAGGCCAAAAGTGTCGAAAATAGCTGCCACGTGTGAGGCAGTATTATAAGCACTGCTGTTGTTGTTGTCAGATATCAAAAGAATGAGAATGAGATATCAAAGTTTGTATCACCTGCCCAAATTATTTCATTATTATCACGATCCGAAAATTCTAGGTTTCTTTCAAGCTTAGTGAAGGTTTGAACTGGGTCTAAATGTAACGGTATGTAGTGACGTAAAGATCTTTCGTATAATGCCAAATGGCCAATCAATTAGTGTTAATTGTACCCATAAACTTATCCATGAATAAACCTGTTTACCGTCGAATTTTGGGAATAGATTTTGGAACGCAAACGATCGACAGCGTCTGTTTAATGTGCCTTCTCTGCACTGTGCAAAGTGCTACATTTTGGTGACAGAGGTGGGATATGGCTTCCATCTTACCGGAGAGATTTGACAAGGGAGACTTTGCTCTATGGTTGCGCCAGTATGAGTGTTGTGCATTTGCAAATGGGTGGACAGACGAGGAAAAATTGGCAAAATTACCAGCATTTTTTCGCGGTCATGCTGCGTCTCACTACGTTTTGTTTGAAGAAGAACAAGACACATATGATCATCTGATCATAAATTTAAAAGGAGCCCTTTGCCCACAAGTAAACCGGGAGGTCTTCTATCGATAGTTCGAAGATCGTTTGCTGCGACATAATGAAGATCCAGCAATATATTTATGGTCATTACAAAAAATTTTACGGAAAGTAGATCCAGACTTGGATGCAGAAGCCTTTGATGCCCTTCTTAGCCGGCAATTTATGCGAGGAATACCAGAGCAGATGAAATTCAAATTACTGGAGCAAAATCCGATAGCAACTCTGGCAGAAATGGTAGCATTTTGCAAACATTTCATCGCCATTCGTGCTGATAACATCAATCAAAAGGAAGAACAACCCCTTACAGGTTTTTCTGCGGGGATTTCCTGCATCAACAGTGAGCCTAGATTGTAGCAGTCACCATTCGAAAAGGACAGTGCTATAGACAGGCTGGCTACAGTGGTGGAAAAGATGGCAGTGCAGCAACAGTCCTTGGTAGCAACGCTGCAAGATCGGCCGTCGTACACGGCACCCAGGCCAGCGCAGATAAGTCAAGAGCAATTTTTTTCTGTGGAGAAATGGGACATATTGCTAAAAAGTGTCCAGAAAAGCGAGAAAAGATTTCGATGGCAAAGAAAGGACAAGAACAGTTCAATCGCCCAAAGGGCACATTATGTCAAGGTACCGGACATTTTGCTTCGCAATGTGCAAATAACTGGACAATGAACAAGAACTTTAGTAGTCAGTCTGCCGTAGTCGACGTAAGTGTTCCTTTAAGATGATATTAAGGTCACAGTCGGTGAGGCTATTGTTAAAGAAAACTCTGAAGAAAAGTTGCTACGGGTGACAATAGATAAAAATTTGGTTTTCAAAAGTCACGTCTCAAATTTACGCAAAAAAAGCCAGCCAAAAACTGCATGCCCTTGCTAGGGTATCTGCTTTCATGAATCCTGATAAATTGCGTCTGCTAATGAATAGTTTCATAAAATCTCAGTTTAGCTACTGTCCGTTAATTTGGATGTTCCATGACAGGGGCCTCAATGCAAAAGTAAATAAAATCCAAGAAAGAGCACTCAGAATTGTGTATAAAAACAGTCACGCCGATTACGAATCTTTGCTGAAATTAGATAATGCAGTATCCATTCACCAACGCAATCTACAGTACTTGATGATAGAAATATACAAAACCAAAAAGAGCCTGAATCCTAGTTTCATGAGTGAGATTTTTGAGGCAAGAGATGTACAATATGACTTGCGAAATAAGAATACTCTTGGCATTCCTAATGCCAAGACAACTTCTTATGGCATAGAAACTGTGAGATATTTGGGTCAAAAGCTGTGGCAAACATTACCTCACAGTGTTAGAGAGTCCCAATCACTGACTGCTTTTAAAAAGGAATTAAGAACATGCACAATAGAGTGTGACTGTAGATTGTGTAAGACATTCATTTCGGGTTTAGGTTTTATTTAGCATTTTTTCTTTAAAATTCTTTCTGAGCATTTTTTATATGTATGATAGATAGTTGGCATTAATTAGCTTTTCATAGCTATTAGAGTTGTAAGCCAACTTAGAATAAATTATCTATTATTATTATTATTATTATTATTGTTATTATTATTATTATTATTATTATTATTATTATTATTATTATTATTATTATTATTATTATTATTATTATTATTATTATTATCATTATTATTATTATTATTATTGTTGTTGCAATACCACAGTCTAAGATATTTTTCGACTGGAAAGTTGAGCTGAACATCAAGCTGCAACCCGCAGCCTTAAATATTCAGCGCATAACGCAGAGTTCTTGCAGTTCCAAGTAGGCAAGCCTTTTGCAATGTTCCAAAGTAAATATTGAGGCTGATGCGCTCAAGCCATTTCTTTAAGCTCTTGGATACAGTGCCCAACGCCCCGATGATTATGGGGACTACCTGTACATCGTTGCATTGCCAGATTCTTTTCAGTTCCCATTTTAGGTCTTGGTAACGGTCTACTTTCTCTCTTTCTTTTTCAATTATGCGCGTATCAAAGGGACATGCAACATCTATGATTTTACAAATTCTTTTCTACAAATTCTTTTCTTTCTTTGATCTTTTTCCAGCACTACTATGTCTGGTCTTGAGTGTTCTAAAACCTTGTCGGTTTGAATCTTCATGTCCCATAATATTTTAACCTTGTCATTTTCAACAGTAACCTGAGGTCTATGGTCATACCACTTCTCGGCGTGTTCTAGGTTATAATCTTTGCACAACTGCCAATGTATCACTTGAGCGATTTTGTCATGTCTCCACTGTTTGTATTGTTTTTGCACAAGGTTCTTGCATTCGGAAATAAGATGGGCAACTGTTTCTTCGCGCTCTCCACAAATTCTGCAGAGGGGAGAAATATTTTCCTTGTCGATATGATGTTTAATCGATCGAGTTCTAATGGCTTGTTCCTGAGCCGCCATTAGTGTGCCTTCAGTAGCCTTCTTCAGATCCCCTTTTTTCAACCAATCCCAGCTTATTGCATCTCTGAATTCCGTGCTGCTGAAAATGCATTGTGGAGTTTTTTCTCCTTTAAGTTGTTCTTCCGTTTATCCTTGATGAAGTTCTTTTCAGCTCCGATGTCAACTACCCCTTCTCCTTGAATTATTATTATTATTATTATTATTATTATTATTATTATTATTATTATTATTATTATTATTATTATTATTATTATTATTATTATTATTATTATTATTATTATTATTATTATTATTATTATTATTATTATTATTATTATTATTATTATTATCTTCTGGAAATATTCCAAGGAATTCATCGAAAAACCAAGAGAAAAACTTCCCTCCTTTAACAGACATAGATGCTTCTCGCATTTCTATCAAACATTCAAAGCACTATGCCAAAGTAGAGTCTTTCTAATTCCAGATTGGATACCCCGGCTTGCGACACCAGCAATTCAATTCAACATAAGTCCTCCAACATACCGTGAAATTACGAACATTATACGGAAAATGAAAATATCCGGGTCTCCATGTCCCCTCGATCAAATCTCGATTATTGCACTGAAACGTTCACCTTACCTCAGGACATACCTGACAGAGATAATATCACAGGCGTGGAAGGCGAAAACAATTCCAGACACATGGAAAAAAGCCGTCACTATCTTGATCCATAAAAAAGATACAACGGACGACCCGTCTCATTTTCGTCCAATTACGCTCCAATGTAAGGCCTTGAAGGTCATGACGTCATTCATGAGAAATAGGATCTTTGAATTCTTGTCACAAAACGGATATGAAGAAAACAACATTCAAAAAGGGTTTACCCCAAAGATAACGGGTACGATTGAACACACAGCTCACATGGCACACCTCATAAGGCATGCTAAGAAACACCAAAGGGCACTTGTAATTACTTTGATCGATCTGAAAAATGCCTTTGGAGAAGTTCATCACAACTTGTTAAATTGTATCCTTGAATACCATCACATCCCAACAGAGATGAAAAGCTTAATTTCAGACCTCTATACTGGCTTCCAAACCTCCGTGACAACATCTTCGTACTCAACGCCCTTCATTCCAATAGAAAGAGGTGTATTACAAGGAGACTGCCTCAGCCCATTGTTGTTCAATATGATATTTAGTACCTTCATCAATTCCATCAAATCTAGAGAATTCGAGCAATTGGGATATCGATATTCACAGCATCTCAGCCCGAGACACTGGTATCAATTTGCTGACGATGCAGCCATCATAACAGGTCAGCAGTACGAAAACCAAATTTTACTAAATGCTTTTACGAGGTGGACGAAATGGGCTAACATGATCATCCGAGTAGATAAGTGCAAGACCTTCGGAATACAAAAAGTAAATACTGCAACTGTTCAATACTCCCCGAAATTAGTCACCAATGATGCAGTAATACCACCTGTGAGAATGAATGAGGGGTTCACGTATCTAGGAAGGGTCTTTGATTTCAATATGGACAACGATGCTCATAAAACATCGCTAGTCGAAAAATGCAAGAGGATATTGGAAGACATAGACAGGTTACCCCTTCACCCAAAACATAAAATACAACTATACTCGAAGTTCCTGATGTCAAAAATAAACTGGGACCTTACGATATCGGATATAAACATCACTTGGGTAAAACAAGCTCTTGATTCGATTAGCTCATCATTCGTGAGAAAATGGCTAGAAATTCCAATTAATGGCACACTTGATATAGTGACACTCTCTAAGGAAAAAATTTGGTCTAAACGTCATTAAGGTTTCAACAAAGTATCTGCAGTGTCAAGCAACCAAGCGTAACTGTCTGAAGAAATCTCCGAATCCCGATATAAATTATTTACATCACGCTACATCACAAGAAAGCATCCAGGTTGATCAATATAAAGATACAAGTGACGTGACAAAATCTGTGAGAGCCAAACAAATCGAAAAGATTTCAAATGATCTACAGTATCAAGGGTACATCGTGAAACAGATGTGGACCCTCAGCAATGAGCAACTCAAAAAGCTATGGATAGATGTAAGAGACATTCTTCCATCAAATATCTACAACTTCACGAACAGATACATGAATAATACTTTAGCTACATTAAACAATATGGTCCTGTTGGGAAAAGCAACCTTGGACACATGCCTTGCATGCAAGGAAAATAGTCAATCCCTTTTGCACGTTGTTTCGGGTTGCAAAGTTCATCTACAACAAGGCAGATATACGTGGCGGCATAACTCTATCCTGGCGACTCTTTTGAGTAGCATTGATGGCCTGAGGGGCTTGAGAATCTTTGCTGATATTCCAGGCTATCCCTGCCCTACAGTTGTCACCGGAACACAAAAGCGACCAGATGTCGTCATAGTCTATCAAGAGAAGATCGTCATCGTTCTAGAGTTAACCTGTGGTTTTATTACCAACGTAAAAGAAAATTGTGCAAGGAAGATTGGAAAATACAACTCTACCATTGTTGATCTCAAGAAGCAGTTCGAGAAAGTAACATTTGTGAATCTGAGCATGAGCGCCCTAGGATTGATATGCAGGGATGATAATGGAAATGGCATAATACAAGCATTAAAGAGCATCGGACTTTCGGAACTCCAATCAAAAAACATTATTAGAAACATGATAAACATCTGTATAAGGACAACGTATTATATATTTTGTAGAAAAGACAAAAACTGGACCAATCCAGAACTTTTAACATTCTAAAGACGTAAGATTGTTGAAGGCAGTAAGGCTTGACTAGCATGCCCTTTTATGGAGAGTGGTAGTCACGAATAAATTCTTTATACTGTTAAGTTTTACATTTTTAAATATTCATCTTGTTGTAAGTTTTATTTATGAGAATGAAAGTTTCCATTATTATTATTATTATTATTATCATTATTATTATTATTATTATTATTATTATTATTATTATTATTATTATTATTATTATTATTATTATTATTATTATTATTATTATTATTATTATTATTATCATTATGTTATTTAAACTACCAAGGGGTGCCGCGTCAGTAGGCTGGAGCGCTGGTCATCCCTCATTGTTCACTGTTGGAGTTACTGCTAACAACGAAAACAGTAGAGTGGAAGATAATTCTTCCAACCAGCCAATGGTAAAATTTTTCTTGAATGGAGTGCAAATTGAAGCGTTGGTTGATACTGGCTCAATGAAATCTATTTTGCATAAATCAGTTTTTGATAAAATTTCATTGCATAGTCGGCCAGTTCTTAGTAGCAGTTGCTCCAATCAGTGTGTTTCTGTTACCGGACAGTCATTGAGATCATATGGGGAGTTTCAGGGTGAATTACAGTTTTCTGATTGGGGCCATAGTTATGACATACCGTTGCTTGTTTGTGATAATTTATTAGAACCATTGCAGTGCATTTTAGGTTGGGATTTCCTTAAATCTAATCATTTAGAATTAGCATTTGATCAGTCACAGTATTTTATCGTAGGGCGTCACGGCCATACGCCTGTGACTCCTATTCAGCCCAGTGGGAAATTGGCGGCTGAATATGGTTTTCCAACATTTGAGCAGTGTGCAACAAGAGGCCCTGTGAAAGTTAAGCTTGTGTCTAGCATAGTTATTCCACCTACGACAGAAATAAAAGTCACCGGTTTGGTTTCTAAAAGTGCCAAGAATACTTTAGGCATGGTAACACCAATTTCTTCGGGGGCCTCTGACTTGTATTCTGCTTATTCGGTATGCACATCGAATAACCGCTCCCTACTAATAAGACTTTTGAATACAAGACAAGAGAGAATTGAGCTTCAAAAGGGTGCAAACATTGCGGAATTCTGCCCTGTAGTTTATCAACCTTCAAAAAGTGAACAGAGCAATGATAACACTGAAGTTGTTGGTAGTATTTTGCAGGAAAATAAGGAGACCATCCATGAATTAGAGTCAGCAATTTGCCCCACTTTGAGTGAACTCGATCGGAAGCATGGCCGTACATAGCGGGGGGGCAAGGGGGGCAGTTGCCCCCCCAGAAATTTTCAAAGCAAGGTTTTTATAAATAAGGACTTCGATATTCATAGTCATTTTAAGATAGTCATATAAAGAACTTCCCACAAACTTATTACATGCCGGAAGATGTCACCTAATCAGATAAAACACACCTATCAGTGGGCTTGAAAGTTTTCTATTTTCATCCATTGAGTACTTCCGATAATAGCTCTAGATATCATGATGTTTCCGAAACTGCATAATAGCGTTAATCCAGTGTTAGCAAATAGAAATACGACCCCATTAACTTCAGTCAGTCCTCCTGCACTTTATTGTTCAATGCGTTTCAGGCATAACACATCTTGACGTATGATACCAAATATTTTTCGCTCAAATCCCAGAAACAGTAATGTAAGTTTGTGATGGAGCCAAATCCGAAAAAATTCCGGCAAGCTTCAATAGCATCATTTGCAGTTCAAAGCACATCGAAGAAGATTCAGCAAAGGTAAATTCAAACAGCGTTTTTTCTGTCTTTGTTGGGTATTAGGCGTTGCCCTTTTTTTCTGCTGCGCGCTATTTTCATAAGAAACTGCCCGCGAGTCTCTAACTTGTGTTAATGCCATCCGTCAAAAATATAAATCCATGAGTGATCCAGGACGGTTATGTTATATTTTTTGGGAGGATATGCTTTTCAATCGGATTAATAAATGCTTCAGAATGAAATAGTGGAGACTTTCTTAACGAATGCGAAAAAACATTGCTGAGTTTCTGAACACTATTTGTCTTCCAGAGCTTCTTATAAACCAGCTTCTCATAAAACTGCCTCTATTAATATAGATCAAAAATTCAAATTGATGTTCAGCTTGCACTCACAGCAGTGATAAAGCTTAGTCGCTACAACTAAACGTTGTTTTAGAGTGAAGTGTATATGGTCGACAGATAATTGCGATTTTGTTCGAGACTTCTGCGATCAACAAAGGACTGAACTATTATGCTGAAATTCGCATCGATTTTTTCCCTTTTTTCCTTTAGCAACGAAGTTGAAACTTCGACAAACGATAAAGTGGTACCCGAAAGCAATCACGCCTCTTCTCCCGATACACCAGTGCAAATAGACTTTGTGGATGCTAATGACCCTGTCTTGTTTGTTGGAAGAAGGTTAACAGATGATGAGAAATTCTCACTACTAACATCAACCCTCGTATTGCCCAAAGGCTACAAAATTGAAGCTATATGGGGTAGACGATTCCAAGAGTCTTGGACCGAAGAGAGGCCATGGTTGCGGTACAGCGTCTCTGAGCAAAAAGCATTTTGTTTGTCATGCATATGCTTTGGCAATTTCGACAGCAGCGACCCTAAATTGTCACCATTTGTTTCAACGGGGTTTAGCAACTGGAAAAAGGCAGTTGGTAAAAAGGAGAGTTATCTTGACCGTCATATGAATAGTGAGACACATCGAGATGCAGAAGCGAGGGTAAGCGGTTTCTTGAAGACCCGCCAGCCAGGCACTGATATCGAGGCAAGACTATCGAAACAGACTGCAGAACAGCAAGCACGTGCAAAAAAGGGGCTATTGTCAATAATCGATGTAGTGATAAGATTAGGGATGCGGGCAGTTGCTCTCCGGGGAAACTGGAATAAAGAAGAGAATGAAGAGGACGGCAATTTCTTATTTTTTGTGAAATGGAAAGCAACTTTCGACAAAGCTTTAGAGGATCACTTGAGACATGCTCCAAAGAATGCCAAGTTTACTTCTCTCCGCATTCAAAATGAAATTGTTAGCATATGTGAGAACATCATCCGTTACCGAATCATCTCAAAAATCCCGAGGTATTGGAGTGTCATGGCTGATGAAACGACAGATGTTTCGTCCATTGAGCAAATGAGTATCTGCATACGATTTGTTAATGAAAATGCAGAGGTATGTGAAGAGTTCTTGGGTTTCCGAAAATTAAAGAAAATGGATGCACAGTCAGTATTTGATGTCCTCATTCCTGCCTTAAAGAACTGGGGTCTGGATCTTTCAAATCTTGTTGGACAAGGATACGATGGTGCATCTGTTATGAGTGGCAATAAGAATGGGCTTCACAAGAAAGTGTCAGACCATTACCCAAATGCAACATATGTCCATTGTCGCTCGCATGTTTTAAACCTGGCAATTGCTGGAGCATGCAAGGACGTGGAGTCAGTTCGAGACCTCTTTGACAATGTTGGCAAAATAACTAGTTTTCTCGGGGATGGCGCCAAGAGAAAGGACATTTTTAAGGAGACTGTGGCCAGTGGAAGTGATAAAGAATTGGTTGCTCTGCTCACAGAAACAGAGAATGAAAATGAGAATGATGATTCTGCTACATACGAGGAAGTGGATAAAGATCTTCAAGCATCCAATCAAGGAATCCAGGCTGGAGCAAGGAAGATTTTAGTGCCAAAGCTGTGTCCAACGCGATGGAGCTCAAGAGTAGAAACACTCTCGGCGTTGATGGCAAAGTATCCTGCTGTGTTAGAAACACTCGGAATCATTGCAGCTCACAGTAATGGCGAGCCGAGGAGCAATGCCCAGTCATACATTCGTCTCCTGGAAGACCCACAATTCATCGTAGCCCTGGTCGTAGGACAGTACATTCTAAGTTTTACTGCTCCAGTCACGAAGGTACTCCAGGCAAAGGACTGCAACTTGGGAGAGGCATATGCAGATGTCAACACAGCAAAAGAGTGCATTAGAGCCTCACGAACAGATGAAGTTTGGGAAAAGGTATGGAAAAGGATTGAAAGCATCGCAAATGTCATCGGTGTTGAAGTCAGAAAACCCCGCGTAGCATGCATTCAGCGTCATCGAGCAAATGCAGGTCATTCCAGGGATCAATCAAGTTCCGATTACTTCAAAATCAATTTTTTCTATCCTTTCATTGATCATGTAGTGGAAGAACTTGAAACAAGATTTGCCAATGCTCACGAGGGACTAATCGCTGCCCAAAGCCTTGTGCCTACTTATTTAAGTGGTATGACAAATGAGAAGGTAAAATCTTTGATGGATTACTATGGAAAATTCCTCACATTTCTTGAGAGAGCTAGCCTTGAGACCGAAATTTGCAGATGGAAGCAACAGTTCACTGCAATGCTACCAAAAGACAAGCCAAAGACAGCAAACCATGCCTTAGTTCAATGCTCCGCAAGATTCTATCCAGCAATCAACAAAGTTCTTACCATCTTCCTGACCGTACCCGTCGGCAGTGTTTCTTGCGAGAGATCATTTTCAGGCCTTCGACGACTTAAGCTTTGGACTCGAGCATCAATGTCACAAGACCGGCTGAGTGGCTTAGCAATGCTCATGATTCACAGGGGGAGCGAATTCATTCCTTCTCCTCAAGAAGTTTATGAAAAGAAAGTTAACTGGAGAGTAATGAATGAATGAGTGACAGTGTATGTACATTTTAGGCTGGACCCAGAGAAGCACAGGGCTCGAATCTTTGCAAAACTTTAGAAAGAGCATTTTTGATGCAGTCATTATTTTCAGAATTACAGCTTTGTAAAATTTTCTGCTAGTTTCGAAGTTGTTAAGTCATAAAATTCCTAAATCAATCATAGGAGCTATAGACTTTTACTTGTCACCATCTTGTAGATCGTCAAAAACTGAATTTTTCTGGTATTGGTCATTTTGACTTTCCTCAGTCAGTTTAGAATCTACGGAGCTTTCAATCTTTGTTAGAGCGTCCGATACCTCCTCTCGTACATCCTATAAAGCTCAAAAAGCTGTAATTCTAAAATAATGATGATATCGAAAATGTTCTCATGCAAGACGACCTAAAGTTTCCTTTTCTCCCTTCAGTTGAAAGAACCAGGCAATAACATTTACACCTTTAATTTCAAAATTTAGCAAAGGCTCGAGCCCAACGCTATGCAGAGTTGGCATTGACATTTTTAGGAATATCCAATATGTAGCTAAATTTAGGTTGCGTTCAGCATGATTTTGGACATCTGGTAGCTAGATTGCTGACTGATGTGTAGCGAGGCTATGCTTTATTTGTGTTTTGTTTGCACTATTCAATTGTGAAAAGAGATTGTTAACCTTTCTAGAATAGGATTGATAACATGAACAAGGCCGATAGAACGGCTGGCTATCGGACATTTGGATGAAATTTACCAAAACAAAGCCATAACCACTCCATGACAGGATGCTTCTTACCTGTCGTTTGGTGCACAGGCTTTCTATGAAACGTCAACGTCTGGTCTAATTCAAGAATGTATCTAAACAACTAGTTAGCATGTAATTCATGAGACATTAATTCTGTTCGCTTATAAAAGGGTGTTTTCTGGTGATCTAAAGGGGAGAATCACAAAAAATCCTTTCCCAACTGCCCCCCCTCTGAAAACATCCTGTGTACGGCCTTGATCGGAAGGCTTTGCTTTCTACTTTGTTAAAGTATCGTGATGTTTTCGATAACAAACTTGGTCATACATCAGTCGTGACTGACTCAATAGATACTGGCGATTCACCACCAATATGTCACCGTCCCATGCCACCGAAGTGGCCGAGCGGTCTAAGGCCATTACCGCGTGTTGATGACTTATTAGAATCTCTGCAGGGCTATAATCTTTTTAGCACGTTAGACTTGCGTTCAGGGTATTGGCAATTAAGCGTGACACGAGAAGATCAGGAAAAGACTGCATTTGCTACCCCTACAGGGCTGTGGGAATTTTTGCGTATGCCGCTTAGCTTATCCGGGGCTCCTGCCTCGTTTGACCGTGCCATAAAACTTGTCATGTCAGGTTTAAACTACACATGCTGCCCTTGTTATTTTGATGACGTTATAATACCATCTAACGGAATTAAGCAGCACTGTGAACGTCTAGAACTGAATTAAGTCGACTTCAACTACATAATTTAAAAGTAAAGGCAGCAAAATGCACATTCGGGTCGCCAAAGGTTTCATATCTTGGGCATACAGTTACTGCAGCGGGTGTGCATACTGATACGGATAAAGTGAAGGCTGTAATAAAGTTATCAGCTCCATCTAATGTTGCACAAGTGCGGTCATTTTTAGGCCTAGCTGGGTATTATCGCAAATTTATTCCAAATTTTGCGACTGTTGCCTTACCATTGACAATGCTTACGAAAAAAGGTATCTCTTTTACTTGGGGTCAGGCTCAAATTGAAGTATTTGCTACACTTAAACAAGCTTTGTGTAGTGCTCCAGTTCTTGCATATCCTCAACTTGATAGACCATTTATATTGCAAACAGATGCTGTACGAAAACCTGTAAAAGAACCACGTCATGCCTAACCACTGAAGCTAGGTATACAGGCTAGAATAGCCTCGAAAGGCTTCGAAAACAACATGATATTCAAGATTCAATTCAAAATAAAGAGGACTGTATGATTAGGCTCAATTTCAATTGATAACAACCAAAAGACTGCAGCTTGCAACTCTATCCTAAGTTTACCTTCCTTCAAAACAACTGAAATTAATCAGAGAATAGTTCACACTATAGTATGCCTTCTTGTAACACAAAATCTCAATTGATATAAAAGAACAAGAATAATGGAAGTCTGTCACCTGAGAGTTCAGTTTCAATACGCAACCTCTTCTTCTTCAAGCCACAATTCGATAAATAATTCGTCGTAAAGTAACCTGCAGTAAATATCCGGTATTCTTCGATTTCTTTCGAGTTCAATTTCAAGTGAGTATTTCCTTTCTTCAGTAATAAACAATTTCTTCCAATTTTCACTTCGAGTTGTAGAGTTCTATTAGTGAGTTGTGAGAATTTCTAGACTTCCTCTCTCTCAAAAAAACCCAGACAATATCAAATCGTAGACGTGACGAATTCAGAGGCATTCAAATGCAAATCAAATACAAGGAACTATCAAAACAACTCAACAATGAGCCAAATAAACCTTTTTATATACCCACGCAAGCAACAACAACAAGATTGGGGCAACAATTCCGTACAGATGCCTCTGGCTATGGTATTGGTGCTGTTTTAGCACAAGTTGATAGCCAAGGCCAGGAACGGGTTATATCATATACAAGTAGAACTCTTGATGATCACGAAAAGAACTATTCCGCCATGGAAAAAGAGGCTCTGGCAGTTATTTTTGCAACTAACCATTTTCGGGTATATTTATTTGGTCGTCAGTTTCATCTAGTTACTGATAACAGAGCCCTTACTTGGCTTCACTCTCAGTCTCTTGAGCCTAAAGATAGAATTACACGATGGGTAATGGATTTGCAAGAATTTGATTTCATTGTTTCACATAGACCAGGAAAAGAAAACTTAAATGCAGATACATTGTCTAGGCTAGTCACCGACCCTTGAATGATAGAACCAGTTAATTCAGCTGAGGAGCAGAACGAGGACAGTATACCAACTGCTGCCACTTGTTTTGTCTCTCTAATGCCTCATTTCAATTTGCAGAACGCACAGGTACACGATCCAGACATACAACTTGTTATTCGATTTAAGAAAAATGAGATGCCAAAACCTCTATTATTTGCATGGCTCAACAACCCTATGTTACGTTCTTTGTGGAATTGTTGGGATGAGCTTCATTTATCTGATGAACTACTTGTAAGATCGGTCCCTTCTAAATATGGAGCCACTAAAAGGGTTATTGTACTTCCCAAGTGTTTGGTTCCTAGGGTATTGCACTCAGGATCTGCAGGGGGGTCACATGGGTATCCGTCGTACCTTTAGCAGAGCGAAAGAACGTTTCTTTTGGCCAAAAATGCAGGAAACTATCTCCCCCTGAGTGTATACAGAGTAAAGCCTGCAGTAGTCAAGGGAAGGCCCCACTTCAACCAATTATCGTTAGTGAGCCATTTGTCTTTTGGGCCATGGACTACATGGGTCACCTTCTTGAAACATCAAGGGGAAACAAACATCTCCTTGTGGTTGGAGATCATTTAACCAAATGGTGTGAAGCATTTCCAGCTAAAAATAAAAAATCTGAACCCGTTGCACGGATTCTAGTCTCTAAATTGTTTTCACGATTTGGTCCTCCAGATGCCATTCATTCTGATCAGGGTGCTAATTTTGAAAGTCATCTAATGCATGAGATATATAACATCATGGGAATTCATAAGACTAGAACCACTCCTTACCATCCCCAGTGTGATGGTCAGGTGGAAAGGCAAAATAGAACTATACAGGAGATTTTATCCTCTTTTGTGGCTGAGCATCCTGCTGACTGGGACCTCTTCGTAGATATGGCAACCTATGCCTACAATACAAGTCGGAACGAGACAGCTGGGTTTCCCCTTATGAGGTAGGTAGGTAGGTATTTATATTTAACGTGGCTAGCCCGCGAAAGTCTGAGAGACTTATTTCCAGCAGGGGCCACGGATGTTTTACCATCAGTCCGCCGCAGCTACCCGCCACAGCTACCAGATTTCCCTCACATGGCTCTGGTCGACCCGGGCTAGTGTTACAGACAGCGACCAAACTGTCCAGCGTGGGATTTGAACCTACGGCCGTTCTGACCTTTGGCTTACGAGTCAGACGCCTTAACCACTCGGCCACACGCTCACACTTGAGTTGGTTTTTGGTCGGGAACCACGTTTACCTTTGGAGGTGGATCTTGGTGTTCCCCTCACAAATCTTAGTACCCAGTCAGAGCATAGTCGAAACATAGGAAAATCCATTCAGAGTGCTCAACGTATAGCACAAAAGAATATCAGCGTTGCGAAGAATTATCATAGACAGGCATTATCATATGACCGGGGAAGGACATTGTGGCAACCTTTCGAACCTGGTCAACGGGTGTGGCTTCGAAGACCAAAGAAGTGGAAGTTTGAAAAAAATGGATTGGGCCATATAAAGTAATTGTGAGAACAGATGTCAATTATAAAATCATTTTGAAGTTCGGGAAGACAACCACCGCACACCATGACCAGCTTAAACTATGCCCTTTGCCTGTTTCACAAGGTCAGCCAATTGTTCCCGTCCCCGAAATTGGTGATATTTATGTCCAACAACCTGAGACACACAATCACCAGGGAGAGGGAGGCCAAGCTGTAGTTCAGAGGAGGATTAGACCTCAAAACCTCTGCCAAGTAATTAATCCGCCAATTAGATATGGAGATGTCGCTACTCATTAGAGAAAGATTTACATTTGTGTTCTATTGCTTATTCAAAAGGGAGGGGAGGATGTAACGGTATGTAGTGACGTAAAGATCTTTCGTATAATGCCAAATGACCAATCCATTAGTGTAAATTGTACTCATAAACTTATTCATAAATATACCTCTTTACCGGGGTTTTACCAATCAATGGCCCTGGCCCTATGGCCCTATGGCCCTATGGCCCAATTGTGCAAAGGCACTATGGTACTATCGTCTGGTTAATGTTTATGAGGAATGCCGGAGTATGAGTTTGACAATATATTCGACTAGGATTGGTATAAATATTGCTTCAAACAAACCCAAATTCAAATGTTGGAAATCTCGCTTGAAATGATTTAATTGGAAAGAACGATGACCAAAACATCTTTCAAAAAGCAGCAGAATCAAACAAAGAGGAAATTAAACAAACCATAAAGAACTCACGCCAGTACTCAAAAGTTTCTTAGAATTATTAAATTTTGAGTACGAGGAGCCTCTTCCGAGTTTCGTACGCCTTCCATACGTATTCCCTTCCATAACTATGTTGATGTTTACTTCCTCTTCCCTTGTGAGCATTTCAAATGTAGGTTTTTTACAGGAAGCAAGTGAAGACAGAGGAAGAATATGCGAAAGATATCTTTGACTAAAATAAAGTTTCATAAGCTAATTGTTTCCAGTAGTGGAGTTTCTAATTTTTTAGCGATCTGGGGAGAATTAAGTTTCTTGTAAGACTTTTCTCATGGAGACCTTAGCCTGGACTTGCTTTAAGTCTCGCTCTTGATCAATAACTTCCTCTTCCCTCCCGTTTGTTTATCGATCAAGAGCGAGACTTGAAACAAGTCCAACGTTAGCCCCATTGCTGTGAGTTGGAAAATTGTAAAGATTTGTTAGTCCCTTCCTCTACTTTACCATGCAACTTCAGCATCCCCCTTTGCCTTGTTTCCTAAAGCAAGGAAAGTTACAGCTGGTAGTTCCCTGCATCACTTCGAGAAAATTCTCACTAGCTGAAGGAGAATTTTGTCCGTGAATTTGAGTCCATGTTTGGTAGCAATTTTCAAGCGAAATCTAATCGAATACATCGTCAAAATCGTACTCAATTTATTGGTAATGAACAACTCAAGACTATGGGCCATAGGGCCATAGGGCCATAGGGCCATAGGGCCATAGGGCCATAGGGCCAGGGCCATTGATTGGTAAAACCCCTGTTTACCCTCGAATTTCGGGAATAGATTTTGGAACGAAAACAATCGACAGCGTCTGTTTAATGTGTCTTCTCTGCACAGTGCAAAGCGCTACATGAAAAATTCTGTACCAAGCTACGACGTAAAATTGCCTAGCTCTGGTGGGTTCCACTTCAAGACAAATAATTTCTAAACATCTCTGGCAGATCATTTCTTCTGCGATGTTTCAGGGACTCAGCTACATAAACTGCAACCCCACCCCCATATCTATTTCTGTCTTCTCTGCGTAGGATGTATCCATCGATCTTAGGCAAATTATCAGCAAATTGTGTCATCAAGTTTGGTTTCATTTAAGGCAAGAATGTGAAATACCTTCTCTTTAATGAAACATCTCACCTCATCAATATGAAGTAGCAAACTGTTTATGTTAAGAGACCCAATTACCAATCCTTTGCGATGGCCCAAAGGCCGCGCCCTATTTATATCACTACTTGATGGAATACTACTATGGCTTGATGTGATTCCGCCTATCCTGGGTACCAGAGCCTCAAAAAAAAAATAAATAAAGGAAGAAAGTCTGGTACCCAGGGTAGATACCGCCCTGAAGGTAAAAAGAGGATTATATATTATAATCAGTTGAAGACGAAACAAAGCAGAAAACAAGGCACAAGGATCAAAAAAGGTAAATAGATAATCAATCAAACATCCGTGTTCTAGCACCCTTGATGAAGGCAGGTAAAATCTAAAAGGATCTCCGCAGATTTCTTTTGTCTCATATACACTTGTTCGCTTGCAAGTGAGGCTTTGGAGGCCTCCAGCAATGGGCCACGAGCAAAAATAAGCCAAAGATTTGATTCCTATATTTTCTGCTGCATCATTTTCGATCATACCAAATTTTTCACACTTTTACAGTTGTAATTAACCTATCGCACTGTTTTACGGTTTCTGTGAAAATTTTGAGCGGCTTACGGATTACCACCACTTCTCAGGACTCCCTCTTAACTGGGACTGATTTGAAGTTGTCCGAAAAAGTTTCTGCATAATGCAAGTCTCAAATTTATAACTTCATTCATGAATTGAAAAGAGTTATTTTGGCCTGTGAATGGAGGCTGAGAATGACCTAGGTAAAATTTTGTAGGCTCATACTGTTACCCCCGTTATCATTCATTCTAACCAAGCAGTTGTGCAAACCACGTTGCTGTTGTTTTAGGAATCTCGTAAATATTTGTATTTTATGATCTGTGAGACCTATGTCTTCACAGCAGTGCGAATTAAAACCGCCTTGCAACGACATTGTAATGTTTGGTTAAGTTAAACAGATGACCATAGATTGACACAAGTAAGCCATGTGAGTCGGTTATTCAAACATTAGCTCGATTTATTCCTGCATAAAGAGCCAAAAGTGTCTCGGCGGGGGGGGGGAGTTGGTCTACGAACATAAGGCGCCGTTGGGAAATCTGAAAAGCCTCCGTGTCCCTCCTGTCCATGAGTCAAATTTCTGAAGATGATTTCATGTCAAGCGGCCTGTCCCTGTAGGGAAAACATTGGGTACCCACCACTGGGGATAGTGTATTCGTAAAATTTCTCTCTTAATCTTCCCTAAACGATATTCATTTATCGTTTTCGATACACTACAGGTATGAAAGATGAAAGTGGTCCTGCAAAAGCCATTTCATTTTATTTCATTCATGGTTACTTCAACATAGTTAAAAGCATTAGGTGGGTTCAAATACACCGATCTATAATTTACCATGCTGAAAAAGGCCAAAAGTGTATTGTTTTATATATATACATACATACATACATACATATGTAGATAGATATATATATATATATATATACATATATATATATATATATATATATATATATATATATATATATATATATATATATATATATACACATATATATATATATATATATATATATATATATATATATATATATATATATATATATATATATATATATATATATATATATATATATATATATATATATATATATATATATATATATATATACATATACACATATATATATATATATATATATATATATATATATATATATATATATATATATACATACATACATATATATGTATGTATATATATGAACTCAGAAAGGACCAAAATGTGCAGCATGGCCTTTTTCAGCATGGTAAATTATAGATCGGTGTATTTGAACCCACCTAATGCTTTTAACTATGTTGAAGTAACCAAAAATGAAATAAAATGAATGGCTTTTGCAGGACCACTTTCATCTTTCATACCTGTAGTGTATCGAAAACAATAAATGAATATCGTTTAGGGAAGATTAAGAGAGAAATTTTACGAATACACTATCCCCAGTGGTGGGTACTCAATGTTTTCCCTACAGGGACAGGCCGCTTGACATGAAATCATCTTCAGAAATTTGACTCGTATTTGGTCCCTTCTATATATATATAGAAGGGACCAAAATGTGCATTATTCTATGAAAGGCGTTCAGGCAATAATTGGTATAAGGAAAGAATGATAGACAACCAGCCGTAGAGATTCAAGGCGAAAAGATTGAGACATATAAGAGAGCACAGGCATACAAGTATCTTGGAAAAATCTCTCAGCATCTGTGGTGAAGACCCAAATCAAGTTGAAGCCTTTATCGAAGAATTCAAAGAAACTTTGAGTAAGAACGACGCTAGCTCCCTCCCAATCCCTCTAAAACTTAGTGCTTTTAACAACATGGCTCTAGCCAAAATATTACATCACTTTGATAACACAAGAATAGAGGAACAACAACTAGGAGAGATGGACAGTCGAAGAGATATGTTTGGGTTGTACCCTAAAACAACCGATAAAGTGTTTTTCATTGGAAGCCTACAAGGAGGTCTTGGTATAAAAAAGCCATCCAATGTTTACAGAGCTACACGGATCGCAAATCTAGTCAACATGCTAAACCACGAAGAAGAAAATATAAGGTATATAGCAAGAGAATCGTTAAGTTTGAATATGAGAGCGCGGGGTGTAAGAGCTAAAAATGATGAAAAGAACTTTTTAGGCTATGAATTAGATGATAACGAGAGACTGGTGAAAACAAAACTTACGGTGGAAATTCAGATTGGCCAGATCTTCTTTTCCAAGTGAATAAATTGAAAGGGTGTGTCATATACGAGGAAAATTTGGCGAAAGTTGTTGTTAATGGAAAAAAAACTTAGTCACAAAAATCTGAAGCAAGAGATCGAGCGAGAATTTGAAAAACATGATATAGCAAACTGCTCAGAACTCAGGTTTCAAGGGAAATTCATAGGAATAGATGCCATTGATCGGAAAATATCTCATCAAATATACTACGGATGGAAGCTCTCAGATAGTTTAGTAAAATTTGTGTTACGAGCAAGAATGAACCAAATACCTTGCAACCAGCTGTTCAATTTTTGGAATAAAGATCATGAAAAGAGATGCTCGTTGTGTAACCATCACACAGAGTCAGTAGCCCATTTAATGAACTCTTGCAAAAGATTTAAAGATCTCTACTCAAAACGACACGATAGGATAGTAGAAGCCATTTATCAAAAGATTCGTCGGTACAGTGAAACGTCACTCAAGTTTGTTAACAGGATGGCAGAAACAGCATTTCCACATTTACGAACAGAACTGCAGCAAATCAATAACAGGAAGCCTGATTTGCTAGAGATAAAGTCTAACGAAAAAGAATGCGAGGTCATAGAAGTAACTGTATGCTTTGATTTGTACATGTCAGAGTCATATGAAAGTAAAGCTAGGAAGTACCAACAACTCAAAAACATTTTGAATCGGAATGGGATAAAGACAAATATAAGAATATTGTGCTTTGGGTCGCTTGGAACTGTTCATGAAGACGTAAGAAAGAACTTAAAAGGATTAGGACTGTCGAGTGAGGAGGCAAAGTCTACGATGAAATGGTGCAGTGTATCTAATATGATATGTGGAAACATGATATGGCGAAACCGATGCAAAGGGAATCACGGACAGAATGAAATTTGATTTTATGAGTATGCTGGACAAACATTTGACGTTGAGACATCTTAGTTAGCTCTCGTTAGTCAAATCATATCAGAATTTATCATTATTATTATTATTATTTTAAAATCTTGACCGCAGCTAGACTACATTATACTGATTACAGTGAGTCCCAGATATCGCTCACCAAAACGAGACTACTGCTTGCCAAACCGAGACCGCTCAATCTGGGACTCATAACCAAACTGCTAAAAAACCGGCCTGCTCACTTCTGGATCGAGAAGGACCAATCAGCTTGCTGGAAGCGTTGTGCTCGAAGGTGATTGGCTTATTCTTGAAATATTTGATACCCCTGCTCTCATCTGTTTTGAACCCCGCCAGTCTGTGAATTCAATGTAAACATTGGCTGCCATTCCGTTAAATTTCGGTCAGTGAAGGTGAGAAAGGCGGCTGTTTGCCAAAATGGAGGTTGTTATTATCACGGCTACGGAATAAGGACAAAGAAAAGGACTGTGGAGGATCTCAAAGGGTACTGTACGAAAGAGTTATTTTGAAGGGAAAGCTTCGCTAACTTGCAGCGGAAGATGTATTACTGTTTTGCGAATTTAAATCGTTGAACAAGATTCCTTTTTGGCTTCTGCAAAACAGAGGGAACAGTTCGAGGCAAGAAACATTTCAATCTAACAAAAAGTTAACAGAAAACTCACACATAAGATGTGGAAAAATTGAAACATTCTCGCATAAACAGCGGAAGTATTTGTACTTAAAATTCTGTGCAAATGACGATAAAGTCTTGCTCAAAACAGACTTAACGGCTACGTAAACAAGGGGCTTGATAAAGATTTCTCGCACGCAAACGACCGATAAATCTGTCTTTCCCTCAAAAGTAAGTCACAGATTACAAAGTGCCTTCTAACAGAAACAAATTTAAACCTACGAGAAAATGCAGCCGTTATGAGAGTTTTGTGGATAACTGTGTATTTTTTAGGAGAACTGCTTGAACAGTTTGAGAAGCCTTTGTGAGTGTTATTTCTTGCGAAGATGATTTGTGTTCGTTTCTTGAGCTTCCCAGACAGAAAGAACATTCCAGAAGAATATCAAAATGCCTCTGGGAAAACTTGCAAATTTTGATATAAGAACTAACCAAAACTTCATGAAACATTCATGAATCAACTGTAGAAGAATTAGCGATTGAAAATGCTAAAAAATAGTGAAAGACTATTCCTTAAAACAAAGAGTTACTGAAACCGAGTTGAAACGGTCCGTCGAGAAACCAACTACTGGTTGCACTTTACTTTGGGAAGAAAAATATTTCAATATATCTTTAAGATAATATCATCAAAGCGCACCCAAAGGTATCGACTGAAAATTGAAAGCTTTTTACTGAAAAAGAGATAACGAATCCAAGTGCAGGCTTTTTCGCCCAAGCAAAATATATGATAGGATTCGCAACGGTGAAGTTCATTCTCCAAAAATTCTACTAATTCTACTACTATACTATTTAGGGCAATTTAACTGTTTACACCGAGTTATTCAAAGAATAGAAATAGATTTACATGATTTGCTAATGAAATTCTTCTTGTTAGAAAAACTTCACTACTGCAGAAATAGCCCCTGAATGAAAATATCAAATGGAAAATTTGTAAACAAAAGACAAAACCGAAGCCAGTCTCAAAATTGTAAAACCACAACTTGCACTTGAGTTGGTTTCTCTCAAAATATCCCCATAAGAAGTTTATCATTCTTGAAAGTGCCGTTTTTCATAAATACAAACACTTGCCAAATTTGGATTACTATAAAGCAAGGTTAATGGAAAATTGTAAGAAAAAGCGTGAAGACCGAATGCCAAGCGAAGAATGAGTGAATTTGTGCAGTCGGCGAATATGGAATATCTGCTAACCTGAAGGCAGCAATTGATGCATCCCATGGAAATCCTGAAGTTTTGGTAAAAGCATGGTAAAAGTTTTTAAGTCCTCTGTTTAGAAGAAACTGCTTATAAAAAACTCAACTCCCAGATCGCCAAAAATTTAAGAAGCTTCAGCACTGAAAAGATATAACTTAAGAAACTAATAATTTCGATAAGGGGAATCGGATTTCACATGATAATCACACTTGTTTCCTGTATCAATTACTCGGAAGGTACTCGAATAATGTCTAAACATTAGAAAAGCTTCAAAAACCTTTGTTTGAAATGTTCATGGGGGCACAGAAGGGTAAGGTGAGGTAATTGGGGTCTAGGGGGTAATGTGGGTTTACTCGAGGGGCGAACTTATTTTTTTCGTACACCTTCCTTGAAATCACAAACAAATCAAAAACAAAAATCACACATGCAAGAAGCTCAAAAACCACAAATCACTGAGAAGTTACTGAAATATGACGCAAAAAGTGACTAAAAAAGTCACTAAAATCACAAAAAAATCACAGACAAAAATCATGTGATTTTAAAATCACTACAGTCACGTTCGCTAAGTTAAGAAGTGATTTGCCCCTCGGGTCTACTTGCTTTTCGCTTTTAACCTGATCGCAGCAAGTTGAAAATTTCGATTCAAGAAATACGTGTATTGATAGATATTACACGTTGAAGCCATGACGAAACAAACGCAAACGCTTGCCACAAAATTGTTTGTTTCATTCACGCCACAAAATCATTATTTTGTAAAGAAAGAGCGCGGAAAAATCACATGATCTCCACACCTCCACAGCTTTGAAGTTTCCTGACGGCGCTGCCAATCAATGGAGCGAGGTTTCAGTCTAACGCAAAACGCAGACCACGGCGGTGCATTTTCCAGACTAGAAATTTCCAAAACGAGGCTCCCGTGAATAGGCCGGAAATTTCACTGTTTGTTTATGAGTCGTAGTTGTAGCGGGGTATATCAGTTTGGCGGAAGAGCAAAACTACGGCTTGTAATCAGTCTAAGACTACATTACACAAGTCCCTCTAACTTACACTCGTTGTTGTTGTTGTTGTTGTTATCGCTTCTGCTGATCTCAGCAAATGTCAATTTCCCTGCATAAGTTTATTTTTCTTTCAAAGTGTCAGTGACAAAATGTTAAAAGAATCATTTTTGTGAAAATAGAGTATGACTAATCAAATACCCAAGCTTTTAGACTATGTTGTCAATACAAAGTTTGATAATTTTAGCAATTCATTTTAGAAAAATTTGTTACTTGGTAAGCAGTGTCCTTCTTTCAACTATGAAACTTAACCAAGAGTTTGATGATAGCTTGCTGGTTCAGCACAACAGACTTATTGCACTGAGGTGGGTTGATTGTATGGTAACAGAATCCAAAATTATTCAATTTCAAGTTTAGCCCAAATTTGATATGGAAGTCATCTTTATTGGCTGAACTTTGTTGTCAAATTTGCCATGACTTTGCAAGGGCTTTGTAGGTAAAATGCACCAGATGGCTCAAATTTCTCTCAAACCATCACTTCCCTTCTGGATTGTTAAAGCAAAGATTAAGTTGATAAATCAATTAAGCTGAAACCTTATACAGTAGTAAGATGATTAGGCTTTAGAGGCTAAAAAAGGAGCAATCCAAAACTTTATCCCGAATCAAGTCCTTATGAAAGCTCCCCAGGGGAAAAGCTCGTAATATGTTTTTCTGGTATGTGTTTAGTCAGTAAAAGGTAGTCAAGAAATATTGATCTGAGAATTTGATTCAAACAAACATATCATTTCACCTTTCTCAGTTTACGGTAGGTTGCAGTATACTTTATATTTTGTTATTATATCTTCTTGAAAATGTGTCATATGCTGAGTTTCATTTTTACTTGATTTGAATGATTTTGTGTCATAATCTCACACCCTTTATGCCATAAACACTGTATTGAGTCAGGGTCAGACTCTCATCAGCGTGTGAAACAACTTGATTTAATATAATCTGGATGACAAAGACAATTATTGAGTCAAAATGCACAGACTTCTGCTATCTATACAACACACTGGTTCCGTGGATATGAATGAATAGACAATGCCAGAAAAGCTGGCATTGGAGTGGGAGCATTTGACCAAGATACATTGCTTTAATGATCACCTTTCTATATAATCACTGTTGATTCCATTACAGAATGCGCCTTTATCAAATGCCCCCCCCCAAATGCCTGCTTTTCTAGAATGGTCTGTTACTCTTCATCTTTAAGTTACAATGTGATTGGCTCAGCATGACTAGATAAATACCTCTTTGTAAAATAGATTAGTACTGGGATCTTCCAAGCCATCTTACTCAACTGAATTTTCTTTTCTTCCATGAAGTCTCAAACTCTATGCAACATCATAAAATACTGTTGGTTGAGAACTCAAAAGAAAAAATGTTCCTTCCATTTAGAGTTATCCCATTTGGTTCAAAGTCTTTAAAAACAAATGTTCACTGTTTCACAGTGGCATACTGCATCTCTCAACAGTCTTGTGTCACTTGGCAACAGCAACAACCACCTTTTACCTGGTCCGGCTTTTATATATACCATTCCAGGCTGCGGCAAATTGCCGATTTCAGAACCGTAAGTCCATAAGTCTCTGTTGTAGCGACAAGTCTGCAGGGGGAGCGAAACAAGAGAATTTGGAATGAGTCGAAACCGCAGCTACGATAGACTTAGGCCTTCGCAACTTCATCGTTAGATGTACACCAGGGAGCGCCTACGGCGCACCCTGATCTACACTCTCATAAGCCTTCGCTAGCAATAGTTTACAGTTTATTTTCCAACAACATCAAGATGTACTGGTCAGGTGTTTTCCTTGTTTCTTCAAGATTTTAAAGAAGATTTTGACTTTGTTTACATAACTGACTGGAGAGTTGTTGAAGAAACTTTGAATAAAAAGTTTTAAAGCATTCGAAAAAGAACGAAATATTGTAAATTTTTACTTTCTTTCAAAGTTCTCATTCTTTTGAGATTTTTCTCCGCCAAGTCTGCCGACTCTTGACACTAATGTTTCCAGAATTTGCATCCTTTGGTAGCAGAGGTTCCTCTCTGCGAAGTCTACCGATTTCAGAAGACTTCGCAAGCTTCAGGTGTCCAAAAGAATGCGTGTGGATTTCAAGATAAAGTTGCGATGCGACGGCCTAAGTTCATCGCAGCTGTGGTCAGGATTTTATGAAGCAATGGTAAATTTTGGTAGCTATGCGTTGCTAGGGGGCATATTCCTATCATGCATTGCGTGAAATGAGATCCGCCATCTTTTGTGGAATCGTCTATTCTTTTCTGTCAAGCCAACCAGTGCAAATAAACGCACCGGGTGCACTGGAAAAGATCAGCAGTGGTTGACAAATCCGGAGTGGCGGCACTTGATCTGGCTAGATTTTGGTCGGGGACATGTCATCAAAGCTTCAAAAACATACCCGTTTGTTATACCAATTTATCAAAAAGTATGCCCGACAACAGACTCTAGACCAATGTTGCGAAAAATGGTTTCCGAATTGGGTGGGAAAGTCGATAGCGTTCCTTGTGCCAAAATCGTGCAAATCACTCACTACCCTTTCCGAAAGCATGTCTCCATGTCCGAAATATTACCCCTTTAGCAACCAAACAGAATTTATTATATATGGATATATTTCATTGACTTCCGGTACTACAGGTTCTTTAAACACTTGAACCTGTATTAGTGCACCCGGTAAATCAACGAGGAAAATGCTGTCCGAGAAACCCCAGAATAATTCAAGGGATGTTCCTAAGTAAAGTAATAATCTATGGGAAGTTGACTTGAGGACATTTTACCCATAGTTTCGCAAATTTTCAAATCTTTCGGCTCATATTTCCTCAAAGCCTCAAACTTGATGAGAATTTTGACAGTAACTCAAAATTAAAAAAATTTCAGCAACTCACATCATTGCTTCAAAATTTCTCAGAAGCAGCATCAAGAACTAAAATCGTCCAAAATAATTCTGCAGTTTTTGGAAAGCATCATACAGACGGCAATCTGCTGTATCTAGAATCTTAACAAATCGAATTATAGATAAATATGAACGAAATTAGCAGTAGAAAGTATCTGGCGCTCCTTGGAAATATCTTTTCGATGATCATCACTGTGATCATGCATCTAATTTCACAGCGAAGAGATTTCCATTACACAATGCTTCATCTTTCCATCTGTTTCTCATGTACTTGATTTTACAAATAACTGGTTCGATTGGAAGTTGAAGGAGTGGTTTGTCGGAGTTTGTTGGATGTAACTCACCATGCACTCTTGGATTACGTAAAACTCTTGTCTTGTAATCCTTTAATGAAACGCTTTCTGAAAATCTAGGGTAAGCTACCAACAAACTTGGCTTCCAGTTTTCTATTTGAACTCTAAGCCTTTCGAAAGACAAAGTGCGGACAGTTACTCCAGCTAACGATGAACGCCTAACTTGCCTTTGGAAAGTCCTCCCTGGCAGAATTTTCTGATTTCCATCATCTTGTTTATCTACTCTGCCAGAAATATTTGTACTCTTTCTACTGTTTTGGTAATTTGCATTATCTGGCATTTCGGTAGTGATTTCGCTATTTAAGGCAGACGCTTCACCGGCAGATTTTACTGCCCATGGTACATCATCGATCATTTGGTCACTTCGTTCTCCAGTAGTGGTTTGCCCGTTTCGAATATATTCCCAAGAGTCATCCTCTTTCGCCGAGACACCCTTGATTGCATACTGTGAACTCAGCCGTTGCCTTCTCGCAAAATATTTGCATCCCAACCCCCCACTCTCTTCAAAACTATTTCTTTTGCTAGTACATATTCCTGAAGCAAGAGAATCCAACAAAGATGGCGGCGTAGATGATTCAGTGCTCATTTTTCTGTTGGTAGTAAAGAAAACGCCTCTGTTAAATTCATGCGAAATTTCACGGTCCTTCGGCTTACCACACGAATTAGCAGACATAGATTTGTAAATGATTGGGAACACTGAATGCACAAGTTTATCGATCTTTGTGTCATCCACTGGGAAATGAGCTTGCCTGCTTATCCATCCATCCTTCAGTCTGGATTCAAGTAATGTTGAACGTTTATGTGAACATAGACTAGAATATGGCAAATTATTCTCAGCTTCTCTCTGCAACTTTATGAAATCCTCTGCATATGCAATTGAATTTACGAAAGAAGCTTCTCGCAGTTGCCCTTCGTTACATATACTGCAATAATTTCTTCCCAGTATAGCACAGTACGGTTTGCCTGAGTCTATGTGCTGTTTGCTTCCTGCTGCCATTTCCCAAGTAGGTCAAGCTGAAACATTCAAAGCAATTCTTTCTCGAGTTTCATTTTCGATCATAGGCATCTTGCTCTTGATTTCATCCGGGGGTGGGGGACACAACTCTTTTCGGTCATACAGGGCTGTGTGCTTCAAGAAGTTCTGTTTTGACCCAGTATCAGACTTTTCGCTAGATAGAGAGACCCAATCTAGAATACAGATGTGCTTTCTGACCAGTGCTTGCTTTACAAAACAATTGAATGATTGTTAATTATTATCAAAAATCTGGGCCTTTCAGAATTGATGGTAAAAATTATACCCAAATCCCGGAGTTTTTCTTTAATAAGTATATTCTATTTCCAGAATTTTTGCGCCAAAACCACCCATAACTGGCGCACATCCCAGTATGATAGTAAGTACCACCCCCGGGATCTTCATGTTTTACCGTTTGCGTTATTAATCGCACTGTTTGCTGATGTTTTGAGAGCAGTCCACAGTGAATTGGATCTTATTACTTGATGTTAAGCCGAGAAGTCATTGAGTGAATGCGGAAAGACCCTTTGAAACAAGATCTCAACCATATTAAATTCCTAGAAGAACAATTAATCTGCGCTCCTCTGTGGTTTTACAACTTTCTAATTCAATTCAATTCAACTTCCTTCATAGAACACAATTACTAAGACAGTGCATGCTCATAAGACAATCAACAAGCAGATCGCCAACAAATTAAGAAACTCCAGTACTGGGAAGATGTAAGTAGTTGTTGTTTTCATCTTATTTTTATTCGATCTCCCTCTAGCTTCTAAAATCAATTTAGTAGAAACTAATCTAAATCGAATTTTTAAACTACTAACAGTGTATATCTATGTAATATGCATATTTCAGTGCTAGCTACAGATATTGCAGTTGCAAGTTGGCCCACCCCATTGTTTTATCATTCTCTTAAAAATTTGAATGTTTTCGGCTAATTTGATCTCTTTGGGCAAAGCATTCCAAATTTGTGGTCCTAATGATAGGAGCCTTTTTGACCCAAAAGTAACTTGGTTTGGTCTATGATGAATTAATTTATTTGGGTTTCTTGCTGATCTAGTTGTTTCTTTTAGTTTGAAAATATCCTGCATGAAAGGTGGATTTAGTTTTGATACAGTTTTATAAATTTCAGTACAAAGACTTCTGAGACTGCTGATTTTCATCGTGCATTTCCCAGCTTTGGAAAGTAAATCGTCGTAAGAGCTGTTTGAGTCATTTTAAAGAAATCTAAGAGCTCGCTCACGGATCTTCTCAATTTTCTTCATTGACTTTTCAGAGGAAAATGCCATACTAAAGGGCAGTAATTAAAATTAGAAAGACGAAACTTTGAACCAATGTCTCTTTGGCTTTAAATTCCATGTAACCCTCAAGTCTTTTCAAAGCGTTTAGCTGCGCAGCGGCTTTTCTACATAGATTGGAAATGTGTTCATCAAAAGTTAATCTGTGATCGATTTTTACCCCCAGAAGTCTTACTGCATTTTCAGATTGAATTTGTTTGCCTTGTATCATTAGTTTTACCCCTGTTGTGTCATCTCTCCCCTTTGTTACCAATATGGCATGGAATTTGTCGGGATTTGCAATCATTTGGTTCCTTTCAAGCCAATCTATGGCAACATTTGATTCTTGTTCTAAGATTCTAACTAGGTTTGAGACTGTATTTGAAAAAGCCGCTAGAGTATTATCGTCTGCATAATTGTGCAAGGTAGCTTTCTTTATATAAAGAAAAAGATCGTTTATGTATAAGTTAAATAAGATTGGACCAAGAACAGATCCTTGCGGTACACCAGAGAGCACAAGCTGAAAAGTGCTATATGTGTTGTTAATACGCACTGACTGTTGTCTACGTTTCAGGTAAGAATAGATATAAACGAGTGCGTCTTCATGAAAACCATACGCGGATAATTTTGCAATTAGTAGATCATGTGGGATGCAGTCAAAAGCTTTCGAAAGGTCCATCAAAACGGCCCCCGTAACATTATCATTGTCAAGGTTTTGTCTCCACTCTTCAATCATTCTAATCAATACATGCTGTGTTGTATTGCTGTCTATATGCCGCTATAAACTTTGAAAGACAATAGTCAAGATGAGGAATGAGTTGATCTTTGATTATTTTCTCATAGATTTTCGACAAAGCGTTCAACACGCTGACGGGACGATAGTTTTTCTCCGTTGTACGAACTGGCTCACCTTTGTCCAATGGAGTTACGGCCGCTCGCTTTCCTTTGTCCGGAAACTTGCATTTCTTAAAACTATTATTTATTGCATCTGTAAGGGGTTTAGTCAATTCTTTTGAAGCCAAAAGCAAAAGTTTAGGAGGAATTTGGTCTTCCCCAGTTGACTGTTTACTGTATGTGCTTTTAAGCAGCTTCCTTACTTCATTTGGTTCAACTGCACGAAATGAAAAGGTTGAAAAATGGTTTTCTGGATTTTGAATTATAGCTAAGACACTAGGGTGACTGGCATATTTTTCGAGAATCAGTTTCATGATCTATCGATCTGTAATTTGTTCAATTGTGTCTGCTAGGCTTTGTGGCTTTTCCCCACTGGATATCTCGACAATATTGATGTAATGATCATTAAAAGTCTCAGCAAGTTCATGATCTTCTGTAATAATCTTATCATCTTTTACAAGCAAAATGTCGTTCCCTGATAATCCCCCTTTATTTGTCAAGAATGGTTTAACTAATTTCCAAAAATCCTTATTTGTCATTACCCCATTTTCTGTCACCCTTCTGAAATGATTTTTGATTGCTTTCTTCCTAAGGGAAACGCATTTGTTTCTCTGCTTTTTGAAATTAAGTTCATTTTCTCTGGTCCGGTTTTTCTTAAATTTTCTCTGCAGGCAAGTTCTATTATAAATTTCTTTTCTCCATGTTTTATTCATAAAAGGTGCATCATTCCCTCTAACCGTTTTGGTTCTCAAGGGAGCATGTTTGTCTACTATCTTACTAAAATTGCATACCAAATCCTCATAGGCAGCATTTGGATCATCAGAAATGCATCCGAGGTTAGCATTTTTTAGATCAGACAAAAATCTGCTGGGGAGAACTTCTTGTAGTTTCTATAAACAATCTTTTTTGGCTTAAGGCGGGGAATACATGACTTCATACATGTGGCTATCAAAGAATGGCAATCACTTAATCCAGTCTCGAAAGCAGATGTCTTCTGAAAATTCCGTTTGCGATTTTGTAAGAATCACGTCTATGGAAGAGCTATGATCTCTTGTAAAAAAGGTTTTGACTTTTACTAAATTTTCAAGACCAAAAACGTCGCAGAACTCTTTGAGATTCTCAAAACCAGGGTGTCTACGATCTTGCCCATCTATGTTTATGTCACCTATAACTACAACATTTTCGTATTTGTCTAGAGCATTATTTATGCAAGATGATAGTTTGTGGAAAAACATTTCAATGTTTGACGAAATAGGGGGCCTGTAGAAGGCAAAAATGGCCCACTTTTTCTTATTTATATTTAACTCGGTACAAATCATTTCTACAAGTTCACTCTCTAAAGCTGGCACTCTGTCACACACAACTCCTTTTCTATTAAATTGCATAAGACCTCCTTCGTGTTCATTTCTGTCTCTTCGTAACGGAGTTTGGCAATTTTCAACAATAAAATTTTGAGTCGGAAAATCATTGTTTGGTTTAGTTTCTGCCACTACCAGAATATCTGGCAGAGCTTTCTGCATTATCTCCCTAAGTTCATAGATCTTGTTTCTGAAGCTATTTATGTTTTGATACGTAATTACTGGATTGTTTGTAAACTTGTTTCGCAGCCTAATTAATTCTTATAATTCATGAAGTTCTTCCAGAGTGCTCTCCATGTTTTCATTATTTCCAGAAATATGCTCCCCTCTTGTGGGGGTGGTTTAATTGCTTTGTAATTCTGTTGATGGTAAGGTAGCATTCATAGATGACAAACTAGATGAACTGCCAATGCTGTTATTCGACAGTCAGTTTTGTGTTAAATACTTTATGAAATTTTCTGTGATGGCTTTAGTTCCATACTGATTTAGATGTAAGCCCCATTTGTTTAGATGAGCTGGATTCACGTTATCATGATTTATAAACCAATTTGACTACCTCGTAGCTTTTCCAAAAGGAACACATTTACTGCTCTTCTCTTCCATTCCAGTTCTGGGGAGTTGGCTCTTCTTATTAGTCCCGATACGGTTACTTTCTGCTCGCGGGCTTGAATTCCTTGTGCGATTTCTGCGATTTTCTCGGCAATCTCCTGTGGCTCTTCATTTCTCAAATCATTTGTGCCGCAGTGCAGGATTACTTCATCAGGCTTCGACTTGAGCGTTGGCTCGATGTATGACTTCATGTCTTCGCTGGTAGCACCTGGGAATATTTTGACGTGTGCAATGGTGTCGTGGAAATGATAGTTGATATCCTGTCTTTTAATCTGTTTCAGCATTGAATCCCCGATGATAACAACCTTCTTTTTTGGGTTGAAGTTTCGATCTCTTTGTTGGTTCCTCTTTTCTTCTCTCTTCGTATCAAGATCTTGTCTTGTGTTGGTGGTAGCTACCCCTGCGTAGGGAGCTGTCACAGCTACCCCTGCGTAGGGGTCGATGGCAGCTGCCCCTGCATAGGTACCGTCCCTTGACGCTGATAAATCGGACAGACATTGGAATCGATTTCTTGATTCAAAAGATGGTTTCTCCGAGACAAAGTTTCTTGTTGTTGATACCCTTGGGAAACTCCAATTCTGAGTATTGCTTGTTTTGTGCAACATTGTATCCATTTCAATAGGGCTTTGTGCAGGTCTGGATCGATATTGTGTTTCCATTGTCCGTGAAAGAAAGTCGCTGTTCCTTTTTGATTGTTCTTTTGTTAGAAAAAAATCTTGATTCGGACGATTCTTTATTGCGATGTTTGGAATCGATTGATCTTCCCTTGGAATCCTGCGATGACTTGCCAAAAGATCTTGCAATTTTATCAGTTCACGTTTCAAGGTAATGTTTTCATCTGATATTTTCCTTTTTTCTTTTTCTAAAATTTCAATTTTTTCCTTCATTTCATCCAAATCTTTATTTTTAGCAGACTTCACGAGCTCTTCAACTTGATTTCGCAACGCTAGAAACTCGTCGTAGGGTGTAAAATTATTATTGCTGTTGTGCTGCATGGTGAAATCCAATGAAAAATTTGTTTGTTTGTTTGTTTAAGTAGACTGAAGATGTAACAAATTAACTATTTGTTTTGATATAAAAGGAAATCCGTAACATATTTCTATTCTATTTTCACTTGTGGGCTCGATCTTCCCGCATGAACTTTTTATCTAACTAGTTCGTTAATTTGTTTCGTGAAAATAGTGCATGTATGGCAGCACCTTCTTATTTGGTTTACAGCTCCTTTTACCATTACTCGGTCTAACGAAAATTACGTTCAAATGTCTCTGTAGATGTGTTGATCACCATGTACCTATTGTAAGTTGAAATTTATGATAGAATCACAAATTATTTTTAACACATCTTTTGGCATCAAGCTTGTTTTTTGATGCTGCGTTTGTCCGACAGCTTTTTTGTCCGAATTTCCCAGAAAAACATCCGAAAATTTTCTGTCCGAAGTTGTTTTTCTGCAATTACACAGTTCAATGCAGAAGTCAATGAAACATAACACAGTTGTATTATATTTATATTTGAATCTTTTTAGGAGGGTAGCCCTTCGGCAGAAGCCGTTCTTCAAGGGGCCCTCCATTAAAAACGTACATACCATAAATGATTAAAATAAGTCGTAACTAAAATCAGAAACCATAATCTAGAAGCCAATTTGCAATTATACAATATATACCGGGTGTCTCAAAAAAGTACCCCCTTTTGACTGGAAATAGGAACGAAGCGATAAATTATAATTACTCTCCGAGTAGTTAGCTAAATTTACCAATTTTCAACTTAGATTCACATACCTTGCATTTAAGAATCGTCCACCAAACACCAGAGATACAAGCTTGCAAAGACAAAATTTACAGTGCACCCAAAACCAGAGGTTTTGTAAAGGGGCCTAGCCATGATTTGTATTATGAATCTTTTCCAAAGCACCTGTAAACTTTAACTTTCAGTTTTTTGCTTTCGAAAAGAATAAGAAATACTCGTGGAAATCGCCCTGATGAAACAAATATAACAAAAATGTGTTAAGAATGATGAAGTCGTGCAACTTCTCCCAAATGAGCATGCATGTGTTCCTTTTCTTCTTCTTTGACACTTGGAGTAGAATGCAATGCACGGATTGATTCCTCAAAGGGATAACTATTAGTAGTTTAATTGAAGCATTTCAAGGTATAATTCTTTTCAATGGAAAAAGCTAAAGGTCAAAGTCGAAATTCCTGTGCAATATGCCTGTGATAGCAAATTATGGCTAGGCCCTTTTACAAAACCTCTGGTTTCGGGTGCACTGTAAATTTTGACTTTGCAAGCTTGTATCTCCAGTGTTTGGTGGCCAGTTTTTAAATGCAAGGTATGCGGATCTAAGTTGAAGATTGATACATTTAGCTGTCCACTCGGAGAGTAATGATATCTTGCGATTTCGTTCCTATTTCCAGTCAAAAGGGGGTACTTTTTTTGAGACACCCGGTACACTAAACAAAGAAATTAACCCTTTACAGGTCTCTTAAAACCATCCAGAGAGGATGCTGTCTTTGACTCAGCAGGGAGGCTATTCCATATTTTAGCTCTTCGGTACGAAAAACATTTTTGCCCATTTGCTGACTTTTTCTTTGGCAACCTTAACTTCTTAAATCAGTCTCGGTGTTCCGGAGGTTATGGGAGGAGCATGCTGAGTTTTTCGTGAAGAGATTACACAGGTATTGTGGAGCCAAATCGTTGAGCGACTTGAAGACCTTTATCTTAGACTCATTATCAATGAGTTCTTCAATGGTCTGCCAGCCCAACTCTGCAATAATTGGTCTGCTTGGGGTATCAAAGCTGCTATTTGTGATGATTCTATTAGCACGATTTTGGAGCTTTTGCAGCTTGTGGAGTATGGCATGCATTTTCCACCAGTATGTAACATTACACTTTTGTGTCGTAGATTGATTTTTGTACTGAGGCTTCGATCTGGGAGTCACTAATTCAAGATTCAAGATCCAAGATTCAAGATTCAAGATCCGGAATTCAAGATTCACACTAATTCAAGATCCGGAATTCAAGATTCACACCAATTCTAGATCCGAAATTCAAGATTCACACTAATTCAAGATCCGGAATTCAAGATTCACACTAATTCAAGATCCGGAATTCAAGATTCACACCAATTCAAGATCCGGAATTCAAGATTCACACCAATTCAAGACCCGGAATTCAAGATTCACACTAATTCAAGATCCGGAATTCAAGATTCACACCAATTCAAGATCCGGAATTCAAGATTTACGCTAATTCAAGATCCAGAATTCAAGATTCACACTAATTCAGGCTTCAAAAGAATTTTTAGGACAAACTGGGTGGTTTCATATTTTTCGCTGCATTTTCAACTGGGAAGCTTTGAATAAATGGTTGATTTACAACTAAATAATTTTTTACAAGAAACAACTTATATAAGAAACTCATCAGAATATCATAGTGAACAGTGAACATTTCACAGTTTATAGTGAACATTTCAAAGCATTTTCAGCAATAGCCGAAATTCACTGTTATTTAAGACACTTGTGCAAGAAGTGAAAAGAATGTTAAAGGTACTGATTGCCACAGATTTCCTTGATAGGAGGAAAACTTTCTTCATTGATTTGAGAGTCAAGTTTCTGTAAAGAGATTCTTAGCAAATGTATGTTGGAAGCTACAGTATTCTCTTTGCGCAACAGGCGACGATAAGAGATGTAAAAACAGACTGTTCCTCACTAAGATTTATGTTCATATGGTAACACATATCTGTCATTTTTCTTCAACATCTTTAGATCATATAAAGACAGAAGAGGAAAGTGCATGTAAAATAAACACTCTCAAGAAACAGTTGATAAGGGATGGTAGGCTCGGAGTTAAACCATCCTACTGGATTGAAAAGTCGAGGGGTGTTTCTCCCAATCGAAAAAGCATGCAAGGTTTTTTTCAGAATAAATGAATTTTTATGGATTTTGATGGATTTTAGTTGAAGACGGAAGGATTTTTCCAAAGATTTGTGAGATGCTTTTGGTGAAATTCCCCTCGGAAAAACAGGGGCGGGCAGGTACTGTAAAATATTTGACCCCATGTTTGTCCGACGGAATTGGAAAAATAACCGGTTCTTTTATGACACAGCATGACTTTCTTGCACAAAACAACCAGTTTTTGGGACCAAGGTCAAATTTTAAAATCAATCATCTTTGTTCATTAATTTCTCACAAAAATCAAGTTTCCTCACCTCCTATTTGGTCAAAATCCTAAAGCTTACCTGTAAGCTGGTTCCATCTTTGTCCGCCAAGTTTAAACTCAAAAGACCAGTATTTCAAATTTTCACATAAGTTCTACCTTTGTTCGGCAAAATTTACAAAAAAGACCTGAAATTCCATTTTTTGCACTAAAGTGGTTCTACCTTTGTCCGTCAAATGAAGATAAAAAGACCGGTTTTGGGACAAACCAGGAGAAATATCAACAACATTTTTAGAACCAAGGAACCACCTCGGAATTGCCGCTTGAAGACTACCACTTTTGGGACACTGCTGCTCTCTAAATATAATTACGACGGTAATGATGCCTGCAAGATAAACACTGGATTCACTGCGAATGATGTGGGATTTTGGTGAGCAAGAAAAACCGGTTTTGGGACACTTGTGCCTTCATGGCTGCGGGTACCACTTTCTTTCGAAAAACGGTAGTTCGCCGAAACTACCGGTTTTCGGCAGAAGCATCGCCAGTGATTAAATTGTCCATCAAATCGAAAAAAAATAACAACGTAAATGTGTCATCAATAGAGACCAGTTTTTGGAACGAAGATGGTGAAAAAGTTTTTGGTGAACTCTACCAGTTGTCGGACAAAGGTAGGACCATCGTCCTCAGTGTGACATGCCCGCCCTTGGAAAAAGCTAATGAAATTTTGGAATTTTCAGCTTTCGCTCAAAAGAAGTTTGACCATTGCAAATTAGGTGATATAACTTGTTTGGCAGTTGCACCGTTCTGGCACATTTCCCATAAATTTGTAGATTTTCATAGGTTTATCCTGATATCTGTAAGATAATTGTAAAATAGATATTCTTTGCAGGTAAACAGTATCAGAGATCTTGCTCTCACCCTGACAAAGTTTGTCATTTTCATTTTTCATTCATTTTAAAATATTTTCATTTTAAAATATTTATACAGGTATAAGTTTCATATATTTATACATGTTTTTCAAACTGACCTGTTAAAAAATAACATAAAATAAGGGAAAATAGGCTAAACTAAGAACAAAAGAAATTTATATGCCTAATTTACAATATACAATGCTATAATACCTAATTTACAATAAAACATAATAAAAATGAAATAGAAAATAAAGTTACACCGCCCTCATAGTCGTTCCTTGAAAGTTTTCAGGGAGGGTGCCAATTTTGCTTCTTTTTCCAAACTGTTCCAAAGTTTTGCACCGCGATATGAAAAGCCTTTTGGCCATTGACAGTCTTTAGTAACGGTAACCTTAGATCAGTTTCTGTTGAGCGCAAAGACCGTTCTCTATCATCTGAATATTTTGTAAATAGTTTTCTCATGTAGACTGGGGCAAGTGAATTCAAAGATTTATATGTTAGCGTGGCGGTCTCTTTTCTTATAAGATTGTTGATAGTCGGCCAGCCAAGGTTCTGAATTAGTGGAGCAGCAGAGGCATCGTATGGGCTATTTGTTACAATTCTTGCAGCCCTGTTTTGAATTTTCTGCAGGACGTTAATTTTTGAATTACTACAGCAGCCCCAAACAGAGCTACAGTAACTCAAATGGGGCTCGACAATCCCTCTGTACATTTTGTTGAGCACATCAGATGGAAGATATTTCTTAGAATACTTAATAAGTCCAAGGGCTCGATTAGCCTTGGTCTTGATAGTATCGACATGTTTGTCCCAGTTTAGTTGACTATCTACTTGAACACCTAAGTATTTTGCATTGGCAATCATTTCAATTTCCTGATCACCTATTGAAAAAGATGGTTGAGCATCAGGCTGGCTTTCTATCTTACGGATGTTTGGTCCAGAACCTATGATAAGCGACTGCGTTTTCACAACGTTCAAAGAAAGTTTGTTTGCATGCAGCCAATCTTGTAGCTTCAGAAGATCTAAATTTAAGTCATTTTGCAGGTCACCAATGCTTTTTGAAGAGAGCGAAATGGTCGTATCGTCAGCATACATGCTGACATGAGACTTTTGCAGGGAAAAGGGCAGGTCATTGATGTAGATCAGGAACAACAGTGGACCAAGACAAGAGCCTTGAGGAACTCCACAATTTATTCCCTTCACATCAGAAGAAGAGCCATTTATCCTGCAAAATTGTTTACGATTATCCAAGTACGATGTAAACCAGTCATGTTCCAGGCCAGTCACTCCATACATTTTAAGTTTTTCTAACAGGATTTCATGATCGACCGTGTCGAAGGCCTTCTTCAAGTCAATAAAAATTAGGCCAGTGTATTTTCCGTTATCTATATTCAGGTACCAATCATTGGTGCTAGCCATTAGGGCAGTAGCGACCGAGTGTAAGAGTCTAAAACCAGACTGATGCTCGTATAGTGATTTATTTGCGTCCAGGTATTCATAAAACTGATTAAAAATCAATTTCTCGAATAGTCTAGATATGAATGGAAGAACGGATATTGGGCGTTCAGGCCCGTAGGAGTGTTTTTCAGATTGGAGGGGCACCAATTCATGCCGAAGCTGAAAGGGGAGAGAGCTTGGGGGTCCGGGGTGGAGCCCCCGGAAAATTTTTCGAGCCATGCCCTATATTCTCTTGGAAATACCCTTCTGCGAATGCTAAAAGGTCATTTTATGTTCGGAGGTCCTGAGGGCAAAACAGGAAATTTATGAATCCAAATATATTTCAAACAGGATACCTGAAACTAAACTACGACAGGTCGAAAGCTTCGCGAGTTCTCGTCGTTCAGATGTGCGTGATTTAGATTGTTGAATTCTGAGTACTTTCATTTCACTTGACAAAGGGCTTCTTATGCCAAAAGGGCTGAGCGACCCAAAATTAATTTTCGTGCATCGGATTCTACAGCGATTCCTTTGAGATGCTGAGGGTTGACTTTATTTTATCAATGCTGTCTCGTCTGTGCACATGCAGCACCGTTAGGTTGTTGAGGCAGTTGTTCGTTGCTGCCAGCCTGCAATAGGTCTTGACCATAGAAATATGGTGTTGACTTGAAACACACACATCATTCAGAAGCTCGTTCAAAAAAATAGTGGATGCTTGAACTGTTTGATTAGGAAAGAACAGTACAAAGAAGCTCCCAATTCTAAATTTTCAATGAGAGTGGTTACATCTTATCTCACCTATACCCTGGGTACCAGAGCCTAATTAAAAAATTTAGAAAATAGAGAGGAAAAGGAAAAAGAATCTCCCTTTTTCTTTTTTTCTGTATATTTTGTACATGCATTTTAGGCTCTGGTACACCCAAGGTAATCCCACTTAGGGTACGTTGAAAGCACTGATAGAGGGAGGACACTAAAACACTCTTTTGGAGAGCAATTTCTTAGTTGATTAGGTAAGCTTTTTAACGTGATGAATTAAAAAGAATGCAACTTATGGAAATTATTGGGGGGGGGCCGGGCTCGACCGGCCCCAATAGCTGCTACGGGCCTGCAGGGCAAGCATCCTAAGGCTGTTGGGAAATTGCATCTCCCTTTGTTCTAGCCTAATTGATCAAGAATTTTTTTATTCAAATGAAGATATTGGCTTGTCGGCTAGTATGTTTGTTTACACTTAGCTGCAACTATCCTTTAAGGAGCCACAATTGTAAAATAATTGGGAATCAATGTAGATTTCCAGGCAGAAAACGCAAGAAACACCTTGGAATCTCTACCACTACCAATGTAAACTTAGTTTCCTACAAAAAAGTGAGTTTCTTGTGAATCTTGAATTCTGGATCTTGAATTAGTGTGAATCTTGAATTCCAGATCTTGAATTAGTGCGACTCTTGAATTCCGGATCTTGAATTAGTGTGAATCTTGAATTCCGGATCTTGAATTAGTGCGACTCTTGAATTCCGGATTTGAATCTTGGATCTTGAATCTTGAATTAGTGACTCCCTTTCGATCTTTACGTTGTGCTTACGATTAAATTTCCAATTGCAGCATTGATTTTTCTATTTCAATCGAGCAAACGCACTGATCTGAATTGCCAGGCTAACCAGGTTTATCCTTTGACACTTTACGTTATGTATAGACTTGCTTCAAGTCTATTCCGAGATATATCAGCACTAAGGAACATAGTTCTAACATAAGAGCATAGGAACTAAGGAAAATAGTGGGATCTATTGTGCGGTTTTCGGGAGAAATATAGCACTCAGCATGCATTGATTAAGTTGGTTGAAGCATGTCGCAAATGCCTGGATGGTAAAGGAATCGTGGGCATTGTACTTATGGACCTCTCGAAAGCTTACGACTGCTTGCCCCACGACCTTTTGATAGCAAAACTTGCGGCCTATGGCTTTGGGACTGGTAGCCTGAATTTATTACAAAGTTACCTCTCATATAGGAAACAACGCGTCAAAATTGGCTCTACCTTCAGTGATTGGCACTATATCTCATCAGGTGTACCACAGGGCTCAATTCTTGGGCCTCTACTGTTTAACATATATATAAATGATCTTCTGTTATGCATTGAGAAATCAGGAATATGCAATTTTGCTGATGAAAATACACTGTATGCCTCTGGCGAGAACATAGTAGATGTAGCCACATGTTTAGAAGTTTATATTGAAAATGTTCTTAAATGGTTTGAATCGAATCGTATGGTGGCAAATCCTGAAAAATTTCACGTGATGTTTCTTGGGCTACCAAAAACTGCGAATATTTGTATTGAAATCGATGATTTGGTTTTAGTTCCAAGAGACAATGTGAAACTCCTTGGCATTACTATCGACTCTGAACTGAAGTTTACAGTCATGTCAAATCCTTCCTTGTGTGCCAAAACAAGTAGAAAAGTAACGTCATTTTCAAGGGTAGCAAAACTACTTGACTTTAAGAAAGCAAGGCTGCTATACAATGCTTTTATATTGTCAAGCCTAAGCTATTGTCCATTAATTTGGATGTTTTGTGGGAAAACTTCAAACAGGGAGATAAACAGGATCCACAAACATGCTCTACGCATACTCTTCAATGATTATGAAGCCTCCTTCGAAGAGCTTCTACAAAGAAACAATGAGCAGACAGTGCACACAAAAAACCTCCGTAAGCTGATGACTGAGGTCTATAAGTCTTTAAATCGCCAAAATCCAGCGTTCATGTTGGATCTGTTTATAAGAAAGGAAGTGACTTACGACCTTAGAGTAAAAGACCTTTTACGGTTACCTACAGCCAGAACTGTTTTAAACGGCTTAAATTCAATTGTCTTCAGAGGTAGTATTCTGTGGAACACTATATCTGATGAGATAAAGTCCAGTCAATCCATAGCCTCGTTCAAACGTAAGGTCAAATCATGGAATGGAGATGATTGTAATTGTAATATCTGTAATTAGCTGAAACTGTAAATAATGTATTTTTGTAAATAGTTGGTTTGAATTAGTTGCTCTATTCTTAGAGTAAACTATGTTGTTATACCCAACTTTAAATAAATTCTTTATTATTATTATTGTCAAAATTGTTTCTGTTGCTTTTTCTTGAGTCCTCTATACTGCTGGCTAATGCCTAGGCAGACTATTTTTGTTGTTATTGTATCTTTTACTAATTTTTTTTCCTTTTCTAAGATGACATTTCAATTTTTTTCATAGTTCTATTTTCTTTCGTAAAAAGTTTTAACAATCTCGCAGTTTTGGCTGAGTACCCATTTTTGACATTGTTCGATTACTAATTTTGCCTCCTCTCCTTCACATAGTCTCTTGATTTGACACTCCAATTGCTTGCTGTAACAGCCTAGAAAGTCGAATACAACATTGACTTGATCTATTTCGTATCCACGATTTAACCGTTCCAGTGATTTTCTCATTTCAGAATACTTGTCCTGTTTTTCTTTCTCTCTCTTGGCATATATTATTATTATTTGTTCTTTGCATATAATGCTGTACAGTTTTCACCACTGTGCCAAGGTCAGTCCATGACCCTAAGGAAACAGCAGTGTTTACTTGATGGACAACGTTCTTCTCAGGATGTGGGTGCTTCCGAGGAGAGCAATCTTCTGCAATTCTTCAATCCGTATGTGGCCAGGGATTTGACTTGCGTACTTCTCAAGGCCTTTCTTGACGAGTCCAAGTGCTCCCACTACAATTGGAACTGTGGATGTCTTCATTTCCCACATTTTTGTCACTTCAATTTCAAGGTCTTTATATTTGGACAGCTTCTCTACTTCTTTAATCGATACATTTCTTTCAGATGGTATACTCATGTCAATCATAATGCATGTTTTTTCTTTCTTGTCTTTGATAATTATGTCAGGTCTGTTAGCTTTTATCTCTTTGTCTGTTTTCACAGGTATGTCCCATAATATAGTGGCAGTTTCGTTTTCAGTCACTTTCTCGGGTTTGTGCTCATGCCACTTGTCTGCAGCAGGAAAATGGTAATGCTTGCATATTCTCCAATGCATGTATCCTGCTGCCTTGTCATGTCGCTGTATATATTCCGTTTTTGCGAGTACTGGACAGCCGGCCGCAATATGGTCAATAGTCTCCTCGAATTCATTGCACATCCTACACTTGGGGTCAGTGCCGTCTTTGATGATCTTATTGTGGTATGATCTTGTTGCTAAGCTTTGATCCTGTGCAGCTATTATTAATCCCTCAGTTTCTCCTTTAAGTCCAGGACTCTTAAGCCATTTGTGGGTCTTTTCTTTTTCAAAATCTGGCTTATTCACCCTAGCTGGATACTGACCATGCATCGGTTTTCCTTCCCATATCTGTCTCATCTTCTCATGTGCCTTCTTCTTTGTCTCCTGCTTTACTCTCTTAGCGAATAAAGTGACTGGTTCTTGTTGTATTCTAGTTGTGTCTGGTACTTCGAGCTCTCCTTTGAATTTTCTGGCGTCTTTTGCAACAGAATAAAGCTTCTTGCTGTTTTCATGCCGGTACATAAGTTTGAGAAGGGGATCTTCTGTTTGTTCTAGGTACGAGTTTAGTCCCACAGTGGTTGTTTTGAACACGAGTTCAAGCTGAGTGAGGCCCCGTCCGCCGCCTTCCCTTGGTAGATACATTCTTTCCACATCAGCTTTTGGGTGGTTCATCCTCTCCATAGTTAACAGCTTCCTTGTTTTTGTATCAAGCTTTCTTATTTCACTCATCTGCCAGTTTACGATGTTGACGCTATATGTAAATACGGGTACAGCAAGTGTGTTGATGGCTTCCATCTTGTTTGATCCGTTTAGTTCACTTTTTGTTACCAGTCTCACTCTCCTGTAGTATTCTTTTCTGATTTGTTCTTTCATGGTGGCATGCTGTATACCATCACCTTCACTGATCCCTAGATATTTGTAAGCACCTTCCTGTTCTAGCTCCTTTATTGTGGTGTTCGTGTCTACTGTGATGTCTGTAGTTTGTGTGAGCTTGCCACTCTTGAATGTGGCTTTGGCACACTTCGCAAGGCCGAACTGCATGCAGATATCGTCACTGAAGGTCTTGATTGTCTTGAGCAGTCACTCCTGTTGATTATCGTTTTTCACATATGTCTTCAGATCGTCCATATAGAACAAATGGCTAATTTTCTTACCTCCTACTTCATAGCCATATCCAGTGTTGTTGAGCATAGTGCTGAGTGGTGCCAATGACAGGCAGAACAGAAGTGGTGATAGCAAATCTCCTTGAAAGATACCACTTTTAATGCTTATTGATCTTGTCTTAATTGTACCCTGACTGTGACTTAGAGACAGTGTTGTCTTCCAATTGCTCATACTACCTGTCATGAATCTTATTAATATTGGGGACAACTTATATATTTCCATTGTCTTAATGATCCAGGAGTGCGGGACACTATCAAATGCCTTACTATAATCAATCCAAGCGGTGCTGAGGTTCTTTTTCTTGTTCTTACAATCTTCAAGTATCATTTTGTTTATCAATAGTTGATCTTTGCAGCCATAGCTTCCTCTCTTACACCCTTTCTGTTCTTGGGGTAACAGGCTGTTCCCTTCAAGAAAAGTGTATGTTCTCTCGGTTATGACGGATGTTAGGACTTTGTAAGTTGTTGGCAAGCAGGCTATTGGCCTGTAGTTCTTCGGGTTCTTCGTTTCATTGTTTTTTGGTAGCAGATATGTCAGGCCTCGTGTCAGCCATTCTGGGCTCTTTTCCGGGTTCTTAATAATATCGTTGTATGCTGTTGTTAAGTTGCCATGTAATCTCTCCAGGTTTTTTAACCAGAAGTTTGGTACTCTGTCAATGCCTGGTGACTTCCAGTTACTGGTCTTTTATAGAGCTAAGGTCACTTTACCATCCTCAATATCCTTCTAATCTTCGGTAGGCTGGTATTTCATCATCTCATCTTGCTGTCGTATCCATTCTGCCGTTTCATCATGATGTTTCTCATTTTCCCAGATGTTACTCCAAAATGCCTCTATTTCTTCAATTGGGGTTGGCTCTTCAACATTTACTTGCTTTTTACCAAGTTCTCGATAAAGCCTCTTGGTGTCTTCCTTAAAGAGTTTATTTTGTCGGAAAAACTTCCCCCTTTTCAAGTATCTTCTGACCCTCTGTGCCTTCGCTAAGATTTGTTGCTTTAGCTGTTCCCTAACTTCAGGTATATCTCGAGCGTCTTTGATGTTGTATTTCCGCTTCATTCGCCTTTGTTGTCTTTGATTTACTTTTCCTCCTTTTTCCATTTCAGAAAGCACGGACAGGTCACTCCTTTTGTACTGTATATCCTTCTCCAACTTTTCTTTCCATTTGGGCTGTTTTCTTTTGTTTTGTTTGGGTTTCTTCAGCTTGATGCCTGTTGATTCTGTGATGACTGCAGCAGTTGCGTAGGCTAACTGGTTGATTGATGTGATGTTAAGTGTCTCCTTGCAGTTATCTATGATGTTGGCTATAATTTGATTGCCTGTTCTAATAAGCTTTTTGGCATTTTTATCCTTTGTGATCTTAGGAAGTGGATCTCTATCTTCCATATCTAGATGCTTTATTTCTTCCCACTTTCTTTGAATTTCGTCTGACAGGGACTGGTACATCTCATCTAGCTGCTGATCTTGACCTGCTTGTCTCTCATCTGCCTGGTTACTATGTGTTTCGTCTTCTGTTTCGATATTTTCAGATGGTGTATTCTGTTGACTAATGTCTTCTCTTTGTTGATCATTCTGCTTCAATCTTTCTCTTACGTTCCTTCTGATGTTTTCCAATTCAGCATCTGTTAGTCTCTTCTTTTTAATAATGTCTCTTCTAACATTTGCAAGTTTGTTTGCATCGATGTTTAATCTTCTTGTGGGATTTGCTGTTCTCCATAACGCGTACGTTTGCTTTGTGTTAGTCTCTCCTGATGGTTTCATCTGCGCTGTAACGTATGCTTCCATCACTTGTTTCTACTCCTCCCTAGTCCATGTAACTCTCTTTTTCTTACTTTGATTTGCTGCTTCCACATTATCTAGGGGGCCTAAATGAGGGGTTTCCTCGTTAAGGTGACCCGGAGATGCTTGGGGATGGGCGGAGTTTGTTCCAGTAGTACACTTTTCGACCTCAGCCTGGTCCATCACTGAGGGACGCGCTCCTTGTTTAACCGCGCGACGAGCGATGCGGGATGACTTTCTTTGATTATTTTCCATGCGAAAAGGATATTTGGTTATCCAGGTTTTCCTTCCTGGGTGTTTTTATTGTGACACCATCACTAGGAGAGTTGCCAACCAAGGCTAAAGAGTCTCTCCTACCCATGAGACAGACTAGCCCCCGCTGGACGCCAACCCGATACTTCATGGTCTCGGGGAGAGCTAACAGGTACTACACCTTGCTCACGGGTGACCTGGAGGTAACTGTGGCAAAGGGTAACCTCATTATCCCACGTCGAAACTCCACAGCCGGTTGCAGTTTTAAGTCTTACCCAGGACTTATTATTATTATTATTATTATTATTATTATTATTATTATTATTATTATTATTATTATTATTATTATTATTATTATTATTATTATTATTATTATTATTGTCATTCCAAATACACTTCCAATACATTTTACTGAGTTATGGAAGGAGTTCTTCTTCCTTGAAACAAGCACATTGCGTGCCTCAGACATCAAGGGTTTTCCTCAGGATATTGGCTGTTCCTAATAGGGCAGACATTTGTAAGCTTGAATTTATCCGAGGAAGTCTAATGTTCTTTAAATATTCTCCAAGCTTCTTTGTTGTACAACCAAGGGCTCGAACAACGACTGGCACTACCCAGGCCTTAACGCTCCACATTCTCATGATTTCCAACTTTAATTCTTGATACTTGTCAATCTTTTCCTTCTCTTTCTTTGTAATGTTTTGATCTGAAGGTACAGCAATATCTATTATTTGGCAGGTTTTGTTTGCCTTGTCAATAACCATGATGTCAGGTCTTCTTGCCTCAATAACTCTGTCTGTCTGGATAGTAACATCCCAAAGGATTTTGGTTTTCTCGTTTTCTTTTATGCTCTTGGCCTTGTGTTCATACCAGTTCTTGCTGCATTCAATATCATATTTGCAACAGAGCAGCCAGTGAATATGTAGACCTAATTTGTCATGTCTTTTCTTGTAATCTTTCTTTGCGAGGTTTTCACATCCACTTACCAAATGCATTACGGTCTCAGAATGTTTGTTGCATAGACGACACAAAGGACTAATGTTTTCTTTGTAAATTTTTGACTTAATTGCATTGGTATGCAAGGCCTGTGTTGTGCGGCACACACCAAGCTTTCTGTTTCTCTCTTCATTCTTCCATTCTTCAGCCAGTCCCAAGATTGATCACTAGCTACCTCTTGAACATCCCTAAAGTATTGTCCATGAAGTGCCTTCTCTTTCCATTTCCTTTTCCTTTCATCGGCGAGTTCAATTTTCAGCCTTGGGCTCACAAACTTTTGACAGTCAAGCTCAACTGCGACCTCTTTCAGGAGGTAATCTTCGCTTGTCATTGCATATTCACTTAACTGGGCCTTTTCGAGCATGATACAATCTTTCACGCTCATTAACCCTCTGCCCACTGCTTTACGCTTGATGTACAGCCTTTCAACGTCTTCTCTTGGGTGCAAAGCACCGTACCGTGATAACATCTTCCTTGTCTTCCTGTCCATGTCTTCCATTTCTTCTTTGTTCCAGTTGATAATTCCTGCACCATATCTCAATAACGGGACTGCCCATGTGTTGATTGCCTGAAACAAATTCCCTGAATTCAGCTTTGATTTACAGAGGCTGGTCAAACGTTTGAAATACTCTTTTCTGGTTGATTCTTTCACTTGCTCATGATATATGCCATCTTTTTCTGCAATACCCAAATACTTGTATCCATCAGTACCCACCTCTCCTATTATTTCGTTGTTTCCAAGATTGATTCCCTCGGAGCAGCTGATTTTTCCTCTCTTTAGAACAAGGGTGGCGCATTTCTTAATGCCAAATTTCATCCCTAGGTCTTGGGTGCATACTCTCACTGTCTGTACCAATGAGTCGATGTCATCGCTTTTCGAGGCATATAACTTTACATCATCCATGAATAATAGGTGGTTTACTTTTGAAACCTCCTTTTTCATGTAGTAGCCTTGTTTGACTTTTCTGAGTGTCATCGTTAGTGGAATCAATGTGATGACAAAAATCAAAGGGGAAAAGGAGTCCCCTTGAAAAATTCCTCTGTTTATGTCTACTACTCCTAAAGTGGAATTGTTTACTTGAAGGTGCGTTTTCCAATTCTGCATACTCTTGCCAAGCATATCTATAATATTTTCGGCCACTCCAACCATCTTTAGTGATTCTATGATCCAACTATGGGGAACCAAGTCATATGCCTTTTTAAAGTCAATCCAAGCCATTGCTAAATTTGTCTTTCGCCTCTTGCAGTTCTGCAAGATAGCCTTGTCGATTAATAGCTGGTCTTTCGTTCCCTTTGAATTTCTTTTGCCACCTTTTTGCTCACTGGGGAATAATTTATTTGCTTCAAGGTGGTCATAGGTTTTATCTGCAACAATTCCTGTTAACAGTTTCCATAGTAAATTGAGGCATGCTATTGGTCTAAAGTTATCAGCATCATTGCCCTTTCGTGGATCTTTCATGATCAATGTTGTTCTGCTTTCTACCATCCATTCAGGTATATCTCCAGTTGTGACACATTCATTAAGCTGCTTTGCGATTCTTTCATGCAAACTGGTAAAGTTTTTTAACCAGTAACCTTGTATTCCATCTAATCCTGGTGATTTCCAGTTAGGTGTTTGACTTAGTTTCCGTTTGATATCCTCGCTGGTTATTTCAATATCCTCTTGCTTGGGTGTTTCAGTCAGTTCACTCTTAATATCCTTTAGCCATTGAGCATCTTTATTGTGCGAGACTGGTACATCCCACAAGCTTTTCCAGAACTCTTTTGCTTTTTCAGAGTCAGGATCTACTTGCCTAGTATTGCTCTTGTTGCTGATGTTGTCATAAAAACGTTTCTGATTGCTGGCAAACATTTTATTTTGGCTATATTGTTGATTTCTTTGAATATATCTCCTGATTTTTGTCGACTTGGCTAAGATTCTTTGCTTTATTTCTTCCATGACATGTTTGAATCCTCTTTCCTTGATTTTATACTTTCTATTGAGCTCTTCCTTTACTTCTTTATTCTTCTTCTTCCATCTTCCTGTAAATCAACTTTCTATCCTATTCAATTCTTTTCTTAATTTCCCTATGTCATTTTCTAACCTCCTTTTCCAGTAAGGCTCTTTGGCTTTTGTTTTCTGTGCATTGTTTTTTTATACCTAACTCTTTGTATATCAATGTGATACCTGCTATTATCAAATTCTTGGTTTCGGATATCGAGTTTGTTTCTATAGTTCCTAACACATCGTTGACTCTCTTCGTTACATCTTTCAGCTTCTTATTATCGTAGGATCTTAGGGCAGGGGTCATTTGCTTCTCGTTGTTTTGAATTATTTCTTTTAGTGATGACAGAAGAACGTTTTTTTTGTCTTCTAGATTCTGATGATTACTTTCGTTGGTGCTTATCAAAGGAGTTTCACTAGCCATTTCTGTGCGCACTTCAGTAGTTCTTGTGTTCTGCTCGATGTTTTCAGCCACTGATAAAGTCTCTTCAGCTGTTGCGGGTCTATTCTCTTCTTTAAGCTTTCTTTCAATTTCTTCACATTCTACTCTCGTAATGATTTCCTTCTTTCGAATTCTTCGTACTTGGTCTGCTAGGTTCTGTTCTGTCATTTCAAATCCTCCATCTTCAAACCAAATACAATGCATCCTTTGGCGGTATCCAATCGCATTTGGATTGCTTTTATAAAATGATGTTATTGCTCTGATGTTATCTGCTTTTGTCCACCTTCTTCTCTGATTACTTCTTTGGGATCCGGTAGCTTGATAACGACCGAGAGTTTGCCCGTCCCTAACAAACTCACTGCCGGACGAGGAGGTTTCACCATGGGTTCCACCTCCATTGACGTCGTTATTGAAATTTGTTTGAGTTTCCATTTCATCACTTGCGTGAGTTAGTGTTTTTTCTGTGACACCATCACATTGCAGTATCCTGCTCACTAGGACATAAGACCCTTGTCGTTGTCCGGTGGGGATCTTCTGCCAAGCGTCATTGTGAAATGACCAGAACTGAGGATCTTCAGGTTGCCCATAAACACTACCTCTACCCTGCAAACGCAGAGGGATTTTTGGTCAAGGTTTACTCCTTTAGATCCGCCGTGTTTTGCTTTCCACAGGATCACCTCTAGCAGGGTGTGGCTCTTCACCACGCACGGACGGTCTTCAACATGGAGAGGCTCTGTATTCGCTTCACATGATGCTGGGTGTGGGGAGACCAGTCTAGGACGCCACAAGAGGCCATCTAGGAAAGGTGCTACTCCTCCAGTGATCCCTTGATCCCATTTTATTATTATTGTTATTATTATTATTATTATTAATATTATTATTATTATTATTATTACTATTATTATTATTATTATTATTATTATTATTATTATTATTATTATTATTACTATTATTATTATTATATATTTACTTCTGCGGGGGCGTAAACCTTGAAGAGGACGCTGCGAAGGAGAAGTGAATGCGAAGGAAACACGCCCCCCGCAGAAGTAACTATGTTCCTTAAGCCCGCCGCACATGGAGAGGAAAATTCTTAGCACAGTGGCATGAATGTCATTTCGCTCAGCAAAATTCTCGCCGTGTGCGGATAATTTTTGGTGAGGAAATAATCATTTCTGCAGCTGAGGAAAATATCTATCGTGTTTGATAATTTCTGCCACTCGTGCCAAAATTCTCACCGTCTGCGACGTCACTGAGGATTTTGCTCACTGCCTTGGGTGCACACGTGTTAACACTTTGAGCCGCCATCTTGCTGTGACCTGTGGTCGATACCATGGCAGCATGAACACTTGTGCACCCAAGGCAGTGAGCAAAATTCTCAGTGACACCGCAGACGATTATTGGTGATTATTATTGATTATTATTGGTGATGGCCAACAGGATGGACGTGTCGTGAGACGCTCCTTCTTCTTGTGATTCATTTAATGGTAATCCGTCGTAGCTGCCGCCGAAAATGCTGCCTTGTATATCACCAGAATCTTAGCATCAAATGCAATTGATACAGAAACTGAAGAATTACGCAAAAGATGCCATCAAAGCAGGGAAAGTCATTCGTCGTGAGTGGGAAAACGCTGCATGGATTAGGCCACTTGATGAATTTGCCTCCAGCCTAAATGAACATGAGTGGATGGAATTTGAAAAACAAGAAAGGGCCTTTCGTCAGTCTTTGAGCAGTAGGGGAGTATTTTATGATAAATTTATCTGCAAGGGAGATTTTAGCAAATGGAAAAGGGTCTTGAAAGTCATCACTGGAATATTCGTGAAAGGTGGGGAATTTCAACAACAAAATTTCAATGGCAAGCCATGGAACTTGAATCTTTGCAAATATTGTTTACGTATTTTGAAATCGTTACCAAGGGAACCGTCCCTTGGTGATTACAGAGATGAGTCAATATTGTTGCAGTTAGAAAAGCAGTTGTCTTATGTTAATAAAACAATACAGCCATTCTTTTCACTCAGACAAGGCGTGTTCACGGATGATACAGTTTCCCGAAGTAAATTAACAGATCTTTGGCTGCATAAAAGAAAGAAGGCAATTCAGATTATAAAGAACGATTGCAGATGGCCAAACAAAACACAAGTAGAAATTGATCAAGCGCGAACAGAAGCGTTCTATCGAAATGAAAAATTGTTTCTTTTAGAAAGTGATACAACAAACGAGGAAGAAATATCCCTTGCTGACGACAACGAAAATGATATCGAAGAAGTTAGGCCATTTAATGAAAAAGAAATTGAGGATGTTGTGAAAATATTGCCCAATGGAAAATCAGCGGGGCTGGATGGAGTTGTGTATGAAGACATAAAGAGAGAGTTTAGTTCAATTAAAACTGATATTGTGGGCATATTTAATACAAGTTTAAAGAATAGGAAAGTACCCTCCGAATGGAAGCATGATATTGTGCAAAGAATTCCGAAAAAGAATTATAACCCCGAAGACCTAACGACACTTCGTGATATATCTTTATCGTCTGTCATTTACAAATTATTTTCGCGTTGCATCATAAACAGAATTTTGCCCTTCATCGAGCCGCAAATCGAATTTTGGCAAAGGGCTTTTCTTAAAGGAAGAAATAGGCAAGATTTAATTTTTAGCCTGAAAACAGTGTTGGATGACTTTAGACACATAAGCACGAAGCTCCACATTCTATTCATCGACTTTGCAGATGCGTTTGGCAGTATCAAGCATAAAGAGATCACAACCACATTGTCTGAATACAACATTCCGACTGTGTACTGTAAGATTATTGAGCACATATATGATCGCTCCAGCTTTCAAGTTATTTGTGGAAACAATTTGACTCAGAAAATTTACATCACAAGGGGCACAAAAACAGGTGACCCTTTAAGCGTTATGATTTTTCTAGTTATAGTGGATAAAGTACTAAAACCAGCGTACAGTCATGCCCTGGTTAGTATGAATATAGAAAATGAAAGGAAAATTAGGCCAATTCCAATTCAAGCATATGCAGACGACATTGCAATGGTAACATATGACTTAAAACTGCTTAAAGAGATGATAATGAAATGTGAGCCACTCTTTGATCAAGCTGGTTTGAAAGTAAAGGCATCTAAGTGTGCGTTATTTTATGAACGAAGGTCTGGTAACAATTGGTATAAGGGAAAAGGTGACAAAAAGCCAGCCATTAAAGTTCAAGGAGAATCAATAGAAACGTACAAGAGATCCAAATCGTATAAATATCTAGGCAAGTCGTTTACCATAGCAGGGGAAGACGAAAAACAAGTCAAGGACTTTATTAAAGAATTCAAAGGTATAATTGATAAAATCAAGGAATGTACGATCCCTATTCCTTTAAAACTCAGTGCTTTCAATAACATGGCTTTAGCAAAGATTTCACACCACTTTGAAAACACAAAGATAGAAGAAAAACAGCTTGAGGAACTGGATACAAAGATTACGAAAACTGTTAAAGAAATGTTTGATTTAAATCCCAAGAGCAGTGACAAGATATTTTTCGTCAACAGACTACTTGGGGGGCTTGGGATAAAAAGACCATCAAATGTATATAGGGCAACACGTTTATCTAATTTGATAAAAATGCTGAATCACGATGAGGAGAGCATACGGTATCTGCCAAGAGAATCTTTGGAATTAGACATGAAATCGCGAGGGGTTAGACAGACAGATAGCGAAATCAATTTTCTAGGTTATGCATTAGATGCTAACCGGAGACTAGCCAAGACAAAAACATATGGAGGCAACTCTGATTGGCCGGATCTACTTTTTCATGTTAATAAGTTTAATGGATCAATTATATACAAGGATGGCTTTGCTGTGGTTGTCGTTAATGGCAAGGAGCTGAATAGGAAAGATTTAAAAAGAGAAATCGAGGGAGAATTAGAGCAACAGGATATCATTAAGAGCTGTGAGCTCCAAATGCAGGGAAACTTTATAGGAATGGAGAATATAGACAAAAAGATTTCGCATCAAGTTTATTACGGATGGAAGCTGTCTGACAGCTTAGTCAAGTTTATTCTACGTGCACGTATGAATCAAATCCCTTGTAACCAGCTAATTCATATGTGGAATAAGGATCACGATAAAAGATGCTCAATGTGCAATGAAAGGACTGAATCAATGGCACACTTAATGAATTCCTGCAGAAACTACAAAGATTTATATTCGCGTAGGCACGATCGGGTCGTAGAATTCCTAGAGCAAAAAATCCGAAAAAAGAATTCAACATCAACGTTATTTGTCAACAAAATGGTAGAAACAGCTTTCCCACATATCAAAAACGCATTGCAACAGCTAAACCAAAGGAAGCCTGATATATTAGAGATAAAAGTGAACGGGAGAGAATGTGAAATTGTTGAAGTCACTGTCTGCTTTGATTTGTATATGAATACATCTTATCAAGAGAAAAGAAATAAGTATCAACCAGTGATAAATTTACTGAATCGACATGGAATTGCGACAAGTATCAGTGTTATGTGCTTTGGATCACTTGGGACCGTACATAAGAATGTAAGAGGAAACTTGAAAAGGCTAGGACTGTCAGGGGAAGAGACAATGAAGTGGTGCAGTGTATCAAACATGATTTGTGGTAGCATCATATGGCGAAATAGGTGCAAAAAAGTGCATGGACAGTAGGACTGCTGATTTCTGGTGATGTGCAAGGAACATATTTGGCTATAAGACGTTTATTACAGTTTGTTCTTAATTTGTCAAATCATATCCGATATTATTATTATTATTATTATTATTATTATTATTATTATTATTATTATTATTATTACTATTATTATTATTATTATATATTTACTTCTGCGGGGGCGTAAACCTTGAAGAGGACGCTGCGAAGGAGAAGTGAATGCGAAGGAAACACTCCCCCGCAGAAGTAACTATGTTCCTTAAGCCCGCCGCACATGGAGAGGAAAATTCTTAGCACAGTGGCATGAATGTCATTTCGCTCAGCAAAATTCTCGCCGTGTGCGGATAATTTTTGGTGAGGAAATAATCATTTCTGCAGCTGAGGAAAATATCTATCGTGTTTGATAATTTCTGCCACTCGTGCCAAAATTCTCACCGTCTGCGACGTCACTGAGGATTTTGCTCACTGCCTTGGGTGCACACGTGTTAACACTT